>CM035443.1:46924439-47601939 GCA_020310875.1 Ceratopteris richardii
GGGTGTTGAATGCAGAAGGGAAGGGGAAGGGAAAGGGGAATGGGAGTGTGGATGCGGTGCTGGAAAATGGTGAAGTGGGAGGTGGGGGAATGGGGGATGGTGGGTGTATGGGGGGAGGGAGAGGTGCGGAGGTGGGTGATATGTCCATAAAATCAATAGTGGATGCAGTAGTGGGAGTGATTGTGAATATTGGAATTGTGGGTGCGGTGATAGTGGTGAAAGTGTATAGTGGTGTGTGCAATTGTGAATACGAACTGCCAGGAAGTGTGATGGGGAATGAGGTTTTCCGTGGCTGCGGTTAGAATTACTATGTCAGTGGCCGTATAGACAAGAGAGGTGGAGATAGGGTGTGTGGGTTGTGTGGGTTGACTGATGGTCTGTGCTTCAGTATGGGTAGTAGACTCGGAGGCGGTGACAGTAGTGGTTACACTGGTAGTGGGAGGTGAATGTGGTGGAGTTGGAGGCAGGGGTGGCAAAGGGGGTGACGGGGGTGCACTTAATGTATGGGTTTCCTCAGTATCATGAACGGTATGTGCAGTGCCCGTGGTTGTGGATGTTCCTTGTGGTTTCGATACTAATACATTCATCTGTTTTCCTGATCGTGGGGGGCGTCTGCCATATCTTTGCTCCGTTCTTCGTGATTATGCAAGGGCGGTATGCACCGTCTCAAGTACTCCTAAAGCATCAGATATCATATCAAGATTGGCGCGTTATTGCTCGTCTACTCCTTCCTCCTCAAGGATTTGGTTCATGAGAGCTTTTCTTGCTGCGAGGGACAGTCTATGTTTCTCTTGAACCCTGTTGATGGTATCATAGAGCTTTTTCAATTCCTTAGTATAAGCTGGGGCACCCTCAAGTACTTGCAGAGCTTCCTGGTCGTATTCCTGCTCTTCTTCCTCGGATTGTCCACCATGTTCCTCTTGTTCTTCTTCTTCTTCACCCTCCACATTGACGACATCTGGTTGTCTGGGATGGGGTTGGTCTGTAGTAGTTTGTTGTCCACTAGCTTGCTCTGCCTCGACTTCCGCATTAACAACTTCGATTATTCTGGCAACCTCCTCATCAGTTAGGTCTTCTAATGTGAATCCGTGAGGAAACTCTAGATCGGTTGGTACAGGTGGAAACACCAGATTCGGACCATCAGTGCTGTGTCTTAGTAATCTGATAGTGAAGGGTTTTACCCGCCTAGGAAGTCGTGGAGTTGTCTCAGCTGTCAGCGTCGCACCGCGGGCTTGTGCACAGGGCATCTGAACGGCGCCTCTCATTTTCTTGGAGGGTGGCCCTGCGGTTGATAATCTGCATTGAAACTCTTGTACTCTGGTCCAAATGAGTGCCCTTTGAACAGGCACATCATACGCCAAACATCTATACACAATCCGGGTGAGAGCACAACATCCATACAGTATAGACTTTTGTTTTTTATACCACCTTTGATGAGCCAAGTGGATTTGGTCGATAATCCAGTGGGGCATATTGATTGTCAAGTCAAAGGCGTCAGCCAAGTATAGACTAAACCATATCTTCTTAGGTGGCATTGTGAACCTCTCTTGAGCAGGAAATGCAAAATGCTGCATGACCATTCGCAAGTGAATGGCAATTGTAGGTGTCATTGCCACCATGTCCTTTAATTTCGTCAGATTCCTGTTCTTCATATTGTCGGGGACCATAGTCTCTTTCTCCGTAGGAATGTGCATACCTTTCATGTCTAGAGCTTCCCTTACCAAATTGATAGTCAATCTGAAGCGCTTCAGCTCATTGCCCCTTGTGAGAGATAGGAGGACAAAGGTGATGTATCCCTTTTTGTCTTTGCTTGGAGTGAGGGTGCTAGTCAAATATGAGCATCTTAGAAAGTCGGGCTTTGGCAATTGGAATTTGAAGTAATCGTAGAGTCCCGCCTTCTTCCATATAGGTTTCAGTCCTTCATTATTCTGCAGTTTCTCAAATTCTCTGGTAAAGAAGTGATACCTGCCCCAACGCCCATTGAATTCTATCTCGGCCTCCCACATGTAGGTGCCTTCGCCCAGAGTTCTTGCCACATCACTAAACCAATGTGAATTTTTGCTGACCGGCATTGTGTGCCCTTGTGGAGGATTCTGAATCGGTATGGCGTGTAATGCCCTCAATGACACTGGGCGTTCCTTCAATTCCTCCTCAATGGGAAGACTTTCAATGTCCACGACTTGGGGGCTAGTGCCTGCCTGGGAGCTAGTTCCTGCCGTATCTGCCATGTTACTTCTTGCCTCCTGACTCTGTGAGAATATAGAAACAGGTGTTACCATTGTAAAGGACAAGATAGAACCTTTTTTGTCCCCATTACAACATTAACATGAGGTTCGGGAGAGATTAATAGGTTATTAAGTGCTCGATGTTTGTGTGTGTAGTTAGGAAGTGGGTAGACCTAGGAGCTACGTGGAATGATGTAGTGTGAGAGTGACGTAGTTAGTAGGTGGGCATGGATTTACAACTGGGGTCCGGGGGTTTATTACAAGTTTTAGGTTGCCAAATGCGGTGATTGGGTTTTGATCTTGAATTTGGGGAGACTCTGGAGAGTTTGATAGGAGTATCTACTTGAAAATGAGGCTTTTTAGGGACCCATTTACAAGTGATTCTACTTGTGGTCATGGAAGAATATGTGTCCGTGCGTGATGTATAAGAATGGGCCTCAGATGCTCGGGTGAGTGAAACATGTTGTACCGGGTGTGGCCTCGGTGTAGCTATTGGAGCCCGCAAGCAAGCCTTAGGCACCTAGATTTGTCGTGATTGTGGGTTGGCCTTCATCGACTTCATGGGCACCCAAATAGACTTTACTTTCGCAAAAGAATTTATGAAAGACTTCTTATTAGTGTCGTGTTGTTGAGTACTAATAAGAGGTTTTGGCCGTGGGGTTGGCGTGGTCACAACAGGGTGTTCGCCTTTCCGCACCCACACTTGTTTCAACGGCTGAGACATTCTACTTCGCATGTTTTTTTGGCCTCCAGTATAGGTAGTACTCTAGTCCTTCTGTATTTGATCTGCCTTTGGTTGCTGCATCCCTCTAGCCTTTGGAAAAGAAGGGAGTGCCGTCTTATCCTTGACTCCGTTGTTGAGACAATCCTCTTTCTGCATCATACAGTTTTGGACAAAAATAGTATTGTCAACTTCATGTGCACCCCTAGAAGGACCAGGAGTTCGTGCCTTACCTAATCCCTTGAGTGCCTCATTTTCCAATTCAACTGTAATTCGACTATGATTTACCCATACCTGAAGAAGTCCACTCCTTAGGTTTAGGTTGACTGCATGATCATAGATCCAGTCCTGACCCAAGACAAGAGGCTCAGTAAGGTCCTCATCTTGACACACTAGTACTTTGACTGTCATTACTTCGTCTTGAATGTAGAGGGGAAGTTCCACCTCGCCCATGCAAGGGGTTTCCACACCTCCCAATCCTATGAGATATGCTTCTATAGGATTGACGGTTAACTCCAACTTTTGACAGTACAAAAATTTAACACCACTAGTGGCTTCACCTGAGTCAATCAAGGCTCTTACAATCCTTGCACCCTTTCCTTGTCCTATCTCTAAGGTTATAAAAGGACGTCGGTCAATTATCCTATGAGAGCTGACACCTGAAACTTCACACATAGCCACGTGATATCCTTGATCTGCATATGCATCTGTCCTAGGTTGCTCTCTACCCTGTCTTCTCAACTTCATTCTCCGGATACATTCCAATGCTTCTGCTTGAGATTCTTCTCGAATTCCTCTTTCTTCTTCTTTGCGTTGCTTAGCAGTGTTGAGTCGACTTAGCATCTCTTCCGTCACAGGTTCCTGATATAACTTGACTCTGCACCCGCTTATGTAGCTCGGGAGAATATCGCCTTCTAATGTGGCTAGTTGCACTGCTCCACTTGTTGAGATTCTATTAATGATCATGGGTCCGTAGCCTCTCTTCTCTAGTTTCCTCGCATGTTGTTTCAAAGTGTAGACTAGTACTAGGTCGCCTGCCTTCAAACCTTTATCCTTTACGTGGGCATCAAAGTATGCCTTCTCTCGTTTCTTAGCTGCATATATTCTTGCTGCAGCTCTTAGTCGGGTTTCACCTAATCGTTCAAGGTCAAAAATTCTCGAAGAGAGTTCATGACCCGTCCACTCATGCTCCTGTGCTACTTTCAATGTAGGTATTAAGAAGTCCAACGATAGCACTGCATTTTGGCCAAATACCATCTGAAAGGGGGTGGCTTGGAGTACCGTTTTGTAGGCGACTCGGTATGCCCAAACAACATGGTGTAGCTGTTTATCCCAATCAGAGTGTTTATTGTTCACTAATTTCGTCAGTACATGGAATAAGATCTTATTTGTGCTCTCAGCCTGGCCATTAGCTTGAGGGTGATAGGGGGCAGACTTCTTATGTACAACCAAGAATTCTTGGAGCAGATTTTCAATAACTTCATTCAAGAAGTGAGTGCCTCTATCACTGACTAGCTCTATGGGTAACCCGTATCTGGTGAACACATTCTCAAATAAGAACTTAGCTGTTGTTTGAGCATCGTTCTTCGTGGTGGCTTTTACCTCTACCCATTTGGTTAGATAGTCCGTGGAAACGATGATATACTCAACATGGGAACCCTTAGCTGGGGGATTAATAGGACCTACAAAGTCTATTCCCCACTTAGAGAATGCACGTCCACCCGTCATAGGTTTCAGTGGCATCTCATCTTTGCGTATAGGATACTGAGTTCACTGACAAACATCACATCTCTTCACATAGGTATGTGCATCCATGTGAAGGGTAGGCCACCACAAGCCTGCAAACAGGATTGCTTTAATCACCCTATCTGGTCGAAAATGTCCTCTTGCTACACCTTGGTGAGCAGTTTCCAAGATTTTAAGATACTCGCTCTCATGGACACATAATCTAAGGTAACCATCTTTACCACGCTTGTATAAATTATCACCAATGAGTGAGTAATCTAGGGCTTCTTGTTTAGACTTCTTTGTCTAGCCAGTGTCATATGTTGAGGGAAGGTTTTCGTCCTTAGGAAGGATACTAGTGGTTCACTCCAATTTGGCACTATGGACACTTGATAAAGAGTGGCATGTTCCACAGGTGGTTTAGTGCAGTAGATTGGGCATTCCTTGCACAACTTTTGGACATCAGCTTCCATAGTCGGCCAATGCACTCCGAGTCTCCTTAGTGTCTATAGGGTTCGTGGCTTTGAGTAGTGTTGCTTTGATGCACCTACATGTGCTAATTGCAACCATTTAGCGTACTCATCCTCTTCCACACAACAAGCCAAGATCCCTTGATCTGTGTGCTTGTACATACTACCTGCCATGATGTGATACTTTTGGGCTTTTACTACCTCTCTATCCTGTGTGTTTATTACAGGGTGGTTAGGCCCGTATGTCAATACTAGCACTAATGGCTTAGCCCACTGTGGCACCACTTCCAAATTAAACAAGTAAGCATCAGGAAGGTCATCTAACACTCCTTGTGGGGCTTCTCCAGATGTGAGCCTAGAGAGATGGTATGCTCTCGAGTCTTCCCTTTCCTTACCACAACCTCGAAATCATATTCCATTAGCAAGAGAAACCATCTTACTAATCTTCCTGTATTGCATGGCTTGTTCACGAGATATAGAAGTGCCTGATGGTCAGTAAAAAATTTAAAATTATTTGCAAGCAAGTAATGTCTAAACTTTTTAATTGCATATACCATGCCTAGTCCTTCTCTCTCCGTAGTGGTATAATTTCGTTCAGCTACATTCAATTGTCTACTAGCATAGGCAATTGGAAGATCCATATTACCTTCACCGGTAGGCTGCGCGAGTACACACCCAATAGCATAATTGGATGCATCAACATGAACATGGAAAGGCTTACTCCAATCTGGTGTGGTCAAAATTGGTGCTGAACATAATCGCCGTTTAAGCTCATTGAAGGAATTCTCACATTCATTAGTCCACTCAAAGTTAGTCAAAAGTCCATACAGAGGCTTTGCTATGATGGCATACATGTGTATAAACCGTCGGTAATAACCACAATGCCCCATGAAAGCTTGTACTTCCTTGACATTCTTTGGCCTAGGTAGCTCCGCTGTGGCTCTCACTTTCTCTTCATCAGTGGATATGCCATTCTTTGACACTATTTGTCCTAGAATCTTGCCTTGCCTGACCATAAAAACACACTTTTCTGGGTTTAGGCAAACTTGATATTCTCTACATTTGTCAAAGATTTGTCTGAGTTCAGGAATATGGGTTTGTCTAATGTTTGAATGAGCACAAAGATCATCAACATAGACTTCCAAGTTCTTCCTCAGGAACTCTTTAAATACATGGCACATCAGCCTCTGGAAGGTAGCTGGTGCATTGGTAAGCCCAAATGGCATTACTCTAAAGGCAAAAATGCCCCATTCAGTGGCAAAAGCCGTCTTATGCTGATCTTCTGGAGCTATGGCTACTTGATTGTAGCCCGAAAATCCATCAAGGAAGTTGTACACTTCCTTGCCTGCTACTCTTTCTAAGAGGTGCTCTGTGATAGGAAGCGGATAGTTATCTCGAATTGTGGCTGCATTGACCTTCTTTAAGTTAATGCATACACGCAGCTTTCCATTTTTCTTGGGCACCACTACGATGGGGGATACCCACTCAGTGTGCTCAATTTCATAGATGAATCCAGCTTCAACCAGTCTATCTATCTCCTCTTTGATCTTAGCAACATAATTATCATTATATGTGTATGGCTTTTGCTTAGAAGGCTTGGCATCTAAGGTCATGGGGATAGTGTGAGAGCATATGTCAGGGTCCACGCCTTTCAAATCCTTGTAAGTCCAAGCGAATACATCTCTGTATTCTCTTAGCAAGGCTATCAATTCGTGCTCTTTGTCTTCCGTCAGGTCATGGCCTATGTACGTGCATCTCTCTTCTCCTTCTTCCACAGCTACCACTATTTTCTTGGTGGTTTCTTTGTTATCATAGGCCTCCCCCGATTGTGCCTCTCGTTTAGGCATTCTGATCATGACTCTCTTGTCATCTATCTCATACTTCTTAAAATTTTCCGGGACCTCAAATAAAGATTCTTCCTCTTCTGGTGTGACTTCTCTCTTCTTTCTTTTCTTTCCTTCTTCCTTCGAGGTCACATGTGTGGCTAGCCTTACATCATTTGTAAGCTCTCCATGCCTCTCGGGTTGAAATTCTACTTCATAGAAGTATTCTTCATCTGATGCAAAAGGTGGGTCCATAATGATTGACTCTAGATCGGAGTCACTTGCATCCTCAAATGCATCAGGGCTAGGTTCACACTCTTCTAACACTGCCTCTCCCATGATTGGCTCTATGGAGAAGACTGAAATGTCATAGCCATCTTCATCACAGTGAGGTGTCCATTGTTCTTCATTGATGGCTACATCCATTGTTGCTAGGATTTCTACCCAACCATGGGGTTCAAATTCTTTGTCAGGAAAGACTACAAGTGCATAGGCTGGGTCTTGAATTGATCTATGTGTTTCTTTTGCACCTATCTCTCTGGCTTCTTCTCTCTTCTCTTCTTCTACTGCTACTTTGCACATCCATAAGTGGGTGTCTTCATGCATCCATGAGGATCCTGATCCTATGGAATGCACCGATTCCATATCATCTTTGGCTCTATGGAGGGGATTCCATTGGATAGGAGGGACATCTCTATGAGAGTAATCTTTGAGATTCACTTTGGTCGTAACACCTAAGTGTTGCAGGTACAAGGAATTGGTTCCCCAGTCCTGTACCACTTGCAACTGTCGCATAAAAGGTCGTCCCAAGATCATTTCATAGGCATGATTTTGCTAAAATCACATATAGCAAATGTATGCTTGAACTCAACACCACATGTGGTGAGAGTTATTCCTTCTAACACCATTTGCAATTTCATCCTCGTGGGCCTGAGTGCTGGCTTGCCCCAACGCTTCCATAAGGAAGTGGTAGCAATTGCAACTCCTGCACTTGAGTCTAGAATAGCCTTGGTGGTGTATCCTTGATGGGTGATAGGAAGATATGTGTTTCCCTCTTCGCCCTCACTCATGTCTCCTATTTTGTCCAAGGGTATTTCTGGCACTGTTCTCTGGGATCCTACCTGGGAACGAGGTTTTGCTATCTTTGGTACTTGTTTGGCTACATGTTTCCATAGCTCTGGCCTTACTTTGAGTAGCTCTTCTAACGTGAGGTTGCACTGTACTTTAGTGTTTTTCGCTACCTCTGTGTTCCTAGGTATGACTGAATCCTCATTTTGTACCATGACCGTGGGTGCTCTCATACAAGTAGACTTAGCTTCCCATGGACCTGTGAAGTGGGGTAATTCTTGTAGAGAGTTAGACTCAAAGTCTAATCTTTCCTGAGATTGGGTGCTCTCCTGCTCCTCATAAATGGATGGGATGTCTTGTGGGAATTGGTCGTGTGCATCATCCACAAGTTCAATAGGAGGAGGGACTTCACTTTCTTTAGCCCATTTGTCTTCTTGAATCTCTCGTAGGAATTCGGGTGTGAACCGATTCATAGAAGATGATGTGTCTGGCTCCATAGAGTTAGGCACATAGGCTTCCTGGGCAGGAAGGCTTACTCTTTCACTTGCCTTGTTCTTGTGTTGAGAGGCGGGTTCCTTTTCTAATTGTGCAATCAGCCTCTCTATTCTTTCTAACAGTCCTTCAAAGTGCAACTGCGTCTTAGCTGAGCTAGAGATGTTAAAGAGGCGGCTGGCTTCAAACATGTTTTGAGCCAACTCCACCATCTTAGCACAAGTTTTAGTTCGTTCAAGCTCTAATTCTGCTCTAGAATAGCACTTTTCATGATCAGTTATGTTTGGCCCTGCTTGGATTCTGGCCTGATATGCTTTGAGCATCATGTTTAGGTCCTCGGGAGTGGGATCTGCTAGGACTGATCCTACTCTAGGGGGTGGTGGGATTAGGTGAGGCGGGTTGGAAGGTGGCGGTTCGGATGGAGTTGGGAATGGTGGAGGTGGGGTAGTGTGAGAGGGAGTTGAGATGCGAGTTCGGTTATCCTGGCTCTCGTTTCTCTTAGGCTTTCCTCAAGTTCGCTCATTTTCTTTGCCCATTGTCTTTTCATTCTTTCACGACTATCTCTCCAAGCTCTAGTCCTCTTCTTTGTCATGCTCTCCGTTTCACTAACATCTGGGCTCTTTTCCTGGCCTACACTTTGGTTCTGTTGCAAGGCTTGGGCTCTAGTGATCACTTGCATTGGCGTAGTGGATGTCACACTTCCTGTGGAGTCTACCACTAACCCTACGACATTGATAGGAGTGATTTTTTGGCATATTATTAGGATTCTTTGGGTAGTCTCGTAAAAGGTGCTCCTTTCCACACTCCTAGCAATAGCCTTGGATCGTCACTGACTGGGGTTGTGTAGGTGGAGGTAAGGGACAATCACGAATGAGATGATTTCCCTGACATCTGTAGCATGGTCCTCTAGGGAATGGGGGTCTTACTTGCCTAGGTTGAGGTCTAGCATTGGGGTTTGCGTACATGATATTAGCATACTCTGGCTCCCAATTAAGTTCACTCGGTTCCTCACTGTAATAGGACTCACCATGTTCAGGAGACTGCATGTAGTAAGCCTGGGGGCTATCAACATGTGTAGAATCAAAGCTATGGTCACTGGGATCACTTTCTGAAATTAATGGTGTTACTGGGACTATAGCTCTATTCAGGTTTTCTTCTGCAGCAGCATACTTTACTGGAATCACATTAGTAGGAGCAGGTGGTTGTTGCACTAGCACTGGCTAGGGTCTCAGTTGGGGCTGATATTGCGGTTGGTAATTTTGTTGGGGCCTAGTATACTGTTGTGGTGGGTATTGACTCTCATATCTGCCTTTTTGAGGGTATGGCTGAGGGTAGGTTTGCCTAACAGCTTGCTTATTGTATGGGCAGTCTTGTGCGGTGTGATTTGTGTATCTTCGTTCTATGGTGCAGTACTTGCTACTAGGATTTACTTGGGGTTGAGCCATAATGGGACATACATTCGCCATATGGTCGCCTCCACAAGTATAGCATCTTTTTACAGGGGCAAATCTTGGGAGTTGTTTGCTAGTGACACCTAATTTCTGAGCTACTTTTTCTGCTAATTCCTCAATAGATGTGGATTGCGTGGAAGAGAGACTAGAAGAACTATCAATATCTTTGTAGATTTTTGAAAGCTCTAATTCCTCCCCTAGGTTATCCTCGATGTCAATGCACATGCGTACACACTCTTCTATGGTCCTAGGGTCCTTCAAGTACACCCTCAATTTGGTGCTTAGCAATCCATCCAAGAACAAAGCCACTTGCTTAGCTGGTGTGGGTAACTCAGAGACAGGGCATCTCTCTAGGTATTGCCTAAATCTTCTTCCAGCAATTCTCACGGTTTCTTGAGGGGTTTGCTTGAAGCTGTGAATCAGCGAGGATGTGTTATGTCTTATGCCACTTTTAGAGAATTGGATAATGAATGCCTCTAGAAGTTGATCTATGCTCCTGAACTGCCTCTCGTTTAGTGGCTGAAACCATGTCAGGGCATCTAAGGGTTAGACCAAAGGCATTGTACTGCATAAACAGATCTTCAACTTGTTCAGCTCTCAAGACTTGCCTAAACTCTGCCACATGATCATATGGATCTCCAGTGACATCAAAGTAGTTCTTCATGGACTTAACTAGCTGAGTCGGTCTCAAAGTCCTTGCGTGCTCTCTAGGTCTTGGTAGAGGGAACTCATCTGTATTTCTTTGATTCCTTAGAGCTCTAAGTACCTCAGTTTCCACTCTATTTGTTTCCGTTCTCGTTCTTTCTTTGCCCCCTAGGTTGGCAAAGCTTACTTCTGGCCTATCTCTACTTCTGTCTCTTTGAGCTCCATGAGCTTGGGATGTTCCAGCTCCAGGGTGACCATAGGACACATTCGATCTTGGTTGGGGGAAAATGAATTCACCCTTCCAAGTATAAGCATGCCTGTCATGTTCTGTAACCACAAAGATCCTCTCTGAAGTGTGATCTAAGTAGGTTACTCTGCCTGGGCTATCAGGATCTTTGAACTCGTAGATCATGATTGACCCTACATCATTTGGCCTATTTGATTTATACCTCCAAAAGGCTTCATCTGTCTCTTGGTTTAGGAGCAGATCTATGCTCTTATTATCCTAGGGAATCCACTCGGGATTGAGGATTCTAGTAAGAAAAAACTTCCCCCGAGGGGTCCTGGGCTCTCCTCCTACGTTCCCTTGCTCTAGATCACCTATGTCCGTCTCAGAGATCACATTCCCGAATTCATCTGTCCTATCTGGGTGACTGGTGACTACATATATGGTTCCTTCTTTATCCAGGTATGCTCCATTGTCAAACTTTACAGCTGGGTGTTCTAGTCCAATGGATTGGTCAGGATTTTTAATCTAGACCACGGATCTTCCTAGGCCGTCCTCATAGATGCTAGCACCTAATCGGTTGTTCCTAAGGTATTCCAGCTGCGTCTTGTAGGGGCCTTCCACCCTATACAGATATGGCACACCTGTACTTCCTGTAGGTCTGTCCATACCTTGAGACATCTCTGATTCACTAGTCTTAGAGCTAGGGTAATGCGATTGGTGACTCAACTGCTGGGCCCAAGACCTAGCAGTATGATTAACGCTAGCCTCTGAAGACCTAAGACTTTGTCTATCTCTTACTAGATGTCATCCTGATCTAAGGTTCATATGCCTATTTAAGTAGCCCAATTTTTGCCCAAAGTACAACCTCGTTGCAGATCAATTGGTGTCAGTCACTTGATTCTTTTTTAGTGTGTTATCGTGTTTATGATCTTGTCTGATATCGCGTCGTCATGAATTTTTGAGTTAATTTTTCGCACTTAAGTTGATTGTCCCACGTTAAGTTCTATTCCTTTAAAGTTCTCGGTCACACACAAGTTATTCCTTGAACTTGATTTCTTAGATAGTCTTTGACTTGACTTGTCACGTGCCTATCGTTGTCCTGACTTACTCCTAACACTACTCGAACTTAGCATAAACTAAGAATTGACAAAGGGAGTTGAGAATATTCCGACCTTCCTTGTTGATCCCTTGCTTTATGACGCTCAAGAACTCGATTCTCAAGCTTGCAAAGAAACCCTTGCTTTGGATGCTCTCAATTGCTCTCAATGGACCTGTGAATGTCCCAAAATTAGCTCAAGACTTAAACTCATATGACAGACAGATCATGTTCATGCATGTAATTTGGGTATCAATTATGTCCCCTGCCTCTATTGCAAACAATTCTAGAGATCCCTTGGTTTTGTTCCCCCTAGGTATGGTATTTGATACACAGGATTTTTCTCAAGACACACTTGTAGGGACCTCACAAATCACTAATTGCTAGACCAATGTGCCCAAAGACTATCCCCAAAACTTGGAATAAAACCCTAATTTTTTGGCCGAAAAGCCTGTCAATCGCGATTGACAGAGGTGTCCGTCGGGGCTTGTCGGTCGCGATCGACACGTCAATCATGATCGACAGTGTCAATCGTGATCGACAGAGTCGATCGTGGGTCTTGTCAATCACGATCGATGGTGTCAATCACGATCGACACGTGTTCTGGGATTTCTGTCGTAAGTTCAGTCGATCGGGGCTGTGTCCGTCGTGATGGACACATGGCAATGCGTAAAATTCAGTCAATCGCCAAAATTCAGTCGGTCGCGATCGATGGTGTCAATCGTGACTGACAGAGGTATCGGTCGTGGCTGTCGATCGCGATCGATGGTGTCAATCGTGATTGACAGGGTCAATCGGTCATCTCTGTCGGTCGTGATCGACAGGCTGTCGGTCGTGATTGATAGATGTTGTCGATCGTGGTTGTCAGTCGCGATCGACTGTATTGCGATTGATAGAGGAACTCGGAATTTTTTAACTGTTTTTAGTGATTTAGCATGTGCTCATCATGTAGATTATGGTGGTGCACTTTGTTTTACCAAATGGGCGTTTTTTCTGTCGATCGCGATCGACAGACTTCGATGACACAGAGACAGTTCCGTTATGTTTCGTACCTGCGCGGAGTGCTAGAGATGATGATGCAGCAAGTACCTGCAAGAAAGCTCAAAAAACATGCAAAAACACAGCACACAAGTCGCTCTCTCGCTCTCTCTCACAAGTGGAATGAGGGAAATGAGGTGGAGAAGGTGATATGATCAAAATACTGAAATTTTTTCGCGATGATGGAGATGGAGATCGGATATGGTGAGGATGATGATGGTGATGATGGTGGTGAAGTAAGAAAGAGAAAAATAAGAAAAGTAAAGAAATTACCTACAACGCCAACATCTCAAATCTACGTCTTACCATCACACGCTCGTCCTCAAAGCTTGATCCCCGGCAACGGTGCCAAAATTTGGTGTAGCTCAGTGATGAGTAGCACCTCCTTTAATGTGAATCCGGGAAGACGTGAGGATGGTATGATGACCTCGAGCAAGTGAAGGCACAAGTGCGTGAGTAAGAAGCACACTAACATGCACACACATACACACACACGCGCACTCAAGGTAAGACAAAGAGAGAGACAATGGAGTTCTTTTAGATTACTTCAAAAGGGCTCATACAAGTTTAGATCAATTACAAGCTACCCCAAAAATGAGCTCTCTAGCTCTATTTATAGTTTTTGACTAGTTTTTGGCCGTGTCCAGACCTAGTGTCCGGCCTAGTTAAAAATTAGGTTCTAGGGTCTATTTGAAGATTCAAACAAAGTCTAAAAATTATGAAAATTGGTAGGTAGCTACTTCGAATGCTCCTCAAGCTGAAGGACTCCTTGGCTTGCACAAAATGGAGCTACAAAAATATGAAATGGTATCTACAATGGCTTTTAGTGATGAAAACCACTATTGTTGTAGGGATTTCTTCTAACGATTTGTCATACATATCTTCGAGCTCCCTACTTGCTCCTTCTCCTTGTGTGTCCACCTCTTTGATATGCTTTAGTGTCCTGAAAAAATATTGGCCTACTTGCCAAATCGTCGTTGACTACTCTGTCTGCTTGTGCTTTCTCTTCTCTCTGACTCCCTTCGTAAGCTTCCTTGCCTTGTGAGTCCTTCAGTTCCAACAGGCTACAACTATTTTCTTGGTGGTTTCTTTGTTATCATATGCCTCTCCTAATTGCACCTCACGTTTTGGCATTCTTATCATGACTCTCCTGTCATCTATCTCATACTTTTTAAAATTTTCAGGGACCTCAAACAAAGATTCTTCTTCTTCTAGTGTGACTTCTCTCTTCTTCCTTTTCTTAACTTCGCTCTTGGAGTTCATTTGGGAGGTTAACCTCACATCATTGGTGAGCTCTTCATGTCTCTGAGGGTAAGCTTCTACTTCATAGAAGTATTCTTCATCTGATGCAAAAGGTGGGTCCATAATGATTGACTCTAGATCAGAGTCACTTGCATCCTCAAGTGCATCAGGGCTAGGTTCGCATTCTTCTAGAATTGAATCACCCATGATTGGCTCTATGGAGAAGACTGAAATGTCATAGCCATCCTCATCACACTGGGGTGTCCATTGTTCTTCATTGATGGCTACATCCATTGTTGCTAAAATTTTTGCCCAACCGTGAGGTTCAAACTCTTCGTCAGGAAATACTACAGGTGCATAGGCTGGGTCTTGAGTCGATCTATGTGTTTCCTTCGCACCTACCTCTGTGGCTTTTTCTCTCTTCTCCTCTTCTACTGCCACTTTGCACATCCATAAGTGAGTGTCTTCATGCATCCATGAGGATCCTGATCCTATGGAGTGCACTGACTCTGTATCATCTTTGGCTCTATGGATGGGATTCCATTGAATGGGGGGTACATCTTTGTGAGAGTAATCCTTGAGATTAACTTTGGTTGTGACACCTAAGTGTTGCAAATACAAAAAATTGGTGCCCCAATCCTGTACCACTTGCAACTATCGCATAAATGGTCTTCCCAAAATCATCTCATAGGCCTGGTTCTTGCTAAAGTCATAGATAGCAAATGTGTGCTCAAACTCTACACCACAAGTAGTGAGAGTTATTCCTTCTAACAACCCTAAGGGTCTCTCTATGTGACCGTCAGCCATCTGCACCTGAGTCTAGAATGGCCTTGGTTGTATATCCTTGATGGGTAATGGGAAGATAGGTGTTTCCTTCTTCTCCTTCGCTCATGTCTCCTATCTTGTCCAAGGGTATTTCAGGCACTCTTCTATGGGATCCTACCTCGGAACGAGGTTTCACTACTTCTGGCACTTGATTGGCTACATGTTTGCACAGTTCTGGCCTAACTTTGAGTAACTCTTCTAAAGTGAGATTGCACTGCACCTTAGTATTCTTTACTACCTCCGTGTTCCTAGGTATGACCGAGTCTTCGTTTCTCACCATGACCGTGGGTGCCTTCATGTAAGTAGACTTAGCTTCCCATGGACCTGTGAAGTGGGGTAATTCATGTAAAGAATTAGAATCAAAGTCTAATCTCTCTTGAGATTGGGTGCTCTCCTATTCCTCATAAATGGAGGGAATATCTTGTGGGAATTGATCATGCGCGTCATCCACAAGTTCAATGGGAGGAGGGACTTCACTCTCTTTTGCCCATTTCTCTTCTTGAATCTCTCGTAGGAAATCTGGTGTGTACCTATTCATAGAAGAAGAGGTGTCTGGTTCAGTGGAATTGGGCACATAAGTTTCCTATGGGGGAATGCTTATTCTTTTACTTTCCTCATCTCTTCCTTGGTTTTTTTCTTCCTTGGCAGATCTTGCAATTATGCTCTCTAACTTCTCTAATAGTCCATCCAAGTGCAATTGTGCCTTAGCTAAGCAAGAGTAGTTGAAGAGACGACTGGCTTCAAACATGTTCTGAGCCAATGCGACCATTTTTGCGCAAAGCTTGGTTCTTTCTATCTCTAGGTCAGCTCTAGGGTAGCACTTGTCATGATCCGTCACATTTGGCCCTTCTTGGATTCTCACCTGATATGCCTTAAGCATCATGTCTATGTCTTCAGGAGTGGGGTCAACTAATACTGATCCTACTCTAGGGGGTGGTGGAATGGTATGAGGTGGGTTGATAGGTGGTGGATTAGACGGTGATAGGGATGAAGGTGGTGGGGTTAGGTGAGAGTTTGTTTGAGATGTGAGCTCAATAATCTTGGCTTTTGTTTCTCTTATGCTTTCTTCTAAGTCGCTCATCTTTTTAGACCATTGTCTTTTCATTCTCTCTCAGCTATCCTTCCAGGCTCTCGACCATTTCTTGGCTATGCTCTCAGTTTCACTAACCTCGGCACCCTTTTCTTGTCCTAACCCTTGGTTCTGCTGCAAAGCCTGAGCTCTAGTGACCACATGTACTGGTGCAGTGGAAGTTACACTTCTTGTAGCGTCTAATACTAACCCAATAACATTAATTGGAGTGATTTTTGGCATATTATTGGGATTCTTTGGGCAATCTCGTAAGAGATGCTCCTTTCCACAATCTTGACAAAAGCCCTGGATTGTGACTAATTGGGGTTGTGTAGGTGCAGGCATAGGGAAATCACGAATGAGGTGATCTCCTTGACATCTATAGCATGGTCCTCTAGGGAATGGGGGTCTTAATTGCCTAGGTTGAGGTCTAGTGTTGGGATTTGTGTACATGATGTTTGCATACTCTGGATCCCAACTAGGTTCACTCGGTTCTTCACTATAGTAGGACTCACCATGCTCAGGAGATTGCATGTAGTAAGCCTGGGGGCTATCAATATGTGTAGAATCAAAGCTATGGTCACTAGGGTCACTTTCTGAAAGCAATGGTGTCACTGGCACTATGGCTCTATTCAGGTTCTCTTCTGTAGCTGCATACTTTACTGGGATCACATTGGCTGGACCAGGGGGTTGTTGTGCTAGCACTGGTTGGGGTACTGTTGTGGTGGGTACTGGTTCTGGTATCTGCCCTGTTGTGGATATGGTTGAGGGTAGGTTTGCCTAACCGCTTGCTTATTGTATGGGCAATCTTGTGTTGTGTGATTAGTATATCTGCGTTCTATGGTGCAGTATTGGCTACTAGGATTCACTTGGGGTTGAGCCATAATGGGACATACCTTCACCATATGGTCACCTCCACAAGTATAGCACCACTTAACTCGGGCAAATCTTGGGATTTGTTTGCTAGAGACACCTAGTTTTTGAGCTCCTTTCTCAGCGAGTTCCTCGATAGATGTGGATTGCGAGGAAGAGAGGCTAGTAGAACTATCTGAATCTTTGTAGATTTTTGAAAGTTCTAATTCCTCCCCTAGGTTATCCTCAATGTCAATGCACATGCGTACACATTCTTCTATGGTCCTAGGGTCCTTCAAGTACACGTATGATCTCAACTTTGTACTCAGCAGTCCATCTAGGAATAAAGCCACTTGTTTGGCTGGTGTGGGTAGCTCCGAAACAGGACATCTCTCTAGGTATTGCCTAAACCTTCTTCTTGCAAGTCTGACCGTCTCTTGAGGGTTTGCTTGAAGCTATGAATCAGTGAGGAAGTGTTATGCCTAATGCCACTCTTAGAGAATTCAATAATGAAAGCCTCTAGAAGTTGGTCTATGTTCCTGAAGTGCCTCTCATTTAGTACCACGTAAGAGCGGTGTTCCTAAGGGTTAGACCAAAGGCATTGTATTGCGTGAACAAGTCCTCCACTTGTTCAACTCTCAAGACTTGCCTAAACTCAGCCACATGATCATATGGGTCTCCAGTGCCATCGAAGTAGTTCTTCATGGACTTAACCAGCTCTCTAGGTCTCAAGGTTCTGATGTGTTCCCTAGGCCTTGGCAAAGAAAAATCCTCAGCATTTCTTAGGTTCCTTGGAACTCTAGTTCTCTCTGTTTCTTCTCTATTTGTCTCTGTTCGCGTTCGTTCTCTTCCTATTGGGTTGGCAAAGCTCACTTCTGACCTATCTCTACTTCTATCCCTTTGAGCGCCATGAGCTTGGGATGTTCCAGCCCCTTGGTGGCCAAAAGAGACATTAGATCTTGGTTGGGGAAAAATAAATTCCCCCTTCCAAGTGTAGACATGTCTACCATGTTCTGTGACCACAAAGATCCTCTCTGAAGTACTATCTAGGTAGGTCACTTTGCCTGGGCTATCCAGATCTTTAAACTCATAGATTGTGATCGTTCCTATCTCATTAGGTTGATCAGACTTATACCTCCAAAAGGCTTCATCGGTCTCTCGGTTCAAGAGCAAATCTATGCTCTTATTGTCCTGGGGAATCCACTCTGGTGTGATAATTCTAGTGAGGACAGATTTTCCTCGAGGGGTTTTAGGCTCTCCACCTATGTTCCCTTGCTCTAGGTCACCTATGTCCGTTTCTGGGATCACATTACCAAACTCGTCTGTCCTATCTGGGTGGCTGGTGACTACGATATGGTTCCTTCTTTGTCCAAGTATGCTCCATTTTCAAACTTGACTGTTGGACGTTCTAGTCCAATGGGTTGATCTTGGTTTTTGATCTAGATCACAAATCTTCCTAGGCCGTCATCATAGATGCTAGCACCTAATCGGTTGGTCCTAAGGTATTCCAGCTGCATCTTGTAGGGGCCTTCTACCCTATGTAAATATGGCACACCTGAACTTCCTATAGGTCTCTCCATACCGTGAGACATCTCAGACTCACTAGTTTCAGAGCTAGGGTAGTGCGAATAATGGCTCAACTATTGGGCCCAAGACCTAGCAGTATGATTGACACTAGCCTCTTAAGACCTAAGACTCTGTCTATCTCTTCCTAGGTGTCGTCCTGATCTAAGGTTCATAAGCCGAGATCAACCACCAGCTTTGCCCCCACAAATCCCATCCAGGCAAGCCAACCAGGCCAGAAGATGAAGGAAGAAGCTCGAACAAGCTCAACCACAAGGTATCCGACAAGTTTGGGTGCCTACGCAATTAGCTGCAGCTCAACAAGGGAGATTAGAGATGTGGGTACCTAAGAAGCTCTTACATCCACAGCAACCTATGTTCTCCCACATGCGAAATGCCTCAACAAACAAGCCAAAAAGAGAAAAGGATAAGAACCGCGTACAGAGACCGAAAGAAGACCAAATCACCTCTTCGCTAATAGTAGGAAGATATGCAAAAAGGGTATGGGTTTGGAATCCAAAAGTACATGTAGCCTCCACCAAATCAAAGCACCAACCACACTGGATACCACAGTTCAGGAAGTATCCAAAGATGAAGACGCCTGAAGTGATCTCTGCAGTGCCAAATGTTGTTCTAGAATGGACCCCAATAAGGAGGATTACATCATTTCGAGATCCAATGGATACCTCCACCAAAGTCCACATCAACATCTACAAGTAACATCAAAAGCCTCACGAGCGACAACCATGTGCTTCTTGCACAACTCTGTCTTTTACACCATTCAGGTCATGCATTTCCAAAGTATGCATTAATATAGGGCCACATTACACGGCCATGCATAAACACATTTGCGAGTCCCATGCACAAGAGCACATTGACATATGTCAACTATTTTTGCTGATACTAACATCTATCTTCTTGTTTGGTGACATTGTTCCAAAAAAAAAAAAAAAGAGAGGAAGCACTTGTTGCCAGGTTTGGCTCATGAAACATGAATAAGTCATGCTTAGTTGAAGGTGGAACTGTTGATTACTGGGCATTTATCAGTTTGGATAGAAGTGTGTCTTGACTAGCAGATGATATAATTGCTGCCTTATCTAGTAGATGTCAAGAACTTGGCATAAACATGGCATCCACAACTATGGTTTCCTCTTACCATGGTAGGAGTGGAGAGCTTGAAGGTCCGAAACTTGAGTGATGCTTAACTACTGTATGTATGAGAGCATCCAAGGAGATATCTGCTAAGGGTAGTTTGGTACCCTGAAATTCCTTGTTTGTATACTAGGTGAGAAGACTCCTACTTATGGTGAGCTAAACAAAATATGTGAAACTAAGCTTGGGGTAGTTACCCAATGTTGTTTGTCAAGGAATATAAAGAAGTTCAATTCTCAGTATTTGGAAAATGTTGCTTTGCAAAGAGGTAACAAAACCCGGCACTCACAAAACAATTTCATTAGTGGACCATCAATAGGGACATTCATCGACAATGTTCCATCACAAATGCCAGGTGTACAACACGAAGAGATAAACATCGATCGACCCTTCACCGTGGTAAGTATCTTTACTTTGGCAACACCATAACCATGATAGATTAGGAAACCTCTTCATCGGCATACCCTTGAGCACTTAGCTCAAGACCCCCAATTTTTGCACCATACTTCTTCCAATGCATTTTCCAAGTAAGCATGCATAGGGCTACATTATAAGGTCGTGCAGAAGGCACATATTTTCCTCAACCCATGCATGAACACACTTACCCATCACTCAATATGGGTTACGAGTACTTGGCATGACAACTATGAACATCAACTTTGGAAGATCTAGAAGACATCAACGTAGACTCACAATGACACAGTCATGCTGGAATCCAAGGAAAAAGCACATACCAAGGGACTGCAACGTGCAAAGACTCGCAGTGACAGATGAAGAACCAGACAACCAACACTGCCACATCTAGAAGTCAGACGACTTTTGTTCATACAGAAGGGACACTCCCTCTCAAAGCACTACTTGGAACAACCACTACAACAAGGGCCTGTCAAGGATGACAGACTTGAGAGGGGGGGGAGTGTTGAAGCTGAAGGTCAAGGACAAAGCACAGGAGCACATCAAAGAGGTGGACACACAAGAAGAAGGAGCAAGTAGGGATCTCCAAGAAGTGTATGTCAAATTTTCATAAGAAATCCCTATAAAAATAGTGATTCTCATCACTAAAAACCATTGTAAATACCATTTTCTATTTTTGTAACTCCATTTTGTTCAAGCCGAGGAGTCTTCAAGCTTGAGGAGTATTAGAAGTATCATCCTACCAATTTTCATAATTTTTAGACTTCATTTGAGCCCTCAAATAAGCCCTGGAACCTAATTTTTAACTAGGCCGGACACTAGGTCTGGACAGGGCCAAAACTAGTAAAAAAACTATAAAAAGAGCTAGAGAGCTAATTTTAGGGGTTAGCTTGTTAGAGAATAGAGCTTTTGTAAGAGAACTCTTTTTGCAATAGGAGCTTTCCATTGTTCCTCTCTTTGATCTTACCTTGTGCACATGTGTGTGTATGTGTGTGCATGTTTGTGTGCTTTCACTCACACACTTGTGCCTTCACTTGCTCGTGGTCTTCATACCGAGCCTCACGTATCCACGGATTGACAAGTAAAGGAGTTGGTGCTTACGCGTGAGCTACACTCGCACCAATCCCACCGGATGAACTCGGGATTGATCAGCCATTCGGACAAAAAATTGGACAGATTCAATTTGTGTCCATCCCATCCGTTGACAAAGTGCTGATGTTGCAATGTTTACACCGGAACCTCCATCAATTAATACTTGAGTGATTTTATGATTATTATACCAGGCCGTAATCAAGGGCATCGTATGATCCACCGTCGGATCAAGTTTGGGCTGAATTGTGGCTGTCAAAGGAGCACATGAAGGTCCTAGACTGACCTGTTGCTGGAACTATTGGCGCACGCCAGGAACCAAAGCCAATAATTGTCCCAATGGTAGTGTAATGGACGCCTTGGATAAGACATTCCACACCGGATCAAATTTTGTTGTTTCTGATACGGTGTCCGTTGGGGACTTTGGTACTAATTGGGTCAGATTTCTGCCTTTCAGTACTGCCTGTGGTATGCTTTGCTGCATTACTGGAACCGGGTCAAGAAAAATGGTTTGTTCCTGGGTTGCCCACTTACTTGCTTTAGTAAACACCTTCTGTTGTTCACGAATTCCAGGTTAAAAAATCTTCGCAACTAGTTGTAATGGCTTTCCCAAGCGTGTTTGTACTGCTGCTATTTGAGTGTCTACTGCTGAAATGTACACCATGTTCGCCATCGGGTGTTGTCAATCCTTTTTCTTTTTATCATACTCAGCCACATCTTTACAGTACCTACAGATATGCCCTATTTCACCGCAACAATGACATTTAGGTGGTGGAGGAGGTGCACCTTCACTTGATGGACCCGCATTCCATCGAGTTTGTCCAAAGTTAGTTGAACGTGCTCCTCTATAATTCTTGTATCCTTGGTCCGGAGTATTCCTCATTTGTGGTGGTACGTAATGACTGGCCGGTTGCCCTTGTTCCTGAATAATGGCATTGATAGCCGCTCTACTCTGGATCTTTGCATTATAAGGATAGGTCTCCGTAGTATGGTCCGCTGTATGGCAAATGGCGCAATACATCTGATTCAGAGCGCATGTCACGCTGCTATGTCCCGTATTTTTACATTTAGTCCAATAAATTTGTTTCAATGGATCCTGGTTTGAATGCTTGGATGCCTTCAACCACTCTAGATCTTCAGTGAATCCACCCACTTTATTTTCTAATTGTAAAGCCATTGCGATTACAGCATCAAAGGTCATTCCACCCACACATCGTATGATCATGATCTGTTTCAATTGGGGATTTAATCCGTTTATGAACCACTGAGTGATGATGTCATCTAGTAAATTGGCATGCACTGGTGGCAACTACCGTAAATGAGTCTGAAATATAGTGGCATAGTCTTGTACATTCTAGTGTGGCTTCTGCCTGTTATTCTGCAGGTAATCAAAAATTTCTGCTGGGTTTTTCTTTAACCGCAATCGTTGCAGGAATGCATCCTTCATGTCATCATACTACCGGAAATGATTCAATTCATATTCGATTAGCGAGTGAGCAGCTTCATTAACCAAAGTTGACTGGAACACAATGGCTTTATAGGCAAGGTCTGCTGGTGTTGAGAAAAGGGGAGCAACAGACCCTAACCGCCTCACATGGAAGTGAGAGGCTCTTCCAATAGGAGTTGCAAGAAGTGCAAACAACGTACACACACTCACGTCCATGAACAATGGCACCATGGCCAACGTCAAAAGAAACAAGGGAGGGCAATGCTCACACACAAGACAACCCCAAATGCCAAACCCACACACATGGATCAATGCCTATCACACAAGGAGAAATGTGTAAGCCAAATGATCCTTCTTTCCATTAGCATGGAGGCCAAGGCCATGGCCAAGGGACCTCCCTCTTTACAAGAAATAGCCTCTATTTATAGGTTCAGTATAATTCCCCATGTGCTCCTTTTGACTAGTCAAAAAGGAGCACATGCCTAACTTCCATATCTCAAAAAGATCTTTTCTAACAACCAAATCTCACAAGGAAAGAGAATACGTGCGCGTGGGGATTTTTCTAGCTTTCTTCAAAAAACGTGAGCCTTTGCAAGGCTCCAAAGCCTTACTTTTGGAAAAATATTAAAAAGTGTCTAAGGGAGGGTTTTTATGTGAAATCCTAAGTAGATACAAAAAGAGATATTATTATGGTCTAGGTAGGGTTCCTATGCACAATTGTGGGTGTCTGCATACCCTACAACCCAACAACTGGGTAATTCAAAACTGCATAATTAATTTCAAATGTCCGCACATGTGCGTCGGGATCATCTCCCGAAAAACCTCCAAATTTTGTGTAGGTGACTCCAACTGGCACCGAACGCGGTGGAATAATTTGTTGCTACTGTTGTTGCTATTGTTGTTGCTGTTGTTGTTGTTGTTGTTGTTGTTGTTGTTGCTACTGTTGTTGTTGCTATTGTTGCTCTTGTTGTTGTTGTTGTTGTTGTTGTTGTTGTTGTTGATGTGAACTACTCCCTTTGCCTGAATTTTGAGGACGGATTTCTTGATGCCCCTGGACCGTATGGTCACTCTGCCAATTTTCCGGTCCAAAAATATCTCTAAGCCGATTACTTAGCTCAACATCTAACAACCCTTTCTCAACCTTAGTGTCAAAATTGCACCTAAAAATGGTGAATGCAGTAAATTCCTGCCAAACAATAATGCACTATCACAGAAAATCACCGAATTATCATCGGAGAGCACCGAATTGTCACCGAACAATACTGAACTATCACCGAAAATCATCGAATTGTCTCCGGACAATGTTGAATTGTCACCAAAAATCACCGAATTGTCATTGGACAGGCTCTACCGAAATGCTTCTGCACAGCACCGAACTGCACGAATCTCCTTCATGAGGTAGTAGATGGGTCAGACCCGGAACCCAATAGGGATACCAACTTAGATTATTGGCATGTGTGGAATGTCAAGGACAAACGAGCTTCAGGTCAGCTGTTACTTGCCTGCGATGAACTAATGAAAGGACATATCACGGCCTATAAGACGTCCAAGGACGCTTGGGATACGTTAGCCGCTTTGTATGAAGGCAAAACCCCTTTGAAAATATATTCATTAGAGGCCGAGCCTCATAATTTGACCATTCGGCCACACAACACAATTACCAAAGTCATAGCCCAATATCAAATGTGAATTACTTTCGAGTCTTTGGTAGTGAAGCTTTTGTCCATGTAGCAAAAGAAGATAGAAACAAGTTACAATCAAAGTGCAAGAAACACATATTCATAGGGTACAATGACCAATCAAAGGCATACCGTCTATATGATATGGAAAACCACTCCATCACCATTTCGAAGGATGTGATCTTCAATGAAGCTTCCACATAGTCAAGAAAAGATTCAAGTACAAGTCTTAGTCCACCTATCTACACTTCAGAGGGGGACTCAGTATTTCCAAAATCCAACTCAGAAGCCAGTACTTCACAACAACCACGCCGATCTCAAAGGCTTCTTGATAAGAGACAAGGCGAACAAAGTCATTATGTTAATTATGCTCTAATGCACCAAATTCAGCGAATTCCAGAGCCATCCAACTACAAAGAAGCTCAAGGCCAACCAAAGTGGGAAGCAGCTATGAAAGAGGAATTGGATGCAATAGCAAAGAACAAAACTTGGACATTAGTTCCCAAAACAACCAACCATCAAGTCATAGGAGTCAAGTGGATATACAAAGTCAAATACAATTCTGATGGCACTCTAGATAAATATAAGGCAAGATTAGTTGCTAAGGGATACAAGCAACAACATGGCATTGACTATGAAGAAACCTTTGCTCACACTGCAAGATTCACAACCATAAGAATCATCTTAGCACTAAGTGCTCACTTTAAGTGGCCCATTTACCAGCTAGACGTCAAAAGTGCATTCCTCAATGGAGATCTTCAAGAAGAAGTATATGTTGAACAACCTGAAGGCTTCAAGATCAAAGGAAAGGAAGATCATGCGTACAAACTTCACAAAGCACTTTATGGACTCAAGCAAGCTCCTAGGGCCTGGTATGAAAAGATTCACAAGTTCTTTGAAGACAAGGGATTTCACAGAAGCAATGCTGATGCTAATCTCTATATCTATCAAAAGGAGTCTTTAGTAGCCATCATCATTCTCTATGTAGATGACTTGATCTTGACAGGCTCAGATGAAGAACGCATCTAGTTTATCATCATAGAGCTTCACCTTGAGTACTCTATGACAGATCTTGGATTACACACTACTTCTTGGGTATGGAAGTTTGGCAAACAAAAGAAGTAATATTTCTATCACAGAAGAAGTACTGCTCTGATCTACTTTCCAGATATAACATGGACCACTGTCGCTCAGTTTCTACACCACTTGATCCAAACATCAAGCTTACACTAGAGGACTCATCATCACTTGTGGATGTGCATACCTATCGACAACTTGTTGGCTCATTACTCTATCTTGCCAACACTAGACCAGATATTGCTTATGCAGTTGGTATACTCAGTCAGTTTGCACATCAGCCTCGTCAGACTCATTGGGATGCTGCTCAGAGACTACTTCCTTACCTTGCCCTTACTTGACATCATGGTCTTTGGTACAGAGGGAGCATCGAACTCGTCGGATATTCAGACTCTGATTGGGCTGGCGATCCTGATTCTCGACGGTCTACTTCTGGGTATATATTCTTGCTTGCTCAAGACGTATCTCTTGGGCAAGTAAGAAGCAGCCTACAGTTGCTCTATCATCCACAGAGGTTGAGTATCGAGCATCGAGCTTTGCAGCATGTGAGGCCATCTGCTTCGACGTTTATTATTTGACATTGGTGTTTTGTAGGATACACCGACATGTATTCGCATGGACCGCCAGTCAGCCTTTGCCATCGCCAAGAATCTAGTGTTCCACGCCCGGACAAAGCACATCGAGATCTAGTACCACTTCATCCGTGAGAAGCTCATATCTCAAGAGATTACTCTGGAGCAGTGTACGTCTCAGGAGAACGTGGCGGACATGTTCACGAAGGCTCTACCTCCAGTACCACTTCAGCGCTTGGTGGACCTCGCAGAGGGGGTGTTGATGGCATAATTGCTCCTACTTCATCTACATTTGTATCCGCACGAGTGCATCTCCATTTTGTATCCATGAGGCACTCCATTTCTATTCTATTTCCATTTTATATTGTATTTCCTTTGGATTTGGGTACCTTGCCATGTGCTTCTACCAATTGTATTCATTCTCCTTTCAGGAGAGTTATCCCACATATGATGTATTTTTGAGAGCCCCTCCCAAATCTATATAAGGAGGGCCTCTCCCCTCATTTGTACTTGGTTAGAAGCTTGAGGAGTCTACTCCATGCTCTTGGCAAGCTCATTTCTAATCCACATGAGTTTACCCATTTCATGGTCTACTCATTTTGTGTCTCACACATTCTTTGTTTTGTGAGAGTACTTTACTTTTCATTTGCTTTTGCGTGCGTACTCTCTACACTTATGAGTATTAAAGGTATAATCAACCTCAACCAATGCTTGGACAGCAACCACCCCATCCTCAAAATGTGGTGCTAGTCAAGTACACACAACTATAAGAAAATCTAGAAAGAGCAATAGTACAGTGACCCTATTTCCATGCTCATAAAGCACGAGCCAAGGCTTTGAGCAAAGCTATGGTTATTACTATATCTATGACCAGAATCCCATAAAATATGAGTCAACATACAAACATCAATACTATGAACATGATGGTGAAATTCGTATGGATCTGAATATCCCAACATAATGTATGATGCACCTAGCTCAAGCTCCAATAAGATAGTCGATGAGACCACCTACACTGAGAGGATCGTAATACTGATGTGGAGAAGACCATTTTATTAGGGATTGCACAATGCCCTATAACCCACATACTTAGAAAGTACGGGAAGGTTATTTTATTGATTGTGGAAAAGAACATCTATTTAGGGATTGCCCCAAGAATCCCTCTAGAGAACCTTCGACTACACAAATCAAGGTAATTGGAGTAAGAGTCCTTGGGTAGTGACAAGGAATACACGGTTCCATTAAAGGCCATTACAAGAGCTAAGACTAAAGAAAACAAAGAAACCATGGGCCATGAAGGACCCAAAAGTCCGATAAATGAAAAGGAAGTAGAATCCTCACCCTAAGTGGTAGAAGACTCGGAAGAACAATCAGAAATCTTAAGGAAGAAAAAATCTCAAAAATGGCAAACCAAATGAAAAAAAAATCAAAATCAAGTGGATGAAGAAGTTGGTTGAAGAAAAAGAAATTTTGTACAAGACATAGTTTTTACTCAAACCATCCCAGTGAAGAAAAGTACCGATGTGATAAAAGATGAACAAACAAAGGACTAGGTAGGATTCATTATAGCGGATCCTATGCTTGCAGATTTACAAATGCGGTTGAAAGCTTATCAGTCTAGAATAGAGGCAAGACCTAGTCTAGAGCATGAATGATGTTACCCTTGAGGTGATTTGGAGAATGAAAGATTGTAAGAAGCTAATTGAGATAGCTTAGACTATGCTAGAAAAACTAATAGAAACCATTCCTAAATGAGAATTATTCCTTAAAAAGCATTCCAAGGATGTTTAGAAACTTCAACCCAAAGCATGTAGAGCTAGAACCACCTAAGAAACCTGAAGAGGAATCAGGGTTAGAAACTTTGGAGCTTGATTCTTGGTTCTTGAGGTAGAAGCAAACTCGCCACAAGACCTATGGTCCAAGGTTCAAAAAGATAGATGGAAAAAAACTAAAGGTGAGATTCCTCCCTTCATAGAACTAGATGCATCTACAAATCTACCAATGAGGGAACAAGAGGTAGAATTAGAGAATTTATCTAATCAAGACTAGGAGATATATGAAGCTATTAGCCTAACTACACTTCCAAATTGCATGGGTGAGTATGAACCAAAATCAAATTTCTTCCATGCTCCCACATTAAGATGCAAGGAGAAGAGAGCTTCTAAGAGACTTTCGACCACTCTAGGAGGGTTAAAGAAGGCTAAAGTTCATTTCTCTTTAACTTTAGAAGAGCTTTTGCAAGTAAATCCCCAACTATGGAATAAATTGTCCACTCAGTTAAACCTAAAAGGACATAGTGCCTCAGACAAGAGAAAAATAGTGAAGAAAGCCCAAAAATCAGAATACATATGGATAAAGTGGGAGATTTTAGTGAAGATGATGAAGGAGACACTTCCCTTCCAATCAGTTTTGGAGGGTACATGACTAAAGCCATACTAGATACTAGAGCTAAAGTGGGAAAATAGACTAAGGAAATTTGGGAAAAATGGGGAAAACTAGCCTTAAGACCAACACACATGAAACTGCAATTGGTAGATGGTCATGTAGAGCGTCCCTTAGGACTCTTGGAAAATGTGATCTTGACTATGTGCCAAGTAGAGTTAGAACACACCTTATCTATATTTCAATTTGGCAAGGCAAGAAACTATGAGATGTTCTTGGGATGACCCTTCCGCATGCAATTGAAAGTAGTCAAGATTGGGGATGATATGCTTTGTATCTCCAACACCAAGGCTAACTACCAAAATAAATCTCCAAAACTTCTTTTACAGGGATGTTCCACTTCTTAAATGGAATCCTATCCATAAAGAGGAAGATGAGGTGTCAATCCATAGTGCTGGATCTACTTATCAAACTTGGATGAATGAAGATACCCAGTTATGGATATTAAAGGCAACCCAAAGAGAAGAAAAAAGACTACAACATTGGAAGCGAGGGCAAGAAGAAGGATGATCTATAGAAGACCATGCATATATGCCTCACGTATTTCTTGAAGAAGCCTTTGAACCACATAGGTGGATGGAAATAATAGCAACACTAGATGTGTGTGTATAAGAAGAAGTATTAATCATGAATGAGTGTGTAGATGAAGATGGATATGATTTAAGTCTGTAAATGGTAGTAATCCAAGAGGTGGATCAAGGTGAATTAATAGAAAATGAATTGAAAAAGGAGTATAAAAGTATGGAAATAGAACCTGAATTTAGTTCAAAGGGACATTATTTGGAGGAAATCAAAATGAATAATTCAATGGAAAATTGTAAGATCTTCTCCATGGAGGAATAACCTAAAAACCATAACAAGGAGAATGATGGAATAGGAGAAGAAGATCAACAACAGGAATACTTTGAAGTTCTTGAAAATTTCAAGAAATATGAAGTAGAAGAGAGAAAGATAGCAATTCAAATGGCTAAAAGAGAGGTGCAAGAGGGAGTAGCATATGTCACTAAGGAGAAAAGCAAGAAAATCATAGTGACCTAAGAGAATGACGAGGATATATGCACTTACATAAGCAAGGATGCGTCTGTAGAAGAAGAACAAGAACTAGTAGAGTTACTATGAGAATATAGAGGCATATTCGCTTGGAATTATAATGATTTGAAGGGAGTAGATTCGATGATTTGATCACATAGGATTCCCATGACTCCTGAACCAAAGCCATCAAAGTAAGGACCTTACTTACATGTACAATGATGTCTACTCATCTGAAATCAAAGAAGAGATAAAAAAAAGTTATGAGTAGTTGGATTCATATACGAGATTGAACACACAGAATGGGTTTCTCCTTTAGTGGTTATACCCAAGAAAATGGAAAAATTTGGGTTTTTTTTTACTTGAAGAAGGTTAATGTTGCCACTATAAGAGAAAATTATCCATTATCCATTATGGATCATCTTTTGGAAAGAGTAGCAGACAAGGAAGTGTAAAACTTCCTTGATGGATTTTTAGGATATAATCAAGTAGCCATGGCAACTAAAGACCAACATACAATAACTTTTTCTACTGAATGGAGAGTGTATGATTTTAGGCTTATGCCATTTGGCATGAATAATGCCCCCACTACTTTGCAAATATTGATGTGCCATATTTTCAAGGACTTCCTGAGAAAGAGTACGGAAGTCTACATGGATATCTTTGTACCTATTCATCTCAACATTATGCTCATATACCAGAGTAGTGATGAATATTTGATAAATGTAGATAGTATCAAGTGTGTTTGATTCTAGAGGAATGTGTCTTCATTGTAAGGCAAGGTAAAATACTTGAAGTGCAAACCTCTATGGGCCACTATGGATATTATCATCAATTCATTGTGAAACCTCTATATGGACTACCCACACAATTTAAGTGGCATGATGAATGCAAACAACAATTCAATGAGCTAAAAAGAAGACTGAGCTCAACACCCACCATGAAAGTGCCAAATTGGAATAAGCTATTTCATATTCACATTGATGCATATAATTTTGCGATTGGATGGATGTTGCCACAACCAACTGATGAAGGAAAACTAGATCTTCTTATAGCATATGAAAGTAGAAAAATTGAACCAGGCATAGAAAAATTACATGAAGATTGAAGGAGAAGGATTAGGGATGGTCTACACAGTGAAAAAGTTTCAACACTAGCTTCTAGCCAACAAGTTCAATTTTTTATTGATGAGCAAGCGTTATTGTACTTGGTCAATAAACCTTGCAACATAGGACAACTAGTTAGATGGTTTATTTTGCTCATGAAATCTGATTTCGAGGTAGTTGTTAAGAAAGGAAGCATGCATGTTAGAGCCAATCACCTATCTAGAATGGCTTATGGAGAACAACCTACGAGAATAGCGGATGAGTTACCAGATACTTACTTGTTCAGTTTGGAAGTATGTCCAACTTCAACATAAAAATTAGTGCCTATGCTTACACATGGACTGAATCATAGGATCAATTCAACAAACATCAAGGAGCTTTGGAAAGTATGGAACCTTCACATTGTAGTTGGTAGGTTATTTTTTAAAGATTCTAATGGAGTACCTTTAAGATGTGTTCAAGATGAGGAGAACACAAATTTAATCCAACAAGCTCATGAGAATAAATGGACAATACATAAAGGTGTAAGTGGAATGAATCAAGAACTAAAAAGATTAGGAGTATATTGGTCGAAAATGCAAAAGGATGTACACGAATATGTGGCCAATTGTAATATATGCCAAGTCTCTAAACTTGATGAACATTCATCTTTGTGCTATTCAACAATAGCACCCGAGTGGATCAAGCTAGTAGTTGAGTTCTTGAAATCACATACATATCTAGAAGGATGTATCCAAGCTAGAAAGAGAGCTTAGAGGAGCAAGCAAAGATTACATAATCATAGGAAAACAACTCTTTAAACAAGGAAAAGATAATCAACTATGAATGTGCATTCACGAGGGAGAATACCTTCCCATATTGGAAATGGCTCATGCTCGAGCAGCTAGAGGTCATTTCTGAGTTGATAAGATTCTAAAGATGATTCTCTTTGCAGGCCTATGGTGGCCTACACTCCATATGGATGCCGAAACCTATGTCAAAAGTTGTGATGTGTGTCAACAAACAAAGTACCCAATTAGAAGAGATGACATGCCTTTGAGACATATGGCTAGTGCCAAAGCTTTCTCTAGGTGGGGAGTAAATTTATTGGATCTATTAATCCCCCAGCAAGAGGCTCGCATGCAGAATACATCATTATAGCTACAAACTACTTAACCAAGTGGATAGAAGCCAAATCCACTAAGAAAAAGGATGCCCAAATGGTTGCAAAGTTCTTATTTGAAAATATTTTCCCTATGTTTGGACTACCTATGATATAGTCAGTGATAGAGGTACACACCATCAATGAATTCATTGATATCATTTATGAACAAATTCATGGTGATTCATAAAAACTTGGCACCTTATTACCCACAAGCCAATGGAAAAGCTAAAAGTTCAAATACGATATTATGCACAATTCTAATGAAAATAGTCAACAATGGTAGGTCTAATTGAGATAAAAAATTCCACCATGCCATTTGGTCTTTCCAAGTTTCTTACAAGATCATTATTGGAACAACTTCATTTAACCTAGTCTATCGAAAAGTTGCATGAAACTAGGTTATAGGCAGTAGAAGGTATCTATGCGGCTAAGAGAAGGCAAAAAGCATATTATGATGCTCACATAAAAGACAAAGGTCTAAGCGTTAGAGACTTAGTACTAGTATACACCTTGAGGCAACATGGAAAGAAACTCCAAAGACGAGGATATGGTCCCCTAATCATAAATCATATTTCCTTTAGTGCAGCTATTAACTTAGGCACATTGGATGGAGATATATTCCCAAACTATGTTAGTGGATGCCAAGTAAGAAAATATATGGATCCAATAACGGGAAAAATGTTAACATGAACTAATAGGAGCTCAAATTCATAAAGGGGAAGCATTCAAGAAGAAGCTAGACAAGAAGCCCTAGAGCAAATCAAGAAATGAAAAGAGTGGACTAGAGAATGAGAGGAGAGATACTTAAGCAGTGAAGAACCCATTCCCATAGCAAACTATCCTACCACAAATCTCAAGAAAGTTGGTAATGTTCCAAGACAACCTTACTAAACCGAGGAATTGGAAATGAAGAGTATCACCTAGTGGATTCTTTGATTGACACAGGAGCAAATTTAAACAATGTTCGTGCCTCCTTACTTGAGAAACTAAAGATGACAATCACCCCTACAAAAACATATATGATTGGAATTGGAGTTAATCATATCAAATGATTGGGAGAGGTGAACCTATCCTTACACCTATGGAATAACATGATGCAACAAAAACTCTTGGTTTGTAACGACTCCGACCGATGAGAGAAAAATTATACTAGGACAAGATTGGATGCATGAAATTGAAGTTACTTTGAATCTCACACTTGTAAGGATACATATTAGACAAAGTAGGGTATAAATAAATCTTTAGCCTCCTAGATGAAAAACCTTTGAATACAATCCACAAGGAAAGCCCTAATAGGTAAACTTTGAGTGTACATGATGGAGATCTTAAGGAGGAAACTCAATCCAATGAATGCATTCTTCAACCTATTTTGTGTGTTGATCAAAACCCTTGTCCTAATATGATTGAATGAACTATCCCTCCTTCTCAAGAGAATATTTCGGATAGCCATAGTGAGGAAATTACTTCTTGAGAGGAAAGTAGAGAGTCATCAATTAGCACAACATCAAGAAGGACTAGAAAGCTGCCAACCAAAATACTCAAGCAAATATGGATCCCCAAAGACCAACTTAAAAAGTATCAGTCCACTCAGAGACAACTAAAATCATGAGAAACTAAAAAAAAAGAAGTCATTCAGAGCCAAAAAATCAAGACAAATCAACTCAAGAACTATTCAACTTTGGACACCGAGAAAGATCATTGAACCCAAAGACATCACCAACAAGCTTGGATTCCAAAGAAAACTATGAAAGCAATAAAGGAAGCCATACGAGTAGTAAAGAAATAATGTTTCAACCAATGGCTACTCAAAGGACTCACAACAATCAAAGACCACCAAAGTCTCAAAAGCAAATGAAGCCAAGTAAGAAAAATAACCACATATGGAGGATCAAGAAAAAGAAAGAAACAACAAAGAAACACCAAGCTAAAATAGAGGAAGACCAACATCGAGCTACCATGAATGATCAGATCAGGAGACCAAAGGTCTATCTATCAAAGAAAAATCTTGATGAGTTGTGTCATTCTTGTAGACATGCTAAGCTGAATGCATCTAGAGCATGCACAATAGGGCCACACTATAAGGCCTCACATTCAGCACATGGTTTCTCTGAGACTGTTTAGTGGTGCACATTTACTGAAAGTAGTTTAGGAATTCTAATAACCATAATTAGTTTTCTCTTAAACTATCACTAATCCATTTGTTTTCCTTTTCATTAATATATATATATATATATATATATATATATATATATATATATATATATATATATATATATATATATATATATATATATATATATATATATATATATATAGACACACGCACACATGAACATTAGGGACAACAAGACAATGCCAAAATAATACGAGAGGGGAATCACGTGATGAAAGGACAAGTAATGCACGAGCACTATGAGATTCCTTAATGATTTACTCCTAATCATTGTTGTATATGTTGATGATATACTGTTTTAAGGTCCTAACAAGAAGCATATTATTGAATTTAACACTGATTTGCATGCCTCTTTTGAGATGTCCAATTTGGGGCATTTGCAAAGTTATTTTCACATTCAATTTATACAAGTTGATGGGAGAATAGCATTGACTGAACAAAATACGCTGAAACATTTTGCATCATTTTGGCCTTGAAGATTGCAAACCTATTGCCATTCTCACAGAGATAGGATTACAATTAATTCTTCATGATTTTGGAGATGCATTTGATGTTTTCTTCAATCAACAAGCTCTTGGAGGCTTAATTTACTTAGGTGTCAAGCATTAGTAGGCTGTTGTGCACATGTTTTGTGACATGAGTAGCAACCAAAATTTTGGATTGTTTTATCCCAAGGGGGATCATTGGCACCAATGCTTTTTTTGACTCAGATTGGGTTGGCTGCTATGACACCCATGTGTCCACAAGTGGTTTTTGATTCATGCTTGGTAGTCCATGCATGTCTTGGTTGATCAAGAAGCATCCTACTATGGCCACTTCTTGTTGTGAGGATAATTATAGGACAGCTTTCATAGGTATTGTTGAGTGTGTGTGGCTTAGATCTCATTTGGATGATTTGAGTGTTGGTGAGTCTCCTGTAACCACCATTTTTACTCATAGTTAGAGCACATTGGAAGTTGCAAGGAGCCTTGTGTTCCATGCTCACATAAAGCATATTGAGGTGCACTATCATTATGCCAAGGAGAGACTTTCTATTGGCGAACCTTTTCACAAATGCCTTGCCTATGACAAAGATTGAAGCTTTTTACAAAGATTTGGGCTTACTTCATTTTGTGGATTGATTTCATTTCACATAGATTGGCACTTTATTTTACATGAGTGCTAGGTCCTTGTTCACCTCATCACTCCTAACGAGATTTATTGAAATATTTGGTAGTGATGTGTATAAAAACATCCAAGACCATTGAGGCACTTTTTTCCCTCTTTAGGTGTTTTTTTTAATCTTGTATATATTCCTATAAATCTAATGGATCACTTAGTAATACACTCTATCTTTTGTGCTCCAAGATTCTCCTTCTTTCTTGTGTTATTTGTGTGTTTCTAAAATCCTCAAACTCCAACATGAAGTGAGGTTTTTGAACAATGTAATAAAATTAATAAAGTATAGGACTAATTAGGACAGATTCTAAGCTAACTTCAATCCACTAAGGGAGAGGGATATGTTCGATCACTTAATACTCCAATAGTTAATTCTAATGCCAAAAGAGGTGTGGAAACGTCTTTCATCCCTCCCTTAGTGCTAGTTCGGCCCGCTTAACTGACAAGCTCTCTTACTACTAAGCTACACCCTTGTGGTGTCTGAAGAAGGGGAAAGACTAAGGTTAACATTACCTTGAACATGTTTTGGTCCCTCAAAGCTTTATTCTTTGCTTTCAAAGCCTGTTTTGAAGCACTTTGGGGGTGATTCTTGGAGCCATTTTAGGGTACTTTTGTGCATAGTTCTCTTTACATAGGTTCAAGAACATCAACAAGAGTGCTCTTTGTACTTCTCCAACAACAAATATTTACCTTTGGGGCTGTGTTTTTCATCCAGACTAGTAAATCTACAGGTTTCTTGAAAGGTTTTAGTTGTGGTGGGAACAATCACCACAAGTTTATGTAGGTTTTTGAGCCCAAAGAATAGAGTTGATAGACACTTGGAGATGTTTTTGGCTAGTCTTTGGGCTATGAATTCAGCCTTTAAGTCCCACATTATTGCATATATTCAACACATACACACTATGTATGCTTCTGTTGACACTAGATACCGCTTATGTATGTCCATGTGGTCATTGATATAGCAGTTATGTTTTTTGCAAAAAGCCTTTGACATTGACAAAGAGGTTCGTGCTGAGGTTTTATTAACCAGGAGACACCCATATGTTTGGGTCTCTTTGGTGATGTAGGTAGAAGACTTACCTAGTCTCACCATAGGAGATGTATGCTAGTTGTCCATAGGTGCTTGATAAGCCAAGCTGGCTTCTTTCAATTAACTGATTATATGGAGTGGAGTTAGTGCCTATGCAGGCTTACATGTCAATACTTGCAGTTCTATGAGTAGTTCATAGTGGTCATATGCTCATTTTGCAAAGGAGACTGTAGCAAATTTTTTCTAATTTTTTTGTTTTATTAACTATACAATGGTCGATTTACTTTGTGATACACTTATTGGTGTGAGGACATATATTCTCACATAATCCTTATGGTTGGTTGTTATTGTTCATTAATCCACTTCTCTAGGGAGACTCTGTTAGTTTCTCAGAACTCGACACTTGTTCATCCTCTTTTGAGCCTTAGTGGTTTTTAGACTCTTCTACCTCCATTATCATTTTGGTCAGTTCTCAATCATCATGCCATCAGAGATCTCAAGCACATCTGGTGGATCAAGGTCTAATGCCAATGTTCCCAGAAGGATTTGTAACAAGGAAAAAACCATTTTGAGATTTGAAAATTTGATGGCACAAACTTTGCTCTATGGAAGAATCAGATTGGAGATGTGCTGATTTAGAGGAGGCAATGGAAGCCGGTAAATGGAATCCCAAAGAAGCCTACTAACATGGATGAAGATGATTAGGATGAGTTTGATAAAATGGCTAGGTCTACCATTCGATTGCACTTGGCAGATAATGTTTACTTTATAGTATTGGACTATGAAAGTGCAGAGGAGATTTGGAAGAAGTTATGCAATACATACGAAAAAGAAACACATCAAATAAAGTGTATCTGATGAGAAAGCTATATGACCTTTGCATGAAGGACACAAATAGTGTTGTTGCTCATCTAAATGAGTTTGACACTATATTATCTTAGTTAGAGGCTTAGAAATGGACATGGATAATGAAATGAAAGTAGTCTTGTTGTTATGCACCTTACCATCATCATGGGATACATTTTGCACTGTAATTAGCAATAGTGCGCTTGGTGGTAAACTGGTCTATGATGATGTATGTGAAGCACTCTTGAGTGAGGATATTCATAGAAAATATATTGTTGATACTGAGAGTGGAGATACAACTAAATCAAGGAAGAGGGATATAAAATGCCATTATTGTCATAAGAAAGGACACATGAAGAAAAATTACTATGCATAAAAAAATGCTAAAGGTAAAGAGCAAAATGTTGATGGGCATGTTAAACAACTACATGCACCATCTACTTCGATTGTGAAGATTGAAGAAATCAATTCTATTTTTGATGATGCTGATGTGTTGCCACTTGACAGTACTGTGTCGACTGAGGCTCTTATAACTGATTCTCTTTCCCACATGTGGTTTCTAGATTCTAGTGCTTCTTTCCATGTAACACCACATAGAGAATGGTTCTCTACTTATGCAACAAAGTCTCAAGGCCAAAACACTGCAATAATGTGTCAATATATTTTGTTTGACACAAAGCTATTCTACCATCAACTGCCATAAATTGAATGCCCAAATAATGATGCAAATGCCCCAAATTTGACATCTCAAATGAGGCATGTACATCAGCCTTAAAATAAAAAATATGCTTCTCATGAGGACTAGTGAGCAGCATCTCATCAACATACACAACAATGATTAGAAGCATGTCATTTGCACGCTTAACATATAAGGTACTCTCAGTTGGATTGTTCTCAAAACCATGTGCAATCAGATAGGCATGTATCTTTTTATAACAAGCACATGGTGCTTGCTTCAAACCATATAATGCCTTTTTCAATCTCCACACTTGGTTTTTCATGCCCTTTCTCCACAAAGCCACGAGGCTGAAAAAAATACACTTCTTTATGTAAGTCACCATTCAAAAATGCAGATTTAATGTCCAACTAATGTACATTCCAACCATGATGAGTTGCAAGTGCACAGATGCTATGAACAATAGTCATTCGGCATGTAGGTGCAAAGGTCTCATAAAAAACAATGCCTCTTTCCTACGCATAACCCTTTGTAACAAGCCTAGAATTATACCTATCAACTGTTCCATCAAGCTTATGCTTCATCTTGTATACCCACTTAGTACCAATGGCCTTCTTGCCAGGAGGCAAGTCACATAAGGACTAGGTATCATTTTTCATGATAGAATCATATTCTGATTGCATAGCAGCCATCCAATTTTCAAAATTTTGTGCTTCGTCAAATGAAAGAGGCTCATTCTCATCATAGATACTAGAGGTACTCATAACATAGCAATCTAATGCAAAAGAGGCACTATTATGATATGACAGAGGTGCATATAATTTGTTGTCACGCAATGTTTGCACCAATCGTTTTGGCATAGTTTTTGCCTCCTCAATATCTGCTCTCTCATCAACATGTGCATCATGTAAATCTGCATAAAAAATGGAATGATCTTCATCATCACATGAAACCTATAAAGGCTGAGAAGTTGCCTCATTAGGACCAGCACTAGACTGTCCACCTGTAAAAAGAGGCAGCAAAGTATCATACATGTCTTTAGAGCTAACTGATGTCTCCTTAGTACATGAACGTAATGTTTGAATAGCATCTTCTACAAAAACAACATCATGGCTAACCAAAATGCATTTATTCTATAGATGATACAGACGATAACCTTTGCTTTCGGAACTGTAACCAAAACAATACATTTCACTACTTTATCATCCAATTTCCTACGTTGTTGTTCAGGCACTAATGCATATGGTAGACAACCAAAAACACACAAGTGAGGAATAGATGGCTTGTTGTTCAGGCACTAATGCATATGGTAGACAACCAAAAACACACAGGTGAGGAATAGATGCCAAGCCTTATATGGAGTGATAGACTGCAATGATTTAGTGGGACACATGTTACGTACATATGCTGCACACATGACAACCTCAATCCAGAAACTATGTGGTAAATCCTGACTATTGACCATACACCTCACCATCTCCATGAGTGACATACTCTTTCATTCAACAACTCCATTCTATTGAGCTGTATACAACATTATACACTGATGTTTTATCCCACATCCTGCCAGAAATGCATTAAAGTGAGAAGGCATATATTCTCCCCCTCGATCAGAACGGAGGGTGCCCATTTTACATGCTGATAGATTTTCAACCAAAACCAAAAACTTTGAAACACATAAAAACTTTGGACTTGTCTTTCAATGGATATACCCATGCATGCCTAGAAAAATCATCGATGAAAGTCATGAAGTAAAGATAGTTCCCAGAAGAGGGTGTGTGCATAAGACCACAGACATCACTGTGAACAAGCCACAATTTCTTAGTAGCTCGAACTCAACCATCTTTTGGGAAGGAGGAATGCTGCATTTTGCCCAAAATACAGTCTTCACATACATGTTTACCAAGTGCCTCAAGTTTGGGCAAAGAGGACACCATTTCAAATTTTTGGAGGCATAGCAAACTAGCAAAAATTCAGATGACCAAAGCATGCATGCCAAAGCTTTGCATATGACAAAGCTTAAGAATCATGTACTACACATGTTGAATCATTCACAAGTTTTTCATAGTCTATGAGCTTATATAGCCCACGACATAAAATGCCAGAAGCAATAATGACATCACCATATGACAAATCATGAATTGTACATCTCTCATAAAAAATTCTCAAAACCAAGACAATCTTCGCTAAAGTTGAAATTGATAACATATTCTTCTTGATCCCTGTCACAAATAAAGCATCTGACAATGTAAAAGAACTACCATCAAGAGTACTCAGAATGATCTTACCAACTCCCATAATAGGATAAGAGGAGTTGTTGGTGCATGTGATAGTATTCCCTCTAGGGACAAGCTCAAGTGAAGTGAATAAACTACGTTGTGAGGTAATATGTTTGGTTGCCCCACTATCAAAGTACCAAACATCTGAGTTCACTACAGACATACACTGTTCATGTGAATGGGTCAAAAATTCAAATAGTAGTAAATGCCCATTCTTCATTCTACACAAGATTAGCAGACTCTGTTTTGAGTGTAGAGGCCTCTACAACAACCATTCCAGCCTCTTTCTTCCTTCCCTCTTTAGCAACAAATTTTGGACAACTCGTTATGACATGACCATTTGCTTTATAGTATTTCCAAAACAATTTCTACTTTTCTATTTCCTTACTATCTCTATCATCCTTCTTTGATTGTGCATAATTAGCAGATTTCTTCTTGCAAGTGGAAGAGCTCCATTTACCTTTGCCCTTCTAACTAGCCAAGAAAAGCTTGATCTGCAACATGCATAATGGACATGTTTTGCCTAGAGTGATCTTCTTCCAATAGAATAGAGACTAACTCCTCAAACGTTAAGGCATTTGGATTGCCGTTCATCATCAAACAAAGAATATAAGCAAAACCCTAATATGAATTAAGAAGACCATTCAAAACAGTTTGCACAAGCGAACTGTCAAGCAAGACTTCAACACGAGAAATCAATTGTTCTTTCAAATATTTGATCTTTGTCGGAAAATTGTCCATGGAATCACCTTCATTCATGTGCTCAGTCTCCAACTATTTTCGGAGGTAAGCAACACGAGCCTCATTTCTTGCTTGGTATAAAGTGGTTAGTGTATCCCAAGCACCCTCAGTTGTTCTACAAGAGCGAATGTGAGGAATAATGGCATGTTTGACAGACAAGGCTATCAATGCATGTGCATGAGCATCTTTGCCATCTCCACAAATTTGCTTTGCAGTAGGTGTAGTAGGAACCATAGCACGAACAGGAACATGAAGAATACCATCATCTTCAATGCCTTCTGCATCACCTTCAACAATTGTGTTTGTAGGTGAAATAAGATGTTTTTAAACACCCTGCATAATATTCCATAGTCCTTTTGCAACCAATACATGATGCATCATATAAGCCCATAATGGGTAATTGGTACCATCAAAATTATCCTCAACAACCAATACAAAATACGTAACTCCTTTCAACCATGGCCACTGACTAAAAGTGATGCACAAAAATGGTTGTATCTCAAAAAAGATGAACAAAACTACCCTATTCAGTTTTGCTAAACTTGTAGTAGAGTTTGAGATGCTTATTCTAGCAAACTGAAACCTATATATATCTTTGGCTCAAAAAGAAAAGATTGCATACACAAGCACTATGATAGTGCATTCGAAGACCCTGACCTGACTATGCTCACCAAATTTTGTGCAATTATGAGACTGTGACTAGAGGGGTGTTGATGATGCCCTAGATGAAGCACTGACCTACTCTCATACCAATTGTTTGAGTTCAAGGTCTACGAAAGCACACGAACAACACAAGGAAGAAGAAGAAGCTTGGAGCACAACACACAATGCTCAATGTATTACCACTAGAATGCATAAAGATAGTGATCCATTAGGGTTAAAGGCGCATATAAAAGCTAGGGGAAAAAAACCTCCTAAAGAGGGAAAAAAGTGCCCCGGTAGTCCTAGTGTGTTCACACACATCACTAACTAAATATATCCACGTGGCATAAGAGCTATCGATAGGGAAACCACCATATTATGATCATCTTGGAGTTTTTGGGTGTGAATCATATGTTCATATACCCAAGAACCTTAGAGAAGAACTGAACCATAAGTCAAAGAAATGCATTTTTCTTGGATATGGTCGAGAAGGACAATTTGGATATTGCTTATGGGATCCTAAAACATGGTCAGAGATCAAAAGTATTCATGTCATTTTCAATGAGTCTAAGATGCATAAAAAACCCATTAAGGAGGTTGAAGTGAGAAGAGTGGTGTTTGAGGATACCAATCCTCAAGTTAGCATGCATAAACATTTTGCACATAGGGATGTTCAAGAGAATTTCTGATCATATCAGTCTACAAATGTTCCAATTCACCAACCATTGAGACCATCTGCACGTGTCTCACATCCACCTGATAGATATGTTCCAAGCTTGGATTTTGTTATGCTAACAGATGCTAGTGAGCCTTCCTCCTAAAAAGAGGCTATGCAGATAGAGGATCATGTCAAGTGGGATATGCCATGAAGAGTGAGTTGGATTATATTCACAAAAATGGTACTTGGGATTTAGTACCTTTTCCAAATAACAAGAAAGCTTTACCATGTTAATGGTATAAAAACTAAAATTCACATCAGATAGTGCTTCTCCATAGTATAAATCATGACTTGTTGCAAAGGATTTTAAGCAACAACATGAAGTTGACTTTGAGGAGACACTACAACATATCGAGGGTATACAGAGGCTGCTACCGAGGAAAATGAACGGGCGTGATTTCTTCACGACGTCGGTGTTAGAGTCGGTATACGCGTCGAAAACAAAGCGCCGGTATAAGCATCGGTGTAAGCGTCGGTATATATGCCGGTATTACCGACGCATATATCGATGCACATACCGGCGCCCATACTGGGTGTACCAACGCCTATACCGACGTCCATACTGGAGCTACCGATGCGTATACCAACGACCGTAGTTGCACAAATTTTTTTGGGCAGAATGTGTTGTCTTTTGCTATAGCATGATGTTGTTTAGCAAAAGACAATACACTTTGCCCAACTGAGTACATGTGTTATGTACTCTAATGGCAACCAAAACATAAATTTATATGAGCAAAAATGAACAATGAATCATATACAGAAAGTTGTATATTCCATAAATGAAAAATGTACAAAAGTGTGGCAAAGCACTTCTATATAGGAGTCGAATACAAAATGTACAAAGCACTTCCATATAGGAATCGAATACAAAATTATGGTACATCATTGCCACATAGGAGTGTAATACAAAATTGTGGCAATGTGACAAAACACTTCCATATAGGAATCGAATACAAAATCATGTTACATCATTGCCACATACGAGTGTAATACAAAATTGTGGCATTGATCAAAATATTTACACCTACAATCCTGCAACAAAACATATGTATAAAATAAGACCAATTGACATGACATTTATAAACAACAACTAAAAACATGAAACCAAGATATAACTTTACCTAATCAAGAATATTCTCCCATGAGACGATTGCACCGCGTCCCTCTAAGTCTTGTAATAGTGCAGTCAGTCCATGTCGATATCCATATGATTTTTCAGTTCGCGTCGGAGGACGACCCACTGCCAACTCCTATAATAAATATGCAAAATGTTAGATGAACATACATAATGTGCTTAACACAAACAACTTCAATAATTAACATGATACTTACAAATTGGTAGCACATATTATCGTATCCGCCGCTACCTAAATGCGACATTCCAACCGTATCTAAACGTGTGGCCACCGCATCTCTCTATTGACGATATCGATCAGGAGTATGTTGCTGCTCATCCTGAATCAATTCCCATTCTTTGACATCTAGCCATACAAGCTTCGATAAGCCTGCTCTAAAAGCATCACGAGATTCCGATCGTCGATGAGACATCACCTCGCGTGTCGTATGTTGAATCCATTCCGAACTCACAATAGGATTCCCAGGTGCTGGCCGATACTCTTCATATATGGATTGTGTGATATGATTTTTAGAGTCCCTATCCTGTTCGCTCCATTTTAACATTACTGAATGACCGAATTCTATGGAGCAAAGTTGTCGAATGCGCTGACGCATTGACTTTCCGGCCGCATCCATAACTGGAGCTCCATTATGGATATGATATATGTTGGAGTCGTCATGATCATGTGCTCCCCAAGGTGTACGTGGAGATCCCATCTGATGCAATGTGAAGATCTCATCTCATCCAATGTATACATATGCATGCTTGTATACATATGCATGCTTGTATGCACATGCATTCATGTAAGCATATGCATGTATGTATGCATGTATGCATGCATGTATGCATATGCATGTATGTATGCATGTATACATATGCATGCTTGTATACATATGCATGCATGTATGCATATGCATGTATGTATGCATATGCATGCTTGTATGCATATGCATGTGTATGCATATGCATGTATGTATGCATATGCATGCTTGTATGCATATGCATGTGTATGCATATGCATGCTTGTATGCATATGCATGCATGTATGCATATGCATTCATGTATGCATATGCATTCATGTATGCATATGCATGCATGTATGCATATGCATGCATGTATGCATATGCATGCTTGTATGCATATGCATGTGTATGCATATGCATGTGTATGCATATGCATGTGTATGCATATGCATGTGTATGCATATGCATGTATGTATATGCATATGCATGCTTGTATGCATATGCATGTATGTATGCATTCATGTATGCATATGCATGCTTGTATGCATATGCATGCTTGTATTCATATGCATTCATGTATGCATATGCATGTGTATGCATATGCATGTGTATGCATATGCATGTGTATGCATATGCATGTGTATGCATATGCATGTGTATGCATATACATGTATGTATGCATGTATACATCTGCATGCTTATATACATATGCATGCATGTATGCATATGCATGTATGTATGCATATGCATGCTTGTATGCATATGCATGTGTATGCATATGCATGTGTATGCATATGCATGTGTATGCATATGCATGTGTATGCATATGCATGTGTATGCATATGCATGTGTATGCATATGCATGTGTATGCATATGCATGCTTGTATGCATATGTATGTATGTATGTATGTATGCATATGCATGCAGGTATGCATATGCATGCATGTATGCATATGCATGCAGGTATGCATATGCATGCATGTATGCATATGCATGGTTGTATGCATATGCATGTGTATGCATATGCATGTGTATGCATATGCATGTGTATGCATATGCATGTGTATGCATATGCATGTGTATGCATATGCATGTGTATGCATATGCATGTGTATGCATATGCATGTGTATGCATATGCATGTGTATGCATGTGTATGCATATGCATGTGTATGCATATGCATGTGTATGCATATGCATGCTTGTATGCATATGCATGCTTGTATGCATATGCATGCTTGTATGCATATGCATGCTTGTATGCATATGCATGCTTGTATGCATATGCATGTATGTATGCATATGCATGTATGTATGCATATGCATGTATGTATGCATTCATGTATGCATGTGCATGCTTGTATGCATATGCATGTTTGTATGCATATGCATGCTTGTATGCATATGCATGCTTGTATGCATATGCATGCTTGTATTCATATGCATGTGTATGCATATGCATGCATGTGTATGCATATGCATGTGTATGCATATGCATGCATGTGTATGCATATGCATGCTTGTATGCATATGCATGTATGTATGCATTCATGTATGCATATGCATGCTTGTATGCATATGCATGTATGTGTATGCATATGCATGCTTGTATGCATATTCATGTATGTATGCATTCATGTATGCATATGCATGCATGTATGCATATGCATGCTTGTATGCATATGCATGCTTGTATGCATATGCATTCATGTATGCATATGCATTCATGTATGCATATGCATACATGAATGCATATGCATACAAGCATGCATATGCATACACATACATGCATATGCATACACATACATGCATATGCATACACATACATGCATATGCATACACATACATGCATATGCATACATATACATGCATATGCATACACATGTATGCATATGCATGATTGTATGCATATGCATTCATGTATGCATATGCATGTATGTGTATGCATATGCATGTATGTGTATGCATATGCATGTATGTGTATGCATATGCATGTATGTGTATGCATATGCATGTATGTGTATGCATATGCATGTATGTGTATGCATATGCATGTATGTGTATGCATATGCATGCTTGTATGCATATGCATGCTTGTATGCATATGCATGCTTGTATGCATATGCATGCATGTATGCATATGCATGCTTGTATGCATATGTATACATATATATGCATGCATGTATGTGTATGCATATGCATGTATGTGTATGCATATGCATGTATGTGTATGCATATGCATGTATGTGTATGCATATGCATTGTGTATGTGTGTATGCATATGCATTGTGTATGTGTGTATGCATATGCATGTGTGTACGCATATGCATATTTGTATGCATATGCATGTGTATGTGTATGCATATGCATGTGTATGTGTATGCATATGCATGTGTATATGCATATGCATGTTTGTATTCATATGCATGTGTGTATGCATATGTATGTGTGTGTTTATACATATGTGAGTGTGTATGTATATGTATATATCTCTCCCTCTCTCTCTCTCTCAATCGAAAACAAAACAATCACTTACATCGATGTAATTGTTTGAATCAAGGTTGTCAAAATCCACTTGAAGTTCTCCTTCGTCGAATTTCCAAAGATTTGATCCCAAAAATCTCTTGCAAAACTAAAGAGAGAAGATATTAGAAAAGCAAAAACATAAAGAAAGAAAAAAGAGTGCTACAATATGTGTGATCTACTTACCAAAACTTCAGATCTATAAAAATAGAGATGTGCTTAGAGAGAGAGAGAGGGAAGGAGAGGGAGAGAGAGAATTTTTTGAATCAAGGTCGTCAAAATCCACTTGAAGTTCTCCTTCGTCGAATTTCCAAAGATTTGATCCCAAAATCTCTTGCAAAACCAATCAGAGAACATATTAGTAAAGCAAAAACATAAAGAAAGAAATAAGAGTGCTACAATATGTGCGATCTACTTACCAAAACTTCATATCTATAAAGATAGAGGTCTGTTTAGAGAGAGAGAGAGGGAGGGAGAGAGAGGGAGAGAGAGTGAGAGAGAGGGAGGGAGAGAGAGAGTGAGAGAGAGGGAGGGAGAGAGAGAGAGAGAGAGAGAGAGAAAGAGTGACAAACAGAGATCTGCTTTGGCGTGCGCAAACCCGACACCAGAAGATGTAGATTCAAAACGCTCAGAATGATGAATTTTGGTTTCGGGCCCCGTTAAAAAGACAACGTCGGTATAAGCATCTGTAATTCCAATAAATTACCGGTGCTTATATCGACGCTTGTACGGACACAGTCTTTCCGAGGCAAAGCGGCTTTCCCAAATTGTCCGAGGGTCATACGGACGCCGACACCTGATCGTCGGTATGCTGACCGTCAGTATTCCCTCGATATGTTGCAGTGAGATCTTCTCTCTAGGGATCAAGATGACTACCTTGCAAATGTTTCTTGGATTCATTGCAATGGAAGACTTAGCGCTAGCCCAAATGGATGTGAAAACTACTTTCTTGCATGGAGATCTTACAGATGAGATCTATATGGAAAAACCAGAGGGTTATGTAGTTCCTCGCAAGGAAATTCTAGTTTGTAAGTTGAAGAAGATCTTATGTGGACTTAAACAATCCCCTAGACAATGGTACCAAAATTTTGATGCTTTTATGAAGTCTCAAGGCTATTCTCGAAGGAATGAGGATCATTGTGTCTACACAAAGAGATGATCAGATGGAAACTTGATATTCTTGATAATTTATGTTGATGATGTATTGATTGTTTGGAAATCCTTTTATGACTTCTCAATTCTACAAAAGAAGTTGAGTGTGACATTTGTTATGAAGGATTTGGGGGATGCCAAACATATTCTTGGCATGCACATTAATCATGATAGGAATAAAAGATGCATATACTTTTCTCAAAGTCAGTACATATCCAAAGTACTTTATAGGTTCCATATGCAGGGTGGAAAGGCATTGAGTACAACTTTACCCACATGCGTGAAATTGAGAAAGGATGATTGCCCCAAATCAGATGAGGAAAAGGAATTTGTGACCAAGTTTCCTTATCAGTCTGTTGTTGGTAGTCTCATGTATGTTATGGTAGTTATGAGACCAGACATTGTATTTGTGGTGGGATTTATGAGTAGATGTATGTCGAATCCTGGAAAGAAGCATTGGGAAGTGGTCAAGATGATTTTGAGATATCTAAGTGGCACTAAGTACGAGTGTCTATGCTTGGCTAGTGGGCAAGCATTCATTATTGGTTACACAAATTCTAATTATGCTAGTTGTGTAGACAATCGTAAGTCTAGACCAAGGTAAATTTTTCATTCTTTATTTTTCTCCCATAGTAACTTTGGCCATATTGGCCTTTGGGAGATTGTTATCGTTAGTGTCCATGTGAAAGGCCGAATGGCCATCATACACTTTTTTTATATGTTCTTTAATAAAACATATAGTGGCTTGGTCAACCATAGACTATAAGTTTGATCACATTTGTAAAACCTAAGAAATATGTCTTCGTGCTCCTTGCATACTGTGTTTTTTGCATATTCTGCAGCCTTTGTGAAAAAAATTGTATGTGGTGCTTGGAGCTTGGTTTTCTACCCTGAAGGTATCCTCGTGGAGCTCTCTAGAAGGAGAGTTTAGCATGGTGCATCGCCATCAAAATGCTTCATATGCATCCACAAGTGTAGATGATTTTGAGAAGTTGTTCATAGTCCAACATCATATGATGAATAAGATGTTTGTTGATATTTTGAAATTGAATAGTAATGTCTGCTACATTGATTCAGTTGTAGCAAATCACATGATCAGTCATGTAGAATAATGTAGTAGTTTGCAAAAATTGTCAGTTTTTGGATACGCCAAAATAAGCGATGACACATCACATCCTATTGAGCATGCAGGAAACATAACACTATCTATGGAGGATGGGAAGGTAAAAATTTTTGCTAATGTTGTGCATGTTCTGAATATACCAAAAAATAGGGTTTTTCTTGGACAATAATTGACCAGGGATTACAAGTCATGCTCAATGCTCATGGGTTATTTGTAGAAGAGTACAAACAGGATGGAAGATTGATCACCAAAGGAAACAATGTGTAGGATGCTGACCATAAATGTGAAAATTCCTAAAATGAATGCAACCATGTTTGCAAAAGGTGCATATGTTATTGTTGATATAGAGATTTTGCACAAGCAAATTGGACATGCAAATTTGCAGAGGCTGAAATTGATGCAGTCAAAGGAGCTTTTCAATGGAATACCAAATTTCAAGGTTGCATAAATGCAGAAGGTATGTGGAGCATGTCAATTTGGTAAACATTCAAGGGCATAATTTTCGCATGACAAGCATGTTAGTGAAAAAGTAGTAGAAATATTACATGCAGATGTTTGGGGTCCTACAAAGTCCACATCTATGGGAGGATGCAAGTTTTGTGTCACTTTCATTGATAACCATACACAAAAAGTATGGGTATATTGCATGAAAGAGAAGAGTGAGGTGTTCACTCAATTCTAGAATTTTAAGACTATGGTGGAAAAGCAGATAGGGAAGTATATTCAGACATTGAGATCTAATGGAGGAGGTGAATACATGTCAAATGAGTTTAGCAGCCTTCTAAAAAGTCATGGAATTTGATTACAATTTTCATGCAAGTACACACCACAACAGAATGGCATTGTTGAATGCAAAAATAGAAATATTGTAAACATATGCCTCATTGTTTTTGGGAACAAGCTATGCACACTATTGTATACATCATGAACAGAACTCTGATTGTTGTTGTCATTAGGAAAAAAGTGAGCCCTGCATGGCCTTGTAAAGATTCCTAATTTTTAGGAATTAAGCTTAATCTTGTACTTTGTTAAGGGGACAAAGTGCATTTAATAGAGCACTTTTTGGTAGGCTGAAGTAGTATTTTTTTTTGGCTGAGCTAAGATCTTCTCTCTCTCTTTTGCACAAAGAGAGAGCGAAAAACCACTTTCCACCTCATCAAATCCATCCATCTTTATGAATAAAAAAATTACTTTTCTAAAAAAGTCTCTTTTTCAGCTATTCTTTATTCAAAATGGCCCATACTTTTATGTATATGTCTGAAGTTACTTTTTTTAGTCTTGTTTTTATAAAAAATACTTTAAAAAAACATACTTTTCAAAATCCCTCCAAAAGTTAAGTGCCACATCATCAAACTCATAACTTTGGTTGCCCCAAAACATGAATTTTTAAAAAAAGCTTATTTTCCCTCTTACACACTGAAAAAAGTCATTTTGACCTATCCACATACCAAAACATACTTTTTTTCTTGCACACAGCTATTGTACAAGCCATTCCAGCCATCTTTGTGCTTCTTTCTATTTGGTGCTGGAGTTTTGGAACATCATGGTGCTCACATGTATTACTACAAGCATGACAACAGCACCAACACGTGCTCCTCACTCAAAGAGTGTACATGTTTGTGTTCCAACAGAATTTGCACCAACAACTAGAGGTAGCAATGACATAGATTCTCAAAATGAACGACGTGCAGTTGGAGAGAAGAATACTGATCTTTGGGTCAATGGTGCTTTGTATCCCTTAGATCTAATGTCTAATGTTTTATCCTAGATTCCATAGTATCTCCACATTTCTACAATTCCTTGGTAGCGGTGAAGATGGACTACTAGGCTATTGGAAGTGATTGTCTAACCATTCTATATCTATAACAAATTATTGGATGCAACAATGTCATCACTATCACTTCAAGATACACAGTTTAGAAAGTGCTATACACACTTGTCACTCTAGCACAATGGTGAGTACCAACGTGAGGAGTTGCACCTCATAAATGTCAATCCGCAGAGACGTGAGGACCGGTATGAAGACCAAGAGCAAGTGAAGTGCACAAGTGCGTGAGTGAAAGCACACAAGCATGCACACACATACACACACACACACACAAGGTAAGAGCAAAGAGTGGAACAATGGAAAACTTCGATTACAAAAGAACTCTCTTACAAACTCAAATCTACAACAAGCTAACCTCAAAAATGAGCTCTCAAGCCCTTTTTATAGTTTTCTGAGTGGTTTTGGCCCTGTCCAGACCTAGTGTCCGGCCTAGTTAAAAATTAGGTTCCATGGCTTATTTGGGGGCTCAAACAAAATCTAAAAATTATGAAAATTGGTAGGATGGTACTTCTAATACTCCTCCAGCTCAAGGACTCCTCAGCTTGAACAAAATGGAGTTTCCAAAATGGAAAATGGTATTTACAATGGTTTTTAATGATAAATATCACTATTTTTATAGGGATTTCTTCTGAAAATTTGACATGTGCTTCTTGGAGCTCCCTCCGTGCTCGTTCTTCTTGTGTGTCCACTTCTCTGATGTGATTCCATGCTTTGTGCTCCACCTTGAGTGTCAACACTCCCCCCCTCTAGAGTCTGTCATCCCTGACAGGCCCTTGTTGTAGTGGTTATTGCATGTAGTACTTTGAGAGGTAGTGTCCCTTATGTATCAATAAGATCTGTTCATCTTCGAAATGTAATGTGGTCGATTTTTGAGTTCTTCATGTCCTCTATGATCCTTTGCAAGCTTTATTTCTTGTATATGTACTTCTCCCTTGGATTATCGTATGATGGTGTATTTAGGAGCTTCTCCAAAAAATTTTGGTTGCTCAAAAGAGGTTGTCAATGTTGATTTTGAGCAGTTGTCGACTGTGAATTATTCAATAGGTTCTGATGTTGTAGCCTGGATGTCCTCAGGATCTTCCAAACATGGCTTTCATAATTTTTTTGCCAAGTACTTGTAACCCATAATGGATGATGGGTAAGTGCATTAGTGCATGGGTTGAACAAAATATGTGCCTTGTGCACAGCCTTGTAATGTGGCCCGATGTATGCATACTTGGGGAATGCATTAGAAGAAGTGTGGTGCAACAAATGGGGTCTTGAGCAAAGTGCTCAAGGGTATGCTGATGAAGAGGTTTCCTAATCTATCATGGTTATATTGTTGGAGCATACAATTCTTACCATGGCAAAAGGTCTGTCAATAGTCATCTCTTCATGTTGTACTCCCATCATGGTGTTTGACCACGAGTTTGTCCTTTGTTGTGAATGGATGTCCTTGTTGATGATCCACTGATGAGATTCTTGGATTGCCTAGTCCTATTTCTTCTTCTCGTCTCTTTTTTTTTGCTCTCGCTTTTTTTTTAGGAACAATGTCACAACAAGAAGACAATGGTTAGTTACGATAAAATATTTAACATATGTCAAGTGTGTTTCATGTTCCTGGGATTTCTCAATGGTGTCTATGCATGGCCGTGTAATGTGGCCCTATATTAATGCACACTTTGGAAATGCATGACTTGAATGGTGCAAAAAGGCAAGGTTATGCCAAAGGCACATGGTTGTTGCTCGTCAAGGCTTCAAGGTTGCTAGTGGATGTTGATGCCGTCTTTGTGGGAGGTCACCAGTGGATCCTCAAATGATGTACGCAATCGATGGTGAAATGACAATTGACCATTTCTCCCTTTAGGGATCCATTTGAGAACAGTGTTCGGCTGCATAGAGATCAACTTTGGCTTCTTCATCTGTGGATGGTTGCTTGAATTTTTTATCCCTCCTGGTTGGCATTTTGTTTTTGTGGGTGCTATTGGTGCTTTTGGCTTCTAAACCCATATCATTGTTACTTGTCTTCTTACTATTGTCGAAGAGTTGAGTGTATCTTCTTGTGGTCTTTCTTCTCGGTTCTTACCCTTTTCTCTCCTTGGCTTGAGACCTTTTGCATGGTGGAGAGCATAGGCCTTTGTGCATGTAAGAGTTCTTGGGGAACCCACTTGTGTAATCGCCCTCGTTGAGTTGCAGCTAATTGTTTTGGTACCCAAATTTGTCGGAGACCTTCTCATTGAGCTGGTCGTGGTGGCTTGGTTCTTAGCTTCTCATGGTTAGCTGGCCTAGGTGGGAAGTGTGTTGGCAAGGCTGGTGGTTGCTCTCCTTTTCGTACCCAGATTTGCTTCATGCCCATAACTACTTTCTTCTTGAAATCTCTTTGTCTATTTGATACAGCGGTTGTCATGTACTATTTTGCTTGCCTTTTTGGTTGAGTCGTGGCGATAGCATTAGTCTTTGCACAAGAGGAGTTCGCTTGTCTTTGAGCCTATTCTTCCATGATTGAGTTCTTATGTAACAGAGAGCTTTTGACACATACAACATTTTTTTTGCTAAGATTAGTCCTAGAAGAACTAAGAGAATGTGTGACATCTGGATTTGTGAGCATGCAATTCTCTAATTCTAATGTGATGCATTGTTCTTGTACCCAAACTTGAAGAAGTTGAATTCTTAGGTTCAAGTTGACTACATGGTCGTAAATCCAATCTTGACCCAAGACAAGTGGCTCTATAAGGTCCTCATCATGACACACTAGCATTTTGACTTTTATTGGAACACCTTGAAGGTAGATGGGAAGTTCCACCTCACCCAAACAAGGGTTTTCCACTCCTCCCAATCCAGTGAGATAGGCTTCTATAGGCTTGATGTTCAATTGCAGGTCTTGGCAGTATGAAAGTCTAACTGCACTAGTTGCTGCTCCTGAATCAACCAATGCTCTCACAGTCCTTACACTCTCTCCTTGTCTGACCTTGACGGTCACAAAGGGGTGTCGATCGATTATTCGAGAAGTAATTATGCTCGATTTTTGGCACATGTCCATGTGATATTTTGGGGCTTTTGTGGTGACATCTAGGCCTAGTCGCCTTAACTTAGTTCATCTTATGCGCTCTCTAGCCTCTGTCTGTGCTTCTTCTCTAACCCTTAACTCCTCTTCTTTTTGCTTTTTAGCAGTGTTGAGTCTCATTAGCACATCCTCTGTAAGAGGTTCTTGATATAATTTGACTTGACAACCACTTATATAGTTTGGCAAGATATCACCTTCTAAAGTGACCAATTGAACCGCACCGCTAGTGGAAATTTGATTAATGATCATGGGTCCATATCCTCTTTTTTCCAATTTATGAGCATGTTGCTTTAGCATATACACCGTCACTAGATCTCCTTCTTTCAATCCTTTATCCTTTATATGGGCATCAAAGTATATCTTTTGTCGTTTCTTTGCAGCATAGATGCCTGCTGCCACTCGTAGCCTCGTCTCACCCAAACGTTCTAGATCAAAGATCTTGGAGGACAACTCATGTCCATTCCACTCGTGCTCTTGTGCTACTTTTAAAGTTGGGATTAGGAAATATAATGGTAGCATAGCATTCTATCCAAAGACCATCTGAAATGGGGTGGCATTGAGTACCATTTTATAGGAAACTCGATAAGCCCAAACAACATGATGGAGTTGTTTGTCCCAATCAGAGCATTTATTATTTACCAGTTTTGTCAGTACATTGCATAGGACCTTGTTGGAAGCAGTCAGAGGCACAGTCAGAGGCACAGACGACATGGAAGCATGTAAAGACGGAGCAGGGAGCCAGTGGGATCATTTTTTCAAACAATTATGTTTTTATTACCTCTTCAAACATCCAACAGTGATTTTCATCACTCTTGTAACATATGTAATATAGACAAAACCCCATTTTGTAATTCATAGCTCCATTTTGTGCAAGCAGAGGAGTCCTCGAGCTTGAGGAGCTTAGGTAGAATGCTCGTACCAAATTTCGTTATTTTTAGACATCGTTTACCCTTCCAAATAGCCTCTAGGACCTATTTTTTAACTAGGCCGGTCACTAGATGTGAAACCGGTCAAAACTAGTCTAGAAACTATAAAAAGAGCTAGAGAGCTCATTTTTGAGGTTGGTTCATTTTGGTTAGTGTAAGCTTAGAGCTAGTTTGAGCTTGTAAGAGTATTCTTGAGAAATAGAACTAATTTCCCACCTTCCATTGTGTCTTGCTTGTCTCTTCATTGTGTGTGTGTATGTGTGTGTGCATCTTTGTGCTTCTCACCTTCACTCTCACATCATCTCACGTTCACGATCTTCATATCACTCCTACCTCTCCCACGGATTGACATTAAGGAGGTGAAGCTTCTTAACGTGGTACTTACCATTGTGCTAGAGCAACACCAAATTTGGCGCCGTTGCCGGGGATCGAGTCTAGGACGAATGTGTGATGGTAAGAGTATAGCAAGAAGTGGCGTGGGAAGGTAAAAATTTCAGTTTTTGTTGTTGTTTTTACTTAGTTTTTAGTGTTTTTCACCTCCCCCACACTCCATCTTCATCATCGCATCATCATCTTCATCTCCAAAAAAATCAGAAAATTCACCATATCCACCCATTCACCTCATTTCCCCTCATTTGTGCATGCGAGAGAGCGAGAGAGAACTTTTGTGCTTGTGTGTGCTTGTGTTTTCTTGAGTTTTCTTGTAGGTACAAAGCTCCAGTGCATCAGGAAAGCTTGGAAAAGGTAAAATTTCACTCTCTGTCAAAGATCTGCCGAGTGTGGCGGACCATCGCGATGGTCTGCAACTTTCGGAATTTTTGGTAGGCGACCACACCACGAGGTAGGCGACCCTTGTGCTTGCACGAATCCACAGGCGCATCTCAAAAATCATCAGTTTGGTGGACCATCGCGATTGGCTCGGACCATCGCGATTGTGTCGCACCATCGCGATAGGCTCACGCCATCGCGACGGCTCGGCCGGACCATCGCGACGGTCTCGGACCATCGCGACGGTCTCGGACCATCGCGACGGTTCACTTGAGCCATCGCGACGGTCCACTTGGACCATCGCGATTGTTCAGCTGACCCCGGACCATCGCGATTGGCTCACGCCATCGCCACGACAGTGCCACGTGTCAAGATAGACCATCGCGACGGTTCGTTTTTCGGACCATCGCGACAGCCCAAAATCGGACCATCGCGATAGGCTCACGCCATCGCACTTGTGACCATCGCGACGGTTCACTCCGGACCATCGCGATTGGCTCAAGCCATCGCATCGCGGACCATCGCGACGGTTCACTTCGGACCATCGCGATTGTTCCCCGTTGACCGTTGACTCGCGCCATCGCGATTGTCCGCCTGATCGAGCCATCGCGACGGTTCAACCTTACGCCATCGCGATTGTCCACCTTTGACCGTTGACCGCGCCATCGCGATTGTCCGCCTGATCACGCCATCGCGACGGTTCATTTTTCGGGCCATCGCGACGGTTCACCTTTTCGCGCCATCGCGATTGTCCAAATTCCACGCCATCGCGACGGTTCGCTTGGACCATCGCGACGGTCCCAGACCATCGCGATTGTCCACCCCCATCGCAAATCTAGGGTTCCATTTTTTGACCAATTTTGGGGGTATTTTTGAGAAATTTTTGGACCATTAGACTCATAGGAGACCCCTTAGCTCATATTTGAAGGAAAATCTGATCGTCAGCTTTTACCCCCCAGGGCCTGAACGCTCATAACTTTTTCATCCGAAGTCCGTTTTTTGAGCTTAATAGCTCGTTAGAAAGCTCTCCACGAGTACTACGTGACCTCAACTATTTTTTTCTTAAAGGATACATCTATTTTTAGATAAACTATTTTGAGGTTCACCTAGTTTGGGACTAGGAAGCCAGGGGGCACACATTGAAAATTTGGGCAAAAAGGGAAGGGACTTAAAAAGGTGTATATACTCAAGTGTTTGATCATCTTGTGAATTGGTCTAATATTGGATTTCTCCAGGTCTAGCAAGGGCAATCAAAGGCAAGCAAGCAAGGCAGTGAAGACAGTAAAGCTTGGGAAGCGCGGCTTCTTGGGCAACAGGGCATCAGAGCAACAAAAAAGCCGACTCGAGGTTGGAAGATTACTCAAGCCCCTCAGACAATTCTTAGCTTAGGCTAAACGTTAGCATTGTGGATTTAAGTCGATAGGAACGCCTCAAGTTCAAGATACTTAATTCTTTCAAGTTCAAGACTAAAGATAAAGGTGTGTGACGAAAACCTAAAGGAAAGAACCTAAGTCTGACGGAACGAGAACTCAAAATCATCACGGAAAGTCAAATTCCTGACGCATATATTAAGACAAGAATCCAAAGAAAATTAAAAATAATCAAGAAAATAATAGCAAAGAACCATTGACGATCTAAGTGTGTGATTGAGTGTGCAAGGAAGAAAATTAATGAACCTTAGATCAGGCAAACATATAGGTAAGTCGGACAGACGAAGCCTCAGATCATCACGGGCAAGTGTAAGGACCACTGCACGATCTTGGGCTCAGCAATTGAATAGTAATTACCCCTACGAGAGCTCAGAGACTAGCGAATCAGAAATGGCATTTAGCGTAGACAGACCAGAAGGAGGGTCTAATGTAGCATACTTGGAAAAACCTGAAGGACCCTATAGAACGCAATTAGAGTTTCTCCGAACCAACCGATTAGGTGCTCGCATCTATGAGGATGGTTTGCAAAGGCAAGTGGTGCAACTGCACAACCCTGATCAACCCATTGGATTGGAAAGACCAGTGGTGAAATTTGAGAGAGACGCTTACATAGACAAAGAAGGAACCATGTACGTTCTAAGTACGCAGCCAAACGATACTAATGAGTTTGGCACAATTCAATTAGAGACGGAAGCGAAATTTCAAGGAAAAGAACCGTTAGAAGAACCTAGAACACCTAGAGGGAAATCCGTATTAACAAGAATACTCATCCCAGAATGGATCCCTCAAGATAACAGGAGCACCGAGTTGTTTGTAAATAAAGAGACAGATGAAGCCTTTTGGAGGTACAGAAAGGAACCCCCTGGTGAGATAGGCATCATTACAATTTATGAATTCAAGGACCCAGATACACCTGGAAAGGTTGTATACCTGGATGAGACTTCAGAAAGAGTCTTTGTGGTGCCTGAGCGCGCTAAAAACACATACACATGGAGAGGTGAATTGATATTCCCTCCATCTAGAACGAACATGAATACAAGTCAACAAGCGGCAGGAACCTCCTCAGCCCATGGACATCAAAGAGAAGGAAATAAAGAGAGACCGGAAGTAAGCTTTAATCACCCCATAGGGAGAGATAGAACAACCACGGACACTAATAGAGCGAATAGACAAAGAGATCATGGAATACTAGGGGGTAGAGATGATTTTCCTCTACCTAGGCCACGTGAACACGCAAGAGTATTGAGACCCACTCAATTAGTAAAATCAATGAAGAATTACTTTGATGGGACAGGAGATCCCTATGACCATGTCGCAGAATTCAAGCAAGTACTAAGAGCAGAACAAGTCGAGGACATGTTCACGCAATACAATGCATTTGGTCTAACATTAAAGAATACAGCTTTAACTTGGTTCCAACCACTGCAACAAAGGCAATTTAGAGACATCCATCACTTTTTAGAGTCATTCATCACAGAATTCTCTAAAAGTGGGATTAGACACGACACGTCTTCGTTGATTCATAGCTTTAAACAGACCCCTCAGGAAACAGTAAGACTGGCAGGTCGTAGATTCAGACAATATGTTGAACGATGTCCAATGCAAGAGCTACCCTCACAAGCCAAACAAGTATCACTGTTCCTAGATGGCTTGTTGAGCGCGAAACTACGCTCCTATGTGTACCTAAAAGAACCTAGAACGCTAGAGGAGTGTGTAAGAACATGTATAGACATCGAGGACAACCTAGGAGATGAATTAGAACTCTCAAAGGTCTATAAGGACTCAGATTGTTCTTCTCTAGCATCCATAAAATTGTCTAAGAGATATACAAATCATACGGCTCAGGACTGCCCATACAACAAACAAACCGTGAGACAGAACTACCTGCAAACATACCAGCAGCCAGGTAGGTATCAAGGCCAATACAATGCTCAGCCGTATTACTATAGGCCTCCTCAGAACTACCCATATCAGGCTCAACAGAGACCTCAACCCGTCTTAGCTCAGCAGCCACCCCCACCAGCGAATGTCATCTCAGTCAAATACGCTGCTGCAGAAGAGAACCTAAGTAGGGCCTTAGTGCCTTCTTCACCCTTGATCACAGAAAGTGACCCGAACTCAAACAGTTTTGACTCTACTCATGTAACTAGTCCACCCGCTTATTACACGGAGTCACCAGAACATGTGGAGACATATCATTATGATAGTCCACCAATGGAACCTAGTTGGGAGCCAGATTATGCTAATGTGATGTACGCAAACCCAAACCCACGGCCCCAATTGAGACAACAAAGACCACAGGGCCCAAGAGGACCATGCTTTAGGTGCCAAGGAGATCACTTCATTAAGGATTGTCCACATCCCCCAATAGCAAGGCAATCCCAGTACTATAACATACAAGGCTTTTGTGCCGATTGTGGCAAAGAGCACATAATCAAAGATTGTCCTAAGAACCCAGTTAACACTTCGAATGTGACACCAATCAACGTGATAGGTATTGTAAACAACGCAGATGGATCCAACCCTACATACGTGCCTATCCAAGCTATAACCAGAGCCCAGGCACTCTTACAAAACCAACAGCTTAATCAAGAGAAAGTAGCCGAAACGAGTGAAGTTGCAGAATCGAGTAGTAAAAAGACGAAATCTTGGAAAGATTCTAGAGAAAGAATAAAGAGAAAGTGGAGTAAAAAGATAAGTGAGTTGGAAGGAAGTTTAAAGGAATCTAGAGCCAAAATACAAGAATTGGCTTCACAAGAATTAAACCAAGAAATCCCAGCTCAGAAATCAGGATCGGTTCTAGCGGAACCCATACCAGAAGATCTAGACATGATGTTTCGTGCATATCAGGCTAGATTAAAAGAGGGACCTCAAGTAACGGAAATGAGTAAAAACTACCCTCGAGCTGATCTAGAAATTGAGAGAACTAAACTTTGCATGAAGATGGTAGAGTTAGCACAAGCTTTGTTCGAAGCCTCTAGATATCTTAATTGGAATAACATGGCAAAACCGGAATTACACTTTCAAGGACTAATAGAGAGGCTAGAATACTTGATTGAAAGCAAAGAGAAAAAGGGTCAGCATAGGAACCCTATTGTCACAGAGACACAGGAAAGGAATGCACCATCCCTGTCTCAAGTACCCAATACAGAAAGCCAAGACAATTTGTCTTCCATACATAGGTACTCACATGAATTTTTGAGGGAAATCCAAGAAGAGAAATGGAGAAAAGAACAAGGAACCCATCCTCCTATTCAAGAAATAGACGACTTGCAGGAACAATTTCCCCAAGACATCCCCTCTATATATGATGATGTAGAGGTGGAACAACCGAGTGAACACACAGGATTTGAATCTAATTCTTTACAAGAATTACCTCAGTTCACAGGACCTTGGGAAGCAAAGTCTATTAGTATGAGAGCACCCACGATAATAGTGAGGAATGAAGAATCAGTGATCCCTAGGAACACGGAAGTGATCAAGAACACTAAAGTACAGTGTAATCTCACCCTGGAGGAATTGTTAAAGGTAAAACCAGAATTGTGGAAGCATGTAGCAAATCAATTCCCTGAGCTAGCTACCACACCCTCTCAGATAGGATCACATAAGAAGGTACCAGAGATACCCGTAGAAAAGATCGGAGACGTAAGCGAAGGAGAGGAAGGTAACACATATCTTCCAATAACCCATCAGGGCTACACCACGAAAGCCATCTTAGATTCAGGAGCCGGAGTAGCCATCGCTACCACCGCTTTGTGGAAACGTTGGGGTAAGCCATCACTCAGACCCACCAGGATGAAGCTACAAATGGCTGATGGACACATAGAAAAACCATTAGGCTTACTAGAAGGCATATCTCTCACCACTTGTGGTGTAGAATTTGAGCATACTTTCGCCATTTGTGACTTTGCGAAAAATCGTGCTTATGAGATGATATTGGGACGACCATTCATGCGTCAGTTGCAAATTGTACAAGATTGGGGAACTAATTCTTTGTACTTGCAACATTTAGGAGTGACTACCAAAGTCAATCTTAAAGACTATTCACATAGAGATGTACCCCCAATACAATGGAATACCATCCATAAGACACCAGTAGAGATGGAATCTGTGCACTCTTTAGAATCAGATCCTTCTTGGTTGCATGAGGATACCCATTTATGGATGTGTAAAGTAGCCAAACAAGAGGAAGAACGATTAGAAGCAAGGACCTTAGGTGCAAAACAACATCCACGAACCCTTCAAGATCCAGCCTATGCACCTGTAGTATTCCCAGACGAAGAGTTTGAACCCCATGGTTGGGCAGAAATACTAGCAACCATGGATGTAGCCATCAATGAAGAACAATGGACACCCCACTGTGACGAGGATGGCTATGACATTTCAGTTTTCACGATAGAGCCAATCATGGGCGATGCAATTTTAGAAGAATGTGAACCAGACACTGATGCATTTGAGGATGCGAGCGATTTTGATTTAGAATCAATTATCATGGACCCACCCTTTGCATTAGAGGAAGAATATTTCTACGAAGTGGGGACTCACACTCAGACACACGAGGAAATTACGAACGAGGTAAGGTTAGCCACAGAAGTGACTACTAAGAGTGAAGGCAAGAAAAGGAAGAAGAAAGAAACCATGACAGAAAAAGAAGAATCTTTGTTTGAAGTACCCGAGAATTTCAAGAAATATGAAATCGAAGATAGAAGAATCATGGTACGAATGCCCAATAGAAAGGCGAATGACGGGCAAGTATATGACAACCGAGAGAAAACCAAGAAAGTAATAGTTGCCACAGAAGGAGAAGAAGAAAAATGCACATACATAGGGCATGATTTGACGACTGAAGAAGAAGAAGATTTAGTTGCCCTATTGCGCGAATATAGAGATGTTTTTGCTTGGAGTTACAAAGATTTGAAGGGAGTAGACCCAGATATATGCTCTCATAGAATCCCTATGACTCCAGATGCAAAACCGACAAAATAGAAACCGTACACGTATAATGATAACTACGCTGCGAAGATTAAAGAGGAGATAAATCGCTTGATAGAAGCAGGATTCATTTACGAAATTGAGCATACCGAATGGGTATCCCCCATTGTGGTTGTGCCCAAGAAGAATGGAAAATTGCGTGTGTGTATTAACCTTAAAAACGTTAATGCCGCAACGATTAGAGACAGTTATCCTCTTCCTATCACGGAACACCTATTGGAAAGAGTTGCGGGCAAGGAAGTTTACAGCTTTCTTGATGGATTCTCAGGCTATAATCAAGTAGCCATTGCTCCAGAAGACCAACACAAGACGGCTTTTGCCACTGAATGGGGCATATTTGCATTTCGTGTAATGCCATTTGGCCTAACGAATGCACCCGCCACTTTCCAGCGGCTCATGTGTCATGTTTTCAAGGAATTCTTACGCAAGAGCTTGGAAGTTTATGTCGACGACTTATGTGCACATTCAAATGTAAGACAGACACATATCCCAGAGTTGAGACAAATATTTGACAAATGTCGAGAATATCAGGTTTGTTTGAACCCAGAAAAATGCGTTTTCATGGTCAGACAAGGCAAAATTCTAGGACACATTGTGTCGAAGAATGGAATCTCTACGGACGAGGAAAAGGTGAAGGTAATTGCAGAATTACCTAGACCAACTAATGTGAAAGAGGTACAGGCATTTATGGGCCATTGCGGTTATTATAGGAGATTCATACACATATATGCAATCATAGCCAAGCCTTTGTACTCTCTCTTGACCAATTTTGAGTGGACAGATGAATGTGAAAATTCATTCAATGAACTTAAACGACGCTTGTGCTCAGCACCTATCTTGACAACCCCAGATTGGAGTAAGCCATTCCATGTACATGTGGATGCATCCAATTATGCCATAGGATGTGTGTTAGCACAACCCACGAATGAAGGTAACATAGATCTCCCCATAGCTTACGCGAGCAGACAATTGAATGCAGCAGAAAGAAATTACACCACGACGGAACGAGAAGGATTAGGGATGATCTACGCGGTAAAGAAGTTTAGGCACTACTTGTTGGCCAACAAATTCAAGTTCTTTACAGATCATCAAGCCCTATTATACTTAGTCAACAAACCATGTAACACAGGACGACTAATACGTTGGTTTCTATTACTCATGGAGTATGATTTTGAAGTAGTAGTCAGGAAAGGAAAGACACATCTTAGAGCTGACCACCTTTCAAGATTAACCTCAGGAGAAGCTCCTCAAGGAGTAGCGGATGAATTACCAGATGCATACTTGTTTAACCTTGAGATAGCACCAGAATGGGCTAAACCAATAGTCCCTATTCTCACATATGGACCCAAGAATCCTAGGATAAAGATCAGAGAAGGAGAGATTACCAAGTCTCAGAGATACCAAATAATGGCAGGAAGCATATATAAACAAGATAATCAAAAGATTCTTGCTTGTTGTGTAGATGAATCAGAACATGCAAATTGGTTGCAATTAGCACACATAGGTGCACTAAAGCAACATCATTCAAAACATCGAACATTACAGACTCTGCATAGATTAGGAGTATATTGGCCTACGATGGAAGCAGATGTCTACAAGTTGTGTAAGGAATGCCATGTTTGCTGTGAAAGACCACCATTAGAGCACGCTACATTATATCATGTGTCTCTCACACCAGACTGGAGTGAACCTTTAGTGACATACTTGAGGACGAACGCATTCCCTCAAGGCATGACCTTAGCTCGACAACGCAGTCTAGAGTAGGAAGCTCAAGACTATTCACTTATTGGCGATAATTTATACAAAAGAGGACGAGATGGATATCTAAGACAATGTGTTCATGAGAGCGAATATCTTAGCATACTAGAGACTGCACACCAAGGTGTTGCAGGAGGTCACTTTGGACCAGATAGGATAATCAAAGCCATCCTCTTTTCAGGATTATGGTGGCCCACTCTTCACATGGATGCACATACCTATGTAAAGAGATGTGATGTGTGCCAAAGAACTCAGTTTCCTACTCGTAGAGATGAAATGCCATTGAAACCCATGATGGGCGGACGTGCATTTTCAAAGTGGGGTATAGACTTTGTAGGACCCATCAACCCCCCTGCAAAAGGTACACATGCGGAATACATTATTGTTGCCACAGATTATCTAACCAAATGGGTAGAGGCAAAAGCCACAAAAAAGAATGATGCTCACACGACTGCAAAATTCTTATTTGAAAATGTCTTTACAAGATATGGATTGCCTATAGAGTTAGTGAGCGATCGAGGCACTCACTTTCTAAACCAAGTCATTGAATATTTGTTACAGGATTTTATGATGATTCACAAGAAATCTGCACCATATCATCCTCAGGCAAATGGTCAGGCTGAAAGCACTAACAAGATACTTTGTAACGTACTGACGAAACTCGTGAACAACAAACGTTCAGATTGGGACAAACAGTTACACCACGCTGTTTGGGCATATCGAGTGGCCTACAAGACCGTACTCAATGCAACTCCCTTTCAGATGGTTTTTGGTCAGAATGCAGTGCTTCCTTTGGACTTCTTGATACCGACCCTTAAGGTTGCACAAGAACATCAGTGGATCGGCCATGAATTATCAGCAAGAATAATGGACTTGGAACGATTAGGAGAAACCAGGCTGAAAGCAGCAGCAGGAATATACGCAGCGAAGAAGCGACAGAAAGCATATTTTGATGCACATGTGAAAGATAAAGGTTTAAAAGAAGGAGATTTAGTTCTAGTGTATACGCTGAAACAGCACGCACAGAAGTTAGAAAAGCGAGGTTATGGACCTATGATCATTAACAGACTTTCGACAAGTGGAGCAGTACAGTTAGCCACCTTAGAATGAGATATAATGCCTAATTACATTAGTGGCTGTAGAGTCAGGTTATATCAAGAACCTCTTACTGAGGATATGCTTAGACGACTCACGTTGGCAAAGAAGCGTAAGGAGGAAGAAAATAGAATACGAGCTGAAGCTCAGGCAGAAGCCATAGAACGCATTAAGCGCATGAAGCTAAGAAGACAAGGACTAGGGAGAGAACATAATAACCATCTGGAGACATCACCCAGATATCCCATGGCCATGTGTCAAGTAAAGTCAACCACTCATCCTAGCATAGTGGACAGGAGACCATTCATTACAGTTAGGCTAGAGCACGGCAACCCTTGCCAAGAACTCAGGGCTTTAATTGACTCAGGTGCTGCGACTAGTGCCATTAGATGGTCCCACTATAAGGATTCAAGAATAGAAATGAGGCCAATTGAGGCATACCTCATAGGCCTAGGAGGCATGGAAACCCCTTGCATGGGTGAGGTGGACCTTCCTATCCTCATTAAGGATATGACCATGACAGCGAAGCTACTAGTGTGCCATGATGACGACCTAATAGAACCCCTAATCCTTGGCCAAGATTGGATATACGATCACTCAGTGGACCTAAATCTTAGACAAGGCTCCTTACAGATTGGAACCTTAGAGCAGAAGCGAGTGATACCGCTTGACTGCCCTAACGGCATTCCGCCTGACGGTTGTGACCCTAGACCCTATGAAACACATGCAACGGAAGACCGGAAGATCTTTGATCAGCTCAGTCACGCTACGTCTACACCAACCCACTCGGGATGGGCTATAGACAGTTGTCAATCAAAAGGACGACAGGAGATCTTCCCTGGGACTTCGTGCAAACTAGAAGAGGCAGTTACCCAACCGCAAGGGCAGATGGACACAATCAGCGGTCAGGTGGGTTGCATCAGCGGCCAAATGAGCACGACACCCTGCGGTGCTCATCCTTCCAAACTTGTTGCGGACTGGCCTAGATTAAAGTTAAAGAACGCATCACTTCCTAATGGGCAGGTCACGCAAGTGTTGGATCTCCCTTCTTTTCCAAAGCAGAGCATCCATCCGACCTCTCAACCTCAACAACAACAGAGTCAACCACGACGAAGGAACCCAGACCGACGGCAGTATCAGAAGACACAACAAGGACAGCAGTCAAGGCCACCCAAAGGAAGCGGCACCAGACAAATATGGGTGCCAAAAGGACAAAAAGCACCGAAGAACTCCAACCAAGCAGAGATCGACAAGAAAAAGGCAGGGCAGAAACAGAATCAGTATCCACCATCCCCTCGACCTCCTTCTACAGGTCCGAGCATTCGACAAATTTGGATCGCCAAGAAATACCTTACCCATAGACCCACACCCACGCAGATTTGGGTACCCAAACCATGTATCATAGCTCAACCCATAAGCCATGTAATATATACCCCTCACAAATCTTTCCATCCCTCGATACCACCACACCCGATACTACCTTTTGCCCCTCAGCAGCAACCCACCACCCACTCAAAAACTCTTAGGAAATGGATACCGAAGCGTGTCCAACCGTCTCCCCCTAACCCCATGTCTGACAAAACTACCCCCCCGACTAACATACAACCTTGTACTAAATCACTAACCTTTAAACCTTGTATAAATTCACCCACCATCATCACACATCACTCATAATCTCATCTCACCAAGAAATGTATGCATGGTCTGAAACGTGTAGGTGTCTAGAGACATGCACTAGTGCTGCAAGACGCATTGCATCCATCACATCACAGCACTTGGCTACACGGGTTACGCATCAGTTATGGAAAGGGATTGCGGTCTCACTTTAATGGGATCATAATTAATTTCCATGCTAATGTGTTAATCTTTTGTAGCAGATCTTTCTCATTAGCGCACCAGTCATCATGCAAACTGACGCAGGACCATCAGGAGCAGGCCCCAATGTAGCTGCGGTGCCCCTCAACGTGTTACGAGCAGAATCCCACCCGACTGCTCCACCGCCAGAATTCCAAGGATTTCCAGGGCCCATGCCGATCGATAACCCACCTATGGGCTACACAGAAAAGATACACCGTAACTCTCACTGGTTTCAGGGACTTGCAGGACCCTTAGCGGACGCGGATTTCATATTTGAATCTACTTTGACATTTGATGACCGCACTTGGGGAAAATACCAATTCTTCTCCAGAGAGTTCGAAGCCCTACAGAACACCCAGGATTTAACTCACGTCTGGGCCAGAGCAGGCTTCACGGAGTATTTCAGTGATCCTCTGCCCAAACCTGACTTTTACAGGTGTTATTATTTAATCACTACTTTGCTGGCCTCAGAGAATAAGGATATCCCCGGAACTTTTATTTTGCCTTCTTTAGTGGAGGATCCACCTTACAAGAGATTTTATCTCTCGAAGGATTTAATCAGAGCGGCCATCAAGATTCATGGAACCCACACGCCCACAGATCGAGAAAGATTAGTTCCAGACCCTATGAAACGTGGGGACGTCACTAAGTGGGAGGAGATCTCAGCAATTACACCTGAGCTGTCAAAGCCGCTACGGATATGCATGCAACATTTTGCATTCCCCGCTCAGGACAGATTCACCATGCCACATAAAAGAATATGGTTTGGATTGTATTTGGCATGTACGGGACCTCAGACGGTTGATCTGGCAAGCTGGATCATTGATCAAATGTATTTGGCACAACACAGATGGGAACGCAAGAAAGTGCTTAATGGATGTTGTGCGCTCACAAGAATTGTTTATATGTGCTTGGCCTATGACTTGCCAATTGAACGTGCATTAACAGGAGAAGATCTGAAGGCATTCAAAGGAACGACGAAGAAAGCCAGGAAGCCCAGTAGAACATGGGCAGGTAAGCGCATGAGAGGCACCATTCCTTGCCTCCAAGTGCCAGAGTCACCATCACCACAACCCTCTCCAGCACAATCACCGACAGAAGCCGCTCCCACAGTGCAACCTATTCGCATAAGGTTGTCTAGACCAGTGGTCACGGAGGGCACTACTAGTACCGTTGCACCTCAGGCAGCTGCAACCACAGCACCCACCACCACGACAGCAGAAGCTCCCACCACTATTGGTGCGGAAGCCTTTTCTTTCCCATTACCACACATGGAGGCAGAACCAATAAACACAACATTCGATTTTGAAATGCCTGATGCATTCTCAAATGAATTCCAGTTTTCAGAGGCACAAATGTTCTCTCAAGAATATGAACACCTCAGCTACCCTACCACACCGCGGGATCTGCCACAGGGACAAGTTGTGTCAAGCTCTGATGATGAACGAACAGCCACAGATGACGAAGAAGGTGACGATGAAGCCAGCCAGGGCACGCATGATTCCCAAGAATAAGGACAGACAGACGGCCAAGGCCAACAAACCGATGCACACGGTGACACCAGCACGCACGAAGAGGAGACTTTCGAAGCAGCAGCTTACACGCTGGCAATAAAGAAATTATATCGTACGATGGACAAAGTATGGGCACGGAAGAAATTGACTGAAGAAGAGAGCCAGGCCCTAATCGAACAAGAACTAGTCTCCAGAGGATTTGAAGAAGTCTACATCAGAGGGTTTAGAGAACTGGTCCAATCCATCGGCCCGGTCGAAGCACTGAGGTATTTACAAAGGAAGCCACTCCCCCAATACGACCCTCGCAGAGTTCGACTGCTATCGAAGCCCGGTGAATATATTCGAGTTCCGGTAGGTGCTCAATCATCCCACCAGGCGCAAGATGCACGCTTACGTCCGGAAAGATCCTTCACCAAAGAAGCCATCCTAGTCGACTCCCCGCCACGTACTACCGTTGTACATACTACCACTATCCTTGAAATAACATCCACACCTTCTACTCCTCTCTCACCTCATGTTTCACCAACCCATCCTGTATCCCCAGCACACCCACCTGCTCCTCCCATATCCACACCAGTCCATGGCAACATAGCCACAGCCTTTACACCGCCCATTCATGCCACCATGCCCGTACCCACCCCACCTCGTCTACATGTTAACCCCTTCACCCCTTCATCCTTCCCATCCTTTCCCCCACCTTTAAGACACCCTTTCACCTTTCTAACCCCACTAACCTTCTCACCAGTTTCACCTCCCCAACCCACTATAACCCCTATTTCCCCTTTTCACCAAGCTGCTCCAGCCATCCCCCCTGTAAATTACTCTACATTTGTAAATCCCGTCTTCACACCTACACAACCACCCACATACACACCGCTTTTCACAGTCACCGCACTTGACACGTCCAATGACATGGACATATCACCACCCACCGCACCAGCACCCACTCCACGCACAGCACCATCATATTTAGGTACGTCACAATTTTCCACGATCACCACTGCATCCACCTTCCCAACCCCATTTCCCATCCCCGCTGCATCTACTTCCACCGCATCCTCACTTAGCACTCCATTACTATTATCGCCAACCATAGACACTGCACTTCAACAAATGTTCACATGTATGTCACAAGTACGAGATGAGTTTGCATCTCTGGGCAACAACTATCAACAGCTGCAAAGGACGACCAACGAATTACAGTTGCAGCTCAATTCATTATCAATCGAGAATGCCTCGTTAAATACGTGACACCAAGAACTAAGAGAGGCATATCATAAGCTAGAGCTAGAAAGTGAAGAGAAGACAAAAGAAGCCACTGCTGATTTGGACAACCTGCTTCGAGCCCAAACAATTAGGAACGCGACGCTGACCAGAAATATGGGCCTACTCAGGAGGCACCTAGCCGCAGCCCAGGAGGAGAACGTGAGACTCCAAGCGCAGAATAGAGAAAATTTGGAAGCGGCATTGGACCATCCTGAACAACCATTAAGTCCGAGAAGATTCAAGGCAATCCCATCTGAATCGATGCGGATGTTGTTAGATGACCATGTTCGACTGCTAGAAGACTATGATCGAATGAACGAAGAACATCAAAAGCTAAAAGAAGATCACAAGTTACTACAGCTCAGAGAACCGGCACCACAACAAGCACCAGTGGCAGCAGAAGTACCAGAACCTGTGGACCCCTCTCCTGAACTCATAAAGGAACTTAACGCACTACAGGCCCAGGTAACCACTCTCCAATCACGCATAGATGTATACGAAGCACCACCACGGCCTGATTCCCCACCGGAGATACCAGCTGACGACGAGAACATAACCATTCTGGTGGAGGAAACGTTTGAAGAAGCATACGAGCCAATACCCATCCCAGGCGGACAAGTCACGGCCGAAGGCCAGATGACCTATGAACTTCCTACCCCCGCGTGGATGAAAACGATCGAAGAACTTGGAACGACACATTCGGCCAGAGTAGAGGCACAGTTACATGCCATGGCCATGATTGAAGAGAGAATCTTACAATCCCCCTTCTTTGCTCATTTAGCCCCCCGACGCTATATATCTGGGCATGAGCTGCAGTATAAGCCATACTTCATGTTAATGGCTGAATATCAGCTAGCTATAGAGAAAGAAACCGGCATGAAACCCACGCATGCTCCACAATTCGAGCCGGCGGACTTGCCACCAAATGCGCAAAGAGGAGAAATCCATCAACCTGATTGGCGCAAAGACCTCCTCCAGAAGTACCCAGAAATGATGAGCACATGGGTGAAAGCGCCTTTACATTTAAAGTATAATCCTTGTTGGGGACCAGTACCACGACGCCGCTCCTGGACTGCATTCGCTATCAAAGTACAAAACAATAAGCACTGTCAGGATTGGCTGAATTACCCCTACTTCAAGCCGCCCACCGAGTTGCCCACTGCTGGCTATATGATGGCTACCATCCGTCACTGGCTCCCTCGCCTGAAGCATATGGATGATATCGCAGCGCATATGACTGTCAAAATTTTTGACATGATGCAAATGATATTTAAAGTCTTCCGACGCGTCAAGGCACCGCATGTAAACACCCCGGGATTTGAGCATGGTAACTTTGATCTAGTATATGACATGAGCACAACGCCATCGCTCCGGGTGTGTTATGCCTGGCACTGTAGAATAAAATACCTCCTGGCATGCTACAAACAAACCTTTGAAGAGATGTTCACCACCGGGTTTTGGGAATACCATTCCGAGGTATTCATCAGTAGGCCCACACATTTATTGCAACTTTTTGCCTGTGAGCGAATGGTTTATTCCACGCATTATCAACTCCCGCCACCCGACAAACCGCAACCGATCGACTGGGAGAAGCTCGAGGCTGATCTGGCCCGAGGCATTCGAGTATCTGAGCACACCCTCGCTCACGACCTCCTACAAAACTACATCCGGCAGACCGCACAACAAGGTTCTGTCGAGGACGACAGAAGCGAGAGGGAGGGGGGTGTTGGAAGCAGTTAGAGGCACAGTCAGAGGCACAGACGACATGGAAGCATGTAAAGACGGAGCAGGGAGCCAGTGGGATCATTTTTTCAAACAATTATGTTTTTATTACCTCTTCAAACATCCAACAGTGATTTTCATCACTCTTGTAACATATGTAATATAGACAAAACCCCATGTTGTAATTTATAGCTCCATTTTGTGCAAGCAGAGGAGTCCTCGAGCTTGACGAGCTTAGGTAGAATGCTCGTACCAAATTTCGTTATTTTTAGACATCGTTTACCCTTCCAAATAGCCTCTAGGACCTATTTTTTAACTAGGCCGGTCACTAGATGTGAAACCGGTCAAAACTAGTCTAGAAACTATAAAAAGAGCTAGAGAGCTCATTTTTGAGGTTGGTTCATTTTGGTTAGTGTAAGCTTAGAGCTAGTTTGAGCTTGTAAGAGTATTCTTGAGAAATAGAACTAATTTCCCACCTTCCATTGTGTCTTGCTTGTCTCTTCATTGTGTGTGTGTATGTGTGTGTGCATCTTTGTGCTTCTCACCTTCACTCTCACATCATCTCACGTTCACGATCTTCATATCACTCCTACCTCTCCCACGGATTGACATTAAGGAGGTGAAGCTTCTTAACGTGGTACTTACCATTGTGCTAGAGCAACAGACCTTATTTGTGCTCTCAGCTTGTCCATTAGCTTATGGATGATAGGGCGCAGACTTCTTATGTATCACCAAGAATTCTTGGAGAAGGTTTTCTATAACTTCATTCAATAAGTGCGTGCCTCTATCGCTCACTAACTCTATTGGTAGTCCATATCTGGTGAACACGTTCTCAAATAAAAATTTAGCCGTAGTTTGAGCATCGTTCTTTGTCGTGGCTTTGACTTCTACCCACTTGGTAAGGTAATCTGTGGCTACAATAATGTACTCTGCATGGGAGTTTCTTGCTAGGAGGTTAATGGTACCTACAAAGTCTATACCTCACTTTGAAAATGCACGTCCTCCCATCATTGGTCTCAAACGCATCTCATCTTTTCTTATTGGATATTGTGCATGTTGGCATGTGTCACATTTCTTCACATAAGTATGTGCATCCATATGAAGAGTGGGCCACCAGAATAGAATGGTCTTGATTACTCTGTCAGGCCCAAAGTGTCCACCTGCCACACCGCTGTCTGCAGTTTCTAAGACTTTCAAATAGTTTGATTCATGAACGCACAGTCTTAAGTATCCACCTTGCCTCTCCGGTATAGGTTATCTCCTACTAAGGCGTAGTCTTTAGCCTCTTGCTCCATGCTTCGTCTTCTTGCTAGACTAGCCTCATGGGGTAATGTTCCTCATCTCATGAATTCTACCAATGGAGCACTCTAGTATGGAATTAGTGACACATGATAAAGGGTGGCATGCTCCACTGGGGGTCTCACCTGAGATACTGGACAATTCTTAATCCACTCATGTATTTCTTTGTCCATGCTAGGCCAATACACTCCTAAACGTTTTAGATTGTGCAATGTTGTTGGCAGTAGCCAGAGGCATAGAAGATGCGGAAGCATGTAAAGATAGAGCATAAGTAGCAGGGAGCCAATCGAATCATTTTTCAAAGAATTATGTTTTATACATACTTTTCAAAACCTCCAACAGTGATTTTCATCACTTTTGTACTATATGTAACATAAAAAAAAACTTTTTGTAAAATATAGCTCCATTTTGTGCAAGCCGAGGAGTCCTTGAGCTTGAGGAGCTTAGGTAGAATGAGCATACCAATTTTGGTTATTTTTAGATACCGTTTACCCTTTCAAATAGCATCTAGAACCTATTTTTTAACTATGCCGGTCACTAGATGTGAAACTGGTCAAAACTAAAAAGAGCTAGAGAGCTCATTTTTGAGGTTACTTAGTGTTAGCTAGTGTAGACTTGTATGAGCTAGAGTGAGCTTGAGCTTGTAAGAGTGTTCTTGAGTAATAGATTCTAATTCTCACCTTCCATTGTGTCTTGCTTGTCTCTTCGTTGTGTGTGTGTATGTGTGTGTGCATCTCTATGCTTCTCACCTTCACTCTCACTTCATCTCACATTCACGATCTTCATATCACTCCTATCTCTTCCAGGGATTGAAATTAAGGAGGTGGAGCTTCTTAACGTGGTTCTCGCCATTGTGCTAGAGAAACACCAAATTTGGCGCCGTTGCCAGGGAATCGAGTCTAAGACGAACGTGTGATGGTAAGAGTATAGCAAGAAGTGGCGTTGGAAAGTACAAATTTGAGTTTTTGTTGTTGTTTTTAGTTAGTTTTTGATGTTTTCACCTTCCTCACACTCCATCTTTATCACCGCATCATCATCTTCCACTCCAAAAAAATCAAAAAATTCACCATATCCACCCATTCTCCTCATTTCCCCTCATTTGTGCATGAGAGAGAGAGAGCTTTTGTGCTTGTGTGAGCTATTGTGTTTTTGAGTTTTCTTGCAGGTACAGTGCTCCAGTGCATCAGGAAGGCTTGCAAAAGGTAAAATTTCACTTTTTGTCAGAAATCTGTCGTGTGTGTCAGACCATCGCGATGGTCTGCCAACTTCGGAATTTTTGGTAAGCGACCACACCACAAGGTAGGCGACACAAGCGCATACACGAATCCACACTTGCATTTCAAAAATTTGCATTTTGGTGGACCATCGCGATTGGCTCACGCCATCACGATTGTGTCATACCATCGCGATTGGCTCACGCCATCGCAACGGCTCGGCTGGACCATCGCGACGGTTTCACGCCATCGTGATGGTTCACTTGAACCATCGCGACGGTCCTTGACCATCGCGACGATCCCGTCGACCCCACACCATCGCGATTGGCCCATGCCATCATGCCGACGGTGCCACGTGGCAAGCTAGACCATCATGATGCCTCAAATTCAAACCATCATGATTGGCTCACGCCATCGTGCTTTGTGACCATCGCGACGGGCTCACGCCATCACGATTGTCCCGTTGACCGTTGACCGATGCCATCACAATTGCTCACGGATTAGACCATCGTGACGGTTCATTCACGCCATCGTGATTGCTTACATTTACGCCATCGCGATAGTTCGCTGCATCGGACCATCGCGATTGTGCCACGCCATCGTGACAGTTCACCTGGACCATCGCGACGGTCCCAGACCATCGCGATTGTTGCAGACCATCGTGATTGCTCACCCCAAACGCCTATTTTAGGGTTTGATTTTTTGACCAATTTTGGGGCTATTTTTTGAAAATTTTTGGGTGATTAGACTCATAGGAAACCCCTTAACTCATATTTGGAGAAAAGCGTGTTTGTCAATTTTTACCCCCGAGGACATGAATGCTCATATCTTTTTCATCCTAAGTCTGTTTTTTGAGCTTTAAAGCTCGTTAGAAAGCTCTTTACGAGTACTACATGACCTCAACTGTTTTTTTTTTTAAGAATACGTTGATTTTTTGAGAGGATATTTTTGAGGTTGACCATCCGTGGGACTAGGAAAGAAAGGGAGCTTTGGAAGAAAATTTTGCCAAAGGTTAAGGGACTTTAAAGGTGTATATACTCAAGTGCTTAATCATCCATTTGAGAATTGGTCTAATAGTGGAATTTTACAGTTCTAGCAAGGACAATCAAGGGCAACCAAGGCAAGGCAGTAAAGGACGCAACGCTTGGGAAGCGTGGCTTCTTGGGCATTAGAGCAACCAAAGCAGCTGACTTGAGGTTGGAAGAATACTCAACCCCCTCCGTCAATTATTAGCTTAGGCTAAACGATTAGCATTTTGGATTAATGACGATAGGCATGCATTAAGTTCAAGAGATTTAACTTTTCTAGTACAAGACTAAAGTAAAGGTGTGTGAGACGAAAACCTAAAGAAAAGAATTTAACTCTGACGGAACGAGAACTCAAAAGTGCCACGAAAAGTTGATTCCTGACGCATACATCAAGACAAGAACTTAAAGACATCTAAAAAGAATCAAGAAAGTAAGAAAAAAGAATCATTGACGATCAGAGAGTGCAAGGAAGTAAATTCATGAACCTTAGATCGTGCAAGCATATAAGTAAGTCAGACCGACGAAGCCTTAGATCATCAGAAGCAAGCATAGGAACTAGTGCACGATCATGGGCACAACAATTGAATAGTTATCCCTACAAGAGCTCAGATACGAGTGAATCAGAGATGGCTTTTAGCACGAAAAGACCAGAAGGAGGGTCAAACGTTGCATATTTAGAAAGACCCGAAGGACCCTATAGAACTCAGTTAGAATTTCTCCGAACCAACCGCTTAAGTGCTCGCATCTATGAGGATGGTTTGCGAAGAAAAGTGGTGCAAATGCACAACCCGGACCAACCCATTGGATTGGAACTTCCAGTGGTGAAATTCGAGAGAGACGTATACATAGACAAGGAAGGAGCAATGTATATCATAAGTACTCAGCCAAACAATACCAATGACTTTGGCATAATTCAATTAGAGACGGACGCGAGACCACAAGGAAAAGAACCATTAGAGGCGGACCTTCCTATCCTCATTAAGGATATGACCATGACAGCGAAGCTACTAGTGTGCCATGATGACGACCTAATAGAACCCCTAATCCTTGGCCAAGATTGGATATACGATCACTCAATGGACCTAAATCTTAGACAAGGCTCCTTACAGATTGGAACCTTAGAGCAGAAGCGAGTGATACCGCTTGACTGCCCTAACGGCATTCCGCCTGACGGTTGTGACCCTAGACCCTATGAAACACATGCAACGGAAGACCGGAAGATCTTTGATCAGCTCAGTCACGCTACGTCTACACCAACCCACTCGGGATGGGCTATAGACAGTTGTCAATCAAAAGGACGACAGGAGATCTTCCCTGGGACTTCCTGCAAACTAGAAGAGGCAGTTACCCAACCGCAAGGGCAGATGGACACAATCAGCGGTCAGGTGGGTTGCATCAGCGGCCAAATGAGCACGACACCCTGCGGTGCTCATCCTTCCAAACTTGTTGCGGACTGGCCTAGATTAAAGTTAAAGAACGCATCACTTCCTAATGGGCAGGTCACGCAAGTGTTGGATCTCCCTTCTTTTCCAAAGCAGAGCGTCCATCCGACCTCTCAACCTCAACAACAACAGAGTCAACCACGACGAAGGAACCCAGACCGACGGCAGTATCAGAAGACACAACAAGGACAGCAGTCAAGGCCACCCAAAGGAAGCGGCACCAGACAAATATGGGTGCCAAAAGGACAAAAAGCACCGAAGAACTCCAACCAAGCAGAGATCGACAAGAAAAAGGCAGGGTAGAAACAGAATCAGTATCCACCATCCCCTCGACCTCCTTCTACAGGTCCGAGCATTTGACAAATTTGGATCGCCAAGAAATACCTTACCCATAGACCCACACCCACGCAGATTTGGGTACCCAAACCATGTATCATAGCTCAACCCATAAGCCATGTAATATATACCCCTCACAAATCTTTCCATCCCTCGATACCACCACACCCGATACTACCTTTTGCCCCTCAGCAGCAACCCACCACCCACTCAAAAACTCTTAGGAAATGGATACCGAAGCGTGTCCAACCGTCTCCCCCTAACCCCATGTCTGACAAAACTACCCCCCCGACTAACATACAACCTTGTACTAAATCACTAACCTTTAAACCTTGTATAAATTCACCCACCATCATCACACATCACTCATAATCTCATCTCACCAAGAAATGTATGCATGGTCTGAAACGTGTAGGTGTCTAGAGACATGCACTAGTGCTGCAAGACGCATTGCATCCATCACATCACAGCACTTGGCTACACGGGTTACGCATCAGTTATGGAAAGGGATTGCGGTCTCACTTTAATGGGATCATAATTAATTTCCATGCTAATGTGTTAATCTTTTGTAGCAGATCTTTCTCATTAGCGCACCAGTCATCATGCAAACTGACGCAGGACCATCAGGAGCAGGCCCCAGTGTAGCTGCGGTGCCCCTCAACGTGTTACGAGCAGAATCCCACCCGACTGCTCCACCGCCAGAATTCCAAGGATTTCCAGGGCCCATGCCGATCGATAACCCACCTATGGGCTACACAGAAAAGATACACCGTAACTCTCACTGGTTTCAGGGACTTGCAGGACCCTTAGCGGACGCGGATTTCATATTTGAATCTACTTTGACATTTGATGACCGCACTTGGGGAAAATACCAATTCTTCTCCAGAGAGTTCGAAGCCCTACAGAACACCCAGGATTTAACTCACGTCTGGGCCAGAGCAGGCTTCACGGAGTATTTCAGTGATCCTCTGCCCAAACCTGACTTTTACAGGTGTTATTATTTAATCACTACTTTGCTGGCCTCAGAGAATAAGGATATCCCCGGAACTTTTATTTTTCCTTCTTTAGTGGATGATCCACCTTACAAGAGATTTTATCTCTCGAAGGATTTAATCAGAGCGGCCATCAAGATTCATGGAACCCACACGCCCACAGATCGAGAAAGATTAGTTCCAGACCCTATGAAACGTGGGGACGTCACTAAGTGGGAGGAGATCTCAGCAATTACACCTGAGCTGTCAAAGCCGCTACGGATATGCATGCAACATTTTGCATTCCCCGCTCAGGACAGATTCACCATGCCACATAAAAGAATATGGTTTGGATTGTATTTGGCATGTACGGGACCTCAGACGGTTGATCTGGCAAGCTGGATCATTGATCAAATGTATTTGGCACAACACAGATGGGAACGCAAGAAAGTGCTTAATGGATGTTGTGCGCTCACAAGAATTGTTTATATGTGCTTGGCCTATGACTTGCCAATTGAACGTGCATTAACAGGAGAAGAGCTGAAGGCATTCAAAGGAACGACGAAGAAAGCCAGGAAGCCCAGTAGAACACGGGCAAGTAAGCGCATGAGAGGCACCATTCCTTGCCTCCAAGTGCCAGAGTCACCATCACCACAACCCTCTCCAGCACAATCACCGACAGAAGCCGCTCCCACAGTGCAACCTATTCGCATAAGGTTGTCTAGACCAGTGGTCACGGAGGGCACTACTAGTACCGTTGCACCTCAGGCAGCTGCAACCACAGCACCCACCACCACGACAGCAGAAGCTCCCACCACTATTGGTGCGGAAGCCTTTTCTTTCCCATTACCACACATGGAGGCAGAACCAATAAACACAACATTCGATTTTGAAATGCCTGATGCATTCTCAAATGAATTCCAGTTTTCAGAGGCACAAATGTTCTCTCAAGAATATGAGCGCCCCAGCTACCCTACCACACCGTGGGATCTGCCACAGGGACAAGTTGTGTCAAGCTCTGATGATGAACGAACAGCCACAGATGACGAAGAAGGTGACGATGAAGCCAGCCAGGGCACGCATGATTCCCAAGAACAAGGACAGACAGACGGCCAAGGCCAACAAACCGATGCACACGGTGACACCAGCACGCACGAAGAGGAGACTTTCGAAGCAGCAGCTTACACGCTGGCAATAAAGAAATTATATCGTACGATGGACAAAGTATGGGCACGAAAGAAATTGACTGAAGAAGAGAGCCAGGCCCTAATCGAACAAGAACTAGTCTCCAGAGGATTTGAAGAAGTCTACATCAGAGGGTTTAGAGAACTGGTCCAATCCATCGGCCCGGTCGAAGCACTGAGGTATTTACAAAGGAAGCCACTCCCCCAATACGACCCTCGCAGAGTTCGACTGCTATCGAAGCCCGGTGAATATATTCGAGTTCCGGTAGGTGCTCAATCATCCCACCAGGCGCAAGATGCACGCTTACGTCCGGAAAGATCCTTCACCAAAGAAGCCATCATAGTCGACTCCCCGCCACGTACTACCGTTGTACATACTACCATTATCCTTGAAATAACATCCACACCTTCTACTCCTCTCTCACCTCATGTTTCACCAACCCATCCTGTATCCCCAGCACACCCACCTGCTCCTCCCATATCCACACCAGTCCATGGCAACATAGCCACAGCCTTTACACCGCCCATTCATGCCACCATGCCCGTACCCATCCCACCTCGTCTACATGTTAACCCCTTCACCCCTTCATCCTTCCCATCCTTTCCCCCACCTTTAAGACACCCTTTCACCTTTCTAACCCCACTAACCTTCTCACCAGTTTCACCTCCCCAACCCACTATAACCCCTATTTCCCCTTTTCACCAAGCTGCTCCAGCCATCCCCCCTGTAAATTACTCTACATTTGTAAATCCCGTCTTCACACCTACACAACCACCCACATACACACCGCTTTTCACAGTCACCGCACTTGACACGTCCAATGACATGGACATATCACCACCCACCGCACCAGCACCCACTCCACGCACAGCACCATCATATTTAGGTACGTCACAATTTTCCACGATCACCACTGCATCCACCTTCCCAACCCCATTTCCCATCCCCGCTGCATCTACTTCCACCGCATCCTCACTTAGCACTCCATTACTATTATCGCCAACCATAGACACTGCACTTCAACAAATGTTCACATGTATGTCACAAGTACGAGATGAGTTTGCATCTCTGGGCAACAACTATCAACAGCTGCAAAGGACGACCAACGAATTACAGTTGCAGCTCAATTCATTATCAATCGAGAATGCCTCGTTAAATACGCGACACCAAGAACTAAGAGAGGCATATCATAAGCTAGAGCTAGAAAGTGAAGAGAAGACAAAAGAAGCCACTGCTGATTTGGACAACCTGCTTCGAGCCCAAACAATTAGGAACGCGACGCTGACCAGAAATATGGGCCTACTCAGGAGGCACCTAGCCGCAGCCCAGGAGGAGAACGTGAGACTCCAAGCGCAGAATAGAGAAAATTTGGAAGCGGCATTGGACCATCCTGAACAACCATTAAGTCCGAGAAGATTCAAGGCAATCCCATCTGAATCGATGCGGATGTTGTTAGATGACCATGTTCGACTGCTAGAAGACTATGATCGAATGAACGAAGAACATCAAAAGCTAAAAGAAGATCACAAGTTACTACAGCTCAGAGAACCGGCACCACAACAAGCACCAGTGGAAGCAGAAGTACCAGAACCTGTGGACCCCTCTCCTGAACTCATAAAGGAACTTAACGCACTACGGGCCCAGGTAACCACTCTCCAATCACGCATAGATGTATACGAAGCACCACCACGGCCTGATTCCCCACCGGAGATACCAGCTGACGACGAGAACATAACCATTCTGGTGGAGGAAACGTTTGAAGAAGCATACGAGCCAATACCCATCCCAGGCGGACAAGTCACGGCCGAAGGCCAGATGACCTATGAACTTCCTACCCCCGCGTGGATGAAAACGATCGAAGAACTTGGAACGACACATTCGGCCAGAGTAGAGGCACAGTTACATGCCATGGCCATGATTGAAGAGAGAATCTTACAATCCCCCTTCTTTGCTCATTTAGCCCCCCGACGCTATATATCTGGGCATGAGCTGCAGTATAAGCCATACTTCATGTTAATGGCTGAATATCAGCTAGCTATAGAGAAAGAAACCGGCATGAAACCCACGCATGCTCCACAATTCGAGCCGGCGGACTTGCCACCAAATGCGCAAAGAGGAGAAATCCATCAACCTGATTGGCGCAAAGACCTCCTCCAGAAGTACCCAGAAATGATGAGCACATGGGTGAAAGCGCCTTTACATTTAAAGTATAATCCTTGTTGCGGACCAGTACCACGACGCCGCTCCTGGACTGCATTCGCTATCAAAGTACAAAACAATAAGCACTGTCAGGATTGGCTGAATTACCCCTACTTCAAGCCGCCCACCGAGTTGCCCACTGCTGGCTATATGATGGCTACCATCCGTCACTGGCTCCCTTGCCTGAAGCATATGGATGATATCGCAGCGCATATGACTGTCAAAATTTTTGACATGATGCAAATGATATTTAAAGTCTTCCGACGCGTCAAGGCACCGCATGTAAACACCCCGGGATTTGAGCATGGTAACTTTGATCTAGTATATGACATGAGCACAACGCCATCGCTCCGGGTGTGTTATGCCTGGCACTGTAGAATAAAATACCTCCCGGCATGCTACAAACAAACCTTTGAAGAGATGTTCACCACCGGGTTTTGGGAATACCATTCCGAGGTATTCATCAGCAGGCCCACACATTTATTGCAACTTTTTGCCTGTGAGCGAATGGTTTATTCCACGCATTATCAACTCCCGCCACCCGACGAACCACAACCGATCGACTGGGAGAAGCTCGAGGCTGATCTGGCCCGAGGCATTCGAGTATCTGAGCACACCCTCGCTCACGACCTCCTACAAAACTACATCCGGCAGACCGCACAACAAGGTTCTATCGAGGACGACAGATGCGAGAGGGAGGGGGTGTTGGAAGCAGTCAGAGGCACAGTCAAAGGCACAGACGACATGGAAGCATGTAAAGACGGAGCAGGGAGCCAGTGGGATCATTTTTTCAAACAATTATGTTTTTATTACCTCTTCAAACATCCAACAGTGATTTTCATCACTCTTGTAACATATGTAATATAGACAAAACCCCATTTTGTAATTCATAGCTCCATTTTGTGCAAGTAGAGGAGTCCTCGAGCTTGAGGAGCTTAGGTAGAATGCTCGTACCAAATTTCGTTATTTTTAGACATCGTTTACCCTTCCAAATAGCCTCTAGGACCTATTTTTTAACTAGGCCGGTCACTAGATGTGAAACCGGTCAAAACTAGTCTAGAAACTATAAAAAGAGCTAGAGAGCTCATTTTTGAGGTTGGTTCATTTTGGTTAGTGTAAGCTTAGAGCTAGTTTGAGCTTGTAAGAGTATTCTTGAGAAATAGAACTAATTTCCCACCTTCCATTGTGTCTTGCTTGTCTCTTCATTGTGTGTGTGTATGTGTGTGTGCATCTTTGTGCTTCTCACCTTCACTCTCACATCATCTCACGTTCACGATCTTCATATCACTCCTACCTCTCCCACGGATTGACATTAAGGAGGTGAAGCTTCTTAACGTGGTACTTACCATTGTGCTAGAGCAACAGACCTTATTTGTGCTCTCAGCTTGTCCATTAGCTTATGGATGATAGGGCGCAGACTTCTTATGTATCACCAAGAATTCTTGGAGAAGGTTTTCTATAACTTCATTCAATAACTGCGTGCCTCTATCGCTCACTAACTCTATTGGTAGTCCATATCTGGTGAACACGTTCTCAAATAAAAATTTAGCCGTAGTTTGAGCATTGTTCTTTGTCGTGGCTTTGACTTCTACCCACTTGGTAAGGTAATCTGTGGCTACAATAATGTACTCTGCATGGGAGTTTCTTGCTAGGAGGTTAATGGGACCTACAAAGTCTATACCTCACTTTGAAAATGCACGTCCTCCCATCATTGGTCTCAAACGCATCTCATCTTTTCTTATTGGATATTGTGCATGTTGGCATGTGTCACATTTCTTCACATAAGTATGTGCATCCATATGAAGAGTGGGCCACCAGAATAGAATGGTCTTGATTACTCTGCCAGGCCCAAGGTGTCCACCTGCCACACGGCTGTCTGCAGTTTCTAAGACTTTCAAATAGTTTGATTCATGAACGCACAATCTTAAGTATCCATCCTTGCCTCTCCGATATAGGTTATCTCCTACTAAGGCGTAGTCTTTAGCCTCTTGCTCCATGCTTCGTCTTCTTGCTAGACTAGCCTCATGGGGTAATGTTCCTCATCTCATGAATTCTACCAATGGAGCACTCTAGTATGGAATTAGTGACACATGATAAAGGGTGGCATGCTCCACTGGGGGTCTCACCTGAGATACTGGACAATTCTTAATCCACTCATGTATTTCTTTGTCCATGCTAGGCCAATACACTCCTAAACGTTTTAGATTGTGCAATGTTGTTGGCAGTAGCCAGAGGCATAGAAGATGCGGAAGCATGTAAAGATAGAGCATAAGTAGCAGGGAGCCAATCGAATCATTTTTCAAAGAATTATGTTTTATACATACTTTTCAAAACCTTCAACAGTGATTTTCATCACTTTTGTACTATATGTAACATAAAAAAAACCTTTTTGTAAAATATAGCTCCATTTTGTGCAAGCCGAGGAGTCCTTGAGCTTGAGGAGCTTAGGTAGAATGAGCATACCAATTTTGGTTATTTTTAGATACCGTTTACCCTTTCAAATAGCATCTAGAACCTATTTTTTAACTATGCCAGTCACTAGATGTGAAACTGGTCAAAACTAAAAAGAGCTAGAGAGCTCATTTTTGAGGTTACTTAGTGTTAGCTAGTGTAGACTTGTATGAGCTAGAGTGAGCTTGAGCTTGTAAGAGTGTTCTTGAGTAATAGATTCTAATTCTCACCTTCCATTGTGTCTTGCTTGTCTCTTCGTTGTGTGTGTGTATGTGTGTGTGCATCTCTATGCTTCTCACCTTCACTCTCACTTCATCTCACATTCACGATCTTCATATCACTCCTATCTCTTCCAGGGATTGAAATTAAGGAGGTGGAGCTTCTTAACGTGGTTCTCGCCATTGTGCTAGAGAAACACCAAATTTGGCGCCGTTGCCAGGGAATCGAGTCTAAGACGAACGTGTGATGGTAATAGTATAGCAAGAAGTGGCGTTGGAAAGTAAAAATTTGAGTTTTTGTTGTTGTTTTTAGTTAGTTTTTGATGTTTTCACCTTCCTCACACTCCATCTTTATCACCGCATCATCATCTTCCACTCCAAAAAAATCAAAAAATTCACCATATCCACCCATTCTCCTCATTTCCCCTCATTTGTGCATGAGAGAGAGAGAGCTTTTGTGCTTGTGTGAGCTATTGTGTTTTTGAGTTTTCTTGCAGGTACAGTGCTCCAGTGCATCAGGAAGGCTTGCAAAAGGTAAAATTTCACTTTTTGTCAGAAATCTGTCGTGTGTGTCAGACCATCGCGATGGTCTGCCAACTTCGGAATTTTTGGTAAGCGACCACACCACAAGGTAGGCGACACAAGCGCATACACGAATCCACACTTGCATTTCAAAAATTTGCATTTTGGTGGACCATCGCGATTGGCTCACGCCATCGCGATTGTGTCATACCATCGCGATTGGCTCACGCCATCGCAACGGCTCGGCTGGACCATCGCGACGGTTTCACGCCATCGTGATGGTTCACTTGAACCATCGCGACGGTCCTTGACCATCGCGACGATCCCGTCGACCCCACACCATCGCGATTGGCCCATGCCATCATGCCGACGGTGCCACGTGGCAAGCTAGACCATCATGATGCCTCAAATTCAAACCATCATGATTGGCTCACGCCATCGTGCTTTGTGACCATCGCGACGGGCTCACGCCATCACGATTGTCCCGTTGACCGTTGACCGATGCCATCACAATTGCTCACGGATTAGACCATCGTGACGGTTCATTCACGCCATCGTGATTGCTTGCATTTACGCCATCGCGATAGTTCGCTGCATCGGACCATCGCGATTGTGCCACACCATCGTGACAGTTCACCTGGACCATCGCGACGGTCCCAGACCATCGCGATTGTTGCAGACCATCGTGATTGCTCACCCCAAATGCCTATTTTAGGGTTTGATTTTTTGACCAATTTTGGGGCTATTTTTTGAAAATTTTTGGGTGATTAGACTCATAGGAAACCCCTTAACTCATATTTGGAGAAAAGCGTGTTTGTCAATTTTTACCCCCGAGGACATGAACGCTCATATCTTTTTCATCCTAAGTCCGTTTTTTGAGCTTTAAAGCTCGTTAGAAAGCTCTTTACGAGTACTACATGACCTCAACTGTTTTTTTTTTTAAGAATACGTTGATTTTTTGAGAGGATATTTTTGAGGTTGACCATCCGTGGGACTAGGAAAGAAAGGGAGCTTTGGAAGAAAATTTTGCCAAAGGTTAAGGGACTTTAAAGGTGTATATACTCAAGTGCTTAATCATCCATTTGAGAATTGGTCTAATAGTGGAATTTTACAGTTCTAGCAAGGACAATCAAGGGCAACCAAGGCAAGGCAGTAAAGGACGCAACGCTTGGGAAGCGTGGCTTCTTGGGCATTAGAGCAACCAAAGCAGCTGACTTGAGGTTGGAAGAATACTCAACCCCCTCAGTCAATTATTAGCTTAGGCTAAACGATTAGCATTTTGGATTAATGAAGATAGGCATGCATTAAGTTCAAGAGATTTAACTTTTCTAGTACAAGACTAAAGTAAAGGTGTGTGAGACGAAAACCTAAAGAAAAGAATTTAACTCTGACGGAACGAGAACTCAAAAGTGCCACGGAATGTTGATTCCTGACGCATACATCAAGACAAGAACTTAAAGACATCTAAAAAGAATCAAGAAAGTAAGAAAAAAGAATCATTGACGATCAGAGAGTGCAAGGAAGTAAATTCATGAACCTTAGATCGTGCAAGCATATAGGTAAGTCAGACCGACGAAGCCTTAGATCATCAGAAGCAAGCATAGGAACTAGTGCACGATCATGGGCACAATTGAATAGTTATCCCTACAAGAGCTCAGATACGGGTGAATCAGAGATGGCTTTTAGCACGAAAAGACCAGAAGGAGGGTCAAACGTTGCATATTTAGAAAGACCCGAAGGACCCTATAGAACTCAGTTAGAATTTCTCCGAACCAACCGCTTAAGTGCTCGCATCTATGAGGATGGTTTGCGAAGAAAAGTGGTGCAAATGCACAACCCGGACCAACCCATTGGATTGGAACGTCCAGTGGTGAAATTCGAGAGAGACGTATACATAGACAAGGAAGGAGCAATGTATATCATAAGTACTCAGCCAAACAATACCAATGAGTTTGGCATAATTCAATTAGAGACGGACGCGAGAGCACAAGGAAAAGAACCATTAGAAGAACCTGGGACACCTAGAGGGAAATCTGTACTGACACGAGTAATAATCCCAGAGTGGATCCCTCAGGATAACAGAAGCATAGAGTTGTATGTTAATAAAGAAACAGACAAAGCATTTTGGAGATACAGAATGGAACAACCTAGTGAGGTAGGCTCCATCATAATCTACGAATTTAAGGACCCGGATACACCTGGAAAGGTTGTATACCTGGATGAAACTTCAGAAAGAGTATTTGTGGTACCTGACCATGCAAGAAACACATATACATGGAGAGGTGATTTAGTCTTCCCTCCATCTCGAGCAAACCTAAACGTGAGCCAACAAGGGGCAAGAACATCCTCCGCCCATGCTAATCAAAGAGAGAAAAACAAAGAAAGACCTGAAGTAAGTTTCACTCATCCCATAGGGAGAGATAGAACCACCATAGACATGGACATAGTGGAAAGACAAAGAATGCCAGGTGGTAGAGATGATTTTCCTCTACCCAGACCGCGTGAACACACAAGAATATTAAGACCCACTCAGTTAGTAAAGTCCATGAAAAATTATTTTGATGGGATAGGAGATCCCTATGACCATGTTGTAGAATTTAAGCAAGTTCTAAGGGCAGAGCAAGTCGAAGATATGTTCACGCAATATCATATCATCAAAGAGTGTCCTAAGAACCCTGCTAATGCTTCAAATGTGACACCCATCAACGTGATAGGTATTGTGAACAATGCAGATGGATCCAACCCTACATACGTGCCTATCCAAGCTATAACAAGAGCCCAGGCGCTCTTACAGAATCAACAGCCTAATGTTGAGAAAATAGCCGGAACTAGCGAAGTTGGAGAGTCTAGTACCAAAAAGATAAAATCTTGGAAAGATTCTAGAGAAAGAATAAAGAGAAAGTGGAGTAAAAGAATAACTGAGTTCGAAGGAAGTCTCAAGGAATCTAGAGCCAAAATACTAGAATTGACTTCACAGGAATTGAATCAAGAGAACCTAGCTCAAAAATCAAGATCAGTTTTAGCTGAACCCATACTGGAAAACCTAGACATGATGTTTCATGTGTATCAAGCCAGAATAAAAGAAGGACCTCAGATAACTGAAATGAGTAAGAACTACCCTCGAGTAGACTTAGAAATTGAAAGAACAAAACTTTGCATGAAGATGGTAGAATTAGCACAAGCAATGTTCGAAGCCTCTAGATATCTCAATTGGAATAACATGGCAAAACCTGAATTACACTTTCAAGGATTGATGGAGAGGTTAGAATATTTGATTGATAGCAAAGAGAAAAAGAATCAACATAGGAACCCTATTGCTTCGGAGACACAGGAAAGGAACGCACCATCCCTGTCTCAAGTACCCAACACAGAGAGACAAGACAACCTGTCTTCCATACACAGGCATTCACATGAATTTCTGAGAGAAATCCAAGAAGAGAAATGGAGAAAAGAACAAAGAACCCATCCTCCTATTCAAGAAATAGACGACTTGCAAGAGCAATTTCCCCAAGTCCTTCCCTCTATCTACGATGATGTAGAGGAAGAACAACTGAGTGAACACACAGGTTTTGAATCCAATTCTTTGCAAGAATTACCTCAGTTCACAGGAGCTTGGGAAGCTAAGTCTATTAGTATGAGAGCACCCACGATAATAGTGAGGAATGAAGAATCAGTGATCCCTAGGAACACGAAAGTGATCACGAACACTAAAGTACAATGTCACCTCACTCTAGAGAAATTTTTGAAGGTTAAACCAAAACTGTGGAAACATGTAGCAAATCAATTCCCTTAGGTTGCTACTACTCCCTCACAAACAGCAACACACAAGAAGGTACTAGAGATACCAATAGAAAAGATCAGAGATGTAAGCGAAGGAGAGGAAGGTAACAACTATCTTCCAATAACCCATCAGGGCTACACCACGAAAGCCATATTAGATTCAGGAGCCGGAGTAGCCATCGCTACCACCGCTTTATGGAAACGTTGGGGTAAGCCAGCATTAAGACCTACCAGGATGAAGCTACAAATGGTTGATGGACATATAGAAAAACCATTAGGCTTACTAGAAGGCATATCTCTCACCACTTGTGGTGTAGAGTTTGAACATACTTTCGCCATTTGTGATTTTGCGAAAAATCATGCCTACGAGATGATTTTAGGACGACCATTCATGCGTGAGTTGCAAATTGTACAAGATTGGGGAACTAATTCTTTGTACTTGCAACATTTAGGAGTGACTACTAAAGTCAATCTTAAAGACTATTCACATCGAGATGTACCCCCAATACAATGGAATACAATCCATAAAACACAAGAAGAAACAGAATCAGTACACTCATTAGAATCAGACCCCTCATGGTTGCACGAGGACACTCATTTATGGATGTGTAAGGTAGCAAAACAAGAGGAAGAACGATTAGAAGCCAGAACTTTAGGTTAAGAACAACATCCATGAACTCCTCAAGACCCAGCTTATGCACCTATAGTATTTCCAAACGAACAATTCGAGCCTCATGGTTGGGCAGAAATCCTAGCAACCATGGATGTAGCCATCAATGAAGAACAATGGACATCCCACTGTGACGAGGATGGCTATGACATTTCAGTTTTCACAATAGATCCAATCAGGTGTGATTCAATTATAGAAGAATGTGAACCTAGCACTGATGCATTTGAGGATGCAAGTGATTTGGATTTAGAGTCAATTATTATGGACCCACCCTTTGCATCAGAGGAAGAATACTTCTACGAAGTAGAAACTCACCCTCAGAGACACAAAGAGATTTTGAATGAGGTGAGATTAACCACACAAGTGACTGCTAAAAGTGAAGGTAAGAAAAGAAAGAAGAAAGAAACCATGTTAGAAGAAGAAGAATCCTTGTTTGAGGTACTGGAGAGCTTCAAGAAGTATGAAATAGAAGATAGACGAATCATGGTAAGAATGCCTAACAAAAAAGCTGATGTTGGAGAAGTATATGATAATCGAGAGAAAACCAAAAAAATAATAGTCGCTATAGAAGGAGAAGAAGAAAAATGTACCTACATAGGGCATGATTTGATGACAGAAGAAGAAGAAGAGTTGGTTGCCCTATTGCGCGAATATAGAGACGTGTTTGCTTGGAGTTACAAAGATTTGAAGGGAGTAGACCCAGATATATGTTCTCATAGAATCCCTATGACTCCAGATGCCAAACCTACGAAACAGAAACCATACACGTACAATGATAACTACGCTGCGAAGATTAAAGAAGAAATAGATCGTTTGATAGAAGCAGGATTCATTTACGAAATTGAGCATATTGAATGGGTATCCCCCATTGTGGTCGTGCCCAATAAGAATGGAAAAGTGTGTGTGTGTATTAACCTTAAAAAAGTTAATGCCACCACGATTAGAGACAGTTATCCTCTTCCTATCATGGAACATTTATTGGAAAGAGTTGCAGGCAAGGAAGTTTATAGCTTTCTTGATGGTTTGTCAGGCTATAATCAAGTAGCCATTGCTCCAAAAGATCAACACAAGACGGCTTTTGCCGCAGAATGGGGCATATTCACATTTCGTGTAATGCCATTTGGGCTCACAAATGCACCCGCTACTTTCCAACGACTCATGTGTCATGTTTTTAAGGAATTCTTACGCAAGAATTTGGAAGTTTATGTCGATGACATATGTGCTCATTCGAATCTAAGGCAGACGCATATCCCAGAGTTAAGACAAATATTTGACAAATGTCGAGAATATCAGGTTTTTCTGAACCCAGAAAAATGCGTTTTCATGGTCAAACAAGGCAAAATTCTAGGACACATTGTGTCAAAGAATGGAATCTCTACGGATGAAGAAAAAGTGAAGGTAATTGCAGAACTACCTGGACCAACTAACATAAAAGAAGTACAGGCATTTATGGGCCATTGCGGTTATTACAGACGATTCATACACATGTATGCAATCATAGCCAAGCCTTTGTACTCTCTTTTAACCAAGTTTGAATGGACAGATGAGTGTGAGAATTCATTTAATGAACTTAAACGACGTTTGTGCTCAGCACCTATATTGACAACCCCTGATTGGAGTAAGCTGTTGGATGTGATGGCTGGATGCACTCAGGAGATCAAGTTGGTGCTGCTAGACCTGCTTCACACCTGCCCTACTTTCTCTTCAGATATGCTTAGGAGACTCCTTGAGCTTCCAAATGACACCAAGAAACTATATATGTGCTTTACAAATTAATTGTGTAATAACCAAATCAAAACAGATGATTTTGAACATTCACAAGTCCAAAAACTTTCTATTCCTGTAATGATACCTGCTCAGTCTTAAGCTCAGTGTGACCAGCACACTTACAATTGGATTAATTCCTTCTGGGAGTATTAAATTAACTTAACAAGCTACCATTAGCAAGTTAAATCACTCCAATTGATAAACTATACACTGAGAATGATCTTTAGCAAAATCAGAGACACCCCCGACTTTTTAGGATCTACATAGAAAAATACCAGAGACTGCTTCGTCTGCAATTTCTCCCAAATGGCTGAATGGAATGACTTGAAACTTTGTAGTGTTGTAGAATACTTTGAGCTGGTTCCAATGAGCTTTGAATCATCCAATTTGGTTCAGTAGATCTTGAGATATGCCTCTCTAAAGTTGACAGACTTGGAGAAGATAACACAGAGAAAATCAGAGATGATAAATGTGTATATACTATTGATTTAGATAGTTGTACAATCTCATTAGCTTGACAAGCATAGCTAATTGAGGTGTAGTGGTGTAGGCTATGAAGTAGCACTAACACACACTCAATTACAATGAGTGATAGACCTCGGGAGTTGGACTGAATGAGAGAGACTAACCCGCGAGTTTTTTCTTAGTCTTTTATAAGGTATCACTTGAGATTTGAATTTCAAATTCAAATGTAGGCTCCCTCAAATCTCTCATCTAAACATATGGAGATATTCTCTCCATTCATACCTTCCAAATTCCATGACTTTTGAAGATAGGTGTGATTACATGAAGTCATATTGACTTTTACATGAGGTAGAAAGTAACTAAGCATAGGTATGTGTTCCTATGCTCTTCCTTCAAATGAAGACTTCATGAATTAATCCAAACTCTTGTAAAACCTTCAAGATTGATATCCAATGCTAAGCTATTAATGTCCAATCTTTATGTTGAGTCTTCAAGGTACCAAACAATGCCAAGTGTGAAGGCTTGTTTGCACCAACAGCTCCCCCTCAAGCCAAACACTTGCTTGAGTCTTCATCTTTAGTCTTCAATGATATCCTGTAATCCAATCATGGATTTAAACCTGCATAGCTTGCTTCCATCCAGAGCTTTAGTAAGCAAATCTGCACATTGTATATTAGTAGACACATATGATAATTGAATTTCTTTGCTAAGTAATTTCTCCCTCACATAGTGGTAATGAACCTCTATGTGTTTTGTCCTAGCATGATAAATTGGATTAGCTGCTAGGTGAAGAGAACTTGTGTTATCACCAAATATGATTGGTGGCCTTGTGTATAGACCTAATTCTGAATATAATAGCTTCAACCATATGGCTTCTTGAGTGGCATTGGCTAGCCCTCTGTACTCTGCCTCAGTAGATGATAGAGCTACTGTGGGTTGTTTCTTGGATGACCAAGAAATTGGTTTATCACCTGCAAAGCATATGTAACCAGATGTACTCCTCCTGTCATCCTTGCAACCTGCCCAATCTGCATCTGAGTATACTTTGATATCAATGTTTGATGAATATGGAAAGTACAAACCATGATTTTGTGTTCCCTTTAGGTACTTTACTATCTTCTTGGCTGCCTCCAAATGTGGTACTCTTGGTTTATGCATAAATTGGCTAAGTACACTAACACCATATGATATATCAATCCTGGTTAAGGTAGCATAATTAAGACTACCTACCAAACTTTGGTAACCTGTAATATCCTTGAGTTCTTCTCCTTCATGTGCACTGAGTTTGTGGTTGACCTCCATAGGAATGTTTGAGACTTTAGCATCCTGCAAATTAAACTTCTTGACCATGTCCTGAATGTACTTCTTCTGAGTAACAAATATACCTGAATTTGTGTAGATCAATTCAAGTCCTAGGAAGTACTTCAATAATCCAAGATCATTGATCTTGAATTCCTTCATCATTTGTCCTTTGATGTGTCTAATCCCATTCACATCATTACCTGTAATAATGATGTCATCAACATAGACACACAAGTATATTACCTCTGAATTGTTCCTCTTTATAAACAATGAAGTATCTGCTTTACTCATCACAAATCCTTGATCTAGGAGATAGGTTGTCAACTTGTAATTCCATGCTCTAGGTGCCTGCTTCAATCCATACAGAGCCTTCTTCAATTTACAAACATGATTTACCTTATTGGGATCCTCATAGCCAGGTGGTTGTGACATGTAGACCTCTTCAGATATCCATCCATTCAAGAATGCATTCTTCACATCCAATTGGTACATGTTCCAATTCTTGGATGCAGCTACACTCACCATAACTCTGATAGTTGGCATCTTGGCCACAGGAGAAAATGTCTCCTCATAATCAATGCCTTGGGTTTGTGCAAAACCCTTGGCTACCAACCTAGCCTTATACCTGTTTATTGTACCATCTGAGTTCCTCTTGAGTTTGTAGATCCATCTGGATCCTATCACCTTCATGGAGTCCTTCTTGGGTACCAAGTCCCAAGTATCACTCTCCTTGAGAGCCTCCATTTCTTCATCCATTGCTTCCTTCCATTCTGGTTTAGTAATTGCTTCTTCAAATGTACCTGGTTCTTCATTCAAGATATCCTTTGCAAGATATACAGAGTGTTTGGTTACAAGTGAAGTATCATACCCATACCTAATAGGTTTCTTCTTTTCTCTTTGAGATCTCCTCATAGCTTGAGTTGAGGATTCTGGATTGTCTTCTAGTTGCTTCATCTTCATCTTCCCTTTGGATTTCCAAGCCTTGAACTCTTCAATGTTGATGGTGTCTTCATCATCTGAGCTTGTGTCCTCTTTCTGAGTTGGTTCTTGCCTGATAAGCTTTCGAAAGTCTTCTTCCATATCATAAGGTAGGCTAACTTTCCTGCACTCATTTTCATACCATGAATCATTTTCATCAAATATGACATCTCTGCTTACCTTGAAGCCTTTGTTTGAGGGGTTATAGAACCTGTATCCCTTCTGATTCAAATCATAACCAATGAAAATACACTTTTCAGCCTTAGGGTCTAGCTTTCCCCTTACCTGTGAGGGAATATGCACATATGCAACACACCCAAAGATTTTGCAATGATCCAGAGATGGTCTCTTACCATGCCAAGCCTCATAGGGTGTCATTCCATCAAGTGTCTTTGATGGCAACCTGTTGATTAAGTATGTGGCAGTAGATACACTCTCTGCCCAAAGATAATTTGGTAGTTTTTTCTCATTAAGCATAGACCTAGCTGTCTCTACAATGAGTCTATTCCTTCTTTCAGCTACCCCATTTTGTTCAGGTGAGTACCTTGTAGTAATCTCCCTCTTGATGCCTCTTTCCTGCAGGAAATCTTCAAAGTCATTGGAGAAGTATTCTCCACCACCATCTGACCTTAGCCTCTTCAAATGTCTACCTGTTTGATTCTCAACTAATGCAAGATACCTTTTGAAACAATTAAATACTTCATCTTTATGTTTCATGAAGTACAAGACAGTCCATCTGCTATAGTCATCAATAAAGGACACATAGTACCTTGATCCAGATATGGATGGCTCCTTGCTTGGTCCCCAAACATCTGTATGCACCAATTCCAAGTAATCTTCATGCATAAAACCTTTCTTGGTATAGGGCAATCTGTGTGACTTACCAAATTGACAAGCCCCACACTTGTATATCATGTGTTGCTTGGATACATTAGGTATCCCAAGCACACATTGATCCCTGCTCATTTGTTTTATGGTCCTCTCTCCAATGTGACCTAATCTCTTGTGCCACATCTCCAATTCTGATAGGGTTTGGTCCTTATAGTTGTACAAGGCAATATTCTTAGTGTCTTCAAGCTCAAAGGTAAACAATCTACCTGATTTTTCTCCCTTGGCTATCCTTCTGAATCCATGTCTTGGATCCTCCACATATGCACCATGTTGAGTGAACCTGACCTGTATACCTTTTTCAACAATCTGACCTACACTCATCAGATTCTTGGTGATTGTTGGAACATACAACACTCTGCTTAGTAAATTCTGATTACCATCACTTGTTTTGACATTGCCTACTTTAACAACTGAATGTTTAGTGTCATCACCTGTCTGCACTTGGTGCTTGCCTTTGGGTTCCTCCAAATCAGAGAGTAAGGCAACATTTCCAGCTACATGGTTGGAGCAACCTGAATCAATATAGAACAAATGATCATCATTGATACCTGATTTAGATGTCATGTTCATAATCAACAAGGAATCATCTTGATCCTCTGCATAATTGTTGTAATCCTTTCTGTTCCTGTATCCACCTTGATAATTGCCATTGTGATTGTAGCTATTGTTGTAATTATTGTTGTAGCCATGGTAACTTTGAGATTGATTGAATCTGCCTCTGCCTTGAGAGTATCCTCCTCTTTGGTGACCTCTTCCTCTTTGGTTCTTGTAGTTTTTGTAGCATTCATCTGTAGTATGGTTAGACAAGCCACAAATATTGCATGGAGATTGATTGTAGGGTCTCCCCCTACCTGACTTACCTCCTCTGCCCCTGCCTCTAGAAGTTTTACCTCTCCCTGCATAGTTTGCTTGGGAGGTAGAGCCTTCTTCATCAACCTTCTTGTTTTTACCCTTGTCTTTAGACTTCTTATCAGTATATAGGGCAGAGGGATTGTTACATTTTGATTGCTCTCCATTCTTTGTGATCTTTGCTTCATGTGTAAAGAGTTGTCCAATCAGAGTTGTTAGATCAGGTGCTTGGATGTACATGTACAAGTCCATTGCTGTGGTAAAGCTCTCCCACTTGTCATCTGCCTTTAGTCCATTGATCACTTGTCTGACTATTTGCTCTTCCTCAATTTCTTCTCCAACACTTGCAAGTTGATCTGCAATGTCTTTGACTTTGGTGACAAAATCTGAGACACATTGTTTTGATTGCTTCCTAAGAGTTGTAAACTCAATCCATAGCTGATTCTTTCTGGCCCTTGTGCTTGATGAAAAATATGTTGACAAGGTTTCCCAGGTCTCTTGGGAAGTCTTACAGTTCCTTACATGAGGTAAAAGGAAATCAGAGATAGAGTTTAGAAGATATGACCTTGCCAAAGCATCTTTTGCACACCATTGATTGAGCCTCTCATGTTCATCCTTTGTAGGTAGGCCTCTGGTCTTGAATGAGGGCAACTCCTCATCTCCTGATATGTATCCATACAAGCTTCTCCCTTGTAGATAGGTCTTCATTCTCAATGACCAAGCCTGGTAATTATTTCTATCCAATTTGTCAATGAAGCAAGGGAAACCATCACCCATGATTACCTTATTTGCTCTGATACCACTGTTGGATGTGATGGCTGGATGCACTCAGGAGATCAAGTTGGTGCTGCTAGACCTGCTTCACACCTGCCCTCCTTTCTCTTCAGATATGCTTAGGAGACTCCTTGAGCTTCCAAATGACACCAAGAAACTATATATGTGCTTTACAAATTAATTGTGTAATAACCAAATCAAAACAGATGATTTTGAACATTCACAAGTCCAAAAACTTTCTATTCCTGTAATGATACCTGCTCAGTCTTAAGCTCAGTGTGACCAGCACACTTACAATTGGATTAATTCCTTCTGGGAGTATTAAATTAACTTAACAAGCTACCATTAGCAAGTTAAATCACTCCAATTGATAAACTATACACTGAGAATGATCTTTAGCAAAATCAGAGACACCCCCGACTTTTTAGGATCTACACAGAAAAATACCAGAGACTGCTTCGTCTGCAATTTCTCCCAAATGGCTAAATGGAATGACTTGAAACTTTGTAGTGTTGTAGAATACTTTGAGCTGGTTCCAATGAGCTTTGAATCATCCAATTTGGTTCAGTAGATCTTGAGATATGCCTCTCTGAAGTTGACAGACTTGGAGAAGATAACACAGAGAAAATCAGAGATGATAAATGTGTATATACTATTGATTTAGATAGTTGTACAATCTCATTAGCTTGACAAGCATAGCTAATTGAGGTGTAGTGGTGTAGGCTATGAAGTAGCACTAACACACACTCAATTACAATGAGTGATAGACCTCGGGAGTTGGACTGAATGAGAGAGACTAACCCGCGAGTTTTTTCTTAGTCTTTTATAAGGTATCACTTGAGATTTGAATTTCAAATTCAAATGTAGGCTCCCTCAAATCTCTCATCTAAACATATGGAGATATTCTCTCCATTCATACCTTCCAGATTCCATGACTTTTGAAGATAGGTGTGATTACATGAAGTCATATTGACTTTTACATGAGGTAGAAAGTCCTTCAAATGAAGACTTCATGAATTAATCCAAACTCTTGTAAAACCTTCAAGATTGATATCCAATGCTAAGCTATTAATGTCCAATCTTTATGTTGAGTCTTCAAGGTACAAAACAATGCCAAGTGTGAAGGCTTGTTTGCACCAACATAAGCCATTCCATGTACATGTGGATGCATCCAACTATGCCATAGGATGTGTGTTGGTACAACCCACGAATGAAGGTAATATAGATCTGCCCATAGCTTACGCGAGCAGACAGTTGAATGGAGCAAAAAGAAATTATACCACTACGGAACGAGAAGGATTAGGAATGATCTACGTAGTAAAGAAATTCAGACATTATTTGTTGGCAAACAAGTTCAAATTCTTTACAGATCATCAAGCGCTATTGTACTTAGTCAATAAGCCATGTAACACGGGACGATTAATACGTTGGTTTCTATTACTCATGGAGTATGATTTTGAAGTAGTAGTCAGGAAAGGAAAGACACATCTTAGGGCTGACCACCTCTCAAGGTTAACCACAAGAGAAGCTCCTCAAGGAATAGCGGATGAATTACCCGATGCATATTTGTTTAACCTTGAGATAGTACCAGAATGGACTAAGTCTATAGTCCCTATTCTCATGTACGGACCCAAGAATCCTAGGATATGAATCAAGGAAGGAGAGATTACTAAGTCACAAAGATAGCAAATAATAGCAGGAAGTATATATAAACAGGATAATCAAAAGATTCTTGCTTGTTGTGTAGATGAATCAGAACATGCAAATTGGTTGCAATTAGCACATGTAGGTGCATTAAAGCAACATCATTCGAAACATCGTACATTGCAGACTCTGCATAGACTAGGAGTATATTGGCCTTCTATGGAAGCAGATGTCTACAAGTTGTGTAAAGAATGCCATGTTTGTTGTGAAAGACCACCAGTAGAGCATGCTACATTATATCATGTGTCTCTCACACCAGAATGGAGTGAACCTTTGGTGACATACTTGAGGACGAAAACATTCCCTCACGGAATGACATTAGCACGACAACGAAGTCTAGAGCAAGAAGCTCAAGACTATTCACTTATTGGCAAAAATCTATACAAAAGAGGACGAGATGGATACCTAAGACAGTGTGTTCATGAGAGCGATTATTTGAGCGTACTAGACACTGCACATCAAGGTGTTGCAAGAGGTCATTTTGGACCCGATAGAATCATCAAAGCCATCCTCTTTGCAAGATTATGGTGGCCCACTCTTCACATGGATGCACATACCTATGTAAAGAGATGTGATGTGTGCCAAAGAACTCAATTTCCTACTCGCAGAGATGAAATGCCATTGAAACCCATGATGGGAGGACGTGCATTTTCTAAGTGGGGTATAGACTTTGTAGGACCCATTAACCCCCCTGCAAAAGGTACACATGCGGAATACATTATTGTTGCCACCGATTATCTTACCAAATGGGTAGAGGCAAAAGCCACAAAAAAGAATGATGCACACACGACTGCAAAATTCTTATTTGAAAATGTCTTTACAAGATATGGATTGCCTATTGAATTAGTGAGCGATCGAGGAACTCACTTTCTAAACCAAGTCATTGAATATTTGTTACAGGATTTTATGGTGATTCACAAGAAATCCGCACCATATCATCCCCAGGCCAATGGTCAGGTTGAAAGCACTAACAAGATCCTTTGTAACGTACGGACGAAACTCGTGATTTGGAGAAGCTTCTCGCTCCCATGCGAGGCGGTTAGGGTCCGTTGCTCCCCTTTTCTCAACATTTTGGCGCCGTTGCCGGGGAAGTCGGCCTTTAGCCGTTCGTTTTTCCAAGTTTGCGTGTCCATACTTCGTGAAATGCACCTTGACACTTGGAGGATGATGAATACGTGTGGCCTTTGGTTGGCCTAGGGTACCTCTCTTCTTTTAATTTTTGAGTAGTTTTAGTTCATTTTTTGTTTGTTGCACAAAAAAACATCCCATAATCCCCTTCTCTCTCTCTCTTACTCCCACATATACACACATCTACACACACATTTGAGCATCAACCCCATCTCTGTCATTTCTTGAAGTTGATGATCTTCTTGAAATGAGGGATGGGAAGTACTGTCTCCCTTAACCCTCCCTCTCTTCAAATTTCAAGAAAATTTTTTTAACTATCTGACTACTCTATGCCTCATGGGAGGTGGATGGCGCCATCACCACTCTTGTATGAACAACTGAGGGGCCAAGAGACTACTTTTCCACTTGAATAGCTACGGAGTCAGAAATCAATGCATACCTACCAAAGTGATGTGGCAATCCATTCGTACATACATCAAGTTACATCCTCATTCCACTACTCCCAAAAAAGTTCCCTCCATTCTCATTCCTCGCGGGGTTGAGCCTCCTGCTCCCCCTTTGGCTCCGCCTATAGGATCGGAGTTTCTCTGTTCCGCACCCCTGGTCGATGGCAGGAGGACCCTCTGTTGTGCTCCGATGATTTAACTGTTGACGCCCCTCCTCAGAGTCAAGCTCAACTCCAACCCCTTAACCTCCTGTGCAGGCTCACGACTGAATCCTTGATTGTGGAGTTCAACGACATGCACATCTACGTATGCTTCTCAGTGGCCAGTTGGGTGAACCTTGAGCTCCCATGCTCGGGGTTAGACGTGGCTCCCCACCCTTTACTATGTGCTATTCATGGTGTGAGCTTGTGTTGAGCCCCCTTCGCCCTCTTCTCAGTGCTGTTTCCGGGCAGGATGATTCTACAACTCCAGCACTCGCGTATTTGTAAGCTTTTCTTAATCTGTGCGAGCCTTTTTTTACATGCCCTACCCTCGACTATGTATTTCTCAGAAGACAGCAGACACAATGTCTTCATAGGACTCTTCTCTACTCCATCTCCCCAGCGGTGAGCTGGGTAGGGATTTGGCCTGGCCCGTTCACCCTCTATGGTGTGAGTCTTCCCGGAGTTGGGTCTGTTGCGATGTCCAGCTGGCCTTCCCCATTCCCCTTCTTGCATTGATCAAGCCTTTTGGCCCGTGTCAAGTTTGATGCATGGAAATGATACCTACCTGTTTTACCTTCTTGGCTGGAGCTCGGGTGTGAAGGGTGGCCCTAGGCAGGTGCCATCAAGAAAACCCCATAAAAGTATAGTATGGGCTCATTGGCTGGATCTTGATGCTACTCAGAAGCTTGGCTACATGGACACCCGGGCAAATCCCTCTCGTTCTTCTTCTTTGACTCCACTACAAGGATGAGTCTCGGCTAAGCCACTGCCACTCCAAAGGACACCACTCCCAAAAGAGATTTTTATTTGCAGCTGATACAGTTCACAGGTATGAAACATGAAAAGAACTGACATGGATGAACTTGCCTCAGACCTATGCAAAAGGCAAGGGACGAAGCATTGTCTGTTGAAGGCTTGGCTACTTCCACGGATTCAGACACCAGACGATTCTCCCTGATGCTCCACGGGTGCAAAAGTGCCGAAATGACAAGTATCCAGGCTAAAAACTTTGCAGGACTTATGTGTCACCTGCTCAAAGCAGATGGAGGCTATGAGAATGTACTGATTGCTGTTCCCATAAATTAACTTGTGACAGTCTATAGTGATGCTCTGTATTGTATACATTTGTTTAAATTGTGTCTCCGAACGTCTAATTGAGCTCTATTATAATCTAAACATATGTTAGATAGGTGATCTTGACACATGTTATGGGTCAATAATATTGTTGATTGCCCACTCTATTAAGACAGATGGCTTAAAAATGTGCCGAGGAGTAATGTATGCAACATACTTACTGCATGATACAACCCGAATAGCAGGGTATGCCCACTCTCTCTGAGGAATGATTTGGAGGTTGTGTGCCTGGCCGCACTCTTGGCGATTGTCCACTTCATCAATCACTCCTACGATTGTCAGATGGCTCAATTGAAGGAGTTTCCCATCCATATAATGCATCAAATATGGCGGAGCATGGCTCCATTCCCCTACAATGATGCCCGATATGCTAGACAAAATATTGCAACTCCCCTCTCTGTTAGTGACCGCCCTCTCCTATGGTCTCAATCTACACTGTGTAAACCAAATGGCTAGTCTTAGCTCCACACCCTTCAGCGTGTGGCCGAAATGCCATCACTCCTTTTTGGAAGATGGACACACACAACGTGGGATAGATGGATTGTGCAAACATGTTGTTTTTACCTATGGACCCACTCTAACTCAGTTGTCAAGACTATTATCAAACCATTCTACTCTGTGGACAACACCAACATCTTTTTACTCTATGGAGTTATGGCAGCTTCCTAGAATTATTTCACTTTCACATTGTGAGCTGGGATGCTCATTCCTTGGCAAGATTGCTTATGAGTGCCTGTGTTAAAGTGGTTTCTGATTTTTGCTGCTTTACAGTTGGAATTGGGGTCAGAAATTGTTGATGCACAAATCTTTGGAGCTTTGTTGATTCTGAAGGTTTTTCTTCAAACTGATGGAAGAGAAAAGGATGAATATACCAAAGTGCCTACATGTGAAGAATCTACCGTGCGTGCATAAGGTGGCTTCGAGCTTGGGGTATGCTATTGTTTTGGTCCATCTATCTAGATGTCGCAGGGTTGAGACAAATTGACAAGTGGTGTGCTGCCTCCTCAGATAATACTTGCTCATAGTGCTTATTCTGAATATGTTGCACATATATTTTCTTGAAAACATGTAACTGCCTTATCCTAAGATTGTGGTACTATCCCCTCTAATCAAATGCAGTATAGGATCCTTGTGTTAAGTCTTGGCTGTATACAAAACCTTGAGGGCCCATGGGTGTGTTTTCCTAAGATTGGCGCTAATGTGTCCTATGTATGCCTGGTGTGTGCTACCAAAAATACTTGCAGATCCTGGTCTATTACCTCCTCACCATGAATATAAGCACCATAGGTTTGAACGATGCCAAATATCACAGTTTCTTGGGGCTTGAAGTTGTGCTCTACTGGCCAAGAAATTGTTTGGTGAATCGACCTTTGCAGGGCAAAGCTTTCTATGCTAGATTCTACTGCCACAACAGGATATGCTGCTACTGAGGATGATATCCACCTCCTCATCATCATGAGGGGGCATTTGGATTGCTCTTATAAGGGGTTGCCACTCCCAATGTGCTATGAATGCTATCTAGCCTAGAATGATTTATGGTTTCCAAGATGCCACAGCTTCTTATTGCAACTGGTTCTTTTCTTGCTGGAAATTGTTAGGTATGCACATGAATTTTTTTGAAATACAGATTTCAGGTCTTCTAAAGAGTGGCTGAGCAGGATGGCTGCATATTCGGCAACAAAGGATGTTCTTTTGGATTGTTGGGTTGTCTTCCCCTGAGGGGGAATTTGTCTCTCAGCATTGCAGGCCTGAAGTGGTGTGCTGCCTCCTCAAATAGTACTTTGGAATCTTCATGAATTGCAAATTGCAGTATGGCCATAAGTGGACAACCCCATGAGAAATCTAGAAAGGTTGATGATATTTTTCTTTTTGACTTCTTCTCTCATGGAAGGTGGCTCTTGGCTTTGGAGCTTGCTGTTGCTTTTGGGGTCTATCAATCTATATGTAGTAGGGAAGTTGGATGATTAATGATTGTCTTGATGGACGGTACCAAACCTGTACACAACTTCCATGACAGTACAATGCATGAGTTTACTCATGGTCTACAGTTCAATTGGACTGGGGCGATACAGAACACTTTGTTTGGGATGTGTGACTACCCTATTTTAGGGATTGTGTCCACTTTCACACCCATTTGGTGAAATGTTTGGGACAGTTTTGATGCTAGTACTGCTATGAGTGCTTATTTTTTCAAGTTACTATGGATGATATGAAGTTTGTTTGGTCTTCAGGCTATTATGGCACAACTGTCTTGTTAAGATCACCTCCACTGCTCTAGCAATCCTTTACACATTCAAGGGTTGCTATTGTTTCTTTGAGACATGGCTGCATGAGTTCATTGAAGGTTTCCAAGATGCAACAGTTTCTTATGGCAATTGGTTCCTTTCCTGCTGTCTTATTTTTGCGTGTGTCCATGGAGTTGTTGGACTTGCATTTGTCAGGACATGTTCAGGATTATTGCATATCTGGCAATAGAGGCTGCTATTTACAGGATTGGACTGATTGCCCCCATGGGGATTGTGTCGCCCAACTCTAAAGATAGAAGCAATTCAGATTGAAGAAAAGACTGACGGCCTAAGACTACAGACTGCAAAATGGTAGATTTCTAGACCTGGAGCTTCTCAGAAGTCAAGACTCAAGCTTGAACCAATTCAGTTATATTGAAGTGTAGACTGAAGGAAGGATTGAAGACTTGCAAATTTCCAGACTTGAAGACTCCAACTTAGAACGGTCCAGCAATGAATGCTTCTCTCTCTAAACTTTGTCGAGGATGAAAAAAGTCTAGGGGGGGAGAGTGCTGGTTTATTGGAGTTGCTCATAATTTCTCTTGAGCATAGACACTTTTCTAGTACTCAAAAATAACCTTTTTTTTGTATAAAGGAGATGTGCCATATGAACACTCTCCTAAGCACTCCTTAATATACCCCTTATACTATAGTGTGGGAGGCCTTGAAATAAATCCACCTTTTTGCAAATGAAAGGAATTTCCCACGTAGAAATCCCACGCATCCACTTTTTGGGATTTGTTAGTTAGAAAGAATATCTTGCAAGATAACAAAGAGATATGTTAGTTAGGCATGTGCTCCTTTTTGACTAGTCAAAAGGAGCACATGGGGAATTGTGCTGAGCCTATAAATAGAGGCTGATTTCTTGTAAAAGGGGAGGTCCCTTGGCCATGGCCTTGGCCTCCATTTTCGGTAATGGGAGAAGGTTTCATTTGTTATTCTCTTTCTTCCTTTTGTGCAAGGCGATGATCTATGTGTGTGGACTTGCATTTGGAGTTGGTTGGTGTGTGAGCATTGCTCTCCCTTGCTCCTTTTTGACGTTGGCCATGGTGCCCTTGTTCATGGGCATGGGTGTGGATGCGTTGCTTCCACTTCTTGCAACTTCACTTGGAGAATCTTCTCGCTCCCATGTGAGGCGGTTAGGGTCCGTTGCTCCCCTTTTCTCAACAGTGCCCAAACTTTTTCCATAGTACGATATAATTTTTTGATTGCCATCGTATAAGCTGCTGCTTCAAAGGTTTCATCTTCATGCGTACTGGTATCACCCTGGGTGTCCGTGTGCTGTTCTTGCTCATCTGTCTGCACATTTTCTTGGGATTCATGAGTGCCCTGGCTGGCTTTGTCATCGCCATTGTCTTCATCTGTTTCTGTTCTTTCTCCGTCCGAGTTGGATACTACTTGTTCTTGTTGTTGATCAGGTGGAGTGGTCGGGTAGCTTGGACGTTCATATTCCTGAGAGAAAATCTGGCCTTCAGAAAACTAAAATTCATTTGAGAAAGCGTCCGGCATTTCAAAATCAAACGTTGTATCCAGTGGCTCTGCTTCTAGGTTGGGTATCGGAAAAGAGAATGCTTCCGCACCAATAGTGGTGGGAACTTCTGCTGCAGTAGTTGGAGGTTCTTGAACTGATGTTGCATGTGATGTCACTGCACTGGTAGAGCCTTCTGTAATGAGAGGTCGAGATAATCGTATGCGAATAGGTTGTACAGTTAGAGGGGCTTCCGTCGGAGACTGTTCTGGAGAGGGTTGCAGTGATGGTGATTCTGGGACCTGTAGGCATGGAATGGTTCCTCTTATACGCTTTCCTACTCGTCCTTTGCTAGCCTTCCTAGCTTTCTTTGTTGTCCCTTTGAATGCTTTTAACTCCTCGCTTGTCATTGCACGCTCTAGGTCTACCGTTTGAGGTCCAGTACATGCTAAATATAAACCAAACCAGATGCACTTGTGGGGCATGGTGAATCGATCCTGAGCATGGAAAGAAAAATGTTGCATGCATATCCTTAATGGTTTAGAGAGCTCAGGTGTGATCGCCGAAATATCTTCCCATTTAGTAACATCTCCACGTTTCATAGGCTCTGGAATTAGCCTTTCTCGTTCTGTCGACGTATGCATTCCATGTATCTTAATAGCAGCTCTAATCAAACCTTTAGATAGATAAAACTTCGTATATGGTGGATCATTTACCAAAGACGGAAAAATGAATGTTCCTGGCAAATCTTTGTTCTCCGAAGCTGTCAAAGTGGTGATTAAGTAATAGCATCTGTAGAAGTCTGGTTTAAGCAAAGGATCACTGAAATATTCTGTGAAGCCTGCTCTTGCCCAAACATGCATTAAGTCTTCTGTGTTTTGTAGTCCTTCGAACTCTCTTGAGAAAATTGGTACTTGGCCCATGTGCGGGTATCAAAAGTCAAGTTGGCCTCAAAAATAAAATCTGTGTCTGCCAAGGGGCCTGCTAATCCTTGGAACCAATGAGAGTTGCAATGAATCGTTTCAGTATATCCCCGAGGAGGGTCGTCAATTGGCATAGGTCCTGGAAATCCCTGAAATTCTGGTGGTTGAGCCGTTGGATGGGGCTCCGTGAGTAGTTCACCAATATTTGCCATCGGTGCATTGGGGCCAGCTTCAGATGGTCCTTATGCCTGCATGATGAATGATCGAATGTTTAGGAGGTCTGCTACAAAAGATTAACACATTAGTATGGAAATTAATCATGATCCCATTAAAGTGAGACCGCAATCCCTTCCATAACCGATGTGTAACCTGTGTAGCCGAGTGTTGTGATATGGTTTATGGAATGATTTCTTGCAAATTAATGCAGGTCTCTAGACACCTACATGCTTCAGATGATGCATACACTTATTGATGAGGTGTTATTACATGTGATGTTGGGTTATAGTGTGTGGATTTGTACAAGGTTCAGTCATAAATGAGTTATTACAAGGGTAATGTTTAGTCGGGGTGGGAGTAATGTTAGATAAGGGGGTCGGAGTAGACATCTGGATACGTTTCGGTATCCACTTCCTAAGAGTTTGTGAGCGGGTGATAGGTTCGTGCTGAGGGACAAAAGGTGGTATCGGGTGTGGTGGTGGTGAGGGGTGAAGAGATTTCTGAGGGGTATATATTACATGGCTTGAGTGTTGAGCTATGAAACACTGTTTGGGTACCCAAATCTGCGTGGGTGTGGTTCGATTCATGAGGTACTTCTTGGCGATCCAAATTTGTCGAATGTTTGTACTCGTAGAAGAAGGTCGAGGAGATGTTGGATACTGATTCTGCTTCTACCTTAACTTCTTCTTATCGTTGTCTGCATTGTTGAAATCTGTCGGTGATTTTTGTCCTTTTGGCACCCATATTTGTCTCGTGCCTCTTGCTTTGCGATACTGATACCGCATCTTTCTTCCTTGTGTCATCTGATATTGTTGTCGGTCTCGGTTCCTCTGTTGTGGTTGACTCCTTTGTGGTTGAGGTTGAGAGGTCGGATGGACACTCTGCTTTGGAAAAGAAGGGAGGTCCAACACTTGCGAAACCTGCCCATTAGGAAGTGAGGCATTTTGTACCACAGATCTAGGCCAGTCCGCAGTAAGTGTGGAAGGATGGGCACTGCAGGGTGTTTTGCCCATGTGGTTGCTGACGCAATCCACCTGACCTGCAATCGTCCCCATTTGTCCGCTGATGTAACCCACCTGACCGCTGATGGTGTCCATTTGACCAAGTGGTTGGGTGGTTGCCCCTTCTAATTTGTAGGAAGCCCAAGGAAAATCTCCTGACGTCCTTCTGATTGACAATTGTCCATCGCCAAGCCCGCGTGGGTTGGTGTAGACGTATCGTGACTTATCTGCCCGAAAATCTTCCGGTCTTCCATCGCACGCATTTTATAGGGTCTAGGGTTACAAACCTCAGGTAGACGGTTGTTAGGGAAGTCAAGCGGTATCACTCGCTTCTGATCTAAGGTTCCAATCTGTAAGGAGCCTTGTCTAAGATTTAGGTCTACTGAGTGATCGTATAGCCAATCTTGGCCAAGGATTAGGGGTTCTATCAAGTCGTCATCATGGCACACTAGTAGCTTCGCTGTCATGGTCACTTCGTGTATGAGGATAGGAAGGTCCACCTCACCCATGCAAAGGGTTTCCATGCCTCCTAGCCCTATGAGGTATGCCTCAATTGGCCGCATTTCTATTCCTAAGTCCTTATAGTAGGACCATCTAATCGCACTAGACGCAGCACCTGAGTCAATTAAAGCCATGAGCTCTTGGCAAGGGTTGTCGTGCTCTAGCCTAACTATAATGAATGGTCTTCTATCCACTTATGCTAGGATGAGTAGTTGACTTTACTTGACACATGGCCATGGGGTATCTGGGTGTTGTTTCCAGATGGTTATAATGTTCTCTCCCTAGTCCTTGTCTTCTTAGCTTCATGTGCTTAATGCCTTCTATAGCTTCTGCCTGAGCTTCAGCTCGTATTCTATTTTCTTCCTCCTTACGCTTCTTTGCCAACGTGAGTCATCTAAGCATATCCTCAGTAAGAGGTTCCTGGTATAGCCTGACTCTACAGCCACTAATGTAATTAGGCATTATGTCTCCTTCTAAGGTGGCTAATTCTACTGCTCCACTTGTCGAGAGTTTGTTAATGATCATAGGTCCATAACCTTGCTTTTTTAACTTCCATGCATGTTGTTTCAGCGTATATACTAGGACTAAATCTCCTTCTTTTAAGCCTTCATCTTTCACATGCGCATCAAAATATGCTTTCTGTAGCTTCTTTGCTGCATATATTCCTGTTGTTGCTTTGAGCCTGGTTTCTCCTAATTGTTCCAAGTCCATTATTCTTGCTGATAATTCAGGGCCAGTCCACTGATGTTCTTGTGCAACCTTAAGGGTCGGTATCAAGAAGTCCAAAGGAAGCACAACATTCTGACCAAAAACCATATGAAAGGGAGTTGCATTGAGTACGGTATTGTATGCCACTCGATATGCCCAAACAACGTGGTGTAACTGTTTGTCCCAATCTGAACATTTGTTGTTCAAAGTGAAGTTGCAAGAAGTGCAAGCAACACATCCACACACATGCCCATGAACAATGGCACCATGGCCAACGTCAAAAAGGAGCAAGGGAGAGCAATGCTCACACACAAGCCAACTCCAAATGCAAGTCCACACACATAGATCATCGCCTTGCACACAAGGAAGAAAGAGAATAGCAAATGAAACCTTCTCCCATTACCAAAAATGGAGTCCAACGCCATGGCCAAGGTACCTCCCCTTTTACGAGAAATGAGCCTCTATTTATAGGCTTAGCACAATTCCCCATGTGCTCCTTTTGACTAGTCAAAAAGCAGAACATGCCTAACTAACATATCTCTTTGTTATCTTGCAAGATATTCTTTCTAACTAACAAATCCCAAAAAGTGGATGCGTGGGATTTCTACGTGGGAAATTCCTTTCATTTGCAAAAAGGTGGATTTATTTCAAGGCCTCCCACACTATAGTATAAGGGGTATATTAAGGAGTGCTTAGGAGAGTGTTCATATGGCACATCTCCTTTATAAAAAAAAAGGTTATTTTTTAGTACTAGAGAAGTGTCTATGCTCAAGAGAAATTATGAGCAACTCCAATAAACCAACAGGCACGTAAGAAGTTAACTGAGGAAGAGAGCCAAGCACTCATAGAGCAAGAACTTGTCTCAGGCGGTTTCGAAGAAGTATACATCAAAGGCTTCAGGGAACTTTTTAAATCCGTGGGATCTAATGAAGCATTAAGATATTTGCAGAGGAAGGCGTTACCGCAATTTGACCCCTAATGAGTACGACTCTTATCAAAACCTGGTGAATACATTCGTGTACCAATGAGTGCCCAATCTTCAGAACATGCCAAGGAAGCACATCTCGTCCCTGAAGGCTCATCGGCAGAAGACACCGTTGTCATCGACTCCCCACCCCACACTACTACTATACATACCATCGCGGTTACCAAAGTACCCACCACCCCAACTGCTCCTCCTTCACCTCCCATCCATCCAGTCTCCCCCATACACCCTCCTTCTCCCAGAACATCCACCTCCTTCCATGGCGAAGTAGCAGAAGCCCTTGTAACATCCATTCCTCTCACCATGTCCACACCCACTCCACCTAGTGTACCTCCTAGGACTTCTACCTTTCTATCGAGTCCAGTTCTCCCTCCATCTTTCCCATCTTTCCCCACACCTACAAGACACCTTTTCCCATTCCCACCTCCATTAACCTTCTCCCCAGTTTCACCTCCCCAACCCACCGTAATTCCTCTTTCCCCTTTCCACCAAGCAGTCCAAGAAAACCCCTCTGTAAATTACTCTTCGACTTTTGTAAATCCGGTATTTACACCCACACACACACCTACAATCACTCCACTATTCACGATCACCACACTTGATACCACTTCCAGCGACATGGATATATCACCGCCCACCGCACCACCACTCACATCTTCCATTGTACCACCATATTTAGGCACATCACAATTTTCCACAATCACCACGGCATCCACATTCTCATCCCCATTTCCCTTTCCCTTTGCATCGACACCCACACACACCGCAACTGCATTCACTCCATCACTCATATTATCACCCACTATAGACACTGCATTTCGACAGATGTTCACATGTATGATGCAAGTAAGAGATGAGTTTGCATCGCTTGGAAATAATTATCAAACGGTGCAGAAGATAACCAATGATTTACAGTCGCAGCTCAATTCACTGACCATCGAGAATGCCTCACTGAACACCCGTTACCGAGAGCTACGAGAGGCTTATCATAAACTGGAACTAGAAAGTGAAGAAAAAACCAAAGAGGCTGTCACAGATATCGATAACTTGTTAAGGGCCCAGACGACACTTGGCAGCAGCAAAAGAAGAGAATCAGCGCTTACAAGACCAGAACAGAGAGAATTTAGAAGCTTCCCTAGACCAACCCGACCAACCATTAAGTCCCAAACGTTTCAAGGTTGTGCCCTCAAAATCTATGCAAATGTTGCTAGATGATCATGTCAGATTGTTAGATGAGTATGACAGCATGAACGAGGAATATGAGAAGCTGAAAGAAGATCATAAACTACTCTAGCTAAGAGCACCAATACCACAAGGAGTACCAGCTCCTGCGGACCCATCTCCTGACATCCTAGAGGAACTCAACGCATTACGGGCCCAGGTATCAACTCTTCAATCACGGATAGCAGTATATGAAGCACCCCCCAGGCCAGACTCCCCACTTGAACTACCAGCAGAGGAAGAAACAGTAACCATTCTGGTGGAGGAAACTTTTGAAGAAGCATATGAACCCCAACCCATCCCGGGCGGACGAGTCACGGCCGAAGGCCAGACTACTTTCGAACTTCCAACTCCTGCATGGATGAAGACGATTGAAGAACTTGGAGCAACCCACTCAGCATGGGTAGAAGCGCAGTTACACGCCATGGCAATGATTGAAGAAAGAATTTTACAGTCTCCTTATTTTGCTCATTTGGCCCCTCGCAGATACATATCTGGGCATGAGCTACAATACAAGCCTTATTTTATGTTAATGGCATAATATCAGTTGGCCATAGAAAAAGAAACAGGCAAGAAACCCTCTCACGCTACTCAGTTTGAGCCTGAGGATTTTCCAATAGATGCGCAGCAAGGAGAAATCTATCAACTAGATTGGCGCAAGGATCTATTACAGAAATATCCAGAGATGATGAGTACTTGGGTCAAGGCACCACTACACTTAAAATACAACCCATGTTGGGGACCAGTGCCACATCACCGCTCCTGGAAAGCATTTGCTATTAAAGTACAGAACAAGAAGCAATGCCAGGATTGGTTGAATTACCCGTACTTCACTCCACCCACCGGACCACCTACAGTTGGATACATGATGGCAACGATTTGCCACTGGCTCCCTTGCTTAAAACATATGGACGATATAGCAACACACATGGGTGTCGAGATATTTGACATGATGCACATGGTATTCAAGGTCTTCCATCGCGTCAAGGCACCACATGTGAACACCCTAGGTTTCGAGCATGGCAATCTAGATCTAGCATATGACATGAGCACGACACCATCGCTCCGGGTGTGTTACACCTGGCACTGTCTAATTAAATACTTACCGGCGTGCTATAAGCAGGCCTTCGAAGAAATGTTCACAACTGGTTTCTATGAATACCATTCAGAAGGGTTCATCAGCAGGCCTACACACCTCTTGCAATTATTTGTCTGTGAACAGATGGTATATTCCACGCATTATCGACTCCCCCCATCAGATGAACCGCAGCCCATTGATTAGGAGAAACTCGAGGCAAATCTGGCCCAAGGCATTTGAATATCAGAGCACACCCTCGCTCAAGACCTCCTACAGAATTACATCCGATAGACCGCACAACAAGGTTCTGTCGAGGATGACTGAAGCGAGAGGGAGGGGGGTGTTGGCAGTAGCAAGAGGCATAGAAGACGTGGAAGCATGTAAAGAGAGAGCATAAGTAGCAGGGAGCCAATCGAATCATTTTTCAAAGAATTATGTTTTATAAATACTTTTCAAAACCGCCAACAGTGATTTTCATCACTTTTGTACTATATGTAACATAAAAAAAACCTTTTTGTAAAATACAGCTCCATTTTGTGCAAGCCGAGGAGTCCTCAAGCTTGAGGAGCTTAGGTAGAATGAGCATACCAATTTTGGTTTTTTTTAGATACCATTTACCCTTTCAAATAGCATCTAGAACCTATTTTTTAACTATGCCGGTCACTAGATGTGAAACCGGTCAAAACTAGTCTAGAATCTATAAAAAGAGCTAGAGAGCTCATTTTTGAGGTTACTTAGTGTTAGCTAGTGTAGACTTGTATGAGGTAGAGTGAGCTTGAGCTTGTAAGAGTGTTCTTGAGTAATAGAGTCTAATTTTCACCTTCCATTGTGTCTTGCTTGTCTCTTCGTTGTGTGTGTGTATGTGTGTGTGCATCTCTATGCTTCTCACCTTCACTATCACTTCATCTCACATTCACGATCTTCATATCACTCCTATCTCTTCCACAGATTGACATTAAGGAGGTGGAGCTTCTTAACGTGGTTCTCACCATTGTGCTAGAGCAACAAATGTTCCTTGTTTAGAATAGTGATGCCCTAGCAATCCTTCATGGGCTTGTTGCAACCAACTACTATGTTCGTCATCCTCGACACAACAAGCTAGTACACCCTCTGTATCTTGTTTGTACATGCTTCCTGCCAATATTTGATATTTTTGTGATTTTACAGTTTCATCTTTGTTTGTTTTTACATTCTTATTTGTAGGTCCAAAGGTTAGGACATGTTCCAACTTATTTGCCCATTTAGGAACAACTTCTAGATTGAACAAATAAGCATTAGGCAGTTCATCAGACACTCCTTGCGGTGACTATCCTGAAGTGATGCGAGAAAGGTGATCTGCCCTGAGATGGGTTCTACCTTTCCTAACAACCACTTCAAAGTCATATTCCATTAGTAAGAGAAACCATCTTACTAAGCATCATGTATTGCAAGGTTTATTGACCAAATATAATAAAGCTTGATGATCAGTGAAAAACTTAAACTTGTTGGCCAATAAGTAGTGTCTAAACTTCTTCACAACATACACCATGCCTAAATTTTCTCGCTCAGTTGTGGTATAGTTTCGTTCAGCAGCATTCAATTGCCTGCTAGCATATGCTATAGGCAAGTCTAGATTTCCTTCACTTGTGGGTTGTGCTAGCACACATCCTATTGCATGATTGGATGCATCCACGTGGACATGTGTAGCTCAAGCGTAAGCACCACCTCCTTTACTTGTCAATCCGCGGAGACGTGAGGACCGGTATGAAGACCACGAGCAAGTGAAGGCACAAGTGCGTGAGTGAAAGCACACAAACATGCACACACATACACACACACGCGCACAAAGTAAGATCAAAGAGAGGAACAATGGAAAGCTTAGATTGCAAAAGAGTTCTCTTACAAAAGTTCTATTCTCTAACAAGCTAACCTCCAAAATGAGCTCTCTAGCTCTTTTTATAGTTTTTTGACTAGTTTTGGCCCTGTCCAGACCTAGTGTCCGGCCTAGTTAAAAATTAGGTTCCAGGGCTTATTTGAGGGCTCAAACGAAGTCTAAAAATTATGAAAATTGGTACGATGGTACTTCTAATACTCCTCAAGCTCGAGGACTCCTCGGCTTGAACAAAATGGAGTTACTAAAAATAGATAATGGTATTTACAATGGTTTCTAGTGATGAAAATCACTATTTTTGTAGGGGATTCTTCTGAAAATTTGACATACACTTCTTGGAGCTCCCTACTTGCTCCCTTTCCTCATGTGTCCACCTTTTGATGTGCTTCCATGCTTTGTCCTTGACTTTGAGCTTCAACACTCCCCCCCCTCTCGAGTCTGTCGTCCCTGACAGACCCTTGTTGGAAGGCCTGTTCTGTGTAGTGCTTTGAGAGGTGGTGTCCATCCGTTGTATGAGCTGGTTCCTTGGATTCCAGCAAGAATGTGTCGTTGTGAGCTTTCAAAACTGCAAGTTGCTCAGAAGAGGTTGTCAAGAGTGATTTGGAGCAACTACTGGCTTCAATTTGCTTCCGAGATATGGATGTTGTTCCCATGATGTCTGCTAGCTCTTTTAAAGATGATGTTGAGAGCATTCATGCCAACTACTCATAACCCATAATGAATGATGGGTAAGTGTGTTCGTGCGTGGGTTGAAAAAAGTATGTGCCTTGTGCACAGCCTTGTAATGTAGCCCTACGCATGCTTACTTGGAAAATGCATTGGAAGAAGTATGGTGCAAAAATTGCGTGTCTTGAGCTAAGTGCTCAAGGGTTTGCTGACGAAGAGGTTTCCTAAACTATCATGGTTATGGTGTTTCCAGAGTAAAGATACTTACCATGGCGAAGGTTGATGGATGTTTGTCTCTTCGTGTTGTACACTCGGCCTTTGGGATGGAACCTTGTTGATGAATGTCCATGTTGATTGTCCACTGATGAGATCTTTTGAGTGGTGGATCCCCTCTCCTCTTTTCAAAGCAAAATTTGTCACTAACAATGTGCATTTCTGAGCTTGGGCTCATGCACGTTCACTTCCCTATATTGACACTCAGAGGAATATTGGATACGTGCCGGTTTCTAAGAGATTACCATGCTGATTGACATAGACCATTCACCAGTGCTACTGTTCCATACTGGTTCAGGAAATACTGAGAATTGAATTGCTTTATATTCCTTGGCAAGCAACATCGGGTAACTACACCAAGCTGAGTTTCACAGATGCTCTTTAGCTCACCATATGCAGGAGTCTTCTCCTCCAAAACTACCTTTTGCAGATATCTCCTTGGATGCTCTGGTACATGAAGTAGTTAAGCATCCCTCAAGTTGCGGACCTTCAAGCTCTTCATTCCTACCATGGCAAGAGAAAATCATAGTTGTAGATGCCATGTTCATGCCAAATGCTTGTCATCTACCAGATAAGGCAGCAATAATCTCACTGCTGGCCGAGACACACTGGGAACAAGCTTTCTCCCACTTCTCTCTTTTTTTTTTTTTTTTTTTTTTTTTTTTGGAACAAGATATCACAAAACAAGAACACAAAAGTTAGTATCAATAGAAATGTTCGACATATGTCACTGTGCTCTTGTGCATGGGATTCTCAAGTGTGTCTATGCACGGCCGTGTAATGTGGCCCTATATTAATGCATACTTTGGAAATGCATGACCTAAATGGTGCAAAAGACAGGGTTGCGCAAGGAGCACATGGTTGTTGCTCGTTCGAGGCTTTCGATGTTATTTGTGGAGGTTGATGCCGGCCTTAGTGGAGGTATCCATTGAGTCTCGAACTGATGTAATCCTCCTTATGGGAGTCCATTTTAGAACATCATTTGGCACTGTAGAGGTCACTTCAGGCGTCTTTCTCTTTGGATGCTTTCTGAACTGTGGTATCCAGTGTGGTTGATGCTTTGGTTCGGTGGAGGCTACTTGCACTTTTGGCTTCCAACCCCATATCCTTTTTGCATGTCTTCCTACTAATGTTGAAGAGTTGATTTGATCTTCCTTTGGTCTCTGTACGTGGTTCTTACCCTTTTCTCTTTTTGGCCTCTTTGTTGAAACCTTTTGCATGTGGGAGAACAAAGGTTGTTGTGGTTGTAGGATTTTCTTAGGTACCCACATCTGTAAGTGCCCTTGTTGAGCTGCAGCTAACTTCTTAGGCACCCAAACTTGTTGGATATCTTGTGATGGAGCTTGTCTGAGCTGCTTCCTTCGTCTTCTGGCTTGGTTAGTGTGCATGGATGGGATTTGTGGGGGTAAGGCTGGTGGTTGCTCTCCTTTGCGTACCCAGATCTGCTTCATGCCCAGAACCACTTTTTTATCGAATGGTGTCTTTCTATTTGATGTAGCAGTTGTCGTGAACGGTTGTGTTTGCTTGTGTGGTGGGCTCACTACTGTGGCTACTTGAGTCTTTGGAGAAGAAGAAAGATCCACCCGCCTTCGAACCTGGTCTTCCACGATTGACTCCTTCTGCATCATAGAGCTTTTGACACATACAACATCTTCTTTCATATGATTAGTCTTGGAAGAACTAAGAGAGTGTGTGGTGCCATGATCTAGGAGCATGCAGTTCTCTAATTCTAATGTAATGCATTGTTCATGTACCCAAACTTGAAGAATTTGACTTCTTAGGTTTAAGTTAACTGCATGGTCATAGATCCAATCTTGACCCAAGACAAGTGGTTCTGTAAGGTTCTCATCTTGACATACTAGCGCTTTGACTTTCATTGGAACATCTTGAAGGTAGATGGGAAGTTCCACCTCGCCCAAACAAGGGGTTTCCACACCTCCCAATCCTATGAGATAAGCTTCTATGGGATCGATGTTCAACCCCAAGTCTTGGCAGTAGGAAAGTTTAACTGCACTACTTGCTGCACCTGAGTCAATCAATGCTTTCACCGTCCTTGCACCCTTCCCTTGTCCTATCTCTATGGTCACAAAGGGTCTTCGGTCAATGACCTGAGAAGTCGCAATGCCTGACTTTTGACACATATCCATGTGATATTTTGGGGCTTTTGAGTTGACATCTAGGCCTAATCGCCTTAACTTATTTCGCCTAATACGCTCTCTGGCCTCTACCTGTGCTTCTTCTCTCACTCTTAACTCTTCTTCTTTCCGCTTCTTCGCAGTGTTGAGTCTCATTAGCATATCCTCAGTAAGAGGTTCTTGATATAGCTTGACTCTACAGCCACTAATATAGTTTGGCAAGATATCTCCTTCTAGAGTGGCCAACTGAACTGCACCACTAGTGGAAATTCTATTAATGATCATGGGTCCATATCCTCTTTTTTCCAACTTACGGGCATGTTGTTTTAGTGTGTATACCAACACTAGATCTCCCTCTTTCAATCCCTTATCCTTGATGTGTGCATCAAAGTATGCCTTTTGCCTCTTCTTTGCAGCGTAGATGCCTGCTGCCGCTCGTAGCCTCGTTTCACCCAAGCGTTCGAGATCAAAGATCCTAGAGGACAATTCATGCCCATTCCACTCATACTCTTGTGCTACTTTTAAGGCAGGGATTAAGAAATCTAATGGTAGCACAGCGTTCTGTCCGAAGACCATCTGAAATGGGGTGGCGTTGAGTACCGTTTTGTAGGCAACTCGATAAGCCCAAACAGCATGATGAAGTTGTTTGTCCCAATCAGAGCGTTTATTATTCACCAGTTTTGTCAATACGTTACAGAGGATCTTATTGGTACTCTCGGCTTGTCCGTTGGCTTGTGGATGATAGGGGGCGGATTTCTTATGTATCACCAAGAATTCTTGGAGAAGATTTTCAATGACTTCATTCAAGAAGTGTGTGCCTCTATCGCTCACCAACTCTATTGGTAGTCCATATCTCGTGAACACATTCTCGAATAAGAACTTAGCCGTAGTCTGAGCATCATTCTTTGTTGTGGCTTTGACTTCTACCCACTTTGTAAGGTAATCTGTGGCTACAATGATGTACTCTGCATGGGAGTTTCTAGCTGGGGGGTTAATAGGACCTATGAAGTCTATGCCCCACTTCGAAAATGCACGTCCCCCCATCATTGGCCTCAAGGGCATCTCGTCTTTTCTCACTGGATATTGTGCACGTTGGCATGTGTCACATTTCTTCACATAGGTATGTGCATCCATATGAAGAGTGGGCCACCAAAGTCCTGAGAATAGAATGGTTTTAATCACTCGGTCAGGGCCAAAATGTCCACCTGCAACACCACTGTGTGCAGTCTCTAAGACCCTTAAATAGTCTGATTCATGAACGCACAGTCTTAAGTAACCATCTTTACCTCTTCGGTATAGGTTCTCTCCTACTAAGGCATAGCCTTGAGCCTCTTGCTCCATATTTCGTCTTCTTGCTAGACTGGCCTCTTTGGGTAATCTTCCCGATCTCATAAACTCTACCAATGGAGCACTCCAATCTGGAATTAATGACACTTGATAAAGGGTCGCATGCTCCACTGGGGGTCTCTCTCTGCACCTTGGACAATTCTTAATCCACTCATGTATTTCTTTGTCCATGCTAGGCCAATACACTCCTAAACGCTTTAGATTCTGCAATGTTCGTTGTTTAGAATAGTGATTTCCTAGCAATCCTTCATGAGCTTGCTGCAACCAACTATTATGTTCATCATCCTCGACACAACAAGCTAATACGCCCTCTGTATCTTGTTTGTACATGCTTCCTGCTAATATGTGATATTTTTGTGATTTTACAATTTCTTCTTGTGATGTTTTCACATTCTTATTTGCAGGGCCAAAGGTTAGGACTGGTACCAACTTATTTGCCCATTTAGGAACAACTTCTAAATTGAACAGATAAGCATCGGGTAATTCGTCAGACACTCCTTGCGGTGACTCTCCTGAAGTGATGCGAGAAAGGTGATCTGCCCGAAGGTGGGTTCTACCTTTCCTGACAACAACTTCAAAGTCATATTCCATTAGTAAGAGGAACCATCTTACTAAGCGTCCAGTATTGCACGGTTTATTGACCAAATATAACAAAGCTTGATGATCAGTTAAAAACTTGAACTTGTTGGCCAATAAATAGTGTCTAAACTTCTTTACAGCATATACCATGCCTAACCCTTCTCGCTCGGTTGTGGTATAATTTCTTTCGGCTGGGTTTAGTTGTCTACTAGCATATGCTATGGGCAAATCTAAATTCCCTTCACTTGTGGGTTGTGCTAGCACACATCCTATGGCATGATTGGATGCATCCACATGGACATGGAATGGCTTATTCCAATCAGAAGTGGTCAATATTGGTGCTGTGCACAAACGTTTCTTCAGTTCATTGAAAGAATTCTCGCATTCGTCGTTCCACTCAAAATTAGACAACAAGGCATAAAGGGGTCTAGCTATGATCGCGTACATGTGGATAAACCTACGGTAATATCCACAATGGCCCATAAAGGCTTGTACCTCTTTAACATTCCTTGGCCTTGGCAATTCCGCTATGGCTCGTACCTTATCTTCATCCGTTGAGATTCCATTCTTAGAAACAATATGACCGAGGATTTTACCTTGACGCACCATAAACACACACTTTTCTGGGTTTAGACACACTCGATATTCTCTACACTTGTTGAAGATTTGTCTGAGCTCAGGGATGTGAACCCTTCTTTCTTGGGAATGAGCACATAAATCATCCACATACACTTCTAAGCTCTTTCGCAAGAACTCTTTGAAGACATGACACATGAGCCTTTGGAATGTTGCAGGTGCATTGGTGAGCCCAAATGGCATCACCCGAAATGCAAAGATTCCCCACTCTGTAGCAAAAGCTGTTTTGTGTTGATCTTCTGGGGCAATGGCTACTTGATTGTAACCTGAAAATCCATCAAGGAAGCTATAAACTTCCTTGCCTGCGACACGCTCCAATAGGTGTTCTGTGATTGGAAGTGGATAACTATCTCTAATCGTAGCGGCATTAACTTTTTTAAGGTTAATACACACTCGCAACTTCCCGTTCTTCTTGGGTACCACAACAATGGGGGACACCCATTCGGTATGCTCAATCTCATAGATGAATCCAGCCTCAATCAACCTATCAATTTCTTCTTTGATTTTGGCTGCATAGGTATCATTATATGTGTAGGGCTTCTGTTTGGTGGGCTTAGCATCAGAAGTCATGGGGATAGTATGAGAGCAAATTCTTGGATCTACCCCTTTCAAGTCTCTATAGTGCCATGCAAACACATCCCTATATTCCCTTAATAGAGCTATGAGCTCCATTTCTTCTCTTGCACTTAGGTCATCTCCTATATATGTGCATCTCTCTTCGTTCTCTTCAATGGTCACTACAATCTTCTTGGTCTTTTCTTTATTATCATATGATTCTCCTATGATGGCCTCTCTCTTAGGCATTCGTACCAAAATTTTGCGGTCGTCAACTTCATATTTCTTGAAGTTTTCTGGTACTTCAAACAATGATTCCTCCTTTTCTTGTTTCACTGCTTTTCTTTTCTTTTTCTTTTGACTACTCTCACTTCCATCCTTTGAGTTTACTGTTTTAATACTTGTGAGAGGTTCTTCTTCTTTCTGGGTGAACACTCCTATATCTTCTAGATAGTGCTGCTCTGAGTTAAAGCAACTATCCATCACAATAGACTCCAGATCATCGTCATTCTCTTCTTCTTCTATGACATCACTAGGGTCACATTCTTCTAGCAAGGGTTGACACATGAACACTGAGATATCATAACCCTCCTCATCACAATGAGGTGTCCACTGTTCCTCATTGACAGCAATGTCCATGGTGGCTAAGATTTCTGGCCAGCCATGAGGCTCAAACTCCTCATCTGGAAAGATCATCGGTGTGTAGGCTGGGTCTCTAACTGGTCTATCTCCTAGTGAAGTTCCTTCTTCCCTTGCCTTTAAACGTTTTTCCTCTTCCTTTGCGACTTTGCACATCCACAAATGAGTATCTTCATGCAGCCATGATGGATCAGGTGAACTTTCAGAATGCACAGAGATGGAATCTTCTTTCACTTTGTGGATAGAATTCCACTGTAGGGGTGGTACATCTCTGAAGGTGTAATCCTTCAAATTGACCTTGGTGGTAACCCCTAAGTGCTGTAAGTACAAGGAGTTAGTTCCCCAATCCTGTACTATTTGCAATTGTCGTAGGAAGGGTCTTCCTAGGATCATCTCATAGACATTATTTTTCTCAAAGTCACATATAGCAAATGTGTGCTCAAACTCTACACCACAAGTGGTTAGAGTGATCCCTTCTAGCAATCCTAGAGGTCTTTCAAAATGACCATCAGCCATTTGAAGCTTCATTCTAGTTGGTCTTAATGTGGGCTTGCCCCATTGCTTCCACAAGGAGGTGGTCGCAATAGCAACACCAGCACCTGAATCTATGATTGCTTTGGTTGTGTAACCTTGGTAGGTGATGGGAAGATAAGTATTACCTTCTTCACCCTCACACATGTCCCCTATTTTGTCTAGAGGTATCTCTGGTACCCTTTGCTTGGAGCCTGCTTTTGGCATGTTGGAATCAAGTTCTGGAACCTGATCCTTCACATGATTCCAAAGCTCAGGTTTCGCTTTGAGCAGCTCTTCTACAGTGAGATGACACTGAACCTTAGTGTTCTTCACGACATCCGTGTTCCTTGGAACCACTGAGTCTTCATTTCTTACTAGTATTGTGGGAGCTCTAATCTGGAGAGATTCAGATTCCCATGGGCCTGGAAATTGAGGAAGTTCTTCTAAGGTATTAGATTCAAAATCTAACCTTTCGTCTTCTTGTTGTTCTGCTTCATCTCCGTAAATAGATGGAATGTCTTGGGGAAATTGATCATGAAGATCATCAATCTCAGGAATAGGAGGGGAATTACCCTTCTCCTTGGCCCATTTATCTTCCTGTATTTCCCGCAAGAACTCTTGAGAGTACTGCTGAATTGAAGGAGGTATTCCAACATCTGTGGAATTAGGAACATAAGCTCCCCTTGGTGGTGAGCTTCTTCTCTCAATAACTGGTTGAGCCTGTGGATGTAAAGAAACTTGTGGTTTGTTTACCAATTGCTCTAATCTTTCTAGTAAGCCCTGGAAATGCAAATCTGATTTGATAGAGTTTGTCTGATTGAACTTTTGACTAGTCTCAAGTATGGCTTGAGCTTGTTCTACCATTTTCATGCACATTTTCATTCGTTCAATCTCTAAATCTGCTCTAGGGTAACTCTTGTCTAGGTTTGCCGCTGTAGGCCCTTCTTGAAGTCGAGCCTGGTAGGCCTTGAACATCATGTCCAAGCCTTCTGGGGTTGGATCTGCAAGAACAGACCCTAGTTGTGGTCTATTTACAATGGGTGGTGGGGTGGGATGAGGTAGAGTGGGTGGAGTTTTAGCATGCGAGGGGTTTTGAGATGCAATGTCTTCTATTTTTGTTTTTGCGTCTCTCAAGTTTTCTTCTAGTTCTGATAACTTTTTATTCCACTTACGATTGGCCTTTTCTCTAGTATCCTTCCATGTTCTTGTTTTCCTCTTACTAGGCTCTCCTGATTCACTCAACTCCGATTGTTCTGCTGGTTTATCTTGTTTTAATGCTTGTGCCCTAGTAACTGCCTGTACAGGTGCCACCTTGCTGCTACTGGCACTTGATTCTGCCACTAAGCCTACCACATTAATGGGTGTGATCTTGGGTGCACTAGAGGGGTTTCTTGGACAATCTTTGGGGAGATGGTCTTTGCCACAATCAGGACAATAAGCATGTATTGTGATAGCTTGTCCTTGACTCGGAGATGGTGGGTGGGGACAGTCACGAATGAAATGGTCACCTTGACATCTGAAACAAGATCCTCTAGGGGCTTGTGGTCTCATTTGTCTCAACTGGGGCCTAGGGTTAGGATTTGTGTACATGACATTGGAGTATTCTGGCTCCCAATTTTGCTCCATAGGTGGTGCCTCATATTGATACGAGTAAATCTCACTATGTTCAGGTGACTCTGTGTAATAAGCATGTGGACTACCTTCATGGGAGTAGTCTGAACTATGGGCATGAGAGTCATTATCTGGTATCAATGGGGTTAGTGGCACCAAAGCTCTATTTGGATTTTCCTCTCCCACAGCATACTTGACTGGAATCACGTTGGCTGGAGCTGGTGGTTGGTTTCCCAAGACAGGTTGTGGCCTATATGGTGCCTGATATTGTTGCTGGTATTGAGGTTGATATTGTTGTGGCCTATAATATGGCTGTTGGTACTGATTCTGATACCTACCCTGCTGGTAAGGTTGCTGATAATTTTGTCTAACAGCCTGCCTGTTATAGGGACAATCTTGGGCCGTATGATTCGTGTATTTTCTCTCAATGGTGCAATATAGAGCATTAGGGTTTCCTTGGGTTTGAGTCGTCAACGGGCAACCATTAGCCATGTGATCTCCTCCACATGCATAACATCACTTCACTGGGGTGACCCTTGGCATTTGTCTACTTTGAACTCCTAGCTTTTTGGCCACCTGCTCAGCTATCTCATCTATCTCAGTGGAGGCTCTAGAGGTATGACTTGTAGAACTATCAGAGTCCTTATAGAGTTTGGATAGTCCTAACTCCTCACCCAAGTTGTCTTCTATGTCAATGCACATCCGTATACACTCTTCTATGGATCTAGGCTCTTTCAAGTATACATATGACCTTAATTTTGTGCTCAATAGGCCATCTAAAAACAGTGCCACTTGTTTGGCTGATGTGGGTAATTCTGGTACAGGGCATCTTTCCAAGTACTGTCTAAACCTTCTTCCTGCAAGTCGCACTGTTTCTTGGGGTGTCTGCTTGAAGCTGTGGATCAAGGATGATGTGTTATGTCTGATACCACTCTTGGAAAATTCTACAATGAATTCTTCTAGAAGCTGACCTATCTCTCTATAGTTGCGACTGTTTAGAGGTTGAAACCAAGCTAAGGCAGTCCCCTTAAGAGTCAAACCAAATGCCTCGAACTGGGTGAACAAGTCTTCAACCTGTTCAGCTCTTAGCACTTGTTTGAACTCCGCCACATGATCATAAGGATCTCCAAATCCATCAAAGTAGTTCTTCATTGTCTTAACCACTTGAGAGGGTCTAAGGGTTCTTGAGTGCTCTCTTGGTCTAAGCAATGGGAAATCATGATCGTCTCTTTGTTGCCTATGTGCTTGATATCTCTCTCTTCCAGGTCTTTCATGTTCAAATCCTGACCTATTCCTGCCCACTGTGTGTGCAAAACTTACCTCCGGTCTCTCTCTAGTTCTTTCTCTCTGGGCTTCCTGAGCTTGGGATGACCCTACTCCTTGGAGGCCGTGGGAAACATTGGATCTTGGTGGGGGGAAAATCAATTCATTCTTCCAAGTATATGCATGTCTATCATGTTCTGTTACCAAGAAAATTTTCTCTGATGTGTTATCCAGGTAGACAACCTTTCCTGGTATCTCTGGATCCTTGAACTCGTAGATGATGACTATGCCCAATTGGCTAGGTTGTTCTGGCTTGAATCTCCAAAAGGCTTCCTCTGTTTCTCTATTCAAAAATAGTTCTATGCTTTTGTTGTCTTGAGGGATCCAGTCTGGAGTGATCACTCGGGTCAAAACTGACTTGCCTCTAGGAGTCTGGGGTCCTTGTCCTATATTTCCTTGTTCTAGGTCTCCTATCTCATTCTCATGAATGATATTTCCAAACTCATCGGTCCTATCGGGTTGGTTGGTAACCACATACATGGTTCCTTCCTTATCAATGTATGAACCCTCTTCGAACTTGACCACCGGGTGTTCAAGTCCAAAGGATTGATCTGGATTTTTGAGTTGGACCACTGATCGCCTCAGACCATCCTCATAGATGCGAGCACCTAATTGGTTGGTCCGAATATATTCCAACTGTGTCTTATAGGGACCTTCCGGTGTTTGTAGATGGGCAGTCCCTGAGCCACCTGCAGGTTTTCCCATACTAAAAGACATTTCTGAATCACTTGTGTCTGATCTGAGTAAAAGATGACCACTTAGTTGTTGTGCCCAAGACTTGGATGTATGGTTGACACTAGCCTCAGAAGATCTAATGCTTTGTTTATCCTTGCCTAAGTGTCTACCAGATCTCAGGTTCATAAGCTTTAGTCAAGAATCCAAATTTTCCCTTTGGTATGGTTCAAAATTCTTTAGAGCCCCCTTGGTTCCCTAGTCCCACCTGAGGGTCAACTTCAAATTATCCTATCTCAAAATCAATGCATTATTCTTGAAAAAAACAGTTGAGATCGTGTAGGATTTGAAACGAGCTTTCCAACAAGCTATAGAGCTCAAAAAATGGACTTTGGATGAGAAAGTTATGTCAAATCAGGCTCCTGGGGGTCAAAACAGGCAAACAGGACCTTTGGAGAAAATCGCGATTTTGTGAACTTTCTGAAAATCGCGATGCTGTGAAGTCAAAAAAATCGCGATGTTGAGCACAAAATCGTGTTTTTGAAAATCGCGATTTTGAGCAGAAAATCGTGATTTGAAAATCGCGATGTTGATCACAAAATCGTGTTTCTGAAAATCGCGATTTTGACTCAGAGAATCGTGATTCACAAAATCGTGTTTTTGACTGAAAATCATGTTTTCTCAGAATCGTGTTTTTGACATGAAAATCGCGATTTTGAGCAGAAAATCGTGAATTGAAAATCGCGATTTTGAGCAAAAAATTCGTGTTTTCTCAAAATCGTGTTTTTGACTTGAAAATCGCGATTTTGTCCCACAGAGTCGTGTTTTTTCACAAAATCGTATTTTTTGCTGAAAATCGTGATTTGTGAGAATCGCGATTTTGAGCAGAAAGTCGTGTTTTTCACAAAATCGTGTTTTTGCTGAAAATCGTGATTGGTGAGAATCGCGATTTTGAGCAGAGAATCGTGTTTTTTTTTGAGAATCGCGATTTTGAGCAGAGAATCGTGTTTTTTTTGAGAAAAACACAGAATCGCGATTTTTTCAACCAACTTTTAGGCGGGAAAACTGAAAATCGTGATTTTTCAAAAAATTTTGAATTTTCACAGAATCGCGATTTTCATCACAGAATCGCGTTTTTTGGCGGGAAATTCAAATTTCTGAGCGCCGGCTATGGCGAGCTCCGTATGAGCAGAAAATCATAAAAAAATACAGCGCTTGCTCTCCCTTGCACCTCCTAACTCCTTCCCACACAATAATGCATGAAAAATGGTATGAAGATGGTGAAAATGCACTAAAAAACAAGAATTTTCTATGAAGAAGAAGATGGAAGAAGGTGGAGATGATGATGATGATGAAGATGAAGAGGAAAAAACAGAAAATGAACTGAAATGACAGTTTTTTTACCTTCCAACGTCGCAAATCTACGATCTTACCATCACCACGCTCGTCCTCGAAGCTCTCTCCCCGGCAACGGCGCCAAAATTTGGTGTAGCTCAAGCGTAAGCACCACCTCCTTTACTTGTCAATCCGCGGAGACGTGAGGACCGGTATGAAGACCACGAGCAAGTGAAGGCACAAGTGCGTGAGTGAAAGCACACAAACATGCACACACATACACACACACGCGCACAAAGTAAGATCAAAGAGAGGAACAATGGAAAGCTTAGATTGCAAAAGAGTTCTCTTACAAAAGTTCTATTCTCTAACAAGCTAACCTCCAAAATGAGCTCTCTAGCTCTTTTTATAGTTTTTTGACTAGTTTTGGCCCTGTCCAGACCTAGTGTCCGGCCTAGTTAAAAATTAGGTTCCAGGGCTTATTTGAGGGCTCAAACGAAGTCTAAAAATTATGAAAATTGGTACGATGGTACTTCTAATACTCCTCAAGCTCGAGGACTCCTCGGCTTGAACAAAATGGAGTTACTAAAAATAGATAATGGTATTTACAATGGTTTCTAGTGATGAAAATCACTATTTTTGTAGGGGATTCTTCTGAAAATTTGACATACACTTCTTGGAGCTCCCTACTTGCTCCCTTTCCTCATGTGTCCACCTTTTGATGTGCTTCCATGCTTTGTCCTTGACTTTGAGCTTCAACAACATGGAATGGCTTATTCCAATCAGGAGTGGTCAATATGGGTGTTGTGCACAAACGTCTCTTCAGTTCATTGAAGGAATTTTCACATTCATCATTCCACTCAAAATTTATCAGCAAGGCATAAAGAGGTTTTGCTATGATTGCATACATGTGGATGAACCTACGATAATATCCACAATGGCCCATAAAGGCTTGTACCTCTTTAACATTCCTTGGCCTGGGCAATTCTGCTATGGCTCTAACTTTGTCCTCTTCTGTTGATATTCCATTCTTAGAAACAATGTGACCTAAGATTTTACCTTGTCGTACCATGAACACACACTTCTCTTGGTTCAAACACACTCGATATTCTCTACGCTTGTTGAAGATCTGTCTGAGCTCAGGGATGTGGTATCTTCCTTCTTAGGAATGAGCACATAAATCATCCACATATACTTCTAGGCTCTTTCGCAAGAACTCCTTGAAGACATGACATATGAGCCTTTGGAATGTTGTAGGTGCATTGGTGAGCCCAAATGGCATCACACGGAATGCAAAGATTGCCCACTCTCTGGCAAAAGCTGTTTTGTGTTGATCTTCTGGGGCAATGGCTACTTGATTATAACTTGAAAATTCATCAAGTAAGCTATAAACTTCCTTGCCTGCAACACGCTCCAATAAATGTTCAGTGATTGGAAGCGGATAACTATCTCTGATCGTAGCAGCATTAAATTTTTTAAGGTAATACACACTCGTAATTTTCCATTCTTCTTGGGCACCACTACAATGGGGGACACCCATTCAGTGTGCTCAATCTCGTAGATGAGTCCAGCTTCAATGAGTCTATCAATTTCTTCTTTTATTTTAGCTACATAAATATCATTATATGTGTAGGGCTTCTGTTTGGTGGGTTTGGCATCAGCGGTCATGGGGATCGTATGAGAGAAAATTTTTGGATCTACTCCCTTCAAGTCTCTATAGTGCCATGCAAACACGTCCCTATATTCCCTTAATAGAGCTACAAGCTCTGCTTCTTCTTTAGCACTTAGGTCATCTCCTATGTATGTGCATCTCTCTTCGTTCTCTTCAATGGTCACTATAATCTTTTTGGTCTTTTCTTTATTATCATAGGCTTGTCCTATAATGGCTTCTCTCTTAGGCATTCGTACCAAAATTTTCTGATCTTCCACTTCATATTTCTTGAAGTTTTCTGGTACCTCAAACAATGATTCTTCCTCTTCTTCTTTCACGGATTTTCTCTTCTTTTTCTTTTGACCTCCTTCACTTCCATCCTTTGAATTTACCATTTTAATGCTTGTGAGAGGTTCTTCTTCTTGTTGGTTGAATACTCCTACATCTTCTAGATAGTGCTTCTCCGAATTAAAGCAACTATCCATTACAATGGACTCTAGATCATCATGGTTTTCTTCTTCTTCTATGACATCACTAGCGTCACATTCTTCCAGCAAGGGCTGACACATGAACACTGAAATATCATAACCCTCTTCATCACAATAAGGTGTCCATTGTTCTTCATTGACAGCAATGTCCATGGTAGCTAAGATTTCTGCCCAACCATGAGGCTCAAATTCCTCATCTGGAAATATCATCGATGTATAGGCTCGGTCTCTAACTGGTCTATCTCCTGGGGAATTTCCTTCTTCTCTTGTTTTTAGGCGCTTTTCCTCTTCCTCTACGACCTTGCATATCCACAAGTGAGTATCTTCATGCAGCCATGGTGGATCAGGTGAACTTGCAGAATGCACAGAGATAGAATCTTCTTTTTCTTTGTGGATAGGATTCCACTGTAGGGGTGGTACATCTCTGAAGGTGTAATCCTTCAAATTGACCTTGGTGGTGACCCCTAAGTGCTGTAAGTATAAGGAGTTGGTTCCCCAATCTTGTACTTGTTACCGTTAGTGTCCATGTGAAAGGCCAAATGGCCACCGGACACTTCTTTGTATATGTTCTTTAATAAAACATATAGTGGCCTGGTCAGTCACAGACTGTAAGTTCGACCGCATTTGTAAGACCTAAGAAGTCTGTCTTTGTGCTCCCTGTGTACTGTGTTTTTTGCATATTCTACAGCCTCTATGCGGAGTACTGTGTGCGGCATCAGAAGCTCGGTTTTCTACTCCGAGCATATCGTCATGGAGCTCTCGAGAAGGAGAGTGCAGTGCGGTGCATCGCCATCGAAATACTCGGAGTAGAAAACCGAGCTCCTGATGCCGCACACAGTACTCCGCACAGAGGCTGTAGAATACGCAGAAAACACAGTACACAGGGAGCACGAAGACAGACTTCTTAGGTCTTACAAATGCGGTCGAACTTACAGTCTGTGACTGACCAGGCCACTATATGTTTTATTAAAGAACATATACAAAGAAGTGTCCGGTGGCCATTTGGCCTTTCACATGGACACTAACGGTAACAATCTCCCACTAAAGGCCAATATGGCCAGAGTAACTATGGGAGAAAAAAGAAAGAATGATAAAGAATACCTGAGTGTAAGTATACAAACTATACCTCCCACCTGATGGGCATGTTACACAGTATACAAGTGACTGCGTAAGATCAAGAATCAAGTAACCCCCATCAAGTGACAACAGTGTCGAAAGCTATCCTGTGGTAGAGCTTTAGTCAAAGCATCTGCAGCATTATCTCGAGTGTGAACCTTCTCAAGAACAATGCTCTCAGTGGCTAAGCAATCTCTAATGAAGTGATACCTCACCTCAATGTGCTTGGTCTTTGCATGATAGACCGGATTCTTAGCCAAAGCAATGGCACTCTGACTATCACTGAGCAAGTGAGGTACATGCTGAGGTAAACCCATATCACAAGCAAGACGAGAAAGCCACAATGCTTCCTTACATGCCTCACTTGTTGCAACATACTCTGCTTCTGTGGTGGAAACAGCTGTACATTCTTGAAGACGAGATCTCCAAGAGATAGCACCTCCAGCAAAATGAAAAATGTACCCTGATGTAGACTTACGATTGTCTACACAACCAGCATAGTCAGAATGTGTGTAACCAATAATGGATGCTTTCCCTCTACCTAAGCATAGACACTTGTCCTTAGTGCAACTCAGATATCTCAAAATCATTTTGACCGCTTCCCAATGTTTCTTGCCAGGATTAGACATATATCTGCTCACAACTCCCACTGCAAATGCAATGTCTGGTCTCGTAGCTACCATAGCATACATGAGACTACCAACAGCAGACTGATAGGGAATTTTGGTCATGAATTCCTTTTCCTCATCTGATTTGGGGCAGTCATCCTTGCTCAATTTCACATATGTGGGCAAAGGTGTACTCAATGCCTTTCCACCCTGCATATTGAATCGGTGAAGTACTTTGGATATGTACTCACTTTGAGACAAGTATATGCATCTTTTACTCCTATCACGAGTAATGCGCATGCCAAGAATATGTTTGGCATCCCCCAAATCCTTCATATCAAATGTCTGACTCAACTTCTTTTTGAGAATTGACAAATCATAAGAGGACTTCCCAGCAATCAACATATCATCGACGTAAAGTATCAAGCGTATCAAGCTGCCATCAGGACATCTCTTTGTGTAGAGACAATGATCCTCATTGCTCCGAGAATAGCCTTGGGACTTCATAAAAGCATCAAACTTTTGGTACCATTGTCTAGGAGACTGTTTAAGTCCATACAAGCTCTTCTTGAGCTTACAAACTAGACTTTCCTTGCCAGGAACTACATAACCCTCTGGTTGTTCCATATAGATCTCATCTGTAAGTTCTTCATGCAAGAAAGTTGTTTTCACATCCATTTGGACTAGGTCTAAGTCCTCCGTTGCAACGAATCCAAGCAACATGCACAAAGTAGTCATCTTGACCACTGGAGAGAAGATTTCCTCAAAATCAACACCATGTTGTTGCTTAAAACCCTTTGCAACAAGTCGTGCTTTATATTTTGGAGAAGCACTATCTGATGTGAATTTCAGCTTATATACCCATTTACATGGTAAAGCTTTCCTGCCCTTTGGCAAAGGTACTAAGTCCTAAGTACCATTCTTGTGAATAGAATCCAACTCACTCTTCATGGCACGCTCCCACTTGACATGATCCTCTATCTGCATAGCCTCTTTGTAGCAAGAGGGCTCACCGGCATCTGTTAGCATAACAAAATCTAAACCTGGAACATATCTATCATGTGGATATGAGACACGTGCAGAACGTCTCAATGGTTGTTGAACAGGAACATGTGCAGACTGATCTGAATGGACATTCTCTTGAACATCCCTATGTGCAGCATTTTTATGCATGCTAACCGGAGGACTAGTATCCTCAAACACCACTCTTCTCACTTCAACCTCCTTAATCGGCTGTTTATGCATCTTAGACTCATTAAAAATGACATCACTACTTCTGATCACTGATCGTGTTTTAGGATCCCATAAGCGATATCCAAATTGTCCTTCTCGACCATATCCAAGAAAAATGCATTTCTTTGACTTATGGTCCAACTTCTGTCTAAGATTCTTGGGTATATGAACATATGCTTCACACCCAAAAACTCGAAGATGATCATAATATGGTGGTTTCCCTGTCCATAACTCTTGTGCCACTTCAGACCTTTGGCAGTACTAGGTGAAAGGTTAATCACATGAACTGCAGTCAATACTGCTTCTACCCAAAAACCTTGTGAGAGGTTTGCATGATGCAACATAGAGACTACTCTATCTTAAATAGTTCTATTCATCCTCTCAGCTACAACATTCTGTACTGGGGTATAAGGAGCTGTAAACTCTCTACGAATCCCTCTACACTGACAGAAAAGGCTGAATTCATGTGAGGTATACTCACCCCCATTATCTCAACGTAAAGTTTGTATACTTACACTCAGGTATTCTTTATCATTCTTTCTTTTTTCTCCCATAGTTACTCTGGCCATATTGGCCTTTAGTGGGAGATTGTTACCGTTAGTGTCCATGTGAAAGGCCAAATGGCCACCAGACACTTCTTTGTATATGTTCTTTAATAAAACATATAGTGGCCTGGTCAGTCACAGACTGTAAGTTCGACCGCATTTGTAAGACCTAAGAAGTCTGTCTTCGTGCTCCCTGTGTACTGTGTTTTCTGCATATTCTACAGCCTCTATGCGGAGTACTGTGTGCGGTATCAGGAGCTCGGTTTTCTACTCCGAGCATATCGTCGTGGGGCTCTCGAGAAGGAGAGTGCAGTGCGGTGCATCGCCATCGAAATACTTCAGTACTATTTGTAGTTGTCGTAGGAAGGGTCTTCCTAGGATCATCTCATAGACGTTATTTTTTCAAAGTCACATATAGCAAATGTGTGTTCAAACTCTACACCGCAAGTGGTTAGAGTTATCCCTTCGAGCAATCCTAGAGGTCTTTCAAAATGACTGTCTACCATTTGAAGCTTCATTCTATTTGGTCTTAATGTGGGTTTGCCCCATCACTTCCACAAGGAGGTGATCGCAATAGCAACACCAGCACCTGAATCTACGATTGCTTTGGTTGTGTAACCTTGATAGGTGATTGGAAGATAAGTATAACCTTCTTCACCTTCACTCATGTCCCCTATTTTGTCTAGAGGTATCTCTGGTACTTTCTGCTTAGAACCTGCTTTTGGCATATTGGAATCAAGTTCTGGAACCTGATCCTTCACAATATTCCATAGTTCAGGTTTTGCTTTGAACAGCTCTTCGACAGTGAGATGACACTGAACCTTAGTGTTCTTCACAACGTCAGTGTTTCTAGCTGAGTCTTCATTTCTTACCAATATTGTGGGTGCTCTGATCTGAAGAGATTCAGATTCCCATGGGCCTGTGCATTGTGGCAAATCTTGTAAAGAATTAGCTGGGGTTGGGATTCATATACATGACATTGGAGTATTCTGGCTCCCAATTTTGGTCCATAAGTGGTGTCTTGTATTGATAGGAATAAGCCTCACTATGCTTTGGTGACTCTGTATAATACACATGTGGACTACCTTCATGGGAGTAGTCTGAACTATGAGCATGGGAGTCATTTTCTGTGACCGACGGGGTTAGTGGCACCAATGCTCTATTAAGGTTCTCTTCCGCCATTGCATATTTAACTAGGATCACATTGGCAGGAGCTGGTGGTTGGTTTCCTAGGACTGGTTGTGGCCTATATGGTGCCTGATATAGTTGTTGCGGCCTATAATATGGCTGTTGGTACTGATTCTGATACCTGCCCTGCTGGTAAGGTTTTTGATAATTTTGTCTGATAGCCTGCCTATTGTATGGACAATCTTGAGTCGTGTGGTTTGTGTATTTTCTCTCAATAGTGCAATACGGAGCATTAGAGTTTGCTTGAGGTTGAGCCATCATTGGGCAAACATTAGCCATGTGGTCTCCTCCACAGTTTTAACATCGCTTCAATGAGGTGACCCTTGGCATTTGTCTATTTTGAACTCCTAGCTTTTTGGCAACTTGCTCCGCTATCTCATCTATCTCAGTGGAGGTTCTAGAGGTATAACTAGTGGAACTATCAGAATCCTTATAGAGCTTGGAAAGTCCGAACTCCTCACCCAAATTGTCTTCTATGTCAATACATATCTTCACACACTCTTCTATGGATCTAGGCTCTTTCAAGTACACGTATGATCTTCACTTGGTGCTCAGTAAGCCATCTAAAAACAAGGCCACTTGTTTAGCCGGTGTTGGTAACTCTGGAACAGGGCATCTTTCTAAGTACTATCTAAACCTTCTTCCTGCAAGTCGCACGGTTTCTTGGGGTGTCTGCTTGAAGTTGTGGATCGAGGATGATGTATTATGCCTAATGCCACTCAAGGAAAATTCTACAATGAATTCCTCTAGCAGCTGACCTATCTCTCTATAATTGCAACTATTTAGAGGTTGAAACCAAGCTAAGGTAGTACCCTTAAGATTCAAACCGAATGCCTCAAATTGGGTGAACAAGTCTTTGACCTGTTCAACTCTTAACACTCGTTTGAACTCGGCCACATGATCATAAGGATCTCCTGAACCATCAAAGTAGTTCTTCATTGTCTTAACCACTTGAGAGGGTCTAAGGGTTCTTGAGTGTTCTCGTGGTCTAGGCAATGGAAAATCATGATCATCTCCTTGATGCCTATGTGCTCGATGTCTCTCTCTTTCACGTCTTTCACCTTCATGTCCTGATCTTTCTCTGCCCACAGTGTTTGCAAAGCTTACCTCGGGTCTCTCTCTGGGTCTTTCCCTCTGGGTTTCATGAGCCTTGGATGATCCTGCTCCTTAGAGGCCGTGGGAAACATTAGATCTTGGTGGAGGGAAAATCGATCCACCTTGCCAAGTGTATGCATGTCTGTCATGATCTAATACCAAGAACACTTTCTCATATGTGCTATCTAGATAGAAAAATTTGTCTGGTATCTCCTGATCCTTGAACTCGTAGATGATGAATATGCCCAATTGGCTAGGTTGATCTGGCTTGAATCTCCAAAAAGCTTCCTTTGTTTCTCTATTCACGAATAGTTCTATGCTTTTGTTGTCTTGAGGGATCCAATCTGGAGTGATTACCCTAGTCAAGTCTGACTTACCTCTCGGAGTCTTGGGTTCTCGTCCCAGGTCTCCTTGCTCTATGTCTCCTATCTCATTCTCAAGAATGATATTTCCAAACTCATCCGTCCTATCTGGTAAGTTGGTAACCACATACATGGTTCCTTCCTTATCAATGTATGAACCCTCTTCGAATTTAACTACTGGGTGTTCAAGTCCAAGGGGTTGATCCGGATTTTTGAGTTGGACAATCGATCGTCTGAGACCATCCTCATAGATGCGAGCACCTAATCGGTTTGTCCTGATATATTCCAATTGTGTCTTATAGGGACCTTTTGGTGTCTGTAAATAGGAAGTACCTTAGCTACATGTGGGTCTTTCCATGTTGAAGGACATTTCTTAGTCACTTGTTTCAGAACTTAGCATGTAGGGATAACCACTAAGTTGTTGTGCCCAAGACTTAGCTGTATGGTTGACACTAGCCTCAGATGATCTTATGCTTTGCCTGTCCTTGCCTAAGTGTCTACCAGATCTCAGGTTCATAAGCTTTGTCTTCTGGTCCAAATTTCCCCTTTGTATTGCTCAAAATCCCTTGGAGTCCCCTTGGTTTCCTACTCCCACCTGAGGGTCAACTTCAAAATACTTGGTTTCCTAGTCCCACACGAGCTTTCCAACAAACCCAAGATCACAACAAACGAATTTCGTATGAGAAAGTTATGCCAGTTTAGGGTTCTAAGGGTTGAAATAGGGAAACAGGACCTCTCTAGGATTGCTTCAAAATAGGCGACACATGACACTTAGTAAGTATCGGCGATACTTGGAAGCAGATGATACACGATACTTGGAATTCCACGACAAACGATATTTGGGCAGTCACGACACACGACTCCCGAGGGATATCGCGACACTTGACACCTAAATGGTCACGACACTCAACATCTAGCAGATGTCGTGACACTTGTCAGATATTGTGACACTTGAGGTCCAGCAACACACGATACTTGTTGAGATGTCGTGACACTTGATGTTCATGACACTGGATACTTGAGCGGTCATGACACACAACACTTAGTAGATGTTTCGACACTTGAGGTCCACGACACTCGACACCTGAGGGATCATGACACATGACACTCGTTAGATATCACGACACTTGATGTTCACGACACTCGACACCTGAGGAATATCACGACACTTGGCCCTGCATGACACTCGACACTTCTCAGATGTCTTGACACTTGGAGGTCATGGATATCGCAACATTTGGTCACATGACACCTAGTTGGTCACGAAACTCGACACTTGAGGAATATCGTGACACTTGTCAGGTATCACGGCACTTGGATGTCACAGATATCGCGACACTTGATATCCACCAGATATCTCGACACATGGGAATTCAAGTATCGTGACACTTGAACTCAACCGGTCACGACACTTGGATTTTTTTGGAGTCCAATTTCAAAATTTTTTGCAAATATGAGTACCTTGTGTCCTCCTTGTCACTCTATATGCCTGTAGATGCAAAATCTATCTTCAAACCCGTGATACCACAGTCACGACACTTGGCACAGGTTGTGTCACGTCCGGAACTGATCACTCCATGTTTTGGGTATTTTGGTAGTATTTCTTCAGCGCTTCAGTTATGCACCACCTCTAAGCTTCTTGCTCGCATCCACAAATGAAAAACGAGGTGAATGTACTCTAGAAAATGGAAAAAATTGTGAAGATGAATGTGGGTGGAGATGGTGATGATGATGAGGATGAAGATGGAGAAAAAATTAGAAACTGAACTAAAAATGATGATTTTTTTACCTTCCAACATCGCTACTCTATGTCTTACTGTCACACGCTCGTCCTCCAAGCTCTCTCCCCGACAACGGCGCTAAATTTGGTGTCACTCTACGTGAGGAGTTGCACCTCATAAATGTCAATCTGCAGAGACGTGAGGACCGGTATGAAGACCAAGAGCAAGTGAAGTGCACAAGTGCGTGAGTGAGCACACAAGCATGCACACACATACACACACACGCACACAAGGTAAGAGCAAAGAGTGGAACAATGGAAAGCTTTGATTACAAAAGAACTCTCTTACAAAGCTCAAATCTACAACAAGCTAATCTCAAAAATGAGCTCTCCAGCCCTTTTTATAGTTTTTTGAGTGGTTTTGGCCCTGTCCAGCCCTAGTGTCTGGCCTAGTTAAAAATTAGGTTCCAGGGCTTATTTGGGGGCTCAAACGGAATCTAAAAATTATGAAAATTGGTAGGATGGTACTTCTAATACTCCTCAAGCTCGAGGACTCCTCGACTTGAAGAAAATGGAGTTGCCAAAATGGAAAATGGTATTTACAATGGTTTTTAGTGATAAATATCACTATTTTTATAGGGATTTCTTCTGAAAATTTGACATGTCCTTCTTGGAGCTCCCTACATGCTCCTTCTTCTTGTGTGTCCACTTCTTATAATAGACTCCAACAAGATGTGGAAGAAAGGGAGAGCACAATTACAAAGTTAAAAGGCAATATTACACAACTGAAAGAGACTCCACTTGGGATGAGATATAGGAAACGACCATTATCATCCTTTCAAGCTCTTTCAACTGGTGGTGGAGCACGGAAGCGGTGTGTTTATGCACTTAGGTTTGTGTTTCACTTCTTTATTTATGTTAAAAGACTTTTAAATTGAGTTTCTTATTGTGAAGGTCATTTGTTGAAGATGTCAGTGCTTCCTCAACAATGGAGGATCAATTGAAGTTTCTGAATTCTTGTCTTAGCAACAAACATGTGCTCATGATTTTGGATTCACCAATAGGAAATCACATCAAAACCCAAGTGATTAAAGATTTTGTAGGCAACTTAGAAGATATTATTAGTCCTAGTGAGGTACAGATGGTATGTGATGAAGCAGGTGTTAGTACTAGAGCATACATTGTATTGTACAATCTTTTGAAGCAAGCTCTACAATACAAAGGTTTTTCCAAAGCATTTTTCCATGCCCTTACAAGGTATCTCTCAAGAAGAAGATGACCAATGAGGATGTAGCCAATACTCTTGGAAATTACCACTTCCGCGAGAAGCCCAATCCCCAACGGATCTTGCCGCGAACTTGTCCAGCTCAATTGCTTCTTGTTAAGAAAGAAAATGAGAATTCAAGCTCTAACTTTGTTAACTTAAATTATTCATTTATTTAATTTAATTACCACTTACATCATGAAGATTCTCTTCTTCCTCCCCTCTTCAAGGGGCATCAAGATCAATGCTAGAGTGGGCCATGCCACTTTGCTCTACTAGGGGGATGTAGGAACTTTTTGCTTCATTATCCTCTCCCACGCTGCGCTGAACTCCTCCTCCGTAGTATAATTGTTGTCATATTTTAAGATATCTACACGCACCATTGCTATGGTGTCTGCCACAGAATCTCCGAGTGGGATGGCCTTATTTTCAAATATGTCAGATGTGTTGTCAAGTGGAACATCTGGCATTGTGGAGAAAATACTCAGTCATTTGTCTCAACGTAGATCGAATGCCTTCTCAATATCATGAAGAAAAATAAATTCCTCTCCATCCACAATGATGATGGAGAGATACTCAATTTCCACCTCTGGTAATATGGGCTCAAAGGGGTTGAGATTGGCCTCCTCTATGCTTGATAGCTCACGTAGTTTGTCCTCAACACCACCAGGGAAGTCTCAATGAATTGTAATGCTCTCTTTTGCAAAATCTATGGCCCCTGGTTGAGGCTCATTCTTTTCCTTAACAAAGCCCCCTGTGACAAGTTTGGGGAGATCGACGGGTGTAGGTTCGGGCTCCTCATTGATGATAAAATATGTTGTTGCAAAGTAGGAAAGATACTTTGTACCCATCCTCTTCTTTTTGTTAAGTTTCTTTATTAATGGCACAAAGTCATCTAATTAGTGCCCTGCATTTTTAGCAATTGCCATGAGGTGCTTAAGGCGCTTCATGAAGGCTTCATCACCTTTGTGTATGTTGAGTAAAAGGTCACATGGGATCTATTTACCCTCATACGGTGGTATTTCTATGGAGTAATGCGAGATTTAGTACTCAAGGAACTCTATGATTTCCTCGAGCACATAAGAGTTCAGTTGAATTGTTTTCTCTAGATCAGGGACTCTAGACAATAGGTCATACAAGTGTGTTTGACCTTTGAACTCAGTTGATTCTAAGAACTCATTGAAGAGTTCTCAAGGACGTTTGGGTTGTGGGGTACTGGAGGTTGAGGCAGCCATTACACGTGATACTAGCTTGTGTGCATGCTCTGTGAGTGCTTCTAGCTGTTCTTGGTTGCAAAAGTGAGAAATGAGAGAATAAGTGTTGCTTTTATAGTAGTCTCAAAATTTTTAAGTGAGTGGGACCCATTTTAAAACTAAAATTGATACCTTCAAATAAAAGAATCATGAAGAGAACTCTCAAAAAAAAACTTTGGCTCATAAACAAGATTGAACAAAATCATTAAGCAGAATAAGATACACCGCATCTACACAGTAGAAAAAATAAATTCTCAGAGTTTTAAAGTTATAATAAATTGCCATGGGAAAAATCAAAGGTTTGGCAAATTGTACATCATATTGAGATCAAAAAATTTTACATGCTACATGTCTTTCATGTTAAATACATTGTAGGAGAGGAAGGATTATGAATGGAAAATAGGTTGTGTGTACACTCTAGTACTCAAATAGTTCTTGAGCTATGACAATGAAAGTTGAGTTCCATCTACACTCCAGTCAAGAAGGACTTCAATTTTATCCTCCAACCTTTTACCAATCTGCAAACAAATAGAAAACTTTAAAATAACATATTTGAATATAAAAATTTATATAAACAAAAGAAAAAATACCATATGTTGTTTACTTGTGCCCTTGTATTCTGAACTTTGATTGATCCAGATCCTCAAATCCCATTATTACTAGATGTTCTCTCACATTGGCGAGGGTCCAATGATGATTTACTGAAATAACTTCCATTTCGTTGTTGGGTACATTTATCTTAGTTTCAAATGAAACTAAAAAAACCTCAAAACTTTGTAATGGTATACATTCACCAAGTTTACACATCCAACGATCATAATAGCATCTAATGTACAATGAAGTATGATGTTTCAAGTATCAAAATCCTATGCCTATTGCACCAATTTTACAAAGGTATCTATCCCCTTTGGTGCATCCTTCTAGAAGTCCCCAATTTTCACCTAGTAAACCCTCCACCTGCTCATATGTGATATCTTTTAACATGAACATTGTTGAAGTCTCTAGAATTGTGAATATCTAAAATAAATGTACAAAACAATGCATAAGAACACACCAACGTAATCCTACATATCTTGAAACTCTTGTGAATTTCAAAGAGTTGTGTATGTCCATCACCATCTTATGCTTCAAAGATGTTAATGTCCAAATCAGGTTGTGGACACTCGAGCTTTAAAAGAGGATCTACCTTAATCATCTCTAACTTGCCAAAATCATTTGATGAAGAGGGTACAACATATGTATGTGTGTAAAAGAAAACTCCCTCGAATAATAGCTAAGAAGGATGGGCTTGTGGAAAGACTATCGACCCAACATCTACATGCAATGCTTGGAAAGTACCTGTAAGACTATGAAGTGGTTGTTCTTCCACCAAGGTAGAAGGAAATATGTCTGCAACAAAAAACTACACAACTTAACAAGGTATATTAAGAAATTTGAACAAAAGTAAAAGAAAAATCCCTCACATAATAGCTAAGAAGGATGGGCTTGTGGAAAGACTATCGACCCAACATCTACATGCAATGCTTGGAAAGTACCTGTAAGACTATGAAGTGGTTGTTCTTCCACCAAGGTAGAAGGAAATATGTCTGCAACAAAAAACTACACAACTTAACAAGGTATATTCAGTAATACTTATAGTTGATAGGATATCTCATTTTGTTTGAGTTTTCCAATTTCATGCTTGACATTGTGAAAACATGTTGTACAATGGCAACAATTTCACCATTTTTGAGCTTTTTGAAGCCTAATAACTTCCTTTCCAATGAAGATCCAAGTTTCCACGATCTCTTACACGAGGGCCAACACCAGAGGGTTGCATGTAAACCCATGCACCTTTGCAGAACTCATGTACTAACCAAATTCCTTCTATAGCCTTGATATTGTGACATTTTATCGTGCTAACATCATCTTTTGGATGTCTATGAGATTTAGAATTCTATGTTGGAGTTCAAGCTATGGAAGTGACTGTTGGAGTTAGACATCTACGGAAGCACGCAAATAACACAAGGAAGAAGAAGAAGCTTGGAGCACAACACACAATACTGAATGTATTACTAGAGAATGTATAAAGATAAGTATAATCTTCTTCCTTGTGCTGTTCGAGTGCTTCCGCAGATGTCTAACTCCAACAGGTACTACTAGCCAAGCTAACTTCCTAAGAGGAAGAGGAGGTGGAAAACGTAGAAGAAGAGGTAGAAGTAATAAAGATGGAGTCAAAGCTTGTTGGATTTGTGGTAAGACAAATCATTTAGCTCATGATTATTGGCATAATAATCAAAATAATGGAGGACATAATTAGAACATTAATTCAAGAGGAAGAGGTGGTAGAAACCATAGAGGTAATTTCAGAGGAAGAGGTAGTAGAGGTTACTTTGGAAGAAATGCAGGTAGAGGATTCCAAAGTCAATTCTACAACAATACCTACTACAATTATGCTTCAGATCAGAAGGAGGATTCAACTTTGATTATGAATGCAACTTTGAAAGACAAAGTGAAGACCAAAGAGTCTTCTACATTGACTTAGGGTGTAGCAATCACTTGAGTGGTAACATAGCTTTGATGACTGATTTGGAGAATAAGGTAACTAATCATGTAGTTCAAACATGTAATAATACAAAGCACAATGTGAAGTCAATTGGATCATACTCTTCTGAGTAAGGTCTTGTATGTTCCTACAATTCCAAAGAATCTGATAAGTGTAGGGCAAATTGTTGAAAAAGGTTATGAAGTAAGGTCCACTAATGATGGAGTTTTTGTGGAAGACCCTAGCAATGGGTATAAACAAATTGTTTCAGGGAAGAAAGAAGGAAGACTCTTCACATTGAAGATTCAAGGTAATGTTGGTCATGCCTTGTTTACTTATGCAGGACATAAGATCTCTGAGTTAGATCTTTGGCATAAAGACTTGGACATTTCAATGAAAGAGGTATTAAGGATATGGTTGACAATGGTTCAGTGCTTGGATTGCCTAATGTTTCCGGTCAACATATGACATATAGATGTGAGGCATGTCAATTAGGTAAGGCTCATAAGCAATCATATTCTAAGCATGGTTTCATGTATTCAGAGAAGCTTGAGTTGGTAGATGTGTGGGGACCATCAAAGGATTTCAGTATAAATGGTTCAAGATATTATGTGATTTATGTTGATGATGCTACCATGTGGATCACTATCTATGTGATCAAAGATAAATCAGAGGTATTCAATACATTTAAACATTATCATGTGTATGCAGAAAGAATCACAGGTCAAAAGTTGAAGAGACTAAGGTCAAATGGAGGGGGAGAGTATTTCTCTAATGAGTTCAATGATTACTTATGGAATGCAGGTATAAAAAGGGAAGTCACTTTTAGGTACTCTCCTCAACAAAATGGTGTAGCAGAAAGGAGAAATAGAACTCTTGTTGAGTTTGCAAGACCAATGATGAAGGAAAAAAATTATCCAAATTATTTGTGGGTTGAGGCTGTAAATACAGCTACATACTTGGTTAATAGGTAACCATGTAAATCTTTGCGGTGTATGACACCATATGAAGCTTGGTGGGATAAGAGACCTACCTTAGATCATTGCAAAGTATTTGGATGTTTTTGGATTATGCATATGTGTCATCTCAGTTGAGGCATAAATTGGAACCTAAAGCTGAAAAGTATGTGTTCATTGGATATGATGATAAACAGATGGGTTATAGGTTGTGGAGTCCATCCACAAAGCAATTCCTTGTATCAAAGGATGTTACATTTGATGAGCAACATACTTGGTATGCAGGTACAATCAATAATCATGCAAGTGATGAAGAACTTTTGAATCAGAACAAAGGTAAATCAAAGATTCAGATATTTGATGAAGAAGAGAACAATGAAGTACAAGTTGAAGTTGAAGAAGTGCCAAGGTTTGATCCAGAATGTGATGAACTAGAAACTTCAAGAAGTGGAGAACTCAGAAGGTCATCAAGACACAAATGGCAACCTACAAGGTATAGCTATGACACTTCTTTCTAAACTACTAAAGATTATGCTTACATGGTGAAAGCAGATGAAGACCCTTCTACATATGAAGAGGCAAAAGGTAAGGAAAATTGGGAGAAAGCTATGCAGGAAGAGTATGATGCATTGATGGAGAATGGGACATGGGATTTGGTTCTTAACTAAATAGTCAGAAGGATGCAAGTGGGTCTGTAAGACAAAGAGGTTTGCAAATGGAAGTGTGTCTAGGTATAAAGCTAGACTTGTTGTGAAAGGGTATGCTCAAACATATGGTATAGATTATGATAAGACCTATAGTCCTATGGCAAAGATGAAAACCATAAGGACACTCATAGCCATTGCTACATGTAAAGGTTGGAGATTATGTCAATTAGATGTGAAGAATGCTTTTCTTAATGGTTATATTTCAGATGATGTTTTCATGGAGCAACCAGAAGGGTTCAGAGATAAAAGGTATTCAGAATATGTATGTAAGCTCAAGAGAGCTTTGTATGGTTTGAAGCAGGCCCCAAGGACATGGAATTATAGACTTGTGAAGTTCTTGAAGGAACTAGGTTTCCAAGTATCTAAAGCTGATAGTATCTTGCTTGTTAAAGCAAGTGATGATGGGTTCATTTACATGTGCATATATGTTGATGACATAATTCTTACAGGTACAGATGAGAAGGGCATACAAAGCCTCAAGAAACAAATGGAGAAAGAGTTCAAGATTAGTGAGTTGGGAGACTTGTCATATTTCTTGGGCATGGAGATATCATATACTCAACATGGAGTGTATGTGACTCAAGAAAGGTATTTGAAGAACTTGTTGATCAAGTTTAAAATGGAAGATTGCAGGGTAGCACCTACTCCAATGGAGGTGAATCACAAATTGAGTAGATATGGAGGAGAAGAATTCAAGGACATGAAGCTATATCAAAGTCTGGTAGGTAGTCTAATCTATGCTATATTAACTAGGCCTGACTTGTCATATGCAGTTGGAGTGCTGTCTCAATTCATGCATTGTCCTAGGAAAGAACATTAGGTTGCAGGACAAAGAGTGTTGAGATACATTAAGGGTACACTCAAGGAAGGTTTTTATTATGGTTTTGCATGAGGTACAAACATCAAGATATATAGTGATACAGATTGGGTAGGTAGTCCTGATGATAGGAGATCAACATATGGATACTTGTGTTTTGTGGGAGATAAGCTAATCTCTTGGTGTTCTAAGAAGCAACACACAGTTGCTTTATCATCTACAGAAGCAAAGTATAAAGGTATGGTTGAAGCTGCAAAGGAGGTCATATGGTTGAAGACTCTCATGAAAAGTTTTGACATCATTCAGAGTACACCCACTATTCATGGAGATAATATGAGTTCATTGTATCTAGCTGCTAATCCTCTTTTTCATGCCAGGACTAAACATATTGAGATTCAGTATCACTTCTTAAGAGAGAAGGTGATTGATAAGGAGATTGAAGTCATACATACTTCAAAAAAAGACTAGATTGCAAATATGATAACCAAAAGCTTGGATGGATCAAAGTTACAGAGATTCAAAGACATGGCAGGTATAAAGAAGATAGAGAAAACCTCAATTGATGATTGAGGGGGAGCTGTTGGTGCATGACAACCATCAATTGATGTTTTAGAATAAGACTTGAAGTCAAAAGATGAGGAAAAGATAAAAAAATGAAGTTTTGAAGATAGTGCATATTCAAGAAATGAAGACTTGTATACATATGTACATTAAACTTGTAAGTAGCTCACTTATACTTTTATTATGGTCGTGAGCTTGTACATATATGTCCATTTATACAAGTAGAAAGTCGGGGCAAGTATGAAAGAGCATGAGATGTGATGAATTAGATGTTGCAAGAGTGATTAGACACTTTATAATGAGGAAGATCTCTCTCATCATTCAGATGTAAAGTTTTCTGAGTAGAAAGAAAAGTTGCACCCGATATTTTGATGTGTTCTCCTTCTGTGTTTGATCATTTCAGGAATCCTTTTGTAGATATATAGTTCCATAGTTAATGCTTCTATGGTTAAGATTTGAGAACCTAATTCTAAACAGGCTAAGAGAATTATGTGTAGGAACATTTGTATGTGAAGAAGTGATGAGTGTCTTCTGAAACAGGTGCAATCTCAATGGTCAAAGAATTGATCAGATCTCAGTGCATAGTGTAAAGTTTTAGACAAATGAGGAGTCAAAATCTAAGTTGGAAGGTAAGCCATCTATGGCTAAAAACATTTGATTAAACGGGTTGTACTTTGGGAGAACTATGCATTAGAAGTTGCAGGTGTCAAAGTCGACTGTACAGGAGGATAGTTTCAGACATAGGTAGATGTTTGGATCATTTCTCAAGATTTGCTGAATCTTTTGAGAAGATCTAACTTGGATGAGATGTGCAAACATTAGCTGACACCTCATACAAAGTTTCATTGTTACACATTTGGTCATATGTGCATCATGCTTTTTTGAGTAGCAACCTTCTTCATGGTTAGTGCAAATCTTGATAGTTTGGAATTGGTCTTCCAAAATTTATCAAGGTTTTGAGTTATTCTTGATATAGAAGTGTTCTAACATCACGGATAGCTTGTTCTTTATGAGATTAACACTGTCCATCACAAATATCCTAGAGGAATTGTTGTGATGGGTGGAGAATGGAGTGCTACATCAAACTATCTTGGCGGATTGGATATTTGAGTGGGGGAACCGAAAATTAGCTAAAGCTTCATGGCAAGGGGAATTCAACAAAGCCAACCAACAGAGCCAACAGTACGAAGGAGAGTACCTTGCGGATTTAGGCCAAAGTGGTGGCAAAAAACCCCAAACAAAGTTTTCTTTAGCACTAGTACATTTCACTCGACCTAGAATCTTATAAGAGTTTGAAGAAATGATGGCACACCAAAATCCACTTTCGGGGATGAATTACACCCATTTCTATGGATGAACAGATGAGGATCTTGATGTGCATGTGTAGACCTTCGAGAATCAGTATGTCTGCAATCATAGATGGCTACACGATGATGATCACAAATTACAAGTATTCCAAGCCACTCTTGCTGGAGATGCGATTAAATGGCTCATTGAGCATTTCCCATACCATTTTTCAACATATGATGAGTTAAAAGAGGCATTCGTGGAAAGATTATGGACTACCCAAAGTGTGTCGAAGTGGTATACAACCTTATAGGATATGATGCAGAAGCGTACCATGGAACAATATGCATCAGATTTTTGATCCACTATGAGACAATTCCCGAACGATGGATGTCCCTCCGAAGAACTGCTGCAAGAATTCTTCATGGATGGATTGTAGCCATCCATAAAGGAAAAGATTTATATGTACACATTGGAACAAGCTAGAATGTTAGATCAAATAATTGAGCAAGCCAAAAGTGTGAATAGAAAATACAGTTAGCTAATTTGGATTCTGAGAAGACTAGTCTAGGTACAAAGAAAAATGTTCATTGGACCCAACAATTGTATTGTTTACGATGTCAAAACACGGGCCATATTATTGCCAATTGTGCACTGAACCAAGTATATTGTCCCATTTGTAACAAAAATAATCACAATTCGGAGGAATGCAGGTTCAATGCCAAAAATACTCTGGTGGCATCGGCACAAGTGGAAACCCCTTTGTGGAAGGGTAATACGACAGGTTATAAACCTTTAGTCCAATCTGGATAATGGATGGAAAGTCAAGATGCGAGAGTATCCGGACAATTTGAGTATGCATAGCAGTTTCAGGATCAACAAATAGTTTTTTGCCCAAATGTTTAGGAGTATGAAAGAGGTCATCGATTTAGACAACCTAGACCAAGTAATTTTGAGAATCGACCAGTGCGGTGCCAATTCTGCCTATAACACAGACATAGACGATTTGAGTGTTAAGATGCTAAGGAGTATGATCAGAAGAAAGAAGAAGCTAAACCAAAATCTCCTATGGATAGTGTCATGACTCTATAGTATTTGGAGCCATCAACAATGGTTATTATGAGGTCATGGCATGAATACCAGAATCTGCAAAAACCAAAACATTATAAGCCAAAGAAGCAAAAGCAACAACTAAAGAAAGCAATGCAGTGGGCTCAGGAATACTCACCATATTATGACAACCCCACAACCATTCTAGAGGTGAGTAAAAGTAAATGTTGACAAGGAAGAATAAGTAAGATCAATTTTCAAAACATATCAACTCAAGAGATGGCGTAGTTGTTCAGGAAGGAGAAAGCTCGGACCACTCAGTCGAGTTTGCAATCTTTGAAACCCAAAGTTACCTTCCAGTGATCTAGAGCTTCGTAGCAGAAAACCAGACCAAATGTCTATTGAAGGACAAAATCAAAATGCCGTGAATTCAGCAATGTCCAAGGAGGTTACATCGTGGAACATATTAGATAATTCGTAGATTCAAATTCCCTTGGGCGCTTTGCTAGAACTCGTTCTGGCCTTTAGAGAGAAGTTACCAAAACATTTGCAGCAAAGATATTCTTCAAACCCTATTCTAGAAGCTATGGTTAGTATGGTCAGAGATGTTTCAGATAAGGTAGTGGACTATGCCATCCCTACAATCACTATATGGTACAAAAAGAAGGCTATTGCAAAAGTTTTGATTGATGGTGGATCCAACATGAACATTGCTTCTACGACTACTTGTAAGAACATGGGCTAGAATAACATCGAACCAGCTCCATTCTTCGTGCGTATGGCTAATCAATCTCAAGTGCAACGAGTGGGACTTATTAAAGACATTCCAATAATGATTTCTCATGTGGTATTTCCCATTACTTTTGTTGTACTTGAACTTAAAGGAAAGAATTTGGACTATAATTTATTACTGGGAAGACCCTTGTTGCATAATGTCAAGGTCAGATAGAATTGGGATGCTAAAACAATTACATTTTGGAAGGGACATGCAAAATTTTCGATCCAGTTGGAGGATGCGCAATATTTCCTTCCAAAAAATAAACCAGTATTAACAGAACCACCACATATGCTGGATGGACTAGAGGAGGATGAAGAGCAACAATTCCTCAAAGCTAACAGAGATTTACTGTCATTTGGAGTTGTTGATGTTAACCCTACTGTTAGCTCTGTTTGTGGTGGTATGACTGCCTCAATTTGCACCAAACTTTTGGAATGAGAAGAGGATAAAGAGGCACATCTAGTGATTAAAGATCCAATGGAACTTGGCAAAATACGCACTAAACAAGATTAATTGGAAGTTGTGAATTTGGGTACATCCAAAGAACCTAAACTAGTACGTATTTTTGTGGAGCTTGATTCAAAAGTTCAGATGGCCTTAATTGCATTGGTATAGTAGAATAAAGATGTGTTCACATGGACTACACCAAAATGAAAGGTTTAGACCCCAAATTATAACATCATAGGATTATACTCAAACTAGATGCCACTCCGATGATGCAACAGAGGTATCGAATGAATCCAAAATTTGCGGAATAGGTCAAGCATGAACTCGACCGTTTAATCAAAGTAGGGTACATTGTTCCTATAAAGAATCCAGAGTGGGTATTACCGATAGCCATTGTACCAAAGAAAAATAAGCAGTTACGAATTTGTGTGGACTACTAGAAGCTAAATGCATCAATGATTCCTTATCCCTTCCCGCTGTTGTTCTTGGACAATATGTTAGATGAGGTGGAAGGAAGAGAGATGTATTCCTTCCTGGATGGCTTTAGTGGGTATAATCAAGACCGTATGGTGGATGCAGATATACCAAAGACGACATTTATCACCAATTGGGGGGTCTTTGCATGCACAGTAATGTGGTTCGAACTGAGGAATGCACCAAGTACATTTCAACGATGTATGCAGCAGATATTCACCCCCTATCTTACCTCCTTTATGCACATGTTCTTGGACGATTTTTCCATTTTTGGGTAAATGGTTGCACACTTGGAGCATCTCAAAGCTTGTTTTGATGTGTGTTGGAAGGTACACCTCTGCCTCAACCCTAACAAATGAGCTTTTGTAGTTAAGTGCAACAAATTGCTTGGACATATTATTTCATGTGATGGTATTGCGATTGATCCAGATAAAATGAAAGTTATTTTGGAGATTCTAGGGCCCAGAAATCCGAAAGAAGTGTTGTGGTTTTTAGGTCAAGTATGGTGGCATTGGAGACACCTACGAGGATTCACTCATATTGCGATACCCCGCAACAACTTAGCCCATGTTTGCCTAGCTGAATTCGATTGGATATAGGAAGCTCAATTAGCTTTTGAATGATTACGGAAGATGCTCGCCACAACACCTATCTTGAAAGCTCCAAACTGGAAAGAACCTTTCCATGTATTTGTAGATGCATCCAATAAGGCAATTGGTAGTGTTCTTATCTAGAAGGAAGGGCATAACTGGTTCCCTCCCATCTTTTATGTGAGCCAATGATTAAGTTCTACCAAACAGAACTATTCGACTACAAAACGTGAGTGTTTGGGGTTAATTTACTCAACTAAGAAATTTTTGCACTATTTACTGGGTAAGTCCTTTACATTTCATGTGGACCAGAGTGCACTCCTCTATTTGTTCAAGCAACAAAATTTTGTGGGTAGACTCGTCAGATGGGTTCTGTTGCACCAGGAGTTCAAATATGATATTGTACATGGACCAAGAGGAAGCCATGCAATCGTTGAGTTTTTGTCATGCATTGACCATGGGGAACCACCAGCGGGAGTGGACGATAACCTTCCGGATGCAGATGTTTTCACGGTTGTGAAAGTTGAAGATGCTTCAGAAACCTTTCTGACTTAGTATGAAGAAATGCTTCGCTTCTTGGAAAATGGTGTCGGACCTTCACATTTGCACTCACCAGCACGGAAAAAGATTAGACTTGAGAGGTGATAGTTCACCATCATCATGGGACAGCTCTATCACAAGGATCCAATAAGTATATGGTTGCATCGTGTACCCCCTCATGAAGTGCCCATAGTCATTCACGATGCCCATGCGGGTGACGTTGGTGGTTATTTTTAATCATTTAATCACTGTGTGGAAAAGGTCAGTCTTGTTCCCCCACCATCTTTAGTGTTAGTTAGAGCGCATTGGCAGTTGTGAGGAACCCTATGTTCCATGCTCGCACAAAGCACATTGAGGTGCATTATCATTATGTCAAAGAGAGGTTCTCTATTGGAGAGATAAGTTTTGCATATGTGCCTACACAAGATAACATTGTAGATCTTTTCACAAAGGTTTTGCCTCGAGAGAAGTTTCAAGCTTTCTACAAAGCTTTGGGCTTACTTCCTTTTGTGGGTTGATCTCTTTCCAAGCTTGGCACTTCCTTATACATGACTGCCAGCTCCATGTTCACCGCATCACTTTGAAGGGGGATTTGTTGATATATTTTGGTAGTGATGTGTGTGAACACACTTAGGACCATCAAGGCACTTTTTTTCTTCTTTAGGAGGTTCCGGAGCTTGTATCTATGCCTATAACACTAACGAGTTTCTTATCTTTGTACATTCACTTGGTAATACATTTAGTATTGTGTGTTTTGCTCCAAACTTCTTCTTCTTTGTGTTGTGTGCATGCTTCCGCAGACCTCAAACTCTAACAATTTCTTTAATTTTAATACTTTTATTTTATAATTTACGGTTTGTTTATGTTGGAATTGAATAAAAATCGTTTGAGGTGCATGGTCTAATGGTAAATACATTGGGCTGTTGAGAAGATCCATGGTTCATTACTTGTAAATCCACTTCATGTTAGTTCTTTTATTTGTACATCCACTTCATGCTCGTTCTTAAATTCTTTCAAATTTATGGAAGAGAAGGCCCAACATCAAACCTCTTTAAAAAAAAATGAATTGAACGTACATGAGAAAACATGGAATTCATGGGATCTCTCTTATGTCACGAAATAAGAGTTAGGGGGTAATCAATTGACACATTTCTTAAAGGAACATTGCTAATGTATGGCTCCATGTTACTAAAAAATGATCATATAAGATTCTAATAACTTGCAAACGATCATGTAAGATTCTAAATAACTTGCAAGATGTATGGATCACGTGCAAGACCGAGCCAAAATTAATGAGTACGAAGAAGATTTAATAAGTATGAGGAAGGCCTACCATAAAAACTCCCACACATTGTTTTGTGGGCTAGTCGGTGCGGTGCCTTTGTTCGCATCTGTAGGGGGTGGCAATAGATCGATCCTATCTTGGCACTTGGACACCCCTCATACCTTAGGTTAGGAGATGTTCTTGGGCCTATTACCTTGCCCCTTGAGTCGTCCACGTCTCATAGGTGGGCTGGTTAAGAACTAGCCTCTTGTGACGGAGGTTTTGTGTTCAATCCCCGAGCTAGACATGTAATGGCTTTAGCCAACTTAAACTAGTTCTAATCAGTTGTGATCTTGTCTAACCTCTGCTATGAGATATGAAGTGTCCCACAAGTACTATGCTCATTCATATACAATTGTTCTTTCAAAGTTAGAGTGGTCCATCGAGAAGTCTTTGTTCCTCCTAAGCAAAAGAGCCTTCACCTTCAATAGGTTGCCACCTTTTAGGCACCATAAAGTGTTCTCATCGAGAACAATAAGCTTAAATCCAAGTGGGCCCCGCATGAAGGGGACGAGAGAGTAATTAACCTCTTTTGTAACATTTTCTAGATTTTTCAAGTTTTGCCCCCTTCTTTGTGGGACTCGGGGGTCCCAAGAGCACTAGTCCTATTTAAGGGGATGAGAGAGTAATTAACCTCTTTTGTAACATTTTCTAGATTTTTCAAGTTTTGCCCCCTTCTTTGTGGGACTCGGGGGTCCCAAGAGCACTAGTCCTATTTGCTTGTATCATTTTTCTTTTTTAATTAAAGTCCGGGAGAGTAGGCCAAGACCGAACTTCCTTGAAAAAAAAAAAGTTTTAAGAAGTAGGGCCTTGTCGAAGCTCCATTTGACAAAAAAAAGTCCTTTGAGTCAACTAAAGCACGTGCGGTAGAGCAATCAGTCTAGCCGTGGGAAGCAAGCTAAGGAAAGTGGAAGGAAGCTGCTTAAAGTCGCGAGAGAAGCTCCGCGAAGTTTTTATAATTGCTGCAGCATTCATGCTGTCGTCGTGTTGGCACGATGCTTCACAGATCAGGATCACTATATCCCTGACTTTCTCTCTTCGGCGCTTCCTATGCGCTTCCGTTTGAAGCTTCACAGGCTCTACCTCTGTCACATTAGCTAAAACCATATCGGAAGGATGGTTAAATCTTTCTTACCTCCAGGATTCCGGTTCCACCCTACCGACGAGGAGCTTGTGGTTCAATATCTCAAAAAGAAGGTTGCGGGGAAGATGGTCGACAATTGGGTAATCGGAGAGATCGACATCTATAAGTTCGAACCAACAGATTTACCTGGTATAACATCGTTTTTCTTTGCTCCTCAGGTTCATTTTCGAGTCACTTGTCTACTGTCTGTGGAATTTATGTGTTTTACTTGTTGCATTTAAGAAGCCGCATGAGCCATGTGCATGCGTACGTTCGTCTGGTTTTGCATATCCTGCGTGTGTAAAATATTCCAAATTATGCACGCACGCGAAGGGGGGGGGGGGGGGCATGAAAGTCTTTGGAAGAGTGCATAAGGTCAATGAAGAGGGGACTGGTCAGATTCTCTCACAGACCTTGTTTTTCTTTTATCTTTGCATAGGAAGAGACATTTGTCTGTTGCTATGTTAAAGATTGTGAAGCAATAATGTATATCAAAGGATTTCATTTGAATTTTTAACTTATCCTTTTGTTCTTAATCGTGCAGGATTAGCTATTCTGTGTAGCAAGGATCCAGAATGGTATTTTTTCAATGCGCAAGACAAAAGGCCTCGCACCAACCGTACAACAACTGCTGGCTACTGGAAAGCAACTGGCAAGGACAGGAGAATAACCGTGGGCTCATGCTCAGGCATGAAGAAAACTTTGATCTATTACTTGGGGCGTGCACCGCATGGGAAACGAACAGATTGGGTTATGCATGAGTACAGACTAGATGAGGAGGTTGAGAGGAAGATGAACTGTACCAAGTCATTTGTTCTGTGCCGCGTCAGGAAGAAAAGTGGCGTGGGACCTCGAAATGGGGAGCAATATGGTGCACCTGTTCTTGAAGAGGATGTAGAAGAATTTAAAGAGGGGATCTTTGTGGATGACACATCTGAATTATCCTCACGGCTCTGTAAAAGTGTGATGGATGAGCAGGTTCAATATACCTCAAACTCACCAATCAGAGAAATTGGAGACTTCAGGAGAGCTGAAGATGATTTTTTCGATTTCGTTCATAAATTTCTACTGTGTGAGGACACTGATCATGAAGTTCAAGTGGTGTCAAATCGACTCCTTGAAATGTCCAAGGATCAGAACGACTCTGTACTTGCAGAACCAATCCATACAATATCTACCACCTCTACTGACGGCAACTTAAGCAGTATGGATAATTTATCTTGGCTGCAGTTTCCTGCCAATAATGAAGTCTTAAGATTGGAAGATTTAGTAGATGGTATTGATCAAGAAATTATAGCACCAGCAGAGCCATTTTCTGATATGCCAGATCACATGTTACTTCACACAGAAGATATACCGAGTGTGGGCTATCTGGAGCTCGTTGACTTGGCAGAGCCTTCACATGGGGACTTCTTGGAACTGGCTGACTTGGATGAGCCTTCACATGAGCAGAGTTCTTCAGAGTTGGTTCACTACGAACGGCTTCTTTCAGAGCTGGATGATAGGGAAGGGTTTCCCGAATGTTCTAGTTTGGCTGAGGATAAGCTGGAGTGGCATTTATGTTTACCGCATCCTTGTGATAAAGAGAACATGAAGTGCTGTCAACATTTCGGGGACTCTGTTATAGGCCACAAGCCAGAGGTGAGGCAAAAATCATCTTTTATCAGTTCTTCATGACCGTCATGCATCGGGTTTTGGTCGATGTCCAAGGCTTGTGAATGTTTGTGTACTTTGTATGCGAGTCATCCTTGGGTTCACCAGTTAAGAAGGAACTGCCCTTGATTTTGAGCAGAAAGCTTTTTGTTGGAATTATTAGTATGGGTTTTATGATGAGACGACTTGTATATGGATTTGGACTGGATCGAGGCCATTTCGATATTCCAGTTCAGTCACTCATTTGCTACCTTTTAACTTGGTTAGTCTTATGTCACAGGTGTCATTACCTAGATTTGAAGGATTGATTACTTTAGGCACTGATCACAGGAAGTTATCTACTGGGGATGATGAAGTTGGCCCCTCAGGTATGAGTCCAAGTATGGGCTTCTGTTATTTGAGAAGAGGATAAGTTTCTTCTTCTGAATCTCTTCTGATGACAACTTAATCATCATACAGGTTCATTCTCAAGTTCAGGTAACAAAGGGTCTGCTCTCACTCACTCTCCTTCCAATGGCTCTTTTGGACAACCTGAAGGTCAACTTGTAGGTGCCTATAATTCTGAAGATGATACAAGTTCTCCCTATCATTTATCCTTGAGAACAAAATCAATTGATGGAGAACTCGTAGAGAGCTCTGCAAACTGTAGGGATTCACAATGCTACACAGCAACACCGGCATCACCTTCTTCGTTTGCAAAGGTCATATCAGGATTGCTTGGTAAAGTTACTGCCTTACCTGCATCTGCAGCTGAGCTCCCTATTGAATCGCGAAAATGCCAATCTTTAGAAGACAAAGAAAGCGTGCACACTGCTCCTTGTATCATGGCTGCAGCAGAAGTGCTTGCTCATTCTGGTTCCTCAACGATCAATGGGCCCCTGATATATGCAGAAACAACTTCCAATCCAATTCACGGTAAAAACTCAATTACAGCAGGAGAGCAGTTGTCAATGTCGTCAGTTTCTCTGCTCGAAGGAGGTCAAAGGAAGCCTTACAGAAGCTTCACAAATTGCTTCTCAATGGTCTTGTTCCGGATCACCACCTTGGTCCTGATTTTGTTTTGCATGTTTCGGGGATTTTGCAGATTAACAAGGGTGGCTCTGGCTTAGTGTCTTCACAATGTGCCCATATTTTGCTGCCAACAAAACAATGGAGGGCGGCAACCTCTGTTTCACACATAAGGAGTGTAATGAAGAACATAGTGATTGAAATTTCAAATCCTTTGGCTTGTCCACATAGGCCAACATACACTCCGAATCTATAACTGTTGATTTTGTTTTCAATATGAATTGTTCATTACTTCAATACTTGTGACAGATTTGGTATAAATAATTTGCGATACGGATAAGAATGATACTCAACGACGTTAAAAATTGTGTTGGGCTCTAGAGATCTTCTCATTCACAATTTGCGGACAAAATTTCACCAAGTTGTTGCTGACCAAAAATGGTGGGCACTTGTAAACAGGATCGCAATATATGCATGTAGACTTCATCACATGGCTTTTTATTGCGATAATGTTTACAAGTGAAGGTGTCTATAGAACAGGACGTGAAAAAAGAAAATCTTCAAAGTGGTAGCCGAACGGATTGGGTCGGCACACTAAATTTTCACTCAATCAAGACTTGATTGAAGGGCTACTTGATTGAAATCATATATTAAACATGCCCTATAAATACGGTTAAGAAGCTTTTGCAGGTGACTACTAGTGCTTCCGAGCAGGTCATCTGAGGTGATAGCCACCTTTTCAGCTGCGGAAATGGTGCTTAGCGTTGGAGTCTGGTGCTATTGGTGGGTCGAATTCGGAATGTCGCTAGCTTCAGGGTCCAGATTACGTACGCATCATGGTCCAAATGGACCCAAAAGTTTGTATGTAAACATCTTCATGAAAACATCATCTCAGCACTCACTAAAACGGGTGAATCATTTGCTTGCTTTGGGGTTCAAATCATGCTGGCAGCTCTGGCAGGACAATTTTTATCATGTCCAGAGCTTTCAGGCCCTCTCGATGGACTACATCAAGAATGATAAGGGGTATGTTTGTTGTGGTTGTGGCAGGATCGACTTGAGGTCAAACCACTCTTCTTATTTGACCTTAGGGCTATCTCAACCTAGTTTCTACTCTTACGGAACTCCCTCAGATATGACCCTGATCCTTCTTGGAGGGGAGGTTCATGGAGTTCGTTTGGCCCATTGGGTTAAACTTAGTCCGTACTCTAGGGGGGGAGTAGCTAAGTTCGTCTTGGTTGCTTCCTTCTTAGATGAAGTTATGCCTAAATATATGAAAGTTCTATTTGAATCTTGACGGGTCCTTTTTGAAGGAGAGGATGTCATTCTCCCATACGACCCCTCTATTTTTTGTGTCCCATTGCTTGGTTTGAGGGAGATGATGATTACTGGAGTGTATTGTTCGTTAGAACTTTGGGGCTTCAAGATATGGGAATAACTTCACTTGTTGCCAATGAAGAGGTGGGAGACTCTTAACTCGTTCGTGGACTCTTATGAGCTGACACTCCTTGTGGGTATGGCATTCTTTTTTCGAGAACACGTTGGCAATTTAGCTTGGTGCGGAACCCTTGGGTTCCAAGTCCGCATACTCCAGTGTCATGTTTGGGGCATTGGGTATCTCACCACACTCGTCCTCTGGGTTAGTTGACCACAATCTTTGATCGCAAGATCACATATAAGTCTTTTTCAAAAGATGAAGCGGCGCCTTCTGAGGAGGTAAGCCTACTTGGGTCCCCATCCCGGACTCAGAAAATATGTAAAAGGAAATGCATAAAGATCGGGGAACCAAGTCCATTATTTTTCAAAAATGGTTGTTTCATCATAAGTAATCAAACTCTCAGAAGTGGTTTTAATCACTCATATAATATATGTAATGTAGAAAACCCAATTTTGTCATGAGCCATTCCATGGGTGTAGAGCATCCTAGCGCACTAGAGAATCCATAGATGCATCCTAAAAATTTGCATTTTGTTGAACCATCACGATTGGCTCAAGTCATCACGACGACCACTGTCCTTCATGATTGGCTTAAGCCATCATGATGACCATTGACCATCACGATTGGTTTAGATCATTGCGACGATCTATCACACCATCGCGATTGGATCAAGCCATTGCGATGACCACTGACCATCGTGATTGGCTCAAGCCATCATGATGACTCACCGTACCATCGTGGCAATCTCCTCGACCACACCATCGCGATTGGTTCATACCATCGCGACGCCTTCAAACTATTGTGCCTTGTTTACCATCGCGATTGGCTGAAGCCCTTGCGATGACCATTGACCGTTGCAATGATACATGCCACCGCGATTGTGTCACATCATCAAGATTGGGTAAGACCATCGCGATAGTGCATGACCATAGCTATCATAGACCATTGCAACGGTTTGACTAAAATGACAAAAAAATAGGGTTTTGATTTTCTTGGAATTTCAGAGCAATTTTGGGTGATTTTTCAAGCAATTGGTGCATCGTGGGGGCTCCCGAGCAAATGTTCTAAGAGGTCCTATTTGCCTGTCAATTAAAGTTTGATCTAAACGTAGGATTTTTACAGGTTGACTAAGGGCATCCGTAGCAAAGTGAAGTACAGAGGAAAGCAAGGCTTGGGGAGCATATCTTCTTAGGCATAAGAGCATTCAAGGAAGCACCAGACTTGAGGTTGGAAGAACTCTTAACCCCCTCAATCAAATTCTAGTAGTGTTATTGATTAATTAGGGTCACGTTAGGAATGATACAAGTGCAAGAAATCCTAATTACTCAAGTTCAAGCATAAATTAAGATATTGTGGTGACAAACCCTAAAGGGAAAAGACCTTAATTTCAAAAGTGCGATAACATAAACACACAACAAAAAATGATACCTGGCATACATAAGTTGACAAGACTAGATATTAAAGAAAGTAAAAATGAATCAAGTAAATGAGAAAGAAAGAATCAATGTAACGATAATTCATATCAAACGCCTGAATGAGCTGCAATTCATGAACCTCAGATCAGGAACTCACATAGGAAAGGCCGATCGACGTAGTGTTAGGTCATTTGAAGCTAGTGTTAGAACCACAACACGTCGATCTTGGGCTCAACAGCTGAGTGGTTATCTGTACAAACTAAGCTTAGAAACAAGCAAGTGGGAGATGTCTTACAACATGGAGAGACCAAAAGGTGGTTCAGGGTTAGCATACGTAGAACGACGTGAAGGGCCATATAAAACTCAGCTAGAGTACATTCGACCCAACCAATTAGGTGCTCACATCTATGAGGATAGTTTGAGGAGGACTATCATTCAATTGAGAAACCCTGATCAACCCATTGGATTAGAACATCTAGTGGTCAAATTTGAGCAAGATGCATATATTGATAAGGACGGAATGATGCACATAATTTCCAATTAACCTAACAATACCAATGAGTTTGGAGTAGTGATTCGTGAATCAGAAGGGGTGAGTTAGAACATGAATAGTTAGATGGTGAACCTAGAACATCGAGAGGTAAATTTGTGTTGATACGGATGCTCAACCCAAAATGGATCCCTCAGGATAACAAGAGTATTGAGTTATTCCTCAATAGGGATATAGATGTGGCATTGTGGAGGTACAAGTTTGAGCAACCAAGTGAAGTAGGAAGAGTCACTATCTATGAATTCAAATATCCAGAGACACTTGCAAAAGCAGTGTACTTGGATAACACTTCAGAATGAGTGTTTGTGGTATCAGAGCTTGGGAGACACGCTTATACATGGAGGGATGAATTGGTTTTTCCCCCACCACGAGCTAATGTTGCCTTTCGCCACCAAGAGGCAAGAACATCCATGGCTCTTGGTTCCCAAAGATAAAAAGGCAAAGAGAGAATTGAAGTGAGTTTTATTAGTACGGTAGGAAGAGACATATCAATAATAGAAACAGATAGGTTGGAGAGACCAAGAGAACCAAGACCCCAACGTGATAGAGATGAATTTCCTCTACCTAGACCCAAAGAGCACCCAAGAATATTGAGACCTACCCAATTAGTGAAATCCACAAAAAACTATTTCGATGGGACAGGAGATCCCTATGACCATGTGGCCAAGTTCAAGCAAGTGCCACGAGCCAAACAAGTAGACAACATGTTCACCCAATATAATGCATTTGGACTCACCTTGAAGAACACTGCCTTAATTTGGTTCCAACCTTTACAACAAAGACAATTTAGAGACATCCATCACCTATTAGAATCATTTATCATCGAGTTCTCGAAAAGTGGATCAAACATAATACTTCTTCTTTGATTCACAGTTTCAAGCAAACCCCTCAGGAGACAGTTAAAGTAGCTGGACATAGGTTCAGATAGTACATTGAGAGATGTCCTATGCCAAAGTTTCCCACTCAGGCAAAACAAGTATCTCTGTTTTTGGATAGCCTATTGAGCTCTAAACTAGGATCATATATATACCTAAAGGAACCCAGAACACAACCAATGTGTGAGGATTTGTATAGACATTGAAGACAACTTAGCAGAGGAGCATGAACTCTCGAAGGTCTATAAGGACATAGATAGTTCTACTCATTTGTCCTTGAAACATTCTAGTTCATTAGGGAAAAAAATGAACCCTGCATGGGCCCTTTGGATTAAGGAGTGATTAGTGATGGACCAATGAGAGGAGGATGGTGGACACAGTCTATAGCCTATAAATCACTAAGCTGAAGGGGGATGAGGGGACAGGATTCCCCTGTGTTCAGGTTTTGCCTCTAGAGAGAGAAAGGAATCTCATAACTTACCTAGGCCCAAAAATTAAAAATTTTCAAAAAGTTATAAAACTCATCATAACACCATTTAATGGTCCCGCAACCACTTTTTAGGATCAAAAGTGCTATTTTTGAGTCCTAAAAATATGTGCATGAACTGACCTGAAAAAAGTGACTTTTTCAAAAATAACTTAAAATACAACTTTCTCCCTCCAAAACCTCACATTTTCATACCCAGGTCCCAAAAAGTCATCTCTTTCCACTACTTTCTCTCCCTAGCACACCATTGCAACTCCTGTGTCTCCATTTCTTTCTTTGTGCATCTTCTTCTTTGAATTCCTACTGTCACTTCCATAGCCTGAACTCCAATGGAGAAACCTAAATCTCATAGACATCCAAAAGATGAGGTTATCGCAATAAAATGTCACAATATCAAGGCTATAGAAGGAATTTGGTTAAGACATGAGTTCTACAAAGGTGCATGGGTGTACATGCAACCCTCTAGTGTTGGTCCTCATTGTGTAAGAGATCATGGAAACTTGGGTCTTCATTGGAAGGGGAGTTTATTAGGCTTCAAAAAGCTCAAAAATGGTGAAACTGTTGCCATTGTACAACATGTTTTCACAATGTCAAGCATGAAATTGGAAAACTTAAACAAAAGAGATATCCTATCAAATGTAAGTATTACTCATTGACTTTTGTCCAAGTTTCATAATATACCTAGCTAAGTTGTGTAGTTTTTTGTTATAGACATATTTCCTTCTACCTTGGTGGAAGAGCAACCACTTCATAGCCTTGCAGGTACTTTCCAAGCATTGCATGCAAATGTTGGGTCGATAGTCTTTCCACAAGCCCATCCTGCTCAGCTATTACGCGAGAGAGTTTTCTTTTACACACATACATATGTTGTACCCTCTTCATCAAATGATTTTGGCAGGTTAGAGATGATTAAGGTAGATTCCCTTTCAAAGCTTGAGTGGTCACAACCTGATATATGGACATTAACATCTTTGAAGCATAAGATGGTGATGGACATACACAACTCTTTGAAATTTACAAGAGTTTCAAGATCTATAGGATTACATTGGTGTGTTCCTATTCATTGTTTTGTACATTTATTTCAGATATTCACAATTCGAGAGACTTCAACAATGTTCATGTTAAAAGATATCAGGTACGAGCAGGTAGAGGGTTTACTAGGTGAAAATTGGGGACTTGTAGAAGGATGCACCAAAGGGGATAGATACCTTTGTAAAATTGGTGCAACAGACATAGGATTTCGATACTTAAAACATCGTACTTCATTGTACATTAGATTCTATTATGATCATTGGATGTGTAAACTTGGTGAATGAACACCATTACAAGGTTCTCAGGGTTTTATAATTTCATTTGAAATTAAGATAAATCTACCCAACAACGAAATGGAAGTTATTTCACTAAATCATCATTGGACTCTTGCCAACATGAGAGAACATCTAGTAATAATGGGATTTGAGATCTGGATCAATCAAAGTTCAAAATACAAGGGCATAAAGTAAATAGCATATGGTATTTTTTTCTTTTGTTTATACAAATTTTTATATTCAAATATGTTATTTTAAAGTTTTCTATTTGTCTGCAGATTGGTAAGAGGTTGGAGGATAAAATTAAAGTCTTTCCTGAATGGAGTGTAGATGGAACTCAACTTTCATTGTCATAGCTCAAGAACTATTTGAGTGCTAGAGTGTACATACAACCTATGTTCCATTTATAACCCTTCCTCTGCCACAATGTATTTAACATGCAAGACATGTAGCATGTAAAATTTTTTGATCTCAATATGATGTACAATTTGCAAAATCTTTGATTTTTCCAATGGCAATTTATTATAATTTTAAAGTTCTAAGAATTTATTTTTTCTACTATGTAGATGTGGTGTATCTTATTCTTGTTAATGATTCTGTTCAATCTTTTTTATGAGCCAAAGTTTCTTTTTTAGAGTTTCGTGCATGATTCTTTTATTTGAATGTATCACTTTTAGTTTTAAAATGGGTCCCACTCACTTAAAAATTTCGAAACTACTATAAAAGCAACACTTATTCACTCATTTCTCAAGAAGAGCTAGAAGCACTCGCAGAGCATGCACACAAGCTAGTATCATGCGCAACCCAAACATCCTCGAGAACTCTTCAATGAGTTCTTGGAATCAACTGAGTTCAAAGTTCAAACACACTTGTATGACCTATTGTCTAGAGTCCCTGATCTAGAAAAAACAATTCAACTGATGTGCTCAAGGAAATCATAGAGTTCCTTGAGTACTACATCTTGCATTACTCTATAGAAATACCACCTTATGAGGGTAAATGGGTCCCATGTGACCTTTTACTCTACATACACAAAGGCTATGAAGCCTTCATGGCGCCTTAAGCGCTTCATGGCAATTACTGAAAATGCAGCGCACTTATTAGATGACTCTGTGCCATTAGTAAAGAAACTTAACAAAAAGAAGAGGATGGGTACAAATTCCCTACATTGCAACAACATATTTTATCATCAATGAGGAGCCCGAACCTACACCCTTCGAACTCCCCAACCTTGTCACTGGGGGCTTTGTTAAGGAGAAGAATGAGCCTCAACCAGAGGCCATAAATTTTGCAAAAGAAAGCATTACAATCCACCAAGACTTCCCTGGTGATGTTGAGGACAAACTACGTGAGCAATCAAGCATGGAGGAGGACCCTCCTTCAAATCTCAACCCCTATGAGCCCACATTACCAGAGGTGGAACTTGAATATCTCTCCATCATCGTTGTGGATGGAGAGGAATTTATTTTTCTTCATGATATTGAGAAGGCATTCGGTCTACGTCTAGACGAATACCTGAGTATTTTCTCCACAATGTCAAATGTTTCGCTTGACAACACATCTGACATACTTGAAAAGAAGGCCATCCCACTTGGAGATTTTGTGACAGACACCATAGCAATGGTGTGTGCAGATATCTTAAAAGATGACAATAGTTATACTACGGAGGAGGAGTTCAGCACAGCGCGGGAGAGGATAATGAAGCAGAAAATTCCTACATCCCCCGTAGAAGAGCAGAGTGGCATGGCCCACTCTAGCATTGATCTTGATGCCCCTGGAAGAGGGCACGAAGAAGACAAGCTTCATGATGTAAGTGGTAATTAAATTAAATAAATGGATAATTTAAGTTAACAAAGTAAGAGCTTGAATTCTCATTTTTTCTTAATAGGAAGCAATTGAGCTGGACAAGTTTGCGGCAAGATCTGGTGGAGATCGAGCTTCTCGCGGGAGTGGTTCATCCTTGGCAAAGTACATCAAAAAGTTTCCAAAGGATGATTTTGTTATCATACATAAAGGCTATAGTCCGGATGGGCACTTCATGACTTGGTGCTTGAAGGCCCTTAGCAAAATTTTGTGTCTATGTACAATTACCCAAGGCACTAATTGTGTCATTTTGGTTAGGAAATCCTTAGTTGTAACTACATTAGGACTTAACTTTAGAGGAAAAGTACTAGGGCAAATAGGTATCGCCATGGGTCTGGGAATGCAAGACCCCCATGTAATATCAAGATTTGTGTTGACTTACCAGCTGCATCAATCCCTCCAAAGGAGAAAGAAACTTGTAGAGAAATTGAAGGCAACTGAGAAATGATGTAAATGTTTGGATAATATGAACTTTAGTTTTTCCTCTTTTGTTTAGTCCTATGTATGAAATGTGCTTCATAAATTGAACCTACCATTGTCTCCACAAATTGTATGTAATTTTAAGTTTTTTTTATTCATGGTCTATGGTCTGTCTATGGTGCCAATGGTTTGTGGTATCTTAAAAAGCATAAATTAGGTCAAAAAATCCCCAGCCACAGAAACGCAGGAATCAACCTTGCAAAAATTTTGCAAGGCTGATTCCCGTGTTTCTATGGCTGGGGCTTTTTTGGCCTTTTTTAGTGTTTATGAGGGCTCCAAAGTGTACGATAGTGTGATATTATTCAATTTCTCTTGGTAATGGGTCGCATCAACTATACACTGAAGTCTAAGGAAGCCAAAGATTACCTGGAGTGACTAGCCTCTGTATTATATACTCCTAACATCTCATCTATACATAGGGTGCATAAACAAGGCCATAAAATGCAAAAAAACCCCAGCCACAGAAACGCGGGATTCAGCCCTGCAAAAAATTTGCAGGGTTAAATCCCACATTTCTATGGCTGGGGTTTTTTTTGCATGAAAATGACTTGTGGGGCAATATTAGGTACAATATGTGCATATCTAGTCAAAAAACAATAGGTAAATGCATGCAGGTTCAACTTATTCCATGTATAATTGGCTGAAGCAAAAGTTATTTGCATACACTTATGGTGGGGAGTCAAAGATAGAGAGACTGAGAGAGAGAGAAAAAAACGACACAAAGAATATAGGTAAAAACAAAACTTTTTATTAATCATTGTATTACATCACAAAGTAGGCCTATCAAAGGGTACAATATACACATGTCATGGGTTATTTCCTCTAATTCTTCTTGCTAGCTGAATGTCCTTGGGTTGTATGGTTACTCTCTTGGTATGGATAGCACATAGGTTAGAGTCCTTAAGCATGGAGATGAGGTATGCCTCAGCTTCCCCTTGAAGCACTTCAAGTGCTATCCCTTGCATTCGTAGACCTGCATAGTAGCTTTGTAGTTCTCCTTTTACTACCCTTGCAAAAGCTCTTCGTGGTATGAGTAGTTCAATGGACTTTTGATAGTGTCGTATCTCTGCAAAATCCTTGCATTGCCTCCTTCATCTTTGTGGAGCTCTTGCATTGGGAGGTATGTTCGGTTGTTGTTGAGGTCTGCATCGTGGTTGATAGTTTTTCTTTGTTTGATGTACACGATGTGAGGGTCCAACTTCATCTTGCACCTTTTGTTGTTGATGTGGTTGTTGACTTTGCTCCCTTTCCTCCTCTATTGGTATTTACCCTTGCCCTTGTGGAAGTGTCTTGCCTCCATGTGTCACCCTATGGCTCGTTGGAATTTGCATATCATTCCATGGTGGTTGATTGCTGCTTTCATCATTCGGGGATGACTCCTCATCACTCTCTGATACAACCCTTCTCATCAGCTTTTGTTTGGGTCTTGCCTTGATGGGTGTCCTTGTTGGTGGATCATCATCTGAATTTGACTCTGATCGTCTTGGAGTGAAATACTCTTGTCTATTGGACACTTCATGTTCTCGCAATGGATTGCTCCCAGGTGGTGTGCCATCATGTGACACAGGCACATATGTGCTCTGGGAACCACTTCGTGGTCTTTGGGGGGGTTGCAACCATGGTGGGCATTGTGTCCCTATATGAGGGCTAGGAAAGAACACACAATGTTTCCTTGCAGTTTGTTTGGTGCATGCCATTCTCTTGAGTTGCAAAAAGTGTGAAACGAAGTGAGTTCTCTCTATCTATAGAGTTTTTTTAAAATATGCTTGTTCACAAGAATAGACAAAACATGTTTAAAAACATATAGAATATTATAATATAAATAATAACACATTGAAACCAAGATTACAATAATCATAGATTTTACTACATAATGGGAAATAAAAAATTCACTCTATTTCCAAGCTGAGCCTTCTCGTTGTGTCCTAGCACGCCACTGAGCATGATGGAGAGGTCCTAATGATGACTTCCATTTATCACTGGCAATGTTGTGTTGCATGGTTCTCGCAAGTTTTGCCAATTTTGAATCCCTAAGTCGTTCCACAAAAAACTTTCTCGAGAATGTAGTGCGGTAAAACCAATTAAACAACTCCTCCATGTAGTTTGATTGCATTGGACGACCACCATGTCGCATGTTTTTGAAGTAGACACCCCTGGCTTTGTAGTGTGACTTTTCCATTCCTTGGGTACTTAAAATCTCTAATGACCCATATCGATGCATGAAATAAGCTCCATGTGCAAATAAAATATGCTAAAAATTGTTAAGTACATTGGAAAAAGGTAAGTGCAATGAACACTTTTAGAAGAAGTTTACACTTACAATGTAGTGTGTTATATTGCTCTCTCCCCAAGATTGAATGAAACACTTGGAGAACTCCACTAATGTTTCTTGAAACAATTGATGTTGAATAGCACTAGACCTAGTTAGACCCATTAAGCCTACCAACTTATCAAAGCTCGACCAAACCTTCTTTCTCTTATTACAAAGATCAACTTGAGAGTCATTGTCTGTTGTGATCATGCATAGGTCTTTCCACAACTCATAATGTTCATTGTTTTGAGTGCTAGTACCTCTTCTTAAAAATTGTCTTGCTTTATTTTCTATCATTGACACTTGTTGCAAACTATCTTGAGATTCTCCAACTTTCTTAACAATTAGGGTTACGTTTCCACCATGAGAACCAATTGAATTAAGAAGTTCCTCCAATTTCTTTATAGCTTGAATGGATTTATCAACTGGCTTCATGGCAAATGCATATTCTATATGGAGCTTCAATAGTATATCCAAAATTTTCATGAAGGCATGCAAGCTGCAAAAGTGGACATTCAGTAAAGGGAATGGAATAATGGGATTCCAATCCTTATCTAACATGTCACGATTAGGTGTACCTAACATGGGACACCTCATTAAAGGTATATCCCATTCAGTAGATGGAGATGCATCTGTGTCATCAGCTTAATCATCTATACTGTTTTGTTTTCTCTTTGTTTGTTTATAACCTTGTGTGCAATATGGACAAGGATAGAGAGTAGATGCACCTTGTTTGCACCCTAACATGCATTTGATAGTCTTTAAGTCTCCACCTAAGTGCCACTCTACTTCAAAATCACCTAGGCCTTCTACAATGATTTTGGCACCATGAATTTGAGAAGTTATCACCTCTGTGATCCATGGGGTCCTACTAAAAATCCATGTAAGAACATCATTGGATTCTCTAGGTACTTCAATACACCTAACCACCATATATCTTTCTCGGATTGGACACTATATGTAAAGTGATGGGTAGATTATTCACTTTCATCAATAATGGCATGGGCCATAGCTTCGTTCATGAGTGTCACACTAAGTCTCTCCATACGTCGTCCCTTTATGATTTGACATTCGTCTAGCTTCAATACAAACTTGAGCTTAGAACCACAATCTACATCAAATAACAAACATTATATTAATAAAAATACTATGAATGTCATTATCAAAACAATGGATATACCTTGAATTGTGGATTTGTAAAATTTAACCATTTCCTTTTGAAGCCTCTCAAAATTGACAGATATATTGTTGTACTTTGTGTAGATGAATCCCTTTCTAGATGTGTTTTTCAACTCTTTCTTTGATGTAGATGAATGATAAATGGATGCAGGCATAACATCTTCTATATGCAGGTAATTTCCAAGAGTATTGGCTACATCCTCACTGGTCATCTTCTTCTTCAGAGATACCTTGTAAGGGCATGGAAAATGCTTTGGAAAATACCTTTGTTTTGCAGAGCCTACTTCAAAAGATTGTACAATGTAGTGTATGCTCTAGTACTAACACCTTCTTCATCACATACGATCCGTACCTCACTAGGACTAATAACATCTTCTAAGTTGCCTGCAAAATCTTTAATCACTTGGGTTTTGATGTGATTTCCTATTGGTGAATCCAAAATCATAAGCAGATGTTTGTTGCTAAGAAAAGAATTCAGAAACTTCAATTGATCCTCCATTGTTGAGGAAGCATTGGCATCTTCAACAAATGACCTGCACAATAAGAAACTCAATCTAAAAGTCTTTTAACATAAATAAACAAGCGAAACACATATCTAAGTGCATAAACATGTCGCTTCCGTGCTCCACCACTAGTTGAAAGATCTTGAAAGGATGACAATGGTCATTTCCTATATCTCATCCCAAGTGGAGTCTCTTTTAGTTGTGTAAGATTGGCTTTTAACTTTGTAATTGTGCTCTCCTTTTCTTCCACATCTTGTTGGAGTCTATTATTGTACTCATCCAAAGATTTGATAGCACTTTCTAAAGTGTGTATAGCACACTCTAAACTATGTATCTTGAAATGGTTGTTATGACATTGTTGCATCCAATAATTTGCTATAGATATAGAATGGTTAGACAATGGCTTGCAATAGCCTAACAGTCCATCTTCACCACTACCAAGGAATTATAGAATGTGGAGATATTATGGAATCTAGGATGAACATTAGACATGGATCTAAGGGATACAAAGCACCATTGACCCAAAGATCAATATTCTTCTCTCGAGCTGCACGTCGTTCATTTTGAGAATCTATGTCATTGCTACCTCTAGTTGTTGGTGCAAATTCTGTTGGAACATGAACATGTACACTCTTTGAGTGAGGAGCACGCGTTGGTGCTTGTGTCATGTTCGTAATACATGTGAGCACCATGATGTTCCAAAACTCCAGCACCGATTAGGAAGAAGCACAGAGATGGTTGGAATGGCTTGTACAGTAGCTATGTGCAAGAAAAAAAGTGTGTTTTGGGTATGTGGATAGATCAAAATGACTTTTTTCAGTGTGTAAGAGGGAAAGTAAGTTTTTTTTTCAAAAATTCATGTTTTGGGGCAACCAAAGTTACGATTTTGATGATGTGGCACTTAACTTTTGGAGGGATTTCGAAATTATGTTTTTCAAAGTATTTTTAATAAAAACAAGACTAAAAAAATTAACTTTTGACATATACATAAAAGTATGGGCCATTTTGAATAAAGAATAGCTGAAAAAGAGACTTTTTTAGAAAAGTCATTTTTTTATTCATAAAGATGGACGGATTTGATGAGATGGAAAGTGGTTTTTCTCTCTCTCTATGTGCAGAAGAGAGAGAAGACCCTAGCTCAACCTAAAAAAAGCCTATTTCAGCCTATCAAAAAGTGCTCTATTAAAAGCACTTTGTCCCCTTAACAAAGTACAAGATTAAGCTTAATCCCTAAAAATTAGGAATCCTTACAAGGCCCATGTAGGGTTCACTTTTTTTCCTAATGTCCATAGAGGACATGGCTGAGAAGGTAACCCAAAAGCTAGGAGTCTAAACAGACACCCAAGATAACCTTAGTCAAGCATTGTTATACCTATAATGATGACTATATGGCAAACGCTTGCCCAAACATGACAAAATCTCAAGGCAACCCTAGTAGCCAGTACTGCACAATAGAAAGGTGGTACACTAACCACAATACACAAGGTTGTCCGTACAACAAGCAAGTGGTTAGATAGAACTACCCACAGACACATCAACAACCCTGTAAATACCATGTCCAATACAATGCTCAACCTCATTATTATAGGCCCCAACAAAACTACCATCATGATGTACCCTCACTACAATGGAATACCATCCATAAAGCACCTGAAGAAACTGAGTCGGTTCAATCTTCAGAGTTAGACCCTTCATGGTTGCACAAGGACACTCATCTATGGATGTATAAGGTAGCTAAACAAAAAGAGGAGCGACTAAAAGTCAGAACTTTAGGCTTTCAGGGATACCCACATACCCTCCAAGATCCTACCTATGTGCCAATAGTATTTCCAGATGAGGAATTTGAGCCTCACGGTTGGAAAAAGATCTTAGCCACCATTTCAATGAGGATGGCTATGATATGTCTATCTTTATGATAGAACCCATGGAAGAAGAGCCTGTTTTAGAATAATCTATTGAAAGGACCCTCCGGCAAGTGATGAAGATCTCGAGTCGATCATCATAGAACCCCTTTGTTTGTCAGAAGAAGAATACCTTTATTTTATAGAAGCTACCACTTGTTGGGGATTCTTGTGCAGAAAGGGACTTGAGTGTTTGTAGGAGAAGAAGAAGGGTAAGAAGAAGGATACAGACACCGAAAACTTCTGTAGATTGAGTATAAAGAGAGAAATACAATAATGATGCACAACACAATCCAAATATTCTCTATGCGAAATACCAAAAAGTGCACAATCAACAAAGTTACAAAATACCCAAGGTTCGTGCTGCCCCCGACCTTCTCTGCACCGAACCTCCACCTTCTCCAAGAGCTTGCACTTGTGCACACCTTGCACTCAAGCTTCCAATAGGGGGAGGGATGGACACCTTTTGTCATCATGCACATAGCTTCAATGGGACCTTGTGACCTTTGATTGCATGGCTTAATATTTCTCTGCACACATTTAATTCACACTTCTTGCACACTCTACACTTCCTTCTCTGCGTCGCACACTCACTGTATGTCTCTTGCTCTTCTCTCTCCTAGTGTAGACCATGCTCACGTTGCTTAGTCTAACCAAGAATAATGCCTTGCCTTGAGTTGAGTGTCGGTTCACCTACACTCCTAACTGATAGCATATCTTGGTGCTCACTTTTATGTCCCAAGGTTGTTTCTAAATGTGGGCAACGAACAAATCCCTGTTTTGTCCTGTAGCGACTTTAGACTAAAACAAAAATTTTAATTGGGGGCCATACTTTCACTTTTGCATATGCTTTCTCTTCACATGACTTCACAGTTTGCGTTTCAATTCTTCAAATGTGTACCTAAGGGTTCACCTAAACCTTCCAAACACTTTAAAAACATTTTTGAACCTTAGAGAAATTACAGAAAGACAATCTACAACCTGCATCCAACTTTCTGCAAAACATAACCTTTGTGAACAATTGATTGTGCACTACCTGTGCACCTTGCCACTAAACTTTGAATGCTTTGATCTTGATCATCTTGACTTTGACCTTGACCATGTGGACTTTGATCACTTTGACTTTGATCCTATTGACTTTGACCAATATGACTTTGATGGGCTCAACAGTTGCCCACCACCTAATGGGCTCTTCGTCCCGGAGACCTAACACCAAAACTTGAAGCCGAGATGACACCATGATTCGTGTGCTACAAAATCTTCAAAGGGACATTTGAGCAGCTACCAAGTCCACCATGAATAGTAAAGAACAAGCACCAGAGAAGAACCAAAAGAACTTTGCATTGGAGAGCACATGATTGAGAATGGAGGGTAGGAGGAAAGTATAGGGAGGGATGAGAGGGAGAGGGTAAGTAGAGGTAAGGGGTGGGGCTGGTTGGACAGATAAGGGAGGGGCAGGGAGAAGGATTAGGGCTTGGAGAGGGCCAAAGGGATAAAATAGGAAAGCTACATAGGGTGTATAATGGAAAATGTGAAACTTATGGTAAAATAAAGTGATAATAGACCATGTGGACCATGTGCATAATGAAAAACATGTGATAAATGTGCTCAAAACATGTGGGTTTTGACCAAAAGTCAGAGAAAAACTGGGATTTTGGAGAATCTAAGTCAAAACATGAGTTTAGAGGTGCCAAAAGACGTGAAATTGACCCCAAGTTTGAAAAAAATGGCCATCCAAGGTGCAATCTAGAGCCAAAGCATTGGATCGAGAGAAATATATATATATATATATATATATATATATATATATATATATATATATATATATATATATATATATATATATATATATATATATATATATATGTGTGTGTGTGTGTGTGTGTGTGTGTGTATGTATATATATATATATATATATATATATATATATATATATATATATATATATATATATATATATATATATATATATATATATATATATATATATATATATATATGTATTGTTGATATATTTATGTAGTGATGTGTGTGAACACACTAGGACCACCGGGGCACTTTTTTCCCTCTTTAGGAGGTTTTTTTCCCCCAGCTTGTATATACGCCTATTGCCCTAATGGGCTACTAATCTTTGTACATTCTCTAGTAATACATTCAGTATTGTGTGCTCCAAGCTTCTTCTTCTTCCTTGTGTTGTTCGCGTGCTTCCACAGACGTCTAACTCCAACAATTGGTATCAGAGCATGTCGTCGCTTCATCTAGGACGCCGTCGACACTCCTCCGTTTGCAATCTCAGATTCGCACGAAATTTGGTGAGCATACTGAGGGTGTTTCAGAGATCAAAACAGCTTCGCTATGTGGTGCCGAAATCGCGATCTGAGCTCGTTTCAGCCTCCGAACGCATTATCGCAGTACTTGTGCAGGCTATTTCATCTTTTTGTGCCAAAGGTATATACCAGTTTTTGTTTGCCAGTTTAAGCATCTCCAAGTTTGCTATAGGTCTAGCAAAACTCGTCTGGGCAGTTCTGTCCAACTTTTGAGATACAGTCAATTTTCTGCATCAAGGTATTTTAGTCACCGGCCATGGCTGAAAGCAGTGATGTATTCTGTATGTTGGTTGTTGAGGATAAGTTAGATGGTACCAACTACCCATTGTGGGCTTATATGATGTGACATGTATTGGTTGCAAAAGGATTGTGGAACATTGTGCAGGGTGTTGAAAGATGTCCTGTTACACCTCTGAGTACACGTACTGCAAATACAGGTGCTGGAGCTGATGAAAATGGTGTCGAAGATGATATTCTGCAGATTCCTGTTCGTGCTGTTGTTTCTGCTGCCACGTACTGCAGAGTAGATTTGCTGGGATGGCAGAGATGGTCAGGCACATGCATTGATAGCTTTGTCTGTCAAACGTGCCATTATTCCTCATATTCGCTCTTGCAGAACAGCTAAGGATGCTTGGGATACACTTACCACATTGTACCAAGCTAGGAATGAGGCTCGCGTTGCTTACCTCTGAAAACAATTGGAGAGTGAGCACATGAATGAAGGTGATTGTATGGACAGTTTCCTAACGAAGATCAAAGACTTGAAGGAACAATTGATTTCTGTTGATGAGGTTATACCAGATAGCTCACTTGTGCAGACCGTTCTGTCTGCAAATCTTGTGCAGGAAGAAGAATGGGCGTTTACTACTGTCTTCAGTTTTGACCCGTCTTCTCATGAGTAGTGCATGTCTACAGTAGACTCAGATGTTTGGTATTTTGACAGTGGGGCTACCAAACATATTACCTCGCAGCGCAGTTTCTTCTCTTCACTCGAACATGTCCCTACAGGGAATACTGTTACATGCGCCAACAACTTCTCTTATCCTATTATGGGAGTTGGTAAGATCATTTTGACTACTGCTGATGGTAGTTCTTTCACTTTGTCAGATGCTTTATTTGTGCGAGGGATCAAAAAGAGCCTGTTATCAGTTTCTGCATTAGCCAAGATTGGCTTGGTTCTGAAATTTATTGATGACAGGTGTACAGTTCATGATCTGTCAAATGGCGATGTGATTATTGCCTCTGGCATTTTATGTCATGGGCTGTATAAGCTCATAGACTATGAAAGATCTGAAAATGATTTGGCATGTGTAGTAAATGATTCTCAGGCTATGTTAGATGCAAAGCTTTGGCATGCATGCTTTGGTCATCTGAATTTTGCTAGTTTGCTACGCCTGTAGAAATCTGAAATGGTGTCCTCTTTGCCCAAACTTGAGGCGCCTGGAAAACATGTTTGTGAAGGCTGTATTTTGGGAAAAATGTAGCGTTCCTCCTTTCCAAAAGATGGTTCAGTTCGGGCTATACAGAAATTGCAGCTTGTACATAGTGATGTCTGTGGTCCTATGCAGACACCCTCTTTTGGAAATTACCTTTACTTTGTGACTTTCATTTATGATTTTTCCAGGCATGCATGGGTATATCCACTCAAAGCAAAGTCCAAAGTGTTCATGTGCTTTAAGCAGTTTTTGGTTTTGGCTGAAAATCTATCAACATGTAAAATGGGCACCCTCCGTTCTGATCGAGGGGGGGAATATATGTCTTCTGATTTTAATGCATTTCTAGTTGAACGTGGGATAAAACACCAGTGTACAATGCCATATACACCTCAACAGAATGGAGTTGCTGAACGAAAGAACAGGTCACTCATGGAGATGGCGAGGTGCATGGTCAAGAGTCAGGCTTTACCACATAGTTTCTGGCTTGAGGCTGTCATGTGTGCAGCATATGTACTAAACAGGTGTCCCACTAAAGCACTACAGTCTATCACTCCATATGAGGCTTGGCATGACCGCAAGCCATCTGTTGCTCATCTGCGTGTTTTTGGTTGTTTGGCATATGCACTAGTGCCTGAACAACATCGCAAAAAATTGGATGATAAGGCAATAAAATGTATTTTTGTTGGGTACAGTTCTGAAAGTAAAGGCTATCGTCTGTATCATCCACAGACTAAATGCATTCTGGTTAGTCGTGATGTTGTCTTTGTGGAAGATGCTATTCAGCCATTGCTTTCATGTACTAAGGAGACATCTGTTAGCTCCAAAGACATGTATGATACTTTGATGCCTCTTTTTATAGGTGGACAGTCTAGTGCTGGTCCTAATGAGGCAACTTCTCAGCCTTTGCAAATTTCATATGATGATGCAAATCATTCCAATATTATGTAGATTTACATGATGCACTTGTTGATGAGAGAGCTGATATTCAGCAGGCAAAAACTATGCCAAAATGGCTGGTGCAGACTTTGCGTGACAGCAAATTAGATGCACCTTTGTCATATCGTACTCGTTCAAGCTCTCTTAGTGCCTCCTTTGCATTAGATTGCTATGCTATGGCTGCGTCTAGTCTCTATGATGAGAATGAGCCTGTTTCTTTTGATGAAGCACAGAATTCAGAAAATTGGATGGCTACTATGCAATCTAAATATGATGCTATAATGAAGAATGGTACATGGTCTTTATGTGACTTGCCTCCTGGCAAGAAGGCTATTGGCACTAAGTGGGTATACAACCTAAAGCATAAACATGATGGTACAGTTGACAGGTATAAGGCTAGGCTTGTTGCAAAGGGTTATGCGCAGGAAAGAGGCATTGATTTTGATGAGACCTTTGCACCTACATGCCGTATGACTACTGTTCGGAGCATTTGTGCACTTTGCAGCCCATCATGGTTGGAATGTACATCATTTGGACATTAAAACAGCATTTCTGAATGGTGACTTGCATGAAGAAGTGTATGTTTTTCAGCCCCGTGGCTTTGTGTAGAAAGGGCATGAAAACCAGGTGTGTAGGTTAAAGAAGGCATTATATGGTTTAAAGCAAGCACTACGTGCTTAGTATGAGAAGATACATGCCTATCTCGTTGCACATGGTTTTGAGAACAATCCAACTGAAAGCGCCTTATATGTTAAGCGTGCTCATGATGTGCTTCTTATCATTGTTGTCTATGTTGACGACATGTTGCTCACTGGTCCTATTGAGAAGCATATTGCTGATTTCAAGGCTGATTTGCATGCCTCATTTGAGATGTCTGATTTGGGGCATTTGCATCACTATTTGGGCATTCAGTTTATGCAAGTTGATGGTGGAATGGCTTTGTGTCAAACGAAATATATTGACACATTATTGCAGCGTTTTGGCCTTGAAGACTGTAAGCCTATTGCCACTCCTATGGAGACAGGTTTACGATTGAGTCTTCATGATGCTAGAGATGCATTTGATGCTGTTCTCTATCAGCAAGTTGTTGGATGCTTGATTTACTTATGCATTACTCGGCCACATACTCAGTTTGCTGTCTCACAGATGAGCAGATTTATGCATTGCCCAGGAGTCAAGCATTGGCCGGCGGTTAAGTGCATCTTTCGCTACTTGAGTGGTACTCGGCTACTTGGTTTGTTTTATCCCAAGGGGGGATCACTACCGCCAGATTTGCATGCTTTTTCTGACTCTGACTGGGCTGGTTGCTATGACACTCGTGTGTCCACCAGTGGTTTTTGCTTCATGCTTGGTAGCTCATGTATATCTTGGTTGAGCAAGAAGCAGCCTACTATGGCCACTTCCAGTTGTGAGGCTGAGTATAGGGTAGCTTTCACAACGACTGTTGAGTGTGTGTGGCTCAGATGCCTTATGGCTGATTTGGGTGTTGGCCAGTCTTCTGCCACCACCATCTTCACTGACAGTCAGAGCGCACTGGCAGTTGCGAGGAACCCTGTGTTCCATGCTCGCACTAGGCACATTGAGGTGCATTATCACTATGTCAGGGAGAGGTTCTCTGCTAGGGAGATCAGCTTGGCATATGTGCCCACTCAGGAGAACATTGCAGACCTTTTCACGAAGGCTTACTTCCTTTTGTGGAGTGATTTCCACATAGCTTGGCACTTCCTTATACATGAGTGCCAGCTCCTTGTTCACCGCATCACTCCCAGGGGGGATTTGTTGATATATTTAGGTAGTGATGTGTGTGAACACACTAGGACCGCCGGGGCACTTTTTTCCCTCTTTAGGAGGTTTTTTCCCCCGGCTTGTATATACGCCTATTGCCCTAATGGGCTACTAATCCTTGTACATTCTCTAGTAATACATTCAGTATTGTGTGTTTGTGCTCCAAGCTTCTTCTTCTTCCTTGTGTTGTTCGTGTGCTTCCGCAGACGTCTAACTCCAACATATGTGTGTGTGTGTGTGTGTTTTTGTTGGAGCCAAAATAAACGTAAAAAATTTAAAATAATAAAAAAAGAAAAAGAGAGGGAGGGCGACGGGGTGTGTGTTAGAGAGAGGGGGGAATTTGGTTTTTTTTTAATAAAGAAAAAGAAAATAAGCTGTCGCCGACCTTTTTTTTTGAAAAATACCAAAAAATAGATAAAAAATACAAGGAAAATCCAAAAAAATTAAAAAAAAATCCAAACAAATCAAGAACAATTCTCAAAAAATTGCCTAAATTTCTAGGCGACTTATCCCACTCAACACCATAGAGAGCTTCCTTTTTTCCTCCATTTTATCAAGAAAAAAACATTTAAAAAATATTAGAAAAATCTAAAAATGCTTAAAAAAACTCCCAATGCCAAGGGCTATGAAATGTCTTCTAAGTCGCATAAAAAATCAAGGAACAAGCATGAAAATGGTAAAAAATTACTAAAATTTAAGCAAAAATTATAGTACGAGAAGGCTATGTACAACCTCGACAGATTTTGCAAGTTCCAAGTGATCCATAAATCTTCACTTGTGATGATGATAGGCCTTGAGCCTTGATATGATGACTCATTGAAACTCCTTGACCTCCATAATCTCCAAATGTATTGTACTTAATTTGGTTTGTCTTCTTTTTGGGCATACTGATCATCTGATAGGGCCACCCTAAATCCTTCATTAGAATACTATTTCCTCCACATTGCATCTTTTGTATCTTTGTTTCAACTAGTGTGTGACTTAATCTACAAAATTTCATTTTTTCCATTCCAGCTGCATCTTTTGTATCTTTGTTTCAACTAGTGTGTGACTTAATCTACAAAATTTCATTTTTTCCATTCCAACTTCTTCAGCCAATGCAATCCTCTATTTCGAAAGACTTGCACGTACTCCCTCCACATCCTTGTAAAGCCCTGCACTTACTGCAAAAAAAATTGACATAATAGATGATATCCATACCAGTATCCATAACAAACTAGCCATTAATGTAGGATTTGAAGAAGCTTCATCATTGCTGCACTTAAGGGATTTTCTTTTCATCTCTCTTCTATGTCCTTTGGTTGAGACTGTTTCTTTTGAATCAGCACCCTCGATGATGTCTTGTTTTCCTTCATAGACTTCCTCTCTACTTGAGTTTGGAAAAATTCCATAGCAGGAAGACGGGTCTTCTACATGGAGCCAAGCCAACATGTTTTCTTCTTCATATAAATTTGCTTGTTCATATAGATGTGCTTCTGGGTTGTGCAACAATTCTTCTTCCATACAAATACCAATTGTCTACATCATTTTGGTATGTCTTTGGTTGTCTAGACCTTCTTTTGAAATATCTGCTGCAACTCATTTCCCTCTTGTTTTACCCACATTGTGTCCTTACCCCAATCATGTAGCACATTGGCATGCCTTAACCAAGGCCTCCCAATCAACAAGGGGAAACTTCCTTCTACCTGTGGAAGCCTTAGAACAACAAAGTCCAGGTTAAAGATGGTACCTTGTATCTCAACTAAGACTGCAGGGATCACTCCCATAGACCTTACTATGCTTTGGTCTGCCAGTGTTACAGTGAAGTTGGCAGGTCTTGAAGGTTGAAGTCCAATCTTTTTCATGGTATGTTCAGGCATCAAGTTAATGCTTGAACTCCCATCTACAATAACTCCTTGAAACTCATGTCTTTTGATAGTAACTGTTAGCTGAGGTCTTTTATAATCTATGAGGGGCGCTTCCCCTAAAATTCTATCTTTCTGCATAACAGTAGTCTTTGCCACTAAACTTGTTATGGAAGCCTCATCAATTATCTGCAATAGTTATCACCTGAATTTCCTATCCATCTTTATTAAATAAAAAACACTGACCTCCTTTTTCATGGACTTGAGTAGTCTTGAAGCTTCTGATTCCTTGAGAGCATTAGCTCTATTTGACTTATCAAACTCATCATGTGCCCTATTGAACGCATGTCCAATGGCATTACTACTACCTATGAGATCTTCTTTTTGCCTTGTATTTGCACATATGTCGTTCGTCTTCAGATGTCACATTTTCTTTATTTAGTCCATTAATCCCTGACTCTTGACCTATTTCTAATTGAGCCTTTCCCTTGCTTCTTGTTTGCATTGTAAAATATTCAACTTCTTCTAATTGCACCACCATGGTGAAATGGTTGTCGGCAAACTGACTAAACCATTTGTGTGCTAGCCCTTCTAATGTTGCAGGGAAAAGAATAAAAAATGCATCTTCTCTTCCCATTAGACCCCTTGTCTTACATAAGGCTAACAATCTCCTAATGTGCTCATATGGGTCTTTTTGTGCTAATCCTCTGAAGGATGGAATATTGATATTCAATCTACAAAGTAAAGTTTCCGAATCTACCTGGGCTCCCATATTCAAATGGAAGCATTGGAATGAGGCTCAGATAAGTTAACAAATTGTCTGAAAGTCTTAAAGGCTTCCTCCACCACTCTTGATGTGTAGTTAAACCAAATATATAGTGCCTTGGAATCTTTAAGGCCTCTGTGATTGCTGGTGATAGGAAGTAAAAACTACACATAGGGAAATTACAATATCATGTCAAGGAGGAACAAGTTGGCTAGGGGTGCTGGAGGACAAGAAGCTTGATCTTCGAATAACCTTCCTTCTTGTTGCCTTGCAAGGGACCCTCAAGCTTTGGGACCGGGTTGCGGTCATGGGCTGTTCATACTCCTCTTAGATTAAGATAATTCCAATGGAAGAAAGATTACCTCTTAATTCAATACAGTACTCTCACCCTTGAATTATTCTACACTTTGCAAATTGCTTCTTCTATGCTCAAGCCTCCTTTGTCCCACCAGGCATGCCAAATTTTATTGGGGGATTCTTGTGCAGAAAGGGACTTGAGTGTTTGTAGGAGAAGAAGAAGGGTAAGAAGAAGGATACAGAGACCGAAAACGTCTGTAGATTGAGTATAAAGAGAGAAGTACAATAATGATGCACAACGCAATCCAAATACTCTCTCTAAGAAATCCCAAAGAGTGCACAATCAACAAAGTTACAAGATACCCAAGGTTCTTGCTGCCACCGACCTTGTCTGCACCAGACCTCCACCTTCTTCAAGAGCTTGCACTTGTGCACACCTTGCACTCAAGCTTCCAATAGGGGGAGGGATGGACACCTTCTGTCATCGCGCACACAGCTTCAATGGGACCTTGTGACCTTTGATTGCATGGCTTAGTCCTTCTCTACACACATCTAAGTCACACTTCTTGCACACTCTGCAGTTCCTTCTCTGCATCCCCCACTCACTGTATGTCTCTTGCTCTTCTCTCTCCTAGTGTAGACTATGCTTACCTTGCTTAGTATAACCAAGAATAATGCCTTGCCTTGAGTTGAGTATTGGTTCACGTACGCTCCTAACTGATAGCATATCTTGGTGCTCACTTTTATGTCCCAAGATTGTTTCTAAATGTGGGCATTCAATGAATCCTTGTTTTGTCTTGTAGTGACTTTAGACTAAAACAAAAATTTTAATTGGGGGGCCATACTTTCATCTTTGCCTACGCTTCCTCTTGACATGACTTCACATTTTGCCCTTCGCATCATGAAAAACATGTGATAAATGTGCTCAAAACATGTGGTTTTTTATCAAAAGTTAAAGAAAAGTTGGGATTTTGGAAAAACTAAGTCAAAAAAATGAGTTGAGAGGTGCCAAAAGACATGAAATTGATCCCAAGTTTGAAAGAAATGGCCATCCGAGGCCCAATTTAGAGCCAAAAGCATTGGACCAAGAGAAATAATAATAAATAAATATATATATATATATATATATATATATATATATATATATATATATATATATATATATATATATATATATATATATATATATATATATATATATATATATATATATAGTTTTTTTTTGTTTGAGCCATCTATGGGGGTTGGCAAAATGAAAAAAAATGAAAAGAAATTAAAAATAAGATAAATTTAATAAATAAATAAAATAAACCTAAAAAAATTAAAATAATAAAAAAAAGAAAAAGAGAGGGGGGCGGTGGGGTGTGTGTTAGAGAGAGGGGGGATTTTTTTCAAATAGATAAAAAGAAAATTAGCCACCACAGGCCTTTTGTTTTGAAAAATACTAAAAAATAGATAAAAATACAAGGAAAATCCTAAAAAAATCAACAAAAATCCAAAAAAAAAATCCTAAAAAAATTCCCTAAATTTCTAGGCCACTTATCCCACTCAAAAACATAGAGAGCTTCCTTTTTCCCTCCATTTTATCAAGAAAAAAGACATTAAATTTTTTTTTTTTAATCTAAAAATGCTTTCAAAAACTCCCAAAAATTTTCTAAAAATGTATTTAGGCCAAGGGCTATGAAATGGCTTCTAAGTCATATAAAAACTCAAGGAACAAGCATGAAAATGGTAAAAATTACTAAAATTTAAGCAAAAAATATGGTACGAGAAGGCTATGTACAACCCTGGATAGATTTTGCAAGTTCCAGGTGATCCAGAAATCTTCACTTGTGATGATGATAGGCCTTGAGCCTTGATATGATGACTCATTGAAACTCTTTTCCCTCCATAATCTCCAAATGTACTCTACTTCATTTGGTTTGTCTTCTTTTTGAGCATACTGATCATCTGATAGGGCCACCCTAAATCCTTCATTAGAATACAGTTTCCTCCATACTGCATCTTTTGTATCTTTCTTTCAGCTACTATATGACTTAATCTACAAAGTTTCATTTTTTCCATTCCTGCTTCTTCAGCCAATGCAATCCTCTATTTCCAAAGACTTGTAAGTACTTCCTCCACATCCTTGTAAATCCATGCACTTACTGCAACAAAAATTGACATAACAGATGATATCCATACCAGTATCCATAACAAAATGACCATTTATGTAGGATTTGAAGAAGCTTCATCATTGTTGCACTTAAGGGATTTTCTTTTTATCTCTCTTCTATGTCCTTTGGTTGAGACTGTTTCACTTGAATCAGCACCCTGAATGATGTCTTATTTTCCTTCATAGACTTCCTCTCTTCTTGAGTTGGGAAAAATTTCATAGCAGGAAGATGGGTCTTCTGCATGGAGCCAAGCCAACATGTTTTCTTCTTCATATAAATTTGTCTCTTCATATAGATGTGCTTCTAGGTTGTCCAACAATTCTTCTTCAATACAAATACCAATTGTCTACATCATGCTGGTATGTCCTTGGTTGTCTGGACCTTCTTCTAAAATTAACTACCACAACTCTTTTCCCTCTTGTTTTACCCACATTGTGTCCTTACCCCAGTCATGTAGCACATTGACATGCCTTAACCAAGGTCTTTCAATCAATAAGGGGAAACTTCCTTCTACCTGTGGCAGCCTTAGAACAACAAAGTCCAGGTTAAAGATGGTACCTTGTATCTCGACTCGAACTCCAGGGACCACTCCCATAGACCTTACTATGCTTTGGTCTACCAGTGTTACAGTGAAGTTGGCAGGTCTTGAAGGTTGTAGTCCAATCTTTTCCATGGTATGTTTAGGCATCAAGTTAATGCCAGAACCACCATCTACAATAACTCCTTGAAACTCGTGTCTTTTGATAGTAGTTGTTAGCCGAGGGCTTCTATAATATGTGAGGGGGGCCTCCCCTACAATTCTATCTCTCTGCATAACTGCAATCTTTGACACTAAACTTGTTGTGGAAGCCTCATCAACTAGCTGCAATAGTTCTGACCTGAATTTCCCATCCATCTTTATTAAATAAAATATATTGACCTTCTTTTTCATGGACTTGAGTAGTCTTGAAGCTTTCGATTCCTTCAGAGCATGGGCTCTATTTGACTTATCAAACTCATCATGAGCGCTATTGAATGCATGTCCAATGGCATTACTAGTACCGATGAGATCTTCTTTTTGCCTTGTATCTACACATGTGTTGGCTTTGTCTTTAGATGTCTTGTTTTCTTTATTCAGTCTATTAATCCCTGACTCTTGACCTATTTCTAATTGAGCCTTCCCCTTGCTTCTTGTTTGCATTGTAAAAGATTCAATTTCTCTTAACTGCACCACTATGGTGGATGGTGATGGCACCTTGACTTGTTCTGCAACTTCTTCTTTGCACACAGAAATCATTTGAATGTGAGGCCCAGATGAAGATGTCAGGTTCTTAGGACAGCAATTTGTATAATGGTCCCTAGCCTCTGGGCAATTTTTGCAAGGGGGGCATTTTTTGGTAGGGTGCACCTACTTTGGTAATGCCCACATTCTCCACATCTGAAATAGATAATTGGCCTCCTTGGCCCATTTCCCAAGTGTTGGAACTCAAGGTCAAGCACAAGCATGGAAGCACATCAGAAAGGTGGACACACACAAGAAGAAGGAGCAAGTAGGGAGCTCCAAGAAGTACATGTCAAATTTTCAGAGGAATCCCCTACAAAAATAGTGATTTTGATCACTCAAACCATTGTAAATATCATTTCACCTTTTGGCAACTCCATTTTGTTCAAGCCGAGGAGTCCTCGAGCTTGAGGAGTATTAGAAGTACCATCGTACCAATTTTCATAATTTTTAGACTTCGTTTGAGCCCTCAAATAAGCCTTGGAACCTAATTTTTAACTAGGCCAGACACTAGGTCTAGACAGGGCCAAAACTAGTCAAAAAACTATAAAAAGAGCTAGAGAGCTCATTTTTTAGGTTAGCTTGTTAGAGAATAGAGCTTTTGTAAGAGAAATCTTTTGCAATTGAAGCTTTCCATTGTTCCTCTCTTTGATCTTACCTTTTGCGCGTGTGTGTTTATGTGTGTGCATGTTTGTGTGCTTTTCACTCACGCACTTGTGCCTTCACTTGCTCGTGGTCTTCATACCGGTCCTCACGTCTCCGCGGATTGACAAGTAAAGGAGGTGGTGCTTATGCTTGAGCTATACCAAATTTTGACGCCGTTGCCGAGGAGAGAGCTTCGAGGACGAGTGTTGTGATGGTAAGATCGTAGATTTGCGACGTTGGAAGGTAAAAAAACTCTCATTTGTGTTCATTTTTTGATTTTTCTTCTTCATCTTCATCATCATCATCATCATCTTCATCTTCTTCCATCTTCTTCTTCATAGAAATTTCTTGTTTTTTAGTGAATTTTCACCATTTTCATACCATTTTTCATGCATTATTGTGTGAGAAGGAGTTAGGAAGTGCAAGGGAGAGCAAGCGCCTGTGTTCTTCATGATTTTCTACACATACGGAGCTCCCATTGCTCAGTGCTCAGAAATTTGAATTTCCCGCCAAAAAACACGATTCTGACAAAAAATCACAATTTTCATAAAATTCAATTTTTTTCGAAAAAAGATGATTTTCTATTTCCCGCCTAAAAGCTTGTGGAAAAGAACACGATTCTGGGGTCATTCTCAGAATCGCGATTCTCTATTTGTGCTCAAAATCACGATTCTCACAAATCACGATTTTCAACCAAAAACACGATTCTGAGAAAACACAATTTTTAGTGGGCTCAAAATTGCGATTTTCACAAATCACAATTTTCAGCCAAAAAACACGATTTTCTGAAAACACGCTTCTCTATGGCCTCAAAATCGCGATTTTAAAAACATGATTCTCTAAGGTACAAAATCGCGATTTTCAAATCACGATTCTCACTCAAAATCGCATTTCTTGGGGATTGCTCAGAATCGCGATTCTCTTGATTTCAGAGCATCGCGATTCTCTTTATTTCACAGCATCACGATTCTGTTGATTTCACAGCATCGTGATTCTCTTGGTTTCACAACATCGCGATTCTCTTGATTTCACAGCATCGCGATTCTCTTGATTTCACAGCATCGCAATTCTCTAGATTTCACAGCATCACGATTCTCTTGATTTCACAGCATCACGATTCTCTTGATTTCACAGCATCGCGATTCTCATGATTTCACTAAATCGCGATTTTCACACAAAATTGTGATTTTCACACAAAATCGTGATTTTCACACAAAATCGTGATTTTTTCCAAAAGGTCTTGTTTGTGTCATGGACACAAAGAAAACCATCTCCAACCTTATATTCCATGGAAATTTCTATATTTCATGATTGGCTTATATTTTGAAGAAACTAATGCTTCCATTGCGTCCGAAATGTGCCAAAACCCTAAGATCGACTGTCTACTTGCCTGATTCGGATATCCAGAGCTCATGCTTCGAGTCGATGACATCATGATGACATCATCAAGTCGCAACCGCCCTTGGGAACCGCCCTTGAAAACCTATATAAGGAGGGGTTGGCCACATTCATAATCAGTATTGCCAATGCCAGTCTTGGGAGCTCAAGGAGTCGTGACCTCCAAGTAAGTACTTTCAAGTTCCAGTTCTAGTTCTTGTCTTGTTCCTTGTTCTAGTCTAGTTCTTGGACATACTATCTTGTCCCCTTGTAATCTCGTAGTAGGAGATCCTGTCGAGTTCTTCCGTGTATCCAGTTCATCTCCCAGAAGGGAGTTCTTGTAATCGAGACATCTTGTCTCATACTTACGATCCCGGGTTGTGGGATCTCCTGTATCATCTCTAGTTGAGTTATTCATACCTATCAGTCCCGGGTTGTGGGACATCTTGTATCGATCGTACATTCTTGTATCGTTTCCCCTTCGTGGGTGATCTTGTAATCAGAAGTGTATTTCCGAAATCTTGTCTATTGTAGTCAGAGAGCACAATCTAGTGCTCCCCTGACATTTTGGCAAGACTATCTTCATCAAGACCAGGCACCATGGATTCCCTATGTAAGGAGATTCAATCTACCATAAAGGACATGATCGAACATGTGCAAGAGATGAAAAGATTGCTACGACAAGATGATCGATCCATTTCAGACTATGCCTTGAATATCAAGATGTTGTTTCGTGGAACTACATATCAAGAAGACTACAAGGTTAATCAATTTCAAAGTGGCCTCAATCCTGAAGTCAAATGTCTCTTGCTATCCATGCCTCAAGCAAATACCTTGGAGGATGTTATCAATCAAGCAATTCAGTGTGAGAATCAGTTGTTAAAAGAAAGCCAAGTCCAAGAGTCAAAAGTCTTGAATAATGAAGGCACTATTCCTCAAGAATCTGAATCAAGAATCTTTGAAGGCCAAGAAGTCATTACGAATGATATGGAGCATACAAATTATGAAGATATCAAGAAGGTAAAGGATAAGGAGGAGTTCATGTTCAATCAAGGAGGTGGGCTTACTCAACACTCTTCATCAAAGATCTTGGAAACACCACACCATTACCCTAAAAGCTCAAAGGACCTATATTGTCATGAAGCTAAGGAAGCTCAAGGGAGACCCAATCCTTCACCACATTTCAAGATTAAGGATCATGAAGAATTCAAGGTTGATCGTGTCTTAGATTCAAGGATCTCACGAGGACGATTGGAATGCTTTATTGATTGGAAAGCATATGACATCAGTGATCGTACTTGCGAACTTATAGAAAATCTTCAGAGAGCAAAAGTCAAGATTCGTGAATTCCATAAGAAGAATCCAATGAAACCCAAGCTAGAGAACATGGCCGCTCCTCGTGGAACTCGTCGCTTGAGGGGGAGGTGATGTCATGGACACAAAGAAAACCATCTCCAACCTTATATTCCATGGAAATTTCTATATTTCATGATTGGCTTATATTTTGAAGAAACTAATGCTTCCATTGCGTCCGAAATGTGCCAAAACCCTAAGATCGACTGTCTACTTGCCTGATTCGGATATCCAGAGCTCATGCTTCGAGTCGATGACATCATGATGACATCATCAAGTCGCAACCGCCCTTGGGAACCGCCCTTGAAAACCTATATAAGGAGGGGTTGGCCACATTCATAATCAGTCTTGCCAATGCCAGTCTTGGGAGCTCAAGGAGTCTTGACCTCCAAGTAAGTACTTTCAAGTTCCAGTTCTAGTTCTTGTCTTGTTCCTTGTTCTAGTCTAGTTCTTGGACATACTATCTTGTCCCCTTGTAATCTCGTAGTAGGAGATCCTGTCGAGTTCTTCCGTGTATCCAGTTCATCTCCCAGAAGGGAGTTCTTGTAATCGAGACATCTTGTCTCATACTTACGATCCCGGGTTGTGGGATCTCCTGTATCATCTCTAGTTGAGTTATTCATACCTATCAGTCCCGGGTTGTGGGACATCTTGTATCGATCGTACATTCTTGTATCGTTTCCCCTTCGTGGGTGATCTTGTAATCAGAAGTGTATTTCCGAAATCTTGTCTATTGTAGTCAGAGAGCACAATCTAGTGCTCCCCTGACAGTTTGCCTGTTTTGACCCCCAAGAGCTTGATTTGACATAACTTTTTCATCCAAAGTCCATTTTTTGAGCTCTATAGCTCGTTGGAAAGCTCGTTTCGAATCCTACACGGTCTCAACTGTTTTTTATAAGAATAATGCATGGATTTTTAGATAGACTAATTTGAAGTTGACCCTCAGGTGGGACTAGGGAATCAAGGGGACTCCAAAGGATTTTGAACCATACCAAGGGGAAATTTTGGACTCTTAACCAAAGCTTATGAACCTGAGATCTGGTAGACACCTAGGCAAGGATAGACAAAGCATTAGATCTTCTCAGTCTAGTGTCAACCATACAGCTAAGTCTTGGGCACAGCAACTAAGTGGTTGTCCTTACGTACTAAACTCTGACACAAGTGACTCAAAAATGTCTTTTAGCATGGGGAAACCTGTAGGTGGCTCAGGAACTGCCTATCTACAAACACCAGAAGGTCCCTATAAGACACAATTGGAATATATTCGGACCAACCCATTAGGTGCTCGCATCTATGAGGATGGCTTGAGGCGATCAGTGGTCCAACTCAAGAATCGAGATCAACCCTTTGGACTTGAACATCTGGTGGTCAAGTTCGAAGAGGGTTCATACATTGATAAGGAAGGAACCATGTATGTGGTCACCAACCTACCAGATAGGACCGATGAGTTTGGAAATATCATTCATGAGAATGAGATAGGAGACCTAGAACAAGGAAATGTAGGACAAGGACCCCAGACTCCTAGAGGTAAGTCAATTTTGACCAGAATGATCACTCTAGATTGGATTCCTCAAGACAACAAAAGCATAGAACTATTCTTGAATAGAGAAACAGAGGAAGCCTTTTGGAGATTCAAGCCAGATCAACCTAGCCAATTGGGCATAGTCATCATCTACGAGTTCAAGGATCCAGAGATACCAGGCAAAGTTGTCTACCTGGATAACACATCAGAGAAGATGTTCTTGGTAACAGAACACGATAGACATGCATATACTTGGAAGAGTGAATTGATTTTCCCTCCACCAAGATCCAAGGTTTCCCATGGCCTCCAAGGAGTAGGATCATCCCAAGCTCATGAAGCCCAGAGAGAAAGAAATAGAGAGAGACCTGAGGTAAGTTTTGCACACACTGTGGGCAGAAATAGATCAAGATTTGAAAATGAAAGACCTGAAAGAGAGAGACATCAAGCACATAGGCAACAAAGAGATGAACATGATTTTCCATTGCCTAGACCCCGAGAGCACCCAAGAACCCTTAGACCCACTCAAGTGATCAAAGCAATGAAGAATTATTTTGACGGGACAGGAGATCCTTATGATCATGTGGCCGAGTTCAAACAAGTGTTAAGAGCTGAACAGGTTGAGGATTTGTTCACCCAATACAAGGCATTTGGTTTGACTCTTAAGGGCACTGCCTTAGCTTGGTTTCAACCATTGAGTAGTCGCAACTATCGTGATATAGGTCAACTGCTAGAGGAATTCATTGTAGAATTTTCCAAGAGTGGTATCAGGCATAATACATCATCTTTGATCCACATCTTCAAGCAGACACCCCAAGAAACAGTGCGACTAGCAGGTAGACGGTTCAGACAGTACCTAGAAAGATGCCCTGCTCCAGAGTTACCCACACCAACCAAACAAGTGGCTTTGTTCTTAGATGGCTTACTAAGCACAAAGTTAAGATCATATGTGTACTTGAAAGAGCCTAGATCCATAGAAGAGTGTGTGCGGACATGCATTGACATAGAAGATAACCTGGGTGAGGAGTTAGGACTGTCCAAACTCTATAAGGATTCTAATAGTTCTACTAGTCATACTTCGAGAGTCTCCACGGAAATAGATGAGATAGCTGAGCAAGTTGCCAAGAAGCTGGGAGTCCAAAATAGAAAAAGACAGAGAGTCACCTCATTGAACCGATGTTATACCTGCGGAGGGGACCACATGGCTAACGTATTCCCAATGCAAAACCAAAATATTAGAGAAAGGAATGCTCCATAGGCAGGATGTTAGACAAACTTATCAGCAACCTTACCAACAAGGTAGGTATCAGAACCAATACCAACAGCTGTATTATAGACCACAACAACAATATCAGGCACCATATAGGCCACAACCAGTCTTGGGAAACCAACCACCAACTCCTGCCAACGTGATTCCAGTCAAGTATGCTGCGGGAGAGGAAAATCCTAATAGAGCATTGGTGCCATTAACCCCATTGATACCAGATAATGACTCTCATGCTCATAGCTCATACTACTCCCATGAAGGTAGTCCACATGCTTATTACATAGAGTCACCTGAGCATAGTGAGATTTACTCGTATCCATATGAGGCACCACCTATGGAACAAAATTGGGAGCCCAAATACTCGAATGTCATGTATACAAATCCTAATCCTAGGCCCCAATTGAGACAAATGAGACCACAAGCTCCTAGAGGACCATGTTTCAGATGTCAAGGCGACCATTTCATTCGTGAATGTCCCCACTCACCAACTCTAGGACAAGGACAAAACATCACAATACAAGCCTTTTGCCCTGAGTGCGGCAAAGACCATCTCCCGAGAGATTGTCCAAGGAACCCCTCTAGTGCACCAAAGGTCACGCCCATTAATGTGGTAGGCTTAGTGGTGGATTCAAGTGCTAGTAGCAGTAATGTGGCTCCTGTACAAGCAGTCACTAGGGCACAAGCCTTAAAACTGGATAAGCCAGCTGAACAATCAGAGTCAAGTGAATCAGGAGAGCCTAGCAATTAGAAAACAAGAACATGGAAACATACGAGAGAGAAGGCCAATCGCAAGTGGAATAAAAAGTTATCAGAACTAGAAGAAAGTCTGAAAGCAGCGAAAACAAAAATAGATGACATTGCTTCTCAAAGCCCCTCGCATGCTGAAACTCCATCTACTCCAACTCATCCCACCCCACCACCCATTGTAAATGGGCCGCAACTAGGGTCTGTTCTTGCAGATCCAACCCCAGAAGGCTTGGACATGATGTTCAAGGCCTACCAGGCTCGTCTTCAAGAAGGGCCAAGAGCTCCAAACCTAGACAAGAGTTACCCTAGAGCAGATTTAGAGATTGAACGGATGAAAATGTGCATGAAAATGGTAGAACAAGCTCAAGCTATACTCGAGACTAGTCAAAAGTTCAATCAGACAAACTCTGTCAAACCAGATTTGCATTTCCAGGGCTTACTAGAAAGATTAGAGCAGTTGGTAAACAAACCACAAGTTTCTTTACCTCCACACGCTCAACCAGTTATTGAAAGAGGAAGCTCACCACCAATGGGAGCTTATGTTCCTAATTCCACGAATGCTTGAATACCTCCTTCAATTCAACAGTACTCTCAAGAGTTCTTGTAGGAAATATAAGAAGAGAAATGGGCCAACGAGAAGGGTAACTCCCCTCCTATTCCTGAGATTGACGGTCTTCATGATCAATTTCCCCAAGACATTCCATCCATTTACAGAGATCAAGTGGATTAACAAGAAGATGAAAGATTAGATTTTGAATCTAATACCTTAGAAGAACTGCCTCAATTTCTAGGCCCATTGGAATCTGAATCTCTTCAGATCAGAGCTCCCACAATACTGGTCATACATGAAGACTCAGTGGTCCCAAGGAACATTGATGTCGTGAAGAACACTAAGGTTCAATGTCATCTCACGGTAGAAGAGCTGCTAAAAGCAAAACCTGAACTATGGGATCATGTGAAGGATCAGGTTCCAGAACTTGATTCCAAAATGACAAAATCAGACTCTAAGTACAAACAAAGATACCTCTAGACAAAATAGGGGACATGTGTGAAGGTGAAGAAGGTAATACTTATCTTCTGATCACCTACCAAGGTTACACAACCAAAGCAATCATAGTTCAGGTGCTGGTGTTGCTATTGCAACCACCTCCTTGTGGAAGCAATGGGGCAAACCCACATTAAGACCAACTAGAATGAAGTTGCAAATGGCCGACTGTCATTTTGAAAGACCTGTAGGATTGCTCGAAGGGATAACTCTAACCACTTGTGGTGTAGAGTTTGAGCACACATTTGCTATATGTGACTTTGAGAAAAATAATGTTTATGAGATGATCCTAGGAAGACCCTTCCTACGACAATTGCAAATAGTACAGGATTGGGGAACCAACTCCTTGTACTTGCAATACTTAGGGGTCACCACCAAGGTCAATTTGAAGGATTACTCCTTCAGAGATGTACCACCCCTATAGTGGAATCCTATCCACAAAGCGAAAGAAGATTCCATCTCTATGCATTCTGAAAGTTCACCTGATCCATCATGGCTGCATGAAGATACTCATTTGTGGATGTGCAAGGTCACAGAGGAAGAGGAAAAACGTTTAAAGGAGAGAGAAGAAGGAACTTCGCCAGGAGATAGACCAGTTAGAGACCCATCCTACACACCGATGATCTTTCCAGATGAGGAATTGGAACCTCATGGCTGGCCAGAAATCTTAGCTACCATGGACATTGCTGTCAATGAAGAACAATGGACACCTCATTGTGATGAGGAGGGTTATGATATTTATGTGTTCATGTGTCAGCCCTTGCTAGAAGAATGTGACCCTAGTGATGTCATAGAAGAAGAAGAGAACGATGACGATCTAGAGTCCATTGTGATGGATAGTTGCTTTAATTCAGAGCAGCACTATCTAGAAGATGTAGGAGTGCTTACCCAAAAAGAAGAAGAACCTCTCACAAGTATTAAAACGTTAAATTCAAAGGATGGAAGTGAGAGCAGTCAAAAGAAAAAGAAAAGAAAAGCAGTGAAACAAGAAGAGGAGGAATCATTGTTTGAAGTACCAGAGAATTTCAAGAAATATGAAGTTGAGGATCAAAAAATTTTGGTACGAATGCCTAAGAGAGAGGCCATCATAGGAGAATCATATGATAATAAAGAAAAAACCAAGAAGATTGTAGTGACCATTGAAGCAAACGAAGAGAGATGCACGTATATAGGAGATGACCTAAGTGCAAGAGAAGAGATGGAGCTCGTAGCTCTATTAAGGGAATATAGGGATGTGTTTGCGTGGCACTATAGAGACTTGAAGGGGGTAGATCCAAGAATATGCTCTCATACGATCCCCATGACTGCTGATGCCAAGCCCACCAAACAAAAGCCCTACACATATAATGACACTTATGCAGCCAAGATAAAAGAAGAAATTGACAGGCTGATTGAAGCTAGATTTATCTATGAGATTGAGCATACTGAATGGGTGTCCCCCATTGTAGTGATGCCTAGAAGAACGGGAAGTTGCGAGTGTGTATTAACCTTAAAAAAGTTAATGCCGCTAAGATTAGAGATAGCTATCTGCTCCCAATCACTGAACATTTATTGGAGCGTGTTGTCGACAAGGAATTTTATAGCTTCCTTGATGGGTTTTCAGGCTACAACCAAGTAGCCATTGCCCTCGAAGATCAACACAAAACGGCTTTTGCCACAGAATGGGGAATCTTTGCATTTCGTGTGATGCCATTTGGGCTCACAAATGCACCTGCAACATTCCAAAGGCTCATGTGTCATGTATTCAAAGAGTTCTTGTGAAAGAGCTTAGAAGTATATGTGGACGATTTATCTCCTCATTCCCAAGAAAGAAGATACCACATCCCTGAGCTCAGACATATCTTCAACAAGTGTAGAGAATATCGAGTGTGTCTGAACCCAGAAAAGTGTGTGTTTACCAGATGCTTATCTTGTCAATTTAGAAGTTGTTCCTAAAAATGGGCAAATAATTTGGTACCAGTCCTAACCTTCAGACCCGCAAATAAGAAGGTGAAAACATCACAAGAAGAAATTGTAAAATCACAAAAATATCACATATTGGTAGGAAGCATGTACAAACAAGATACTGAGGGAATATTAGCTTGTTGTGTTGAGGACAAACATAATAGTTGGTTTCAACAAGCCCATGAAGGATTGCTAGGAAATCACTACTCTAAACAACGAACATTGCAAAATCTAAAACGTTTAGGAGTGTATTGGCCTAGCATGGACAAAGAAATACATGAGTGGATTAAGAATTTTCCAATGTGCAGAGAGAGACCCCCAGTGGAGCATGCCACCCTTTTTCAAGTGTCATTAATTCCAGATTGGAGTGCTCCATTGGTAGAATTCATGAGATCAAGGACATTACCCAAAGAGGCTAGCCTAGCACGAAGAAGAAGTATGGAGCAAGAGGCTCAGGACTATGCCTTAGTAGGCGATAACCTATACCGAAGAGGCAAGGATGGTTACCTAAGATTGTGCGTTCATGAATCAAACTATTTGAAGCTCTTAGAAACTGCACACAGTGGTGTTACAGGTGGACATTTTGGTCCTGATCGAGTAATCAAGACCGTTCTTTTCTCAGGACTTTGGTGGCCAACTCTTCATATGGATGCACATACCTATGTGAAGAAATGCGACACATGCCAACGTGCACAATAGCCACAGACTACCTGACCAAGTGGGTAGAAGTGAAAGCCACCACAAAGAATGATGCTCAAACTACGGCTAAGTTCTTATTCGAGAACGTGTTCACAAGATATGGACTACCAATAGAGTTAGTGAGTGATAGAGGTACACACTTCTTGAATGAAGTTTTTTCTACTCCAAGAATTCTTGGTAGTACATAAGAAGTCTATCCCCTATCATGCACAATCTAACGGACAAGCTGAGAGCACAAACAAGATCCTATGTAACGTATTGACAAAACTAGTAAATAATAAATGCTCTGATTGGGACAAATAGCTACATCATGCTGTTTGGGCTTATCGAGTTGCCTATAAAACGGTACTGAATGCCACCCCATTTCAGATGGTTTTTGGACAGAATGTTGTGCTACCATTAGATTTCTTAATTCCGGCTTTAAAAGTAGCACAAGAGCATGAGTGGAATGGACATGAGTTGTCCTCTAGGATCTTTGATCTAGAATGCTTAGGTGAGACAAGGCTACAAGCAGCAGCAGGAATCTATGCTGCAAAGAAAAGACAAAAGGCTTATTTTGATGCACACATCAAGGATAAGGGATTGAAAGAGGGAGACAGTGTTGGTGTATACACTAAAGCAACATGCCTGTAAATTGGAAAAAAGAGAATATGGACCTATGATCATTAATAGAATTTCCACTAGCGGTGCGGTTCAATTGGCCACTCTAGAAGGTGACATCTTGCCAAACTACATTAGTGGATGTAGAGTCAAGTTGTATCAAGAACCTCTTACTGAGGATATGCTAATGAGACTCAACACTGCTAAGAAGCGAAAAGAAGAAGAATTAAGGGTGAGAGAAGAAACACAAGCAGAGGCCAGAGAGTGTATTAGGCGAAATAAGTTAAGGTGACTAGGCCTAGATGTCAACTCAAAAGCCCCAAAATATCACATGGATATGTGCCGAAAATTAGGCATAATTACTTCTCAAAGCATTGACCGACGTCCCTTTGTGGCCATAGAGATAGGACAAGGAAAGAGTGCAAGAACTGTGAAAGCATTGATTGACTCAGGTGCAGCGACTAGTGCAGTTAGACTTTCCTACTGCCAAGACTTGCAGTTGAACATCAATCCCATAGAAGCTTATCTTATAGGATTGGGAGGTGTGGAAACCCCTTGTTTGGGTGAGGTGGAACTTCCCATCTACCTTCAAGATGTTCCAATGAAATTCGAATTGCTAGTGTTTCAAGATGAGAACCTTACAGAACCACTTGTCTTGGGTCAAGATTGGATCTATGACCATGCCGTTAACTTAAACCTAAGAAGTCAAATTCTTCAAGTTTGGGTACAGGAACAAAGCATTACGTTAGAATTAGAGAACTGCATGTTAACAAATCCAGATGTCCCACATTCTCTTAGTTCTTCGAAGACTAATCATATGGAAGAAGATGTTGTATGTGTCAAAAGATCTATAATGCAAAAGGAGTCAATCGTTGAAGAACAGGTTCGAAGGTGGGTGGATCTTTCTTCTTCTCCAAACACTTAGGTGGCCATAGTAGTTCCACCACAAAGGCAAACACAACTGTTCAAGACAATTGCTACATCTAATCGAAAGACTCCATTCGACAAGAAAACAGTTCCGAGCATGAAGTAGATCTGGTTATGCAAAGGAGAGCAACCACCAGCGTTGCCCCCACAGATTCCATCCAGGCCAGCCAACTAAGCCAGAAGAGGGACAACTACAAATATGGGTACCCAAGCAGCTCCTACATACACAACAACCTATGCTCTCCCACACGAGAAAAGTCTCAACAAAGCAGTCAAGGCGAGCCAAGGGTCCAAACCCAGCTTCAAGACCAAAAGTAGACCAACTCACCTCTTCAACAAGAGTCAGAAGACAATCATCAAGGGATATGGGTTTGGAAGCCAAAAGTACAAGTAGCCTCCATCGAACCAAAGTGCCAATCACACTAGATACCACAGTTCAGAAAGCATCCAAAGAGGAAGATGCCTAAAGTGATCTCTACAGTGCCAAATGTTGTTTTAAAATGGACCCCAATAAGGAGGATTACATCATTTCGAGACCCAATGGATACCTCCACCAAAGCTGACATCAACATCTACAAGTAACATCGAAAGCCTCGACAAGCGACAACCATGTGCTCCTTGCACAACCCTGTCTTTTGCACCATTCAGTTTATGCATTTCCAAAGTATGCATTACTATAGGGCCACATTACACGGCCGTGCATAGACACACTTGAGAATCCCGGGCACAAAATCACATTGACATATGTCAAATATTTTTGTTGATACTAACCTTTGTCTTCTTGTTTTGTGACATTGTTCCTCAAAAAAAAAAAAAAAAAAAGAGAGAGAGAGAGATAGAGAGAGAGCTTGTTCCAAGGTTTGGCTCATGGAACATGAATGAGTCTTGCTTAGTTGAAGGTGGAACCATTGATTACTAGACATTTATTAGTTTCGATAGAAGTGTGTCTCGATTAGCAGATGATATTATTGCTGCTTTATCGGGTAGATGTCAAGAAATTGACAGGAACATGGCATCCACATCTTTGTTTCCCCTTACCTTGGTAGGAGGGAAGATCTCGACGGCCCGCAACTTGAGAGATACTTAACTATTGTATGTTTGAGAGCATCCAAGGAGATATCTGCAAGGGTTAGTTTGGTACCCTGAAAATCCTTATCTGTATACTGGGTGAGAAGATTCCTACTTATGGTGAGCTAAAGAGAATAGGTGAAACTAAGCTTGGTGTAGTTACCCAATGTTGTTTGTCAAGGAATATAAAGAAATTCAATTCTCAGTATTTGGAAAATGTTGCTTTGAAAAGAGCAGACAGGACCTGCCACTCAAAAAATCTCATCAGTGGACCATCAACGAAGACATTCATCAACAATGTTCCATCCCAAAGGCCGGGTGTACAACACGAAGAGATACAAAATCAATCGACCCTTCACCATGGTAAATATCTTTACTTTGGCAACACCATAACCATGATAGATTAGGAAACCTCTTCGTTGGCATACCCTTGAGCACTTAGCTCAAGACCCCCAATTTTTGCACCATACTTCTTCCAATGCATTTTCCAAGTAAGCATGCATAGGGCTACATTACAAGGCCGTGCACAAGGCACATATTTTACTCAACCCATGCACGAACACACTTACCCATCATTCATTATGGGTTACGATCACTTGGCATGACTCCCATGAACATCACCTTTGGAAGATCTGGAGGCCATCAATGGAGACTGACAACGACACATTCATGCTAGAATCCAAGGATGAAGCACATATCACGAGACTACAACTTGCACAGGCTCAAAAAGACAAATGAAGAACTGGCCAATCAATCTTGCCACATTTAGAAGATAGACGGCTCTCATTTCTACAAAATGGACACTACCTCTCAAAGCACTACTTGGAACAACCATTACAACAAAGATCTGTCAGGGACGATAGACTCGAAAGGGGGGGGGAGTGTTGGAACTCAAGGTCAAGCACACCACATCAGAAAGGTGGACACACACAAGAAGAAGGAGCAAGTAGGGAGCTCCAAGAAGTACATGTCAAATTTTTAGAGGAATCCCCTATAAAAATAGTGATTTTGATCACTCAAACCATTGTAAATATCATTTCACCTTTTGGCAACTCCATTTTGTTCAACCCGAGGATTCCTTGAGCTTTATGAGTATTAGAAGTACCATCGTACCAATTTTCATAATTTTTAGACTTCGTTTGAGCCCTCAAATAAGCCCTGGAACCTAATTTTTAACTAGGTCGGACACTAGGTCTGGACAGGGCCAAAACTAGTCAAAAAACTATAAAAAGAGCTAGAGAGCTCATTTTGGAGGTTAGCTTGTTAGAGAATAGAGCTTTTGTAAGAAAACTCTTTTGCAATTGAAGCTTTCCATTGTTCCTCTCTTTGATCTTACCTTGTGCACGTGTGTGTGTATGTGTGTGCATGTTTGTGTGCTTTCACTCACGTACTTGTGCCTTCACTTGCTCGTGGTCTTCATACCTGTCCTCACGTCTCCACGGATTGACAAGTAAAGGAGGTGGTGCTTACGCTTGAGCTACACCAAGTTATCTCTATGACTAGGGTTGTAATTATTACCTTCATTGGGTGTTGCTTCCATTACATTGGTTGGTGGTAGGGCTCCTACTTGTGTCCAATATGTTGTTGCAGGCATACCTCTGGACTGACATTCCTGAGCCTCATGATGAGATTTCTTGCATAGACGGCAAGTTACACTCAAAAGTAGACACTCACTTACCACATGCCCTTGCTTGTTGCACATGGTGCACCATAATGCATTTTTTATGCCACCTCCCCTAAGTTCTTGCAACTCCTCTCGAAGTTGAGCCAGTTCTTCTGCTTGGGCTTCCTCTTCCTTTTGTAGCTTCAATGCTTTAATTTATCGCCTCAACTGAGTTACAACACTCTCCTCCTCTTTGTGGGGCTTATTCCTTGTTAAGCTCTCAAGCTCTTTCCTTAGCTGGATTACTGGGTCTTCAGATTCTATAAGATATGATAAATTGGAAGAACTTGCCCCATACTACTGTCTAATTTGCTCCAATCTTGTAGTTGTATTGATAAATTCTTTTATTGTTGTTGTTGGTAAAACTAACTCCTTTATTTTACATTGTGTTGATATGGGAAGTGGTTTAGCTAGCCACCTCTTGATAAAAAAATCATGGGGAGGGTCTGGCAGTTTGGCCATTAATTCCTTGGCTCTGGTAACAAATTCTGGGAAGGTCTTCCTAGGACCTAGTCTTAAATTTTCTAATTCTTCAATAATGATTTTAGTTGTGTTCCCTTGTTGGAACTGTGTCCTAAATGCTTCCTTCATCAAGTCCCATGTGGTGAAATGGTTGTCGGCAAACTGACTAAACCATTTGTCTGCTAGCCCTTCTAATGTTGTAGTGAAAAGAATAAAAAATGTGTCTTCTCTTCCCATCAGACCCCTTGTCTTACGTAAGGCTAAGAATCTCCTAATGTGCTCATGTGGGTCTTCTTGTGCTAATCCACAGAAGGATGGAAATTTGATATTCAATCTAGAAAGTAAACTTTCCAAATCTACCTGGGCTTCCATATTCTTTACTAATGATGTCAATGACAATGGACTGGTTGATCTTCGAATAACCTTCCTTCTTGTAGCTTTGCAAGGGACCCTCAAGCTTTGGGACTGGGTTGCAGTCATGAGTTGTTCATACTCCTCTTAGATTAAGATAATTCCAATCAAAGAAAGATTACCTCTTAAGCCAATACAATACTGTCACCCCTTGAATTCTTCTACACTTTACAAATTCCTTCTCCTATGCTCAAGCCTCCTTGTTGATGGAGGCCTCTAAATCTCTAGATGCTTGATCTATACTGATTTAAGAACACTTCTATATCAATCATAGTCCAAAATCTACACAAATGTTACCATGATTTACAAAATCAATCACAAACAGTTCTCTATATGAAGTTTCTTCTTTTTCAAAGAGTGTGCTTCAGAGATTAACTTCATTACTTGCAAACATATTCAAATTTCTTCAATCTAATGATGCACGTACCTCCATGCTACCTTTGCGTAATCATAACATTCATTAGATCTTCAAAAGAATCATTAAAACTCTGATTTGATCATTAAGACCAAATGCATGCCAAAAACTGTTTCTTTGAACAAGCGACTTTGACATAGTCAACTTCCCAAGTTGATTTCTCACAATACAAGTCTCATTTTGCTAAATGCTTTTATCCATAGCTTCCTTACCTTCTAACTTAGATTTTGAATGCTCAGTTATCAAAAACTTTACATTGTGCATTGACATGTGAGCAAAAATCTGACACGTAAAAGTGTGTGACTCTAAGAGCTTTATCTGCAAACTTTACATATACATGTTCCTATTGATCAAAGATACAACCTGAAAGGAATTAGACCATGAAACTTTGTTCTTCGCTTGATTAACTTCTAAATTAGATGTGTACAAATGATTTCTTGATCCACTTGATCAGGCTGAGAGAAATCAGAGAAAGACTCGACGCTAACTCAAGAAGATGACTCTCTACACATCTATCACATGAATTCTTGACTTCTAATGACTCTCACTATCTATTTCTTTTCATTATTGACTTACATACATATGATTCTAGACTCATCCCACATCTATTACATTATTCCTTTATCACTCTAATGAACATCTATACCTATTGTACAAGAATTTTCATCTGTAATGTACATATGTATACAAGCTATATTTTTGAGATCTCTTCACTTCCTTCAATGACTTCTTTTTTATTTCTGACCTGCTTCAAACACTTCATAATCATCAATTGGTGATTGCTTTGTTCCAACAGCTCCCCCTCAATCACTAATTGTGATTATGCCATTCTTCTTTACTCCTGCCATCTCTTTGAACTTCTATAATTTAGGTCCATCTCTGCATAACCATGATAATGCTTGAATGTCTTGAACACTTCATATTTGTCCTTGATTAAGTGTAATCCATCTTGTTGCATCATCAACAAACAACACATAATATCTAGATCCATTTATGCTATAGTCCCTTGAAGGACCCCACACATCTGTATGAACCAACTCAAGCATATTTGAATACTTGTATCCTGATTTATTATATGAACTCCTGTGAGCTTTACCTAATTGACAAGATTCACACTTGTATACCATGTGTTGACCTTCAACATTTTGCAATCCAAGCACTACATCATTCTTCGACATTTCTTTTATAGCTCTCTCATTGAAATGACCTAGCCTTTTATGCCATAGGTCTAACTCAGACATCTTTTGACTTCAATAAGTAAATAATGCATGTCCCACATTACCTTGAACCTTGAGAGTAAAAAGCCTTCCTTTCTTTTGACCTATAATGATGCTTCTATATCCTTGATTTGGATCTTGCACATAAACACCATCATTTGTGAATCTGACTTCATATCCCTTTTTCCACGATTTGTCCTACACTTATCAAGTTTTTAGGAATAGTAGGAACATAAAATACCTTACTTAAGAGTGTGCTTCCACTCTTTGTCTTCACTGATCCAATACTTTCCACCTTATGCTTGGTGTTGTCTCCTGTTTGAATTGTATGTCCACTCACCTTTGCTTCCATATCAGTCATCAATGATATGTTACCACTCAAACGATTGCTACATCCTGAGTCAATATAGAATACCCTTTGATCTTCTTCTATTGCTTCATGTGTTGCATTCAAGATGAGAGTCAAGTCCTACTTCTGACCTGATGCATAATTGTAATAAGTGTTACCATAGGATTGAGGTTGAAAGCTTCTTCCACCTCCTCTAGCATATGAAGTCCTACCACCTCTTCCTCTGAAGTTACCTCTTTGATTTTTGCCTCCTCTACCTCTTTGATTGAAACTCTAATTATGACTTCCACCATTTTGCTTGTTATACCAAAAATCATTTGCCAAATGATTTGTTCTGCCACAAATCCAACAAGCTTTAACATTATCTTTGTTCTTACCTCCTCTTCCTTTGCCTCTTGAGTTCATCTTACCTCTTGTGAAATAAACTTGGCTTGAAGATCCATCATCATCAGTTGACTGCTTTCCTTCGAGTACATAGCTTGGCTTGCACTCCTATCATTATCTCCCTTAATGTCCTACTCAAAAGTTAGCATATGTCCTAGAAATTGATTAAGATTAGGAGTAAAATGATCTAATGAAAATTCTATGGACAATATGAAAGGCTTCCATTTCTCATCTCCTCTCAAACTTGTAAGTATTTGTCTTACCAAGTTGTCAACACAAGAGATCAAGTTCTAAGAAAGAGTGCAGATTAGAACAAAGGTTAATGAGACTTAATTTCTTGAGGGAGAAGTACATAGACCGATCCAAAGTAATCTGTTTGAACCACGGATGGCTTAGACAGCGATTAGAGAGTGTTTTTAAACACTTCAATAGTTTGAGGTCATCAATCAATGTGTCAAAATGATCACTAAACTGATGCAATTAAACCATTAAAACACTATGATTACAAGATGCACCAGCTTGTGGTGAAAAAGCAAGAAATTCCACCATGATCAAAAGTAGTGTTTATGGGCACTTGAAGAATGAAGAGGGATTGTAAAGCAAAGATCACAATGTACCACCAAATGCAAGGGTGGGAGGGAGGGTAAATGGGGGAAGGGATACAAAATGAGTAAGAAGGGTGGGAGGGTGGGCAAATGGGCAAAATGAGGCCCTAAAGAGCAAAATTGATGGCAAAGGCTTCTTCTGACATGGGGAAAGCAAAACCAACAACACTCAAGCACCACCACCACCACCAAAATGACCACCAAACGCACCACATGCCTTGATACCATGTAGAGAGTACAAATGTGGAAGCAAAATGAAAAGAAGAGTGTACTCACAAATAAAAGAGTGTGAGAGACCCAAAGTGAATAGACCAAGAAATAGGTAAACTCACATGGATTAGAAATGATCTTGCCAAGAACATGGAGTAGGATCCTCAAGCTTCTAACCAAGTACAAATGGGGGCAGAGGACCTCCTTATATAGATTTGGGAGGGGCTCTCCAAAGTACATCTCATGTGGGATAATTCCCCCCAAAGGAGAATGAATACACTGGTAGAAGCAAATGGCAAGTACCCAAATACAAAAGAAATACATTATAAAATGGAAATAAACTAGAAATGGAGTGCCTCTTAGATACAAAATGGAGATGCTCATGCGGATACAAATGTAGATGATGTAGGAGAAATCATGTCATCAACACTTGTAAGGACTCTTACACCTAGGGATAGGAAAGAAACCTCGATGCTTTCTACAAGAAGGATGGTAACCATTCAAAATTCTCATGATAGTTGGGGTTGTTCACTATAAGTGCCTTGTTCTAGGAGGAAACATACACATTTTTTTGCCAAGTATGCAAGGTCTTCCTCATCATAAAGCAATTTTCCATCAGGCACCTTGTCAACTTGGTGAGTGAGGTACTTCCTCCCCTACTCTTTCATGAGGATGAATGGAGCTAGCATTAGGTACAAAAGTTGTACTAATTTTCTCACTATGAATACCTTTGACAAACTACTTGACAATATTTTCTTTTCAAATTCCAAAAAATGCACATTCATGCCTTGCTCCATCCCTACACATTCTCCAAGGATGGATAGTCTCTAAATTCTAGCTTTGTAGGAATCCCTCACCAATCTGGAAGAAACCGTTCTCAAATCTTTGTACTTTCAGCACCTATCCCATCAGTGATTAATAACAACATCAGAGCCACAATACATGCCCTACTTTGTCTTATTACACGACTATAATGCAGAGATTAAAAGGCATACAGGAATGGGGCCCACCTTTGCAACACATTTCTAGCGTGATGACTTACCTCAAAATGCACGTGCTGACTACATCTTTCAACCTACTTCGCACGAACGGCTATTAACTAGCTACCCTAAGATGATGAGCACCTGGGCCACCATGCCACTATATATCAAGTATAACCCATGTTATTGCCTAGTGGTCCATTTTAGATCATGGCAAGCTTTTGCAATCAAAGTACGCAACAATAAAGGATGCTCTACCTAGGTCAACTATACATATTTTGCTCCACCTCAAGGGCCACCATCTGTAGCATACATGATATCCACCATACGACACTGGTCTACATGCTTAAAGAATGTTCCAGACATCACAACGAAGATTTGTATGAAAATATTTGAGCTCATGACAGTTGTCTTCAAAAGCTTTCGAAAGGTCCAGGCTCCATACATCTCCGCCCCCAGATTTTCTACAGGAAACAAAGATTTAGTATACGACATGAGCCACACCCCCTCTGTGAACATAATCTTTGCATGGCATGTGCACATAAAGTATTTACCTACTTGCTACAAGCAGACCTTTGAGGAAATGTTCTCTCTCGGGTTCTGGGAATATCTTCTGAATTTTTCATTCCCAGACCAACACATTTGCTGCATCTCTTTGCGGTAGAACAAGCCAATCATGCCGATCAGCTACGTGTGCCACATTCAAACATTCTAAGTCCAATCGATTAGGATAAGCTCATGATAGATTTGGCTCAAGGATTACACATTCAAGAACATCACCTAGCCACAGAGGTTGTTGAGTATTACATCAAGCACTCCCACCAACAAGGGTCTGCCAGGGACGACATATGCGAGAGAGGGGGGAGTGTTGGCAGCAGTCAAGGCATCACAAGACAAGGGAGCCAACATAAAGAATCAAAGCAAAGAGAAGGGCCAAGCAGGCAAAGTTGTCAAAGAAGATCCGACAATTAGGCCATGCAATTTTTCCAAGATAACTCCCTTTTAATAGTGATTTTCATCACTAAATGAACATTGTAAATACCATTTTTGGTAATTTAGACTCCATTTTGTTCAAGCCAAGGAGTCCTCAAGCTTGAGGAGTACTATAAGTATTTATGTACCAATTTTCATAATTTTTAGAGCTCATTTAAGCCTCCAAAATAGCCTAGGAACCTAATTTTTAACTAGGCCAGACACTAGGTCTCGACAAGACCAGTGGCTAGTCAAAAACTATAAAAGGAGCTAGAGAGCTCATTTTTAGAGAGAACAAATTGTAGTTTGAACTAAGAAGAACTTTTGTAATTGTCTTATGATCGTAATCAAAGCTTCCATTGTTACACTCTTTGTTCTTACCTCTGTGTGTGTGTGTGTATGTGTGTGCACGCTTGTGTGCTTCTCCATCACCACTTGTGCACATCACTTACTCGAGGTCTTCATACCATCCTCATGTCTTCCCGGATTGACATTAAAGGAGGTGCTACTCACCACTGAGCTACACCAACTTCCATTAACGGTTGGTCTTCTTCTTCTTGTCCCATAGTTTTATCCTTTCTCACCTTTTGATTTCATTGACTAGGACTTGATTTATCCTTTCCCTTCCTAGGGTTTGTGTGGTATGGGGAAATGGCTTCTACCCAACCTAAAAATTCCTCTTCGGACGAACATCTGGGTCTATTAGAGTCTACTTCCCATTCTTCCTCTTTCACTTGCTTGCTCCTTTCCGAGACCTCACCTTCGAGTTTATCCCCTTCAGTTTCCTCCCCTAGAAGGTTTAGAGTAAAGATGGATATATCATAGCCATCTTCATCACAATGGGGGGTCCATTGTTCTTCGTTAATTGCTATGTCCATCGTCGCAAGAATCTTTGCCCAGCCATAGGGCTCGAATTCCTTGTCTGGGAACACTATTGGCACATACGTTGGGTCTTCAATAGGTCTAGCGGTGTATCCTGTTCTTGACGTTCTTGCTTTCGCTCGCTCCTCCTCTTTTTCTACAACTTTACACACCCACATGTGTATATCCTCATGCAATCACGATGGATCTGATGCTAAGGAGTGTACCGATTCCTTCTCATCTTCGTTCCTATGTATAGTATTCCATTGCAAGGGTGGTACATCCCTGTGTGAGTAATCCGTGAGGTTCACTTTTGTGGTCACTCCTAGGTGTTGCAAGTACAAAGATTTGGTTCCCCAATATTGTACCACTTGCAATTGTCGCATGAAAGGCCTACCTAGAAGCATTTCATATGCTTGATTCTTCCCAAAATCGCATATCACAAATATGTGATCAAATTCTACTCTGCAAGTGGACAGGGTAATTCCTCCCAGTAGTCCTAAGGGTCTTTCTATATGCCCGACAACCATCTACAACTTCATCCTAGTAGGTCTAACGACTGGTTTACCCCAATGCTTCCACAAAGAAGTGGTAGCAATAGCTACTCCTACACCTGTGCTAGGATGGCTTTGGTAGTGTAACCTTTGTAAGTGATAGGCAAATAAGCATTACCTCTCCCACTTTGCCTATGGGTATTTCAGGTACCTTTCCTCCTACTCCGAGTCTAGAGGAAGTCATAGCTATCTCTGGAAACTGTTTTGCTACATGTTTCCATAGTTTTGGTTTGATTTTCAATAGTTCCTCCAAAGTCAAATGGCATTGAACTTTGGTGTTCTTAATGGCTTCTATGTTTCTAGGAAGGACTGAGTCTTCTCCCCTCACTAGAATAGTGGGTGCTCTCACTTGGATTGATTTGTCTTCCCAAGGTCTCGTGAAGTGAGGTAACTCTTGCAAGGAGTTAGATTCAAAACTCATACGCTCACTGGACCAATCATCCACTTGATCTCCATAGATAGATGGGATGTCGGTAGGGAACTGTTCTCCTGAGTCATCAATTTTTGGTATAGGTGGCCGTGTTGCCTACTCCTTCCTCCATCTTTCCTCTTGAATCTCCCTTAAGATGGCATGTGAATCCATGCAGCCTGTTCGATGATTTTCTAAGTTACACCTATCCCTTTCAGATAGAGTTGTCTCTAAGGGGTCCTCTGGTCTGGTTTGGGTGCTAGAGCTAACTTTTATTGTTGTTGATGCTAGTTGCCCTAACCTTTCCAGTAATCCTGGAAATGTAGCCCAGGCCTAGCCATAACTTCCCAATTGAGGTACTGGGATGCCTCAAACACGGCCAGGGCCAATTCTACCATTCTCATGCATAGTTTGGTTCTTTCTATTTCCAAGTCAGCTCTAGGGCATTTCTTGTGGGATTCTCCTACTTGTGGTCCTTCTTGTATCCTAGCCTAATAAGCTCTGAGCATCATGTCAAGGTTTTCAGGGGTGGTGTCTGCTAGTACCGATCCTGGCTTTGGGGTCACCACATTCGATTCAGCCTCTTGTGATGCCATCTCTAAAATCTTGGCTCTGGTTTCCCTCGTGCTTTCCTCTAACTCATTAATATTTTTGCTCCATTTTCTCCTATGTCGCTCTCTTGACTCTTTCTAGGTTCTTTCTTTCTTTCCTATTGATTCTCCTACATCGCTTGCTTCAACTATTCTTTCGGGGGTCTCCTGTTGCATCTGCTTTTGTGCTTGGGCTCTAGTCACTGCCTAGATGGGTATGTACTGGGTTATGGAACCTTCGGTGTGTTGCACAATTCCTATCACATTGATAGGGGTCACTTTCATGGGTGTATTAGCGAGGTTCTTAAGGAAATATCTTATAAAGTGATCCTTCCCACATTTAGGACAAAATCCTTGAATATTGAAATATTGTGGCTGCACAACGGGTGCAGCTTGTGGGCAATCACATATGAAATGATCTCCCTTTGAGCTCTGTAGTCCCTAGTTTGTTGTCTTTCAGCTCTTCCACCTTTTGTTGTGGCTCTTTCCCTCCTTGTGTGGTGGATGAAACTATTCTCTGTTCCTTCCTTGTTCTTCTCTCTATGTCCTTGAGATGTGCCGATACTCGAATTCTCCTTAGACCCATGTGATCTCATCAATGGAAAGACTAATTCTCCTCCCCACGTATATGCATGACGACCATCGTTACGTAGCCAAGAATAAGATCTTGAAGTTTGTTGAAGAGCAAAAGTTCATATTTAGAGGTTATCACCTATGAAATAGCAAAACATAGAGCAACATATTTTCACTATAAAAACCTTAATTTCTCTTGGAGGTTGAATTTGCTTTGATGCTTCAACCTGCAATCATGTTAAAAGTGACTAGGTTTACCACAATTCCAATATCCGTTGTTATCATTACCTGAATCATTTCTTTGGAAATTTTTGCAGCTTCTTTGGCTTCCCTGACCTCGAAATTGTTCTCTACCTCTTGCATGATTTTGTTGTTGACCTTTGTCTTGGTTATTGTTTCCTCTTCTACTTTTGAAACCTCTATCTCTACATCTTCCTCCGCTAGAGTAGAAAACCTACTCAGAACTAAGTTTTCCTTAGGAGTTTGAGTCCTCATCAAGATTCTTTTCTTTAATTATCAACATGGATACCAGATCATCAAAATTCAAAATATTTTCCTTGGTCTGAATAGAAGTTCCAAACTACTTATATGTAGTTCCTAAACCATGAAGCTGCACTTCCACCTTATCATCATCATCTACATTGATGCCAATAGATGCAAGTGGCTCACATATGCTTTTGATTTTTAGGGTGTAGTCACTTACAAACATGCTCTTTTTCTCTAGTGCATGAAACTCATCCTTGAGTTGCAATTTTTGTGCCTTTGTATTGGTCTCATACAATGTGACCAAACTATTCCAAACCTCTTTTAGTGTTTTGGCATCCTGTATGTGCCCAATCATGCTATCTTGTATGCCAACATACAACCAATGCATTACCTTCTGTGCTCCTTGATTCCACTCTTCATATGTTCTTAACTGGCCTGTAGTTTGATTCCTCTCTCGTAACTCTGAAGTGTTTTCATGCTCTCCTTATATGTACTTCTAATAGCCTTTTCCCATCAGGAAATTCCTCATTCTGAATCTCCAAGCATCAAACTTGTTCTTGTCCAAGCTATCACTCATAAGTTGACTCATTCCATCACCATTTTCCATTTTTGATGTGATTCACAACACTGCAAGAACACTAGAAGCAATAACTCTGCTTGAACACTATTACATTGTGACGTGACTCAAAAAAACACAGTTTTTGTGTATCAATAATACACAAAATTACTTGAAATTCTAGATCTGGAATATTTGAGTGTTTCCCAATAGATTGCAAGTTATATTTTTGCAAAATGATTTGGTTTTTCATGGGGCCCACCTTGTGGGCTAGAAATGGAGGTCGAGATGGCTTTAAAATAAAAACCTGCCTTCACATCAAATTTTGGAGCAATATGAGGTCGCTTGTGAAGCGTGCTTCTTACTAAATGTATTACCAAGAATGTACAAAAGATAAGTAACCCATTAGATTTATAGGCATATATACAAGCCAAGCAAAGAAAACCTCTTAAAGAGGGAAAAAGGTGCCCCAACAATCCTAGTGTGTTATGTGGAAAGAGAAATCCACAAAAGGAAGTAAGCCCCAAGCTTTGCGAAAAGCTTCAAACTTCTCTCGAGGTACAACCTTTGTGAAAAAGTATGCAATGTTCTCGTGTGTGCGCACATATGCCAAATTGATCTCCCCAACGGAGAGCCTCTCCATGACATAATGATAATGCACCTCAATGTGATTTGTGTGAGCATGGAACATAGGGTTCATTGCAACTTCCAATGCACTCTAGCTATCAGTGAAGATGATGATGGAAAAAGACTGACCAAGAACCAAATCAGCCAAAAGGCATCTCAGCCACACACACTCAACAATTGTTGTGAAAGCTACACTATACTCAACCTTACAACTAAAAGTGGCCATAATAGGCTTCTTGCTCAACCAAGATGTGCATAAGCTACCAAGCAAGAAGAAAAAACCACTAGTGGACACACAAGTGTCATAGCAAATAGGCTAGTCAAAGTAAGAAAAAGTATGTAAATGTGGTGATAATGATCCCCCCTTGGGATAAAACAATCATAGTAGTCGGATACCACTCAAGTAGCGAAAGATGCACTTCACTGCCTACCAATGCTTGACACCTGGGCAATGTGTAAACATGCTCATATGTGAGAGAACAAACTAAATATCAAGCTCAGTTATGCATAAGTAAATCAAGCATCCAATAGCCTGTTGATAGAGAACAACATCAAATGCATCTCCAATGTCATGAAGACTCAACTATAAACTTGTTTCCATAGGAGTGTCAATAGGTTTGCAGTCCTCAAGGCCAAAACATTGTAATAATGTGTCAATATATATTTTTTGTCACAAAGTTATTCTACCATCAACTTGCATAAATTGAATGCCCAAATAATGATGCAAATGCCCCAAATCTAACATCCCAAAAGAGGCATGCAAATCAGCCTTAAAATCAGCAATATGCTTCTCAATAGGATCAATGAGCAACATGTCATCAACAAGACAACAGTGATCAGAAAAACATCATTTGCACACTTAACATATAAGGTGCTCTCAATTGGACTATTCTCAAAACCATGTGCAATCAAGTAGGCATGTATCTTTTTGTACCAAACATGTGGTGCTTGTTTCAAACCATATAATGCCTTTTTCAACCTAGAAACTTTGTTTTCATGCCCTTTTTGCACAAAACCATGGGGCTGAAATACATACATTTCGTTGTGTAAGTCACCATTCAGAAATGCAGTTTTTATGCCCAATTGATCTACATGCCAACCATGATGAGTCGCAAGTGCACATATGCTACAAATGATGGTCATTCAACATGTGTGTGCAAAGGTCTCATCAAAATCAATGCCTCTCTCTTGAGCATAACCTTTTGCAACAAGCCTCACCTTATACTTGTCAATTATTCCATTAGGCTTACATTTCAACTTGTATACCCATTTAGTACCAATGGCCTTTTTGCCAAGAGGCAAATCACATAAATACCATCGTATTCTGATTGCATAGTAGCCATCCAATTTTCTAAATTTTATGCTTCATCAAAAGAAACTGGCTCATTCTTCACAAAGCCTAGAGGCAGCCATAACATAACAATTTGATGCAAAAGAAGCATTGTGAGGACGTGAACAAGTACAATATGATAGAGGTGCATCTTGCAAAGTTTGCACCAACCATTTAGGCATAGTTTTTGTCTCCTCTATATTAGCCCTGTCATCAATAAGTGCATCATGTAAATGTGCATCATAAATGGAATGATTTTGCATCATCATGTGGAACCTATAAAGGCTGAGAAATTGCCTCATTTGGACCAGCACTTGACTATCCACGTGTAAAAAGAGGCAACAAAATGACATACACATCTTTGGAGCTAATTGATGTCTTCTTAGTACATGAAAGTAATGGCTGAATTGCATCTTGCACAAAAACTACATCATAGCTAACCAAAATGTGTATAGTCTGTGGATGACATAGATGATAACTTTTGCTTTCAAAATTGTGCCCAACAAAAATACATTTTATTGCTTTATCATCCAATTTTGTGTTGTTGTTGCAACACTAATGCATATGCCATGCAACCAAAGACATGTAGATGAGAAACAGATGGCTTGCGACCATGCCAAGCCTCATATGGATTGATAGACTAGTGCTTTGGTGGGACACTATTGGCAGTAGTCAAGGAACTGAAGGATTCACAAGACAAGGAAGCCTACGAAGGGAGTCGGAGCGAAGAGAAAGCACAAGCAGACACAGTAGTCAAAGAAGATCTGGCAAGTAGGCCATTTAAATTTTTCAGGCATCAAAGAGTTGGGCACACAAGAAGAAGGAGCAAGTAGGGAGCTCCAGGAAATGTATGTCAAAATGTTAGAAGAAATCCCTACAAAAATAGTGATTTTCATCACTAAAAACCATTGTAAATACCATTTCATATTTTTGTAGCTCCATTTTGTGCAAGCCAAGGAGTCCTTGAGCTTGAGGAGCTTTAGAAGTACCTACCTATCAGTTTTCACATTTTTTAGACTCCGTTTGAACCTACAAATAGGGCAGAGAACCTAATTTTTAACTAGGTCGGACACTAGGTCTGGACAAGGTCAAAACCTAGTCAAAAACTATAAATAGAGCTAGAGAGCTCATTTTTGGGGTTAGCTTGTAATTGATTTGAACTTGTATGAGCATATTGGAAGTAATCTAAAGAAGTCCATTGCTTCTCTCTCTTTGTCTTACCTTGTGTGCACGTGTGTGTGTATGTGTGTGCATGTTTGTGTGCTTCTCACTCACGCACTTGTGCCTTCACTTGCTTGCGGCATCATACCATCCTCACGTCTTCCCGGATTGACATTAAAGGAGGTGCTACTCATCACTGAGCTACACCAAATTTTGGCGCCGTTGCCGGGGATCGAGCTTTGAGGACGAGCGTGTGATGGTAAGACGTAGAGTTGAGGCGTTGGAGTCATAGGTATTTTCTTCACTTTTATCTATTTTCTTTTGTTTTTCTCATCACCATCATCATCCTCACCATCTCCCACATCCATCTCCATCATCGCGAAAAATTTCAGTTTTTGGTCATATCACCCCACCCATACCATTTCCCTCATTTCACTTGTGAGAGAGAGCGAGAGAGCGATTGTGTGCTTGTGTTTTTCTGTGTTTTTTGAGATTTTCTGCAGGAATCAGCATCCCCAGCAGTTGCACCAGCTTCAGCAGGTAAAAAATTTTACTGTGCAGGTCCCGAGGCGTTGACCTTTGTCAATCGCGACCGACAAAAAAGTTGACTATTTTGCAAAACAAAGTGTATAACCATGATGTGTAGGCCTAGGGCAACCTAAATGTGTGCTTGAAATTTTAAAATTCCTCAGTTTTTTGTCAATCGCGATCGACAAACCACGACGGACACTTGCCGATTGACCTGTCAATCGCGATCGACACGTCAATCGTGACCGACAGAGTCAACGACCGATTGACCACGACTGACAGAACCTACGCGTGACACGTGTGAATCGCGACCGAGCCATCAATAGCGATCGGCCAGTCAATCGCAACTGACAGCCCCGATGGACCTGTCAATCGCGATCGACCCAAAGTCAACGACCCTTTGACCACGATCGACTGAAAATCCGGGCCACGTGTCAATCGCGATTGACCCATCAATCACGACTAATAGCCACGACGGACCAATCAATCGCGACCGACACATCGATCGCGATTTACAGAGCTTGCGAACGCGATTGACGGGCAAATTCGGCTAATTTTTTAAAGCAAAAAATAGTGGTCTATTTTTGACAAATTGTGGGACAAATACTAGGGTTCATTTTTGCTTTGTGAGGCCGGTACCCCAAAGCATTTTGAGAAGTCCTGTCTGCCTGTTAACCTGTTTAAAATCCTGTTTTAGCCCCAAAACCCTGAATTGACATAACTTCCTCATACGACATCCGTTTGCTGTTATTTTTGTTTTGTTGGAAACCTCGTGGGGAGTACGACCAAAACTTCCACTGGTTGCGGTGAAATTAATATCAAGATTATTAGATAGGGTAATTTGAAGTTGACCATATCCCGGGGTAGGAAAAACTGAGGGTTCCTTGGGATTGTTTCCCATAAAGGCAAAAGGCAATTGGGTTAGTGAATTACATGCATGGAAGTGATCTGTCTGTCAACTGAATTCAATTCTTGAGCTAATGGTGGACTTTTTCAGGTTCTTTGAGAGCATTGAAGGGTACTCAAAGCAAGAGTAAGTGCAAGCTTGGGAACACGTTTCCTGGGCACACGAGGGCAACACACAGGGAACGAAACTCAAGGTTGGAACTTCTCAACACCCTTTGTCAATCCCTAGCATAGGCTAAGTACGGATAGAGGTTTTGATTAGTTAGGGATACGTTAAGAAAGACCAAGTCCAAGAATTCTAATCACTCAAGTGCAAGCGTTAAGAGATTACAACTGCGAAACAACCTAAGGGAACAGAATTTAAATCAAGCGACCACACTCAAAGTACGATAAAACTTAAGTGTTCCTAGCGACGAAGAGTAAATTGGACAAGAAGTGACACCCTAAGGGCAATTAAAAAAGAACAAGTGACTAATACAAAAGAACTCAGCAACGCAAAGTGTACTTGGGAAAATTTGGGATTAGTCAATTGGGCTTATGAACCTTAGATCAGGACGACACCTAGGGAGAGATAGACAAAGTCTTAGATCTTCAGAGGTTAGTGTCAATCATACTGCTAGGTCTTGGGCCCAGCAGTTGAGACACCATTTGTACTACCCTAGCTCTGAGACAAGTGAGTCTGAGATGTCCCAAGGTATGGAGAGACCTACAGGAAGTTCTGGAGTGCCATATTTACATAGGGTGGAAGGCCCTTACAAGATGCAACTTGAATACCTTAGGACCAACCGATTAGGTGCTAGCATCTATGAGGACGGCCTAGGAAGATCTGTGGTCTAGATTAAAAACCCTGACCAATCCATTGGACTAGAACATCCAGTAGTCAAGTTTGAAAATGGAGCGTACTTGGACAAAGAAGGGACAATATATGTAGTCACCAGTCACCCAGATAGGACATATGAATTTGGGAATGTGATCCCAGAAACGGACTTAGGTGACCTAGAGCAAGGAAACATGGGTGTAGAACCTAGAACCCCCCGATGCAAATCTGTTCTCACTAGGATTATTACACCAGAATGGATTCCCCAATACAATAAAAGCATAGATCTACTCCTGAACTGAGAGACTGATGAAGCCTTTTGGAGGTACAGATCTGATCAGTCGAATGAGGTAGGAACAATCATGATATATGAGTTCAAAGATCCTGATAGCCCAAGCAGAGTGACCTACTTAGATCACGCTTCAGAGAGGGTCTTTGTGGTTACAGAAAATGATAGGCATGCTTACACTTGGAAAGGTGAATTTATTTTCCCCCAACCAAGATCGAATGTGTCCTTTGGTCACCCAGGAGCTGGAACATCCCAAGCTCATGGAACTCAAAGAGACAGACATAGAGATAGACCGGAGGTAAGCTTTGCCAACCTAGTGGGAAGAGACAGAACAAGAACGGAAACAAATAGAGTGGAACCTGAGGGACTTAGAGCCCCAAGGAACCAAAGGAATGCTGATGATTTCCCTCTGCCAAGGCCTAGGGAACACACCAGGATTTTGAGACCAACTCAGTTAGTTAAGTCCATGAAGAATTACTTCGATGGCACAGGAGACCCATATGATCATGTGGCCGAGTTTAGGAAAGTCTTGAGAGCTGAACAAGTTGAGGACCTGTTCACGCAATATAATGCCTTTGGTCTAACACTTAGGAACACATCCCTTACATGGTTTCAACCATTGAATGAGAGACAGTTCAGGAGCATAGACCAACTTTTAGAGGCTTTCATCATCGAATTCTCTAAAAGTGGCATAAGGCATAATACTTCCTCATTGATACACAACTTCAAGCAGACCCCTCAAGAGACTGTGAGACTTGCAGGAAGAAGATTTAGGCAGTATCTTGAGAGATGCCCTGTTCCTGAGTTACCCACACCTGCCAAACAAGTGGCTTTATTCTTGGATGGATTGCTAAGTACAAAGTTGCGATCCTATGTGTACTTGAAGGACCCTAGGACTATAGAAGAGTGTGTACGCATGTGCATTGACATTGAGGATAACCTAGGGGAGGAGTTAGAGCTTTCCAAAATCTACAGAGATTCTGATAGTGCCTCTAGTCTCTCTTCCTCGCAATCCACATCAATTGAGGAACTTGCGAAGAAAGTAGCTCAAAAACTAGGTGTCTCTAGTAAACAAATTCCTAGATTTGCCCCAGTCAAGAGGTGCTATACTTGCGGTGGTGACCATATGGCGAACGTATGTCCCATCATGGCTCAACCCCAAGTGAACCCTAGCAGCCAATATTGCACCATAGAACAGAGATACACAAATCACACCGCACAAGACTGCCCATACAATAAGCAAGTAGTTAGGCAAACCTACCCTCGGCCCTATCCACAACAGGGAAGATACCAGAACCAGTACCCTCCACAGCAATATGGTAGACCACAGCAATCCTATCAACAACCCTACCAAAACCAACAAAGGTCACAACCTGTGTTAGCTCAACAACCTCCAACCCCAACTAATGTGATTCCTGTGAAGTATGCAGCTCCTGAGGAAAATTTGAATAGAGCCATAGTCCCAATGACTCCGTTGCTTTCAGAAAGTGACCCGAATGATCATAGTTTTGATTCCACTCACATAGATAGTCCACAGGCTTACTACATGCAGTCGCCTGAACATGGTGAGTCTTACTATAGTGAAGAACCGAATGAACCTAGTTGGGAGCCTGATTACACAAACGTCATGTACGCAAATCCCAACACTAGACCTCAACCTAGACATGTAAGACCCCCATTCCCTAGAGGACCTTGCTATAGATGTCAAGGAGATCACCTCATTCATGATTGCCCAATGCCTGCATCTACACAACCACAGTCGGTAGCAATACATGGCTTTTGTCAAGATTGCGGAAAGGAGCATCTCTTACGAGATTGCCCAAAGAATCCCAATAATATGCCAAAAATAACTCCAATTAACGTTATTGGCTTAGTTGTAGACTCAACAGGAAGTGTCACTTCCACTGCACCAGTGCAAGTGGTCACTAGAGCCCAGGCTTTGCAACAGAACCCAGGAATAGGTCAAGAGAAGAGTGCAAAGGTTAGTGAAACCGAGAGCATAGCCAAAAAACGGTCGAGAGCCTGGAGGGATAGCCGAGAGAGAATGAAAAGACAATGGTCTAAAAAGATGAGCGACTTAGAAGAAAGCATAAGGGAAACAAAAGCCAAAATTGTTGAACTCACCTCTCAAACAAACTCTCACATACCTGAAGTGTTTCAATGGCGATGCACCACAGTGCGCTCTCCTTCTCGAGAGCTCCGCGACGATATGCTCGGAGTAGAAAACCGAGCCCTTCAGGCTGCACACAGTACTCCGCACAGAGGCTATAGAATACACAGAAAACACATTACGCAGGAAGCACGAAAACAAACTTCTTAGGTCTTCCAAATGCGGTCGAACTTACAGTTCGTGACTGACCAGGCCACTATATGTTTTATTAAAGAACATATACAAAGAAGTGTCCGGTGGCCATTTGGCCTTTCACATGGACACTAACGGTAACAATCTCCCACTAAAGGCCAATATGGCCAGAGTAACTATGGGAGAAAAATAAAGAATGATAAAGAATACCTGAGTGTAAGTATACAAACTATACCTCCCACCTGATGGGCATGTTACACAGTATACAAGTGACTGCGTAAGATCAAGAATCAAGTAACCCCCATCAAGTGACAACAGTGTCGAAAGCTATCATGTGGTAGAGCTTTAGTCAAAGCATCTGCAACATTATCTCGAGTGTGAACCTTCTCAATAATAATGCTCTCAGTGGCTAAGCAATCTCTAATGAAGTGATACCTCACCTCAATGTGGTTGGTCTTTGCATGATAGACTGGATTCTTAGCCAAAGCAATGGCACTCTAACTATCACTGAGCAAGTGAGGTACATGCTGAGGTAAACCCATAAACAAGCAAGACGAGAAAGCCACAATGCTTCCTTACATGCCTCACTTGCTGCAACATACTCTGCTTCTGTGGTGGAAACAGCTGTACATTCTTGAAGACGAGATCTCCAAGAGATAGCACCTCCAGCAAAATGAAAAATGTACCCTGATGTAGACTTACGATTGTCTACACAACCAGCATAGTCAGAATCTGTGTAACCAATAATGGATGCTTTCCCTCTACCTAAGCATAGACACTTGTCCTTAGTGCCACTCAGATATCTCAAAATTATTTTGAGCGCTTCCCAATGTTTCTTGCCAGGATTAGACATATATCTGCTCACAACTCCCATTGCAAATGCAATGTCTGGTCTCGTAGCTACCATAGCATACATGAGACTACCAACAGTAGACTGATAGGGAATTTTGGTCATGAATTCCTTTTCCTCATCTGATTTGGGGCAATCATCCTTGCTCAATTTCACATATGTGGGTAAAGGTGTACTCAATGCCTTTCCACCCTGCATATTGAATCGGTGAAGTACTTTGGATATGTACTCACTTTGAGATAAGTATATGCATCTTTTACTCCTATCACGAGTAATGCGCATGCCAAGAATATATTTGGCATCCCCCAAATCCTTCATATCAAATGTCTGACTCAACTTCTTTTAGAGAAGTGACAAATCATAAGAGGACTTCCCAGCAATCAACATATCATCGACGTAAAGTATCAAGCATATGAAGCTACCATCAGAACATCTCTTTGTGTAGAGACAATGATCCTCGTTGCTCCGAGAATAGCCTTGGGACTTCATAAAAGCATCAAACTTTTGGTACCATTGTCTAGGAGACTGTTTAAGTCCATACAAGCTCTTCTTGAGCTTACAAACTAGACTTTCCTTGCCAGGAACTACATAACCCTCTGGTTGTTCCATATAGATCTCATATGTAAGTTCTCCATGCAAGAAAGTTGTTTTCACATCCATTTGGACTAGCTCTAAGTCCTCCATTGCAACGAATCCAAGCAACATGCGCAAAGTAGTCATCTTGACCACTGGAGAGAAGATTTCCTCAAAATCAACACCATGTTGTTGCTTAAAACCCTTTGCAACAAGTCGTGCTTTATATTTTGGAGAAGCACTATCTGATGTGAATTTCAGCTTATATACCCATTTACATGGTAAAGCTTTTCTGCCCTTTGGCAAAGGTACTAAGTCCCAAGTACCATTCTTGTGAATAGAATCCAACTCACTCTTCACGGCACGCTCCCACTTGACATGATCCTCTGTCTGCATAGCCTCTTTGTAGCAAGAAGGCTCATTGGCATCTGTTAGCATAACAAAATCTAAACCTGGAACATATCTATCAGGTGGATATGAGACACATGCAGAACGTCTCAATGGTTGCTGAACAGGAACATGTGCAGACTGATCTGAATGGACATTCTCTTGAACATCCCTATGTGCAACATTTTTATGCATGCTAACCGGAGGACTAGTATCCTCAAACACCACTCTTCTCACTTCAACCTCCTTAATGGGTTGTTTATGCATCTTAGACTCATTAAAAATGACATCACTACTTCTGATCACTGACCGTGTTTCAGGATCCCATAAGAGATATCCAAATTGTCCTTCTCGACCATATCCAAGAAAAATGCATTTCTTTGACTTATGGTCCAACTTTTGTCTAAGATTCTTGGGTATATGAACATATGCTTCACACCCAAAAACTCGAAGGTGATCATAATATGGTGGTTTCCCTGTCCATAACTCTTGTGCCACTTTCAGACCTTTTGCAGTACTAGGTGAAAGGTTAATCACATGAACTGCAGTCAATATTGCTTCTGCCCAAAAACCTTGTGAGAGGTTTGCATGATGCAACATAGAGATTACTCTATCTTGAATAGTTCTATTCATCCTCTCAGCTACACCATTCTATACTGGGGTATACGGAGCTGTAAACTCTCTACGAATCCCTCTAGACTAACAGAAAAGGCTGAATTCATGTGAGGTATACTCACCCCCATTATCTGAACGTAAAGCCGTAAGCTTAGTTCCTTTTTTAGTCTCAACTGAAGCAAGCCATTTTCTGAAAGTAGGGAATACATCATCCTTTGATTTGATAGGATATACCCAGACTTTTCTAGTAGCATCATCTATGAAAGTGACAAAGTAAAGAGAACCACCTAAGGACCTAGTGGGCATAGGACCACACACATCTGTATGAACAAGATCTAAAGGTTGAATTGAAGAGTCAATGTGCATTCTATGCACATTTCTGGTTTGCTTTCCATATTGACAATGTTTACAAAATGAAAAATCAGAGAAAGATAACACAGGTAAGTAGCCAGAACGAGAAAGATTTTCCATTCCACTACGAGATATATGGCCCAAACGACCATGCCAAATACAAGCCATAGGCTGTTCAGTAACAGCTAACACGTGTTCTTTCTATGATACAAATAAAGGATAAAGTGAGCCAACTTTGCTTCCTTTTGCAATAACCATATTGCCCTTTGATATACGAAAGGACTGAGCATAGAAGACCACCTTGTAACCAAGGTCATCAAGTTGACCAACTGACATCAAACTGCGTGATAACTGAGGTACATGGCGTACATTATGCATAGTAAATTTTGAACCATCAATGAGCACATCTTTAATCTGATTCTTCCAAAGAGCAAAGTTTGTGCCATCAAATTTTCAGATCTCAAAATGCTCTTTTCCCTGCAAGTTATAGCTCCTCCTCGGAACACTAGCACTAGAACCTAATCCACCGGATGTGCCTGAGACCTCTGATGCCATGATCGTAGAGAACTGAATAGAATGATAATGAGCTAGAAGAGTCCAAACACCAACAAATAAGTGTATCAAGGAGTAGATCGACCACTGTATAGTTGACTAAACCAGAAATCTGGAAAAATTTTGCAAGAGTATCCTCTGCAAAATTAGCATATGACCAGTGTCAAAGTATCATAAAACTGCAAGTACTGACATGTCTACCTGCATAGTGAATCACTGACTCCACTGCATATAATCAGTTACCCAATAGAAGCCAACTAGGCTTATCGAGCACCTATGAACAACTATCATACATCTCCTATGGCGAGGCTAGGTAAGTCTTCCACCTGCATCATCGAAGAGACCCCGACATCTGGGTGTCTCCCAGTTAAGAAAACCTCACCACGACCCTCTTTATCAAACGTAAAAGGCTTTATGCAAAGAACGTAACCGCTATATCAATGACCACATGGATGTACATAAGCGGTATCCACAGAAGCGTACATGGTGTGTATGTGCTCAATATATGCAGTAAAATGACACTAAAAGGCTGAATACACAGCCCAAAAACTAGCCAATAACACCTACAAGTGTCTGTCAACTCTGATGTTTTAGGCTTTAAAAACCTGCATAAATTTGCAGCGACTGCTCCCACCAAAACTGAAAAACCCTCGAGAAACCTGTACTTTTACGAGTGTGGCTGAAAATACAGCCCCAAAGGTTGATATTTATTGTCTGAGAAGTACAAGGAACACTCTTCTTGATGTTCTTGGACCTGTGCGAAGAGAACTATGTGTAAAAGTACTCCGAAATGGCTCCAAAACCCACCCCAAAATTGCTTCAGAAATAGGCTTTGAAAGCAAAAAATGAAGCTTTGAGGGACCAAAACTTGTTCAAGGTAAGGTCAACCTTAGTCTTTCCCCTTCTTCAAACACCACAAGAGTGTAGCTTAGTGGCAAGAGATTGCCACGGTTAAGCGAGCTCTGGGGGGAACAGTACTAGGATGGGTGACCTCCTGGGAAGCACCGGGAACCTCTATATTCCTTGATCGTTGAGGTCCTCCCTCGCGTGCAGCCAACGGCGCCAACGGTGACTTCGGTGACTCGGATGACAAGGTATGCCAAGGTCTATGCCTTGGTCGCCGCCTTAGTCGTAAGCCTTGGAAAAAGCCATGCAATCTCACTTTAGAAGAGCTACTCAAGGTTAGGTCAGAGCTATGGAAACATGTAGCCAAACAAGTACCAGAGATAGCAAAACCTCGTTCCCAGGTAGGATCTCATCGCACAGTGCTAGAGATACCTTTGGACAAGATAGGAGATATGAGCGAAGGAGAAGAAGGAAACACCTATCTTCCCATTACCCATCAGAGATACACCACCAAGGCAATTTTGGATTCGGGCGCAGGTGTTGCAATTGCTACCACTTCCCTATGGAAGCGTTGGGGCAAGCCAGCACTCAGGCCCACAAGGATGAAATTGCAAATGGCCGATGGTCACATTTTGAAAGACCTTTGGGACTACTAGAAGGAATAACTCTCACTACATGTGGTGTTCAGTTTGAGCACACTTTCGCCATATGTGACTTTAGCAAAAATCATGCCTATGAGATGATTTTGGGAAGACCATTTATGCGACAGTTGCAAGTAGTACAGGATTGGGGAACCAATTCCTTGTATTTGCAACATTTAGGTGTCACCACCAAAGTAAATCTCAAAGATTACTCTCATAGGGATGTACCCCCCATTCAATGGAACCCCATCCATAGAGCCAAGGATGACATGGAGTCTGTGCACTCCATAGAATCAGGATCCTCATGGATGCATGAAGACACTCACTTATGGATGTGTAAAATGGCAGTGGAAGAAGAGAAAAGGGAAAAGGCCAGAGAGATAGGTGCAAAAGAAACCCATAGATCCATTCAAGACCCAACCTACACACCTGTAGTATTTCCTGATGAAGAATTTGAGCCTCATGGTTGGGCAGAAATTTTAGCAACAATGGATGTAGCCATCAACGAAGAACAATGGACACCCCACTGTGATGAGGATGGCTATGACATTTTAGTTTTCTCAATACAACCAATCATGGGAGATGCAGTTTTAGAAGAGTGCGAACCTAGCCCTAATGCATTCGAGAATGCAAGCGACTCCGATCTAGAGTCAACCATTATGGACCCACCTTTTGCATCAGATGAAGAATACTTCTATGAAGTAGAATTTCAACCCCAGAGACACGGAGAGATAACAAATGATGTAAGGTTATGTTGTAAAACTTAACTTTTGACCATACACCTCGCCATCCCCATGAGAGACCTATTCTTTCTTTCAACAACTCCATCCTACTGAGATGTATATGATACTTTACACTGATGTTTTATTCCATGTTCAGCCAAAAATTCATTAAAATCAGAAGACATGTATTTCCCCCCTTGCTTAGAACAAACGGTGCCCATTTTACATGCTGACAGATTTTCAGCCAAAACCAAAAATTGTTTGAAGCACATAAACACTTCAAACGTTGCTATCAATGGATACACCCATGTATGCTTGGAAAAATCATCAATAAAAGTCATGAAGTAAATGTAGTTCCCAAAAGAAGGTGTCTGCATAGGACCATAGACATCACTATGAACAAGCTGCAATTTCTGAGTAGCTTAGACTGAAGCATTTTTTGGGAAGGAGAAATGCTATATTTTGCCCAAAATATAGCCTTCATAGACATGTTTACTAGGTAGCTCAAGCTTGCATGGAGAGGAAACCATTTCACATTTCTATAGGCATATCAAGCTAACAAAATTCAGATGACCAAAGCGTGCATGCCAAGATTTGCATTTGAGATAGCAAGAGAATCTTGAACTACACATGCTAAATCATTCATAGATTTTGCATACTCTATGAGCTTATACATCCAATGAAATAAAGTGCTAGAAGCAATAATAACATCACCATTTGACAGATCATGAATTGTACATCTGTCATCAACAAATTTGACAACGAAGCCGATCTTGGCTAATGTTGAGACTAACAACATATTTTTCTTGATCCTTGGCACAAACAAAGCATTTGACAATGTGAAAGAAGAACTATTATCAATAGTACTCAGAATGATCTTACCAACTCCCATGACAGGATAAGAGAAGTTTTTGGTGCATGTGACAATATTCTCTATAGGGGAAGGCTCAAGTGAACTAAAGAAACTACGTTACAAGGTAATATGTTTGGTTGCTTCACTATCAAAGTATCAAACATTTGAGTCTACTATAGTCATACACTATTCATGAGAAGATGGTTCATGAATGCAAACAATAGTAAATGCCCATTCTTCATTTTGCACAAGATTCACAGACTATGTTTTAGGTGTAGAGGCTTCTGCAACAACCATTCCAACATCTTTTTTCTTTGCCTCTTTTGCAACCAATTTTGCAGAACTCTTTATGACATGAGCATTACCTTTATAGTACTTGCAATATTGTTTTTGCCTCTCTGTTCTCTTTTCATCTTTGTCTTCCTTCTTTCACAGTGTAGCATTAGCAAATTTCTACTTACTAGTAGATGAGCTCCATTTACCTTTGCCCTTTTGACTAGTTGAGAAAGCTTGATCTGCAACACTCATAATGGACATGTTCTGCTTGGACTAATCTTCCTACAACAAAACAAAGACTAACTCCTCAAATGTTGAGGCATTTGGATTGCCTTTGACCACCAACCAAAGAGTAGAAGAAAAACTGTGATATGAATCTAGAAGACCATTAAGAACGGTTTGCACAAGTGCACTATCTGGCAAAACTTCGTATGCAAAAATCAACTGCTCCTTCAAATATTTGATCTTTGTCAAAAAAATACACATATAATCTCCTTCATTCATATGCTCACTCTCCAATTGTTTTCGGAGGTAAGCAACACGAGCCCCATTTCTGCCCTGGTACAAAGTGGTAAGTGTATCCCAAGCATCCTTTGCTATTTTGCAAGAACGAATATGAGGGATAATGGCATGTTTGACAAAAAAAACTATCGATGCATGTGCCTAAACATCTCTACCATCCCAACACAGTTGCTCTGCAGTAGGTGAAGCATGAACCACAACACGAAAAGGAACTTGAAGATCACCATCTACAATAAATGTATTCACAAGTGTAGTAAGGCATTTTTCAATATTCTGCATAATATTCCACAACTGTTTTGTGACCAATACATGAAACATCATCATCTTCAATGCCATCGACATCACCTTCAATAAATGTATTCACAAGTGTAGTAAGCCATTTTTCAATACTCTGCATAATATTCTAGAGTTGTTTTGTGACCAATACATGAAACATCATATATGCCCACAATGGGTTATTGGTACCATCCAACTTTTCCTAAATAGCCAACATATGGAATACATCACTGCTTTCAGCCATGGCCACTGACTAAAATACCCTGATGCAAAAAAACTAAACCTATAGCAAACTTCGAGGTGCTTGTACTATCAAACCGAAACTTGTATATATGTTTGGCACAAAGGAACAAAATTTCCTCTATAGGTGCTATGATAGTGCATTTGGAGGTTGAAACGAGCTCAGATCCAAATTTTGACACCACAAAGCAAAGAAAACTTGAACTCCTAATCGCCTAAGTATACTCAACAATTTCATGCGATTCTAAGCTTGTGAATGAAGGGGTGCCGATGATGCCCTGGATGAAGCGACGACCTGTTATGATATCGATTGTTGGAGTTTGATGTCTAGGGAATCACACAAACAACACAAGGAAGAATAAGAAGCTTGGAGCACAACACAAAACACTAAATGTATTACCAAGTGAATTTACAAAAGATAACTGACCTATTAGGGTCATTAGCATATATACAAGTCGAGGGAAAAAAATCTCCTAAAGAGGGAAAAAAAGTATCCTAGTGGTCCTAGTGTGTTCATGCACATCACTACTGAAATCTATCAATAGCCACCACTCTCGATAGATAAATCTAGTAAAGCTCACTAAAGTATCCCTGACATATATTGGTGTGACCACTATACATGTCAGAGAAATGAAAAAGTGATACATGTCATTCCTAATCATCACATGTTGAGTTTGGTATCTCAACAAAAAGGACTCATCATCCATACAGTATGATTCTTATGAACAAAGAAGAGCATTAGAGTGAACATCACTTAGTTGATATTTCAGAAGTGGAGCTCAAAATCTAATTAGGAGTTCATCTAATTTATTTTTCATTGTAATTTCCTCCATAATGGGAGTTTAATTCTCCACTATTTAAGAAGTCTCCTCATACATGGAAAAGTATAACAAATGAATTCACCACAATATCTTTTTAGGAAAAGACAAACTGGAAAAGGTTCTACTTGTAGAGTCATTTTCCTTATAGAGATATAAACGTTTAGGCTATTGCTCTAATCAAATTAACTCTAGTTTACTTATAGAGACAAGTCTAGGTAGGGATTTGTTTATAGAGGAAGTAATTTAGCTTGCTTCTAGGAAAGAATAGTCTAGATTGAGAGTTTATCTTTTAGATTGCCTAGATAGGAGTGGAACTATCCTATCATAGGCAATAGGAAGATTAGATAGTCATACGGGTTAGACCGAGTCTCACCTAGAGATTATAGATGATAAGTTGTCATTCTCATCGTGATTGGACTCTAAGAGGAGTCTTAATTTTTGGCATTATAGAGATTGGGAATTGAATGGTAAATTTTGACTTTACATTTGAAAGGCATAGGGATAATTATGAACCATAGAAGCATCAATATCTTATTTGGTGTTTAATCATGCGGTTGATGATCGAGCACCATTTAGGAAGATTGATACTTACGAATAATTTGAATGTCAATAGGGAATGCTTTTTCATTCATATGACAAACTAAGGAAAAGAGAAAAGACTAGAGTTTTCATCACAATGTCAGTTTCCATCAAACTTAATCCAATCTATGTATGGATGGAGAACCAAGAACTTATGGGCTATTGGATGAAGTGATTACATTTTATCACCAGGAACTTCTTATAGATGGACCAAAATGACGAATTTGCATGGTACACAAGGATAGTTTATGCTAAAAAAAGATAATTGTGAATATAATCAAGGTTAGGAATACCAAGGGTGGTATGATGCAAGTCTATCATGTTGGTTCTAGAGGGGTTCGAAATCACTTTTCCTATGTGGCTCAGTTCTATTTCTCATATGATCTACATGATTTAATATCTCCATAAAATTCCACACTTATCTTTCACATCATTACTCTATGATACATCACAAAGTACAATGCACCCTCCTTGAATATCCCCTCATGTCTTTTGTTTTAGAGGGGCTTGTTTAGACATGTTAAGTGTTGGTGAGACTCGGTTCCTTGCAAGGTGAACATCCGGTTCGATAACCATTTGAACCATGCCCATTTGACTAGAGTGTGTGTCATTCATTAAAACTTTTTAAGCATGACTAGAAATGTAAGTCGATGATGTCTAACGTGCGTAGGTCGGTTGGTTTGGTCCATTGCCTCTAGGGTGGGGGGCAAGGGTTCAAACCCCACATACAACCTGTACACCCGTTACTTGTTGCAAGTAGATGAAATGGATTTGACCTATATTGCTGTGTCCTCTTGACACTTTTGTTGCAGTCTTCGGCCAGATAAATTATATCTCTAACCTTCGGCCCCATCAAAGTGAGTCTCTGTATTGAGCCTTAGAGCCATCTCTTACCAAGTTCTACCATATTAGACTTCAAGCATTGTTATCCTAACCATGCCAAGCATAGAATCCTCTCTTTGTAAGTTATGGAGGGTTCCATGGATATTGAAGTAGTCTTCATTTGTATTTTCAGTTAATTCAAATTAATCCGAAGAAATTAAACTTCAGACCGAAGTTTCTTAAAAAAAAGAAATCGACGAAGGGACTTCCAAAAAAAAAAATAAAAAAATAAAAATCAAAATACAGCCTTTAGATTCGCACGTGCATGATTGTGCTACGCAGCATACGCAACTGTCTCAGTTAACAAACAAGTGCTATGATTTGTATATCGGGACTCGGCACGTTCGTTGGCGCGGATCCTTTTCCCACGCAGAGCATGCGAGCCTTCCTTTCTTCTGCATGGTTCTTTGTAAACTGGACCTCAACGAAGGCTATATGGTGAGCTTTGAGCGGTTCCTACGGATGACACATTTTTGGGATAGCTTCACTATTTCGATGTCGAAGAGACGATTCATGTTCGAGATACGCACCCTGAGGGTCGCTCTACCATTGAGGCTCTGAGATGCGTGCCACAGACTGCTGAACATTTTTTATTTTTCCATGGCCATATTAGGCTGCATGTCTTTACTGGCCTGTTCTTAGGAGCTCATTTCAAGTCGAATCGTGCAAGGCGAGCTATGGACGACTCAAATATGGGCAGCGTGAAACAAACCATGGGAATCTTGAGTAATTTCTTGAACAATGTTAAAAGGACACTGGAGCAGCTCTGTGAGGGGCACACGTTGGCATCGGTTCAGGCTTCTAAGCAGAGGGAAAATGTTGCTGCATCTGCATTTGGGATGCGTCCAGCTCTAGAAAAAGTGATGCCTCCACAAAATGCCATGAAAAACAGCTCTTTCGGGCGTATTTCTGATCAGAATCAAAGCTGGAGCTACTCTTCACAGTCAAATGCCATCAATGGAAAGTGTGCAGAAAGAAGATCTGATCACCGTAATGAAATAAATCAAAGTTTTATCCAGAGACTTCCTGACTCAGAAATGGAATGTGCTGTTGGGTTTTTCCTCAATGACATGAAGAAGACTGTGGACTCATGGTTTAACCGTTACTCCATGCTATCAGAAGGTAAAGCTCCCTTTGACTCAAGATCTCAATTACTGCATACGGGGGTGCAGGTGCTCGAGCAATTTAATTTTGGTCCAGAAGCAGACCATGTTCATTCTGTCATGAGAGAGATGGATGATAGAGATAATGAAGTTTTGCTTCCCTATCCTCAAGGTGGGCAAATCATTGGGAGACCGTTTTTTAAGAAGGTAGAGGCCACCAATAGAGTAGCCAACCGAAAGTCTTCGAACTCACGTGCCAATCGAAGAAAACCAAAATCGTCTGTTTATGCTTCTCAAGGCATCACAGGAAATTTGAATGCCACACAAGGTCTTGATCTGACACAGCACATGATACTTCCTACACAGGATACCATTTCTAGTATAGAGTACAGGGTGCCAGACAGTAATGGGCACCTTGGAAACACGTCTCAAAATGATTCTGAGATAGGTGTGGATAACATAGAGCGTGCAATTGTGAAGTTTACTCCTCTGGGGACAGGTGAGAAGTCTCTGGATAATATCAGGCCTCCAGTCCAGACTGATGAATTGACAATAAGACCTCATCATCACAAAGTTGAAATTGTAGAGTCTCCTTCTTGGCTTCCAAAAGGCTGGATAACAGAGGTGAAAACACGGATCAGTGGTGGTAGTGCTGGATGCAAGGACAAGGTATTCAGCTGAACATGATTTATAGATTCCCTTTAGCGATTGGTGGTTAAACGCACATTAATGCTTCTGGAAACAGTCTGTTGGCTTAACATATATAGGTGCAGATACTTTTGCACTTGATATCCAATGACTGTTTATTCTTAAGTAGGCAGACAATCTACTTGCAAATAAATTTGTATTTATGCCCCCCTGCATTCACATTGTCGCTTTAGACATGTAGTAAACATTGTTTTTGGCATAAAATTATGTAGCAAAAGAGTAATCTTTCTCGTCAGCACTCAGTGTACAAATCTTATTTTGTTCAGAGCTCTAGTATTTCTAATCTATCCAAATCATGGTGATCATGATCAATCCAATGTCATGGGGATTTCCTTTCCTGATGAGGATTTAGATGGCAGCTCCAATTATCCATTTCAGAGTTTTATGCTCAAGAATCTTTTAATAGAAAGAGATTTGTGGGATATTGTATCAGATGACTTACCATGTCTTGGGGGGCCTTTGCAAAAACCTAATAGAAGTAGAAGACATTTGATAATTACTAGAGATGAAGCTGAAGCTTCTACATCTATTGAGTCACAAACTCCACCTAAGAATGCTCTTGCTACTCGACTTTCTTGTTAAGATTTGTTTATACATGTATATTCTAGCAGTCGCTTTTTTCTTAATCTTGAAGATCCATTTAACACGAATAGGTTTCTAACCTTTTGGTAACTCACAAAGCTTCCATATTTGATTCTTATGAACAGAATCAGTCTCATTTGCATTGCTTTCTTCCAAATAGGACTATGTAAAGCATCTTTGACACTAGCAAGCTCATTGTCAATCCAAGTAAGAGCAAGAATACTACGAATCTCAAAATCTTCTTCATAATTCACATGATATAAATGATCTTTTTGACTTGTCCTTCCTTTTAAACTTTGGATGCCACTATCTTGCACTGTTTTTAAGAAACACTTTGGGAGTTTCTAGAAAATTGGTGCAATCTCTTCTTCCTCTGCAACTCTTTCTTGGGGAGCTTTGAAGATTTTCCAATGTCAAAAATTGGTTCTTCAATAGGTTAGTAGGAATGGGAGATGGTGTAGATAGTGGTGATGGCATGTAATATTCAGTAGAAGTAGGAGTTACAACTTTCTCTTTACCTTTATCTTTAGATACCTTTGGAGGGGTTTGAGAAGGTTGATCACCATGTGTATGATGGAATATAAGAATCCAAGTTTCTTTCAAAAAATGCATAATTATTTGTCTTAATAAACTCTGGAATATGTGTATCTTTATTATAAATTTGACTTTTTGCTACATATCCATTGCGTGAGAGTAGGATTGTATGTGTTTGTGGTACATAGAATTTATAGCCTTTGCTTTCAATAGCATAACTAATAAAAACAACTTTGATAACTTTCTTATCTAGCTTACTATGGTCCTTCTTTTCAATGCGAACATAAGAGGGAGAACCAAAAACTTTGAAATAATTCACATTGGGCTTCTTACCATAATATGCTTTATAAGGTGTAATCACTTTCAAAGCTTTTGTGGAAGACTTGTTAACAATGTGATTAGCTATGTGAATAACATCATTCCAAAACTTAGGTGAAAGCTTCTTTGAAGACATTATGGTACATGCTATTTCATTAAGTGTCCTACTCTTTCTCTTTGCAACATCATTCTATAATGGAGTGTAAACAATAGTGAGATGATGAGAGATAACTTTTATCTTCGAGATATGATTTAAAGTCATCAGATGTGTATTCTCCTCGATCACTTCTTAAAGTATGAATTAGCTGACTTTCATTTTCAACCATAACAAAAAACTTTTTGAAGGTAGCAAAAACTTTTGACTTTGCGTTTAATCCATAAACCCAAGAATATCTGGAATAATCATCGATGTTATGGTTAACCTTCTATTTGTAAAGTTAGTAAGGGAAGAAAACACCTTGCAACTTGTCATGCGCTTAGTAGCTCCAGAATAAGAAAACCAAGGATTTTTATATATTGCATTTAATCGTGCGTGGTCAAAAACAACTTCTTCTATAATAACACATGCATAAGACTCTTCACTAGAAGACTTAGTTTTTAAATCTTCCTGAGCACTATTACCTAATGCTCTTTTCTTCTCGTTAAAAATCCTCTTTTATCATTTTGCTATATGATGACCTTGTTTCTTGCAATAATGACACATACCTTTCTTTGGTGTGGATTTAGATGAAGTGGATTTCTTTTTAGGTGTGGTAGAAGTAGTTAAAGTAGAGGTAGAAAATGATGTAGTGGAAGACTTTAAAGTAGATGGCTTACTTTTCTTCTTTTTTTGTTTAGTCTTCTTCTCTTTCTTTGTAGTCTCCTCCTTGTTGTTGCCTTTAGATGATGATACCATAACTTCATTGTTCTCTTCCATACTCTTCTGTTGGTGTTCATCTTGAAGCAACAAGAACTACAACTTTTCAAATGTAATTTTTTTATCTCCTATAGAAAGTGCTCCAAAAGAAGATGAAGGGAAACAGCCAAAAGTGCTCCAAAATTTGCAACAAACTCCAAAAAATAGCTCCAAGTCTATTCTTCAATAGAAATCGTAGCTTATGTATGAGGTGAGCTCCAAGACTTCATATTTAATTGTGTGTCATACCTTCTCTTTGCATAGCTTCCAAGAAACTTGTGAAAAGCTTAAGAAAAATCCCAAAAAGCTCATATGCGAAAAATCTGGCGCTTTTTTTGAAAAAGCTCTACAAGGCTTTTGTTTCTTTCAAATTTGCTCTTTAGTGGTAGCTTTTGGATCGATTACATATGGTCCCGTGTGAAAAACTTGCTTTTGGGTAGAAATTAGTGTTTGACTTTTGATGACTTTTAGGTATGAGATGGATTAATGCTATATACCATTAGAAAGCTCTTGATAATCTTCCATAGAAAATTTTGACCATCTCCTTGAATTAGGGTTTGCTGGAATTTTGTCAATTGGACATTGTTTTCCAACCATCTCCTCATAATCTTGAATCAAAATTCTGCTTCAAATGATTGATATGACTGAATTCACCAACCTTTTGTCTGAATGATGAATTATCTTTCTAGAGTTACCTCTCTAGATACCTAGATCACATTTTGTATCTAGATAAAAACCTTCCAACCAACTTATAAGATTGGCTGAAAATAAAACTGATATGCTCTCCACATTTGTCTTCTTAGATGAACTTTCTTGCCATGAAAGAGATCTCACAAAACTCTCTAGAAAACCCTTTAGATACCTGTTTTGATGTAGCCTTTAACTTTCAAATAATAAAAGTGTATAAAAGCACTCCTTGAATCCTTCAAATCTCTTCATAACTGCTCTTCTAAGACATGACCTGCAAATGATAATTTGATAGTAAAAGTGATACCTGTGATTTGATGTTGATCTGATTTCTTCATCTTCTCCAAACCATTGTTCTTCCTTGAATTTGAAGTAGCCTTCTCTTCATCAAGTCTTGGTCTTCAAACAATACTTTCTGTAAAGTATTTTCATACTCTTCCAAAAGTATTCGGCTGCTAACATATCATCAACTTCATACATCGATGAATAAACATGTAACCGAATTGTCTAATTCTCAAATCTTTACTCGTCTAGATTAAGTGTGTATGTCAAATGTCAAATATTAGAAGATGCTCTTAAATCATATGTAGTAAACCTGGAAGTTTGGAAACTTGGGAATATAAAAGCTTGAATGAACTCTAATATCAAAACCCTAAAGCTCTGATACCAAATGTTGGAAATTTAGTAGGCCCATGGCTCATATCACATGTCCATGGTTCCATAGGTCCATCATATACAACATAGAATCTTGCAATCTTCCAATATTGACAAAACATGAACATACCACAGTTAATCATACAAATGATGAGACAAAGATAGAGAAAAAATAGACAACATGTGTAAAGTGTTACGTAAGCCACTGCTTACTCACACTATCATATATGCCAATGTTCAATGTACAATGTGGGAGCAAAACTCTCAACCACTCTGTGAACAGAAATAGATGGATGAGTGAATGTACAAAGGTAACAAACATATTCAGATGTATGGACGGAAATCTGAATATACATGAGATGTGTGACTTGATAGGTTGTAGAAGAGTATATATGAGTGACAGAAAGAGGAAGGATCAGTCTAAAACTGATAATCAGCAAACCCTGATCTAACCTTATGCTATGGAAGACCCTAAGTTAGACACGTGTATGAAAAGATCACATACTTACAAAAGTAGCAAAGAATGCTAACAAGTTTGTTGCCAGAAATCCTCAAACTCATATGACCATACCTTCTCGAACACCTTATCCAAATATGCATAAAGCATATATGTACGGATTCTCTTGTACCTATGCCAAATAAGACTCCTCCTGATATGGATGTTACTGCCTCCATAAACTTCAAGTAGTACCTGTGTGCATAAAGAGAATATGTACCTGAATTCTTAACATAAGATGCAAATCTTATGTTAACCACCATCCAATGTCTTTGAAGTAACTCGAAATCTTCATGTAGAAGACAATCTTCAAATACATCATGTGAATGGCCGATCCACACCATCAAGTTGCAAATAGCTTTTCCATAAGCAAGAGTGTGAGCACTCTCTTCTTCACCAAGAAGAACTCCATAGCCGTTCCTCAACATGCTCCAAGGTAGCAACATGGCTGTCCCATGTGCTAAGAAGCACCACCTCTATTGAGGGACCAAGCTTCCAAAGCTTGTGTTGAAATAGGTGAAGGATACAAGACAATGAGCTAATGATCTTCTTATATAGTAGTTGATCATCCTTCAAAAGCACATCAAAAGCTCTTATCAGAAAAAGCTTTGCGATCGTTTAATCTTTTCAAAAATGTAATCGGAAAAATAAACATCCGTCGCCGTCGTTCGCTGTTATGAAAAGCATAAAATAAGTTTTTTTCTGCGAATGCTACCGTTGGGTGGAATCGAACTCACGCCACTAGATTGAGATGTTTTTGCTCTATCCACGGCGCCCAGCGCTTTTCTTGTAGAGTGTACAAGAACAGTAAGTACTAAACCTTGTATACTATGAGTAATGGACCAATAAGACATTGTTTTCTGACACAAATGATGATGCAAATAATTCTATTTTTGATGCAGATTTACATGATGCACTTATTGATGGGAGAGCTTACATTGAGAAGGCAAAGATTATGCGATTATGAAAAATGGTACTTGTTCTTTATGTGATTTGCCTCTTGGCAAAAAGGCCATTGACACTAAATGAGCATACAAGTTAAAACGTAAGCTTGATGGAACAATTGATAGGCATAAGGTTAGGCTTATTGCCAAAGGTTATGCTTAAGAGAAGGGCATTGATTTTGATGAGATCTTTGCTCCCACGTGCCAATGACCACTGTTCATAGCATCTCTGCATTTGTCACTCACCATGGTTGGAATGTACATCAGTTTGACATTAAAATTGCATTTCTTAATGACGGTTTACAGTGAAGAAGTGTATGTATTTTAGCCTCGTGGTTCAATGAAGAAAGGGCATGAAGACTGTAGATTGAAAAAGGCATTATATGGATTGAAGCAAGCACCATGTGCTTGGTATAAGAAGACAGTATGTCTATTGATAGCACATGGATTTGAGAATCGCTCAACCAAGAACACCTTATATGTCAAGCGTGCATATGTATTTTTGATAATTGCTGTATATGTCGATGATATGCATCTTGTATGATATGCCGCTCACTAGTCATGTGTCGAGAAGTATATTGCTGAATTTATGGTTGATTTGCATGCCTCTTTTGAAACGTAGATTTGGGGCATTTGCATCATCATTTGGGCATTCAGTTTATGCAAGTTGATAGGGAATAACTGTGTCAAACAAAATACATTGCAAGGTGGTTAGGTTCGCAAGGTTCGGTACGGGTAAGGTACATGAATCGACTCTTACCCCCAAGCCAAGTTTCATAAGGTACGTTAGGGGATATATATATATATATATATATATATATATATATATATATATATATATATATATATATATATATATGCGAATCCTGCGGTACTGTTTTTCGGTACTTTCAATTCGGTGCGAACCTTATCATGTGGTTCTTTGAAAAAATGCCGAATTTTTTCTTTGGCCAAAAACCCTAAAATTCTTCCCAAATATTTGAGATGACCTTTCCTCTCGAGGGACTCCTCTGGCAAAACATCTCTCGATCTCGAGCAGATGTGATGAAACTCAAAGCTTCCCAATGATGACATGGAGGTGGTGTAGTAGGTATGTCTGCATGTAGTGTGGGGTCTCAGTGAAGCCTTGATTTGAGATCTATAGGAAATGCTCACGGTAGTAGAGCATTTTTGGTGGCAATGGACCTCTCGGGCTGACCCATGTCCTCTGTATGTATGTATGCCATATCTCGTGACAGATGATCCTATTCCTCTCTTGGTGGGAGAGCGAGTAGGTGGGGGCATGGGAGTCATACTGTATTGGTGGTAGTCTGTCTATGTCAAGCATAGTACAAGAAGAGGTTTAAAAACGAGATTTAAATCGAGGTACTCACTAGAAGACCTCTCCCCAATCCTTTGAATCAACTCGAGAAGTGGAAGCCTCACCACGCCTTCCACAACCACGTCCACCTCGCCTCCAAGCACACTTTTGCTTCCGCATATGAGAAGCCTTCCGGCTAGTAGAAGGTAATGATAGATCATCTAAAAATAACACACAATAAATAAACTTAGAAGTTGGTAGTATCCAAATTCCAATCTCGACATAGAGTCTTTAATAATTATTTATACCTGGAGCATATGTCCATTGTCTAGCTCTCCTAGTTTGGCTATGAGTCTGACACATATTCTTTTGTGACTCCGTAGCAAGCATGACAAAAATATCCCTCTCTTCCTCAGGGATTTGAGGGATATTTTCAACTTTTCCAATATCAACTTCATGAATATTGACCTATAAAGTATAATTCATATAAGTAAAAGATTACAAGCTTAGAGTCATGAATATTCAAATTGTATTGACAATTGTAGTTTGTAAATACCAAACTTGAAATTTACTTGAAGAGGAGCTATGTTTAGACCTTTTGACTCTAGCAACTTGAGATTGGAATGACAAAACACTAACTTCTCAAGTTGTGATGGGCTCAACCGGTTTCTTTTTTTGTTATGAAATAATGCCATGTGCTCCAATTCCTCTCCGCAGGGCCTGTGCTACAATCTTGTGAAAGAATCCACAATGCCAATTTTCTCTCCATTGAGTAATTAATCATCATTCATCATTCAATGAATCGTGATCATTCATAAATTGATATAAATATAAAATCAACTATCAATGCCTACTTACCAATAATGGAGTACTCACTCCATACATCTCCCACCATGTCACGGGTGTACTCTGGTTCTCTCTTAAACATGTAGTGGGCTTCCCAAAATAACGTTGATGGGTATGGAATTGAAGCCTTTCTCTCTCCAGTTATGTGTGCAAAGTCATATCTCCATCTGTTCATCTTTTTATATAATCTATCCAGCTATCCTCAAGCTCAATGTCAGTATATTGTTGCTCTGTTCTCCACAATGGGTGGAGAATGTGAGCATCAACATGGATTGGTCTATGAAACCAATCTCATCTCTTCTTCACAACATCACATAAGGCTGTCCGTCTATTGAGAAATTAAACAAAACTTTGTGAAATTAATCATGTATGTAAAGTTTAAATTGTAGAATCTAATATAAAAAACAAATTTACAAAAGCACTTACTCATCATTAGAAAGACCTTGTACTTTTTGAATTTATTCTTGTATAGGGTCAATGTACTTGTATACAAGTCCAAGTGTGCTGCCCTCCATATCCGTGATGCAAAGTACAATATACAATGGTTGAAGAGCAGATACTAACACCTCTGCCTTTGACCAAAATGCCTCATCCTCCATGACAATGGATGAGAACTGTGTGAATAAAGGATCAGCCGCTTTCACCTCATAGATTTGGTACCATTCCTCTGCCACAACAGTACACAAATGCCCTTTCTTGACCCTCAATACTCTATCTACAACTATGAACATGTAACAAAACCGAGTGATAGAGGGCTTTTGAAAATCCAAACGGCTATGGGCATGAAAGATGTTGAGAACTTTAGGCCGACTTGTGATAAATTTGACAATGAATTTTGCCTTGTCCAAAATTTGGCTCACCCATGGCATGCCACCTATATCTTCCATCATGAGATCAAGACTATGTGATGCACATGGTGTCCAAGTGATCTTAGGATACAACTCTTCAACCATGCGTCCCATGGAAACAGAATTCGACCCATTATCCGTCGCCACCTGCACAACATTATCAACACCCACATCTTCTATCACCTTCTTTACATATGAAAAGATAAATTCATCAGTCACAAGTCACAACTGTGCCTGGAGCATGTGCAGGTATGGCACGTAAGAACAATGGCACGTAAGAACATAGTGTCCTTGCATGAAGAGACAAGAATGTTGTAGACATTCCTCTTCCTCAAGTTTGACCAACCATCACATAGAATAGAGCTTCTATATTTTTCCCAGTAGGTCCTCAATGACATCATCTCTAGCTCCACTAATTGTGATTGCCTATGGAGCTTGGAAGTGAGCAATTTTTGTGAATCTGGACCTTCCCAAGGAACTCCTATCTTACTCACAGATCTCATGGCCCTCTTCCATGCAACTGTGTTTGCCACGTTGAAAGGACTGCCACACAAAATAAAGAGCTTGGTGATCTCACGAATAGTCTCTTTCATAGCTTGCTTTTGCAACTGGAAGCTTATCGACGTTCAATCGCATATATGCGCAAAGCATCGCTGATTGCCTCGAGTCTCTGAAAAACCATTTATATATATATATATATATATATATATATATATATATATATATATATATATATGCGAAACAGGTGTGTATAGGACGAATCATATCCACTGAACTATGACAACGGAAAATAGCAAGTACTTGATGGTTTTTGCATATAAAAGTCACAATCCTTTTTGCATCACTCACCCACGGCTCAAGCCAAGACAATTTGCCTCTCTTCAAAAAGAAGATCAAGGTAGTGTGTGGTACATGGAGTCAAGACAATACTAGGAAACTCGTTCTCTATCATTTCCTCCATCCTTTTGCAAGTGGAGGCATTGTCTGTGATAACTTGTACCATATTCTCAACTCCAATCTCAAGGATAGCGGTCTTTATGTGCACGAAAATAAAGACCCTAGTGATGCGGACCCCTCCATGACTAGCATCAATGGCTCGTAGGAAATATGTGCCAAAACAACTAGATACCAATATATTGATGATGTGGCGTCTCCGAGTGTCACTCCATCCATCGGATATAATAGAGCAACCATTGGTCCACCCCAATCTAATTGGCCCTAGTTGTACTTCTATCCGGTCCTTCTCTTCATCTAACATGGGTCCACAAAGTCTATCATATTCCACCCCATGCCAATCATGACAAGGACCTACTTGGGATATTGCTTTCACCATTCTTCTCCAAGCATTTGTCCTCAATACATTGAATGAGAAGTTGCATTGAAGAATGCATTGTTCAGTCTCTATTTCAACAACTTTTTGCCGTTGCTTTTGCAAAGCAGAGGACAACATAGAAGAATGTAAGCTCTCTTGCCTAGGTCTTTGTGTAGGAGGAGGATCCACATCATCCATGAGCTCAACATATGTGCCTTCCATTTCATGACAACGTGCTTCGTTTCCTTGTTAAGAAGACGATGCTTATTTTTTATAGCCTCTCCTATTTTAGGAGGCACTTTCTCACATGCAGAGATGCCTCCTCCTCCTACACCAGATACATGACTTATAAGGCATGTTGTGATAGTGGAAAAATTCCTACCACAATACTTGCATGTTCATCATTGTGTACTAGACCTGGATGCACTTGAACCACTAGCCAAAGCATGACTAACAATGTGTGCATCCCAAACATTGGACACATCACGAGGCATGATAGCTAAGATGCTTGAAGGTGGACACCGGATATTCAATCTTCAAAGGAACAAAATGGATTGTTGGGTGGCTTTTTGATGCTCAAAGGATCAAAATTGACAATTGGGTAGGTTATTTGATGCTCAATGGCTTAGGACTCAATGAAAGCTTTCAATGTTGATTCTTGATTCTTGAATGAAGTGATTCGTCAGGCTTAAAGCTTTAGGATGCTCTACCTACTGCTTAGTACCTTCAAACTTCAAAGTGACTGACTCTATTACTCTTGACTCTTGAGGCTTGCCACTCAAAGTCGAGTCTATTCAAGTCTCAAGCAAAGTTCAAACTTCTTCAAAGTCAATGGGCAGAGGCGACAACTCTCTCGGGAAGAGGCAAGAAGCCTAGAACAACTCGGGCAGAGGCGAACACACGCGGGAAGACATGGGTGGAGGGTGGGGCAGTGTTGCATCGCAACGCGTTGCGAACGGTTCGCAACTTCGCAACCGCAACTTCGCAACGTTGCGACGTTCGCAACGCGTTGCTTTGCATGCATATTTTTTTTGTAATCCAAAACTATATTGTCCTTAGGAGGGATAAGAAACTATTCAAAATTTGGTCAAAAATGTATGATAAATGAAATAAAAAAACATGGATAATGAGGAAGACATAAAAAGCTATAAAAGTGCATACATTTATTTATGTATGATTTTCTTTATAGGCCTTATCACCTTGAGCTAGCCAAATATTTTGGATTTTCCATATTCTTGATCTCCTTATGCAATTATAGAGCTTAGACTAAATTTTCATGCATGGCCTTGGCCCTTCAAAGCCAAGGGTAGTCTTCTATGATGATTGATCTCACTACTTAGCACGGACATCACTTGTGAATATTGAATTGTGAATATTGAATTGTGCAGGGACTAATCTAGACTCAATAATCTATACTATAATGTCCATGTCTATCATATACTATACTATGTAGGTATGTTTGTATGTATATAATTACAAATGTGCATGTGTATGTATGTAATATGCAAGTATGTATGTATCTACTTGTATGTATGTATGTATGTATGTATGTAATATGTATGTATGTATGCATGCATGCATGCAAGCATTTATGTATGCATGCATGCAACCATGTATGTATGCATGCATGTATGTATGCATCTACATATGTAATATGTATGAATATATGTATGCATTTGTAGTATACATACTACATGTCGCATATCTACTTTTAGTTCATTATATATATATGTGTGTATATTTATTTATATGTTTAAAAGCATGCATTTCATCATATCTTAGCTATAGGATGCGTAGACTACCAAAATATTAACAAAAAAACCAAAAAAAAAAAAAAACACGTTCGCAACGTTTTAGCAACGTCTAGGCCAAAACGTTGCTATGTTGCTAACGCGTTAGCAACACGTTGCCTTCGACGTTGCTAAAACGTTGCTAACAACTATGGGGTGGGGCTAGTGTGTGGCTCATAAGCTTGCTCACAAGTGCTCAGTGGGCCAATGGATTATGGCAAGCTTCACTTCGTTAGGCTCGGGCAACGGGAACTTTGTGGCGCAGTTATTGAAATAACAACCTAAAATTGGACCCGACCTCGATACGAACCGAACGTATTGACTGGGATCGAATCGTACCAAACCGCTAGCTTGCTGAATTGATTCATGTATTTACATGATATATCATGTGCATATATCTTCATATTTATAGCATATGTTCATATTTATTATTGGTCATGTTTGATTCACCTGCGAGGTTTTTATTTGCTCTTTTGTATTTTATGTTTGATTGATGTATGAAAAATCATGATGACACAGCAGTGTAGACATAAACAAGGTGCTTGTACAAACTTTCAGGATCCCAAGTCAATTCCATGCAGAAGCAAGTTATTTTGAGTGTTCCACATGTATTTCATGGTCCACAAACTCATTCAAAGGTAATATGCGATGTCATGATTCAGAAGCTTCTCATCAACAAGGATTTGTGGGACCATGTTAATGGAGATGATTCATGGCATTGTGGTGCAGTAACGGTATAGTCTACTTCAGCATTGTACGAGAGGGGCCATTTTTATGATAGGTATTAGGGGGATTCAGGTGGTGCCTTTGACCTTCTTGTGTTCTACAATTCTACTTCCTAGCCAAGAGCAAAGCTGAGGAGATGCAATAGATGCACATGTCCTTCCTTTCATGCTTTGAAAATATGTAGATGATTGCGCCTCTTGGATCTTCTTGTGCTTGATTGTTCTATAAAAAGCCTTGGTATTACGCAATGCTTAATCATTATATGTCCAAATTGCTCTAAATTAAGGTCATATTCGGTCCATTTGGACCAAACTGGATCCCCACAATCTAGATGTTATGGAGAATGGAGCACCTAACCTTTTTAATGTGAAAACTCAAGAGATTCCAGGGAAATTCAATCTCTTGTGCAAGAGTATCATTCAATCTCTTTGCTGGTCTAACTTGTACATGCATGATCTCTCAGAAGCTCAATCTATCACGCTTTTTACACTTTACACAATTTCACACATGTATAAGGTAATCGAAGAGATCATAAAACAATCAGGAGAGTTTGCACCTCTCCTTTGTCCAATGACTTTTTTAACTCTTGGACTTGATTTCTCTAATGTAAGTTTTTGACTTGATTTCTCCTTTGTCCAATCATAAGTCTTAATCTTACATGTATAAGGTGATCGAAGAGATCATAAAACAATCAGGAGAGTTTATACCTCTCCTTTGTCCAATGACTCTTTTGACTCTTGGACTTGATTTCTCTAAATAAATTTTTCTTTCCAAAGAAGACTATTCTGTTGTATTCCATTTTTCATTCAAGTTTGTGTTACCTTCGTGTTGTTTCTTGTGTCCATATGATTATTTGAGGTTCGGATACTGATCTATTTCATCGCGTGCAGTACTACTATGATCCTGTGTCAAAAAGACGTTGTCGGTCTCAGAAGGAAGTATTTTGTTTCCTGGAAACTGGCAAGCTTGGGAGATACAAGAGGAAGCAGCCATCCACAAACAAGTCACTTAGTTTAGATTTGGAGAAGCAGGCCTCCAAACCTAGTGAAGTGCAAACTACAGAAAAGGATGTCTCTAGTATGAGAAAATCCCCTCAGCCATATAACCAGGAGAATACTTCTGGTGCTTTTGCAATTTTTCCTTCTGCAACTCAAAGGGGGTGGGGGGGAGGTACTTTTCTCCCTTACCGAGCAGGACAAACTAATGATTTTCTGTATGATAACCTAGCAAATATGTCAAGACCTGGCTTTGATCAGTTCAATTCTATAAATCCTCCACCAAACAAGCCTACTGATGACAGGGGCATCAGTCCCTCTAGACCATGGCTTTTTTCCAGTACAGAATTTCCAACAGGTGGTCCTGTGAGTAGGATTGAAGTGGAAAATGTGCAAGGATTCACAAGGAGTCGACGAGGAATCGAAGGTACTCAAAAGCGGCCAAAAAAATCGAGCAAACAGTAGCCATCTTATGAAATTGCATGCCTCACAGAAACAGGCATGGTTACTGTTCTTCAATAACAGTATATCAAGACAAAGATGTAAATTTATGGTGCCAGAATTCTTTATCGTTGGGAGCATTTTATGTGATCTGACATCTATTTCGCATTTTATATAGGTATGACTCCTAGCCACTTTCTGCTAAAATTTGCATTTGTCTTCAAGAAGCTTTGCCGCCTTGCAAATGTATGATAGCAAGCTTTCATGAAAGCCCACATATTTTACAAAATGATGTTTTATAGGTTGTTACTGGCATTGGGAATTGCTACTGAAGTTTTTTGACATGAAAAGCAGCATGTCTTATTTGAAGAAACTCAGTCATGCAGCTTTTATCCATTTGATCACGCTATATTTGAATTCCTACATACAATTCTCATGGAGTTTTTTGGTGATGCGATATTCTGTATATTGATATGCATCATGATCTGATGAAGAGATGCATATTAAATTGTTGATATTTGGTGTTATCATCATTAAGAAATTTTGAGGTACACTAATCCTAATGAAACATAACTTACTATCTGGTAAAACATATGAGCAGATGGCAGATGCCATATAATCAGATCAAATATTGTGGAGTATTTATTCTAGTGTATGTTAAATGTCCTCTACTGGGCCTGTTTTGAATTATGCATTTAACTTAAGAATGCTTCTGTTTAAAAACTCTGCTCATTTTCAGAATCTGAGATTGAATGGATTTGATCGAAATTGTTTGTGAGGTGTGGATTGATCTGGCAAAGAGTGATGAGCTTCTAAGAGCTGGCATGATGTGTGGTTATCCTTCTATGTTTACCGTAGAATTTGTGCGTGTTCTTTAAACAAGTACAGATCCTTCTCTTTACAAAGAGACTCTTATTACTCATCGCAATGAACTTCTCACCTTATAACATCCAGACTTTTAACATCCAGACGCTAAAAGTCATTGACTTTTGAACACATTACGCATCATGGGATTAAAATTTATTTCAAGCATCTCTCAGGAAAAGTCTTTGCAAAATAGGTGATTATCATCACCTATTTCAACACATCCTTTTCCACTTGGTACTTGTAGATTAGTGAAAAAACTTCCTTGGCATGGCATATGGTTACTACAACTTGAATCAATGTACCATATTTTGTCATCTTCATAAGAGTTTCTATACTCATGTCTCATTGCGAGTAATGTGTCCTTACTTCCTTCACTTGAGGTGCTTCAATAGTTGATTTGACTCCTTTGATTGCCTCCATTCGGTCTTCCATTCTTCAGCCAACAATCACTAGCATAGTGTCCTACTTTACCACAATGATAACATGTTATATCTTTATGAGAATTGTAGGAGCCTTGGCCCCTTCCTCAACTACTTCGACCTCTTCCTTGTGTGTCGGCATTTGATCCATCTTTTTGTCTTTCGAATTGTTTTGATTGTAGTTGGAGCTTTTGTGATCTCTTCCTTTTCCTCTTGAGCCTCCTTTTGAGTTCCTTTCTTTACCTTAATTTGCATGTAACATTTGGTTGTGGCTGTCCTTTCCTTTGGAGCCACCAAAGTCAAGCTCTTCTGTGACAAGATGAGGGATTAGTTGTTCAAAATTGGGATATGCATCTTTCAAATTAATGGAAGTTATATACGACCTCCATCTTTCATCTTCTCTCAATCCATTGAGAGTAAACCACACAAGATCTTCGTCTTCAACTATTGTGCCAATAGAAGCTAAAGCATCAATTATTTCCTTAATCTTCAAAGTATATTCAACTATGGATTGACTCGAAGTTTTATTGATTGTGCTCAACTTATTCTTGAGTTGAAGTTTGTTAGCTTTAGCCCCTCCTTGCTTTATAGCTCCTCGTTTGCTTTGCTTCAACTCCAACCTTGTTGATGAAGCTTTTGCACCAATTTTGCTCTGATACCAATTGTGGATAATGAGTTCTTCTATCCACAAAAAGAAGCATGTAGTGAGCCCTTGTAGGTCTAGCACTTGGACAAACAACCACATCTTCGACTCTTTGTTGCTCTCAACTCAAACCTCAAATGGACTTATGGTTGTGCACATAGGTATGTTGAAGAACTAGACTTCCTTGTCCGGTTGATAACTCACAAAATATAGATCCCTTGAAGGAGATATTGAAGATATCAAGCTTTCCAACAAGCTAAAAATCATGTAATTTGGATAAGTTTAGGTTGGGAAACTCAACTGACCTAAACGAAACACCTATCCATACAAGTATGCTAAAGATCTGGACTTATTCTCGAACTGATAACTCATAGAATATAACATCCTTTGAAGCAGATATTTGAGATAGATTAATTACACAAGACAAACTTTATAATAAGCTAAAAACACATAATTTTGATAAGTTTTGGTTGGGAATCTCAATTGACCAAAATAAACTGTGTGTCCATATAGGTATGCTGAAGAACTAGACTTCTCTCTCAGATTGATAACTCATGGAATATAGAAGATTTGAAAAAGGTATTTGAAGTACAAAAATTACACAAGATAAGCTTTCTAGTGAGTGTTTAAATGCAAGAAATGGTTACATTTACACTCAGATAGCCTCATATATGATTGTGTACAAAGTGATGTGCGACTGGAAAGAGTCTATGAGAAGACAAAATGAGAAAATGGCTTCTAAGACTACTAGAGGCTGTTGCCTATTTCTCTCCTTCTTGAGAATGTGTGCCCACTGTACTTTTATAGACAATGAGCATGTGAAGAAGTTTGTTGCCTTCTTCTTAACTTGCCGCTTTCATTTGATTACCCACTACATGCCACTCACTACAAGGTAGATATTGTGTCTTTAAATCATCATTGCTTTTAAACTAGTTTTTTTTCTTTTTTTCTATCCTTAGAATTTTATTCACCTTTACATTTATATTTGGCAAATTTATCCAAGCATAGCTCATGTGAAAATGAGCTTGCTCATGAACAGTGTATGTCTACAATAGACTTAGATCTTTTGTACTTTGATAGTGGGGAAACCAATCATATTACCTCGTAGCATAGTTTCTTGCATCCACTTGAGCCTGATCCTATAGGGAATATTGCCACATGTGCTAACAACTATTCTTATCATGTAATGGGAGTTGGTAAGATCATTATGACTACTCTTAATGGTAGTTCTTTCACATCATTAGATGCTTTCTTTGTGCCAGGGATCAAGAAAAATCTTTTGTTAGTTTCATCATTTGCCAAGATTGGCTTAGTTGTCAAATTTGTTGATGACAGATATACAGTTCATGATTTGTCAAATGGAAATGTTATTATTGCTTGTGCCATTTTATGTCATGGGTTGTATAAGCTCATAGACTATGCAAAATCTGTGAATGATTGAATATGTGTAGTACAAGATTGTCAGGCTATCTTAAATGCAAAGCTTCGGCATGCACACTTTGGTCATTTGAATTTTTCTAGTTTGCTAGGCTTGTAGAAATCTAAAATGATATCCTCTCTACCTAAACTTGAGGCACCTAGTAAATATGTCTCTGAAGGCTATATTTTGGGCAAAATCTAGCATTCCTCCTTCCCAAAAGATGGTTTAGTACGAGCTACTAAAAAATTATAGCTTGTTCACAGTGATATGTGTGGTTCTATGAAGACACCTTCTTTTGGGAACTTCTTTACTTCATGACTTTTATTGATGATTTTTCTAGGCATGCATGGGTGTATCCATTGAACATAGAGTCCAAAGTGTTCATGTGATTCAAATAGTTTTTGGTTTTGGTAAAAAATCTGTAAGCATGTAAAATGGGCCCGATCGAGGGGGGAATACATATCTTCTAATTTTAATGCATTTCTAGTTGAATGTGGGATAAAACGTCAGTGTACAATTCCATATACAATGGATTTGCTAAAAGAAAGAACAAGTCTCTCATGGAGATGGCAAGGTCTATGGTCAAAAGTCAGGCTTTACCACATAGTTTCTAGATTGAGGTTGTTATGTGTGTAGCATTTGTATTTAATATGTGTCCCACCAATGCAGTGCAGTCTATTACTCCATATGAGGGGATGGTCACAAGCCATGCATTGCTCATCTGTGTGTCTTTGGTTATCTAGCATATGCATTAATGGCTAAACAACAATGAAGAAAATTGGATGATAAAACAATAAAATGTATTTTTGTTGTGTATAATTTTGAAAGCAAAGAATATCATCTGTATCATCCATAGACTAAATGCATTTAGGTTAGTGGTGATGTTTTTATGAAAGATTTAATTCAAACATTACTTTCATGTACTAAGGAGACATCAGTTAGCTCTAAAGATGTGTATGACACTTTGCTGCCTTTTTTTACAAGTGCACAATGTTGGTCCAAATAAGGAAATTTCTCAACCTTTATAGGTTTCACATGACGATGTAGATCATTCCATTTCTGATGCACATTTACATGATGTAGTGGTTGATGAGAGGGATGATATCCTCTATCATATCGTACTCATTGAGGCTCTCATAATGCTTGTTTTGCATCAAATTTCTATGCAATGGATGCCTCTAGTCTTTGTGATAAGAATGAACCTATTTCTTTTGATGAAGTAGAAAATTAAGAAAATTGGATGCTTCTATGTAATCAGAATATGATGCTATTATGACAAATGATACTTGGTCTTTATGTGATTTGCCTCCAACCAAAAAGGCCATTGGCACTAAATGGGTATACAAGCTGAAGCATAAGCCTGATAGAACAGTTAACAAGTATAAGACTAGGCTTGTTGCAAAACATTATGTTGACGAGAGAGGCATTGATTTTGATTAGAACTTTCCTCCAACCTGCCAAATGACCACCATTTGTAACATTTGTGCACTTGTAGCTCATCATGGTTGGAATGTACATCAATCGGACAATAAAATTGCATTTTTGAATGGTGAATTACATGAAGAAGTGTATGTATTTCAACCTCGTGGTTTTGTGTAGAAAGGGCATGAAAACAAAGTGTGCAAGTTGAAGAAGCTATTATATGGTTTGAAGCAGGCACCACATGCTTGATATAAAAAGATACATGCCTACTTGATTGCACATGGTTTTGAGAGAAGTCCAACTGAGAGAACCTTATATGTTAAGCATGCAAATGATATGCTTTTGATCCTTGTTGTTTATGTTCATGCTGCTCAATGGTTCTTATGAGAAGCATGTAGCTTATTTTAAGGCTGATTTGCATGCCTCTTTTGAAATGTCAGATTTAGGGCATTTGTATTATTATTTGGGCATTCAATTTATGCAAGTCCATGATGGAAGAGCTCTATTTCAAACAAAACATATTGAGACATTATTGCAATGTTTTGGCCTTGATGATTGCAAATGTATTACCACTCCTATGGAAACATGTTTACATGTGAGTGTTCAGACTTCCTCTATCAACAAGCTATTGGATTCTTGATTTACTTATGCATAACTCAACTTGATATTCAATTTGCTATCTCTCAGATGAACAAGTTTATGCATTGCCCATGTGTCAAACATTGACAAGTGGCTAAGCGCATCTTTTGCTACTTGAGTGGTACTCGGATACTTGGATTGTTTTATCCCAAGGGGGATCACTACCACCAAATTTACATGATTTTTTTGACTCAGATTAAGTTGGTTTCTATGACACTTGTGTGTCCAATAGTGGTTTTTGTTTCATGCTTGGTAGCTCATGCATATCTTGGTCGAGAAAGAAGCAACCTACTATAGCCACTTCTAGTTATGAGGGTGAGTATAGGGAAGCTTTCACAACGCCTATTGAGCATGTGTGGCTCAGATACCTTTTGATTGATTTGGGTGTTGGCCATTCTTCTACCATCACCATCTTCACTAAAAATCAAAGCGCATTGGCACTTGCAAGGAACCGTGTGTTCCATGTTTGCACAAAGCGCATTGAGGTACATTATCATTATGTCAAGGAGAGGTTCTTTGCTAGGGAGATCAGTTTGGCATATGTGCCCACACAAGATAGATTGAAGATCTTTTCACAAAGGCTCTCCCTGGGGAGAAGTTTGAAGCTTTCCACAAAGCTTTGGGCTTACATCCTTTCGTGGATTGATCTCTTTCCACATAGCTTAACACTTCCTTATACATGAGTGCTAGATCCTTGTTCACCGCATCACTTCCAAGGGGAATTTGTTGATATATTTTGGTAGTGATTTGTGTGAACACACTAGGACCGTCGAGGACTTTTTTCCCTCTTTAGGAGGTTTTTTTCCACTGGCTTGTATATATACCTTTAACCCTAATGGGTCACTTATCTTTGTAAATTCACCTGGTAATACATTAAGTATTCTGTGATTTGCTCCAAGCTTATTCTTCTTCCTTGTGCTTTTTGTGTGCTTCCGCAGACCTCAAACTCCAACGAACCACACACAAGGAGCACAAACATAGCAAGACACATAGAGAAGAGAGATGGATGGAATATATCTCTCTATTGACGATGGAAAAAATCAAAGTTATTGATATATTTAGGTAGTGATGCGTGTGACCACTCTAGGACCGTCCGTTACTTTTTTCCCTCTTTAGGAGGTTTTTTCCCCCTAGCTTGTATATACGCCTATTGCCCTAATGGGCTACTTATCTTTGTACATCCTAGTGGTAATATATTCAGTATTGTGTGTTGTGCTCCAAGCTTCTTCTTCCTTGTGCTGTTCGTGTGCTTTCGCAGATGTCTAACTCCAACAATTGGTATCAGAGAAGGTCACCACTTCATCTAGGGCATTGTCTACACCTCTCCGATTGCAGTCTCAGAATCGCATGAAATTTGGTAAGCATACTCAGGGTGTTTCAGAGCTCGTTTCTCCCTTTGAACGCACTATCGTAGCGCTTGTGCAAGCTATTTTGTCTTTTTGTGCCAAAGATATATACCAGTTTCGGTTCACCAGTATAAGCATCTCAAAGTCTCCTACATATCTAGTAGAACTCATTTGGGTAGTTCTGTTTAACTTTTTCAGATACAATTATTTTTCTGCATCAAGGTATTTTAGTCAGTGCCTATGGCTGAAAGTAGTGATGTATTTCGTATGTTGCTTATTGAGGATAAGTTGGATGGTGCGAATTACCCATTGTGGACTTACATGATGCGTCATGTATTGACTGCAAAAGGACTATGGAATATTGTGCAGGGTGTTGAAAGACATCTTGTTACACTTGCAAATACAGGTACTGCAAATACAAGTGCTGGAGCTGATAGAGATGGTGTCGAAGATGATGATATTCTATAGATTCCTGTTCCTGCTGCTGTTTTTGTTGCACCTACTGTAGAGAAAATTCGTTGGGATGGAAGAGATGCTCAGGCACATGCATTGATAGCTTTGTCTGTCAAATCTGCCATTATTCCTCACATTCGCTCTTGCAGAACAACTAAGGATGCTTGGGATACACTTATCACATTGTACCAGGCTAGGAATGAGGCTCATGTTGCTTACCTCCGAAAATAGTTGGAGGGTGAGCACGTGAATGAAGGTGATTCTATGGATAGTTTTTCGACAAAGATCAAGGATCTGAAGGAACACTTGATTTCTGTAGATGAAGCCCTTCCTGACAATTCAATTGTGCAGACTTTTCTGAATGGTCTTCCTGACTCATATTAGAGTTTTGCTTCTACTCTTCTTTTGATGATGAAAGGCAATCCAAATGCCTTAACATTTGAAGAGTTAGTTTCTGTTTTGTTGTAGGAAGACCAATCTAGGGAGAACATGTCCATTATGCGTGTTGCAGATCAAGATTTCCTGGCTAGTCAGAAGGGCAAAGGAAAATGGAGCTCTTCTATTAGTAATCAGAAATCTACAAATGCTGCACATTCAAAGAAGGAAGATAAAGATGGGTAATAATCAGAAAAGCAGAAATTATTTTGCAAATACTATAAAGCAAATGATCATGCCATTAAGAGCTGTCCAAAAGTGGCTGCTAAAGAGGCAAAGAAGAAAGAGGCCCGAATGGTTGTTGTAGAAGCCTCTACACAAAAAATAGAGTCTACTAATCTTGTGCAGGAAGAAGAATGGGCGTTTACTACTGCTTGTAGTTTTAACACATCTTCTCACGAGTAGTGCATGTCTGCAGTAGACTCAGATGTTTGGTATTTTGATAGTGGGGCGACGAAACATATTACCTCGAAGCCCAGTTTCTTCTCTTTAGTCGAGCCTGCCCCCAGAGGAAATACTGTTACATATGCCAACAACTCCTCTTATCTTGTTATGGGAGTTGGTAAGATCATTTTGAATACTGCTGATGGTAGTTCTTTCACTTTGTCAGATGCTTTGTTTGTACCAAGGATTAAGAAAAACCTGTTATCAATTTTTGCATTAGCCAAGATTGGCTTGGTTGTGAAATTTGTTGATGACAGATGTACAGTTCAAATGGTGACATCATTATTGCTTCTGTCATTTTGTGTCGTGGGCTGTATAAGGTCATAGACTATGAAAGATCTGTAAATGATTCAACATGTGCAATACATGATTCTCAGGCTATGTCAGATGCAAAGCTTTGGCATGCATGCTTTGGTCATTTGAATTTTTCTAGTTTACTACACCTGTAGAAATCTGATATGGTGTCCTCTTTGCCCAAACTTGAGGCACCTGGAAAACATGTTTGTGAAGTCTGTATTTTGGAAAAAATGCAGCGTTCTTCCTTTCCAAAAGATGGTTCAGTTCGGGCTACTCAGAAATTGCAGCTTGTACATAGTGATGTCTGTGGTCCCATACAGACACCTTCGTTTGGGAACTATCTTTACTTCGTGACTTTCATCGATGTTTTTTCTAGACATGCATGGATATATCCATTGAAGGAAAAGTCCGAAGTGTTTATGTGCTTCAAACAATTTTCGCTTTTGGTTGAAAATATGTCAGCATGTAAAATGGGCACCCTCCGTTCTGATCGGGTGGGGGGGATATATGTCTTCTGATTTTAATGCATTTCTGATTGAATGTGGGATAAAACATCAATGTACAGTGCCATATACACCTCAACAGAATGGGGTTGCTGAACGAAAGAACATGTCACTCATGGAGATGGCGAGGTGTATGGTCAAGAGTCAGACTTTACCACATAGTTTCTGGCTTGAGGCTGTCATCTGTGCAACATATGTACTTAATAGGTGTCCCACTCAAGCACTGTAGTCTATCACTCCATATGAGGCTTGGCATGGTCACAAGCCATATGTTTCTCATCTGCATGTTTTTGGTTGTTTGGCATATGCATTAGTGCCTGAACAACATCAAAGAAAATTGGATGATAAAGTAGTAAAATGTATTTTTGTTGGTTACAGTTCTGAAAGCAAAGCCTATCATCTGTATCATCCACAGACTAAACACATTATGGTTAGCCATGATGTTGTTTTTGTGGAAGATGCTATTCATCCCTTACTTTCATGTACTAAGGAGACATCTGTTAGCTCTAAAGACATGTATGATACTTTGCTGCCTCTTTTTACAGGTGGATAGTCTAGTGTTGGTCCTAATGAGGCAACTTCTCAGCCTTTGCAGGTTTCATGTGATGATGCAGATCATTCCATTTCTGATGCAGATTTACATGATGCACTTGTTGATGAGAGAGCTGATATTGAGCAGGTAAAAACTATGCCAAAATGGTTGGTGTAAACTTTGTGCGAAAGCAAATTAGATGCACCTCTGTCATATCATACTCGTTCAGGCTCTCATAGTGCCTCTTTTGCATCAAATTGCTATGCTATGGCTGCCTCTAGCCTCTGTGATGACAATGAACTTGTTTCGTTTGATGAAGCATAAAATTCAAAACATTGGATGGCTGCAATGCAATCCGAATATGATGCTATCATGAAAAATGGTACATGGTCTTTATGTGATGTGCCTCTTAGCAAGAAGGCCATTGGCACTAAGTGGGTATACAACCTAAAGCATAAACCTGATGGAACAATTGATAGGTATAAGGCTAGGCTTGCAAAGGGTTATGCGCAGGAAAGAGGCATTGAGTTTGATGAAACCTTTGCTCCCACTTGCCGAATGGCTACTGTCCATAGCATCTGTGCACTTGTAGCTCATCATGGTTGAAATGTACATCAATTGGACATTAAAACAACATTTTTGAATGGTGACTTGCATGAAGAAGTGTATGTTTTTCAACCCCATGGCTTTGTGCAAAAAGGGCATCAAAACCAGGTGTGCAAGTTAAAAAAGGCATTATATGGTTTAAAACAAGCACCACGTGCTTGGTATGAAAAGATAGATGCCTATCTGATTGCACATGGTTTTGAGAATAGTCCAACTGAAAGCACCTTATATGTTAAGTGTGCTAATGATGTGCTTTTGATCATTGTGGTGTATGTTGATGAAATGCTGTTCATTGGTCCTCATGACACACATATTGCTGATTTGCATGCCTCATTTGAGATGTTTGATTTGGGGCATTTGCATCACTATCTGGGCATTCAATTTATGGAAGTTGATGGTGGAAAGGCTTTGTGTCAAACGAAATATATTGACATATTATTGTAGTGTTTTGGCCTTGAAGATTGTAAGCCTATTGCGACTCCTATGGAGATAGGTTTATGACTGAGTCTTCATGATGCTGGAGATGCATTTGATGATGTTCTCTATCAGTAGGCTATTGGATGCTTGATTTACTTATGCATTACTTGACCAGATATTCAGTTTGGTGTCTCACAGATGAGCAGATTTATGCATTGCCTAGGTGTCAAGCATTGGCAGGCATTAAGTGCATCTTTTGCTACTTGAGTGGTACCCAACTACTTGGATTGTTTTATCACAAGGGGGGATCACTATTGCCAGATTTGCATGCCGTTTCTGACAGTGATTGGGCTAGTTGCTATGACATTCATGTGTCCACCAGTGGTTTTTGCTTCATGCTTGGTAGCTCATGTATATCTTGGTTGAGTAAGGAGCAGCCTACTATGGCCACTTCCACTTGTGAGGTTGAGTATAGGGCAACTTTCACAGCGATTGTTGAGTGTGTGTGGCTCAGACGCCTTATGGCTGATTTGGGTGTTGGTCAGGCTTCTACCACCACCATCTTCACTGACAGTAAGAGCGCATTGGCAGTTGCAAGGAACCCTGTGTTCCATGCTCGCACTAAGCACATTGAGGTGCATTATCTGTATGTCAGGGAGAGGTTATCTACTAGGGAGATCAACTTGGCATATGTGCCCACACACGAGAACAATGTAGAACTTTTTACAAAGGCTCTACCTACCGAGAAGTTTGAAGCTTTCCGCAAAGCTTTGGGCTTACTTCCTTTTGTGGAGTGATTTCCACATATCTTGGCACTTCCTTATACATGAGTGCCAGCTCCTTGTTCACGGCATCACTCCTAGGGGAGATTTGTTGATATATTTAGGTAGTGATGTGTGTGAACACTCTAGGACTGTCAGGGCACTTTTTTCCCTCTTTAGGAGATTTTTTTCCCCGCCAGCTTGTATATACACCTATTGCCCTAATGGGCTACTTATCTTTGTACATTCTAGTGGTAATATATTCAATATTGTGTGTTGTGCTCCATGCTTCTTCTTCTTCCTTGTGCTGTTCATGTGCTTCCACAGACATCTAACTCCAACAAAAGTAAGAGCTGAATAATATCCTTAAGTACAAAGTTCCAGTGCATATGAGTGAATCATGTATGTGGTAACATGGAAAAAAAAAACTCTAGCCAAAACTACAGTAAAAATTGCCCATGTACATGGAAAATGTTCACATCAGAGCTACTCAAGGAACACATAAGTGTAACAAATACCCCTAGAGCAAATGATGTGAGCACATACAGGAGTGAAAGATCAGCCCCCACTAGGAAATAACCCTAAAGCTTTGCAAAAAACTTCAATCTTTTCGTATGGAAGAGCATGTCTGCCACATTATAATGTGTAGGCACATATACCAAATCAATATCTCTTACATGAAGTCTCTCTCTCACATAGTGATAATGCACCTCAATATGTTTGGTCCATGCATGAAACACTAGATTTAGTGCAATAGCCAATGCACTCTGACTATGAGTGAGAGTATGCATAGGAATGTCAATCTGTATGCAAAGATCTATCAATAGGCATTTCAAGCATATACACTCCACTATGGTTGTGGAAACTGCGTTGTACTTAACTTCACAACTTGATGTCGCTAGTGTAGGTTGCTTTTTACTCAACCAAGATATGCATGAGTCTCCAAGGAAAAATCAATTGCTACAAGTGGACACGTGTTGGTGAAAATGTCCAAGCCTTCACACTTGGCTAGGAATGGAAAGTAATGTGTGCAACCACTTGATGAAGCATGTGAATCATTGCTTGTAATATTGGATCATTTACCATTTGTAAATTTAATAATCTTGTAAAGCCAAAAAATTCGTGGAGTTAGGAGAAGTATGAGCTATGAGTTTTTCATGAGAGAATATCTCCTCATTTAGAGGTAATCACTTTTTACGTGGAGCCTAATTTGAAATTCAAATTCAAATTTGAAGAAAATCCTTATAAAAGGAGCTTGTAAAAGTCGTGGTTTTGTGGCCTCACTGAGAGCTCTTCCATAGATCATTTGCAAGAGTTGAGTAGCCTACACCATAGCCTACTCATTCCACTATCATTAGGCATCATCATAATGCCAATGATCTTGTAAAATCATGTGCCATAATAGATATACTTCATTGATCATCTCTGTCTACTTCTCTGCTATGACTACTTAGAACAGTGAACTTTGCATGACCATATCTCAGTGATTTCTCAACCATTTTACATGTTCTATAGCTTTTTGAAATCAGCTCAAAGTACATTTTATGCTATCAAATTTTCATTACATTTGCTTCAGCCAATCGGGAGAAATCTGCATCGAAGTGCTCTCTGGTCAATTACTGTTCAGTCCCTAAAAAGTCGGGGGTAAGCCTTGAAGTACTAAATTGATTTCTCAGTGTATGCATGTTTATCATTTTAAGTGATTCCACTTTTAGTCATTAGCTATTTAAGCTAATTAGATACCCTCAAAAGGAATTTGATTAATTGCTACTGTACTGTGAGCACTGAGCAAAAGAACTAGCAAGTTTCTAGACCAAATCAGCAAGTTTTGTGAAACTAGGTATTTACCAAGTAGTCTTTTTTGATTCAATTGTTTTAGGGACCAACTCCAAAGTACATAGGTACTTTATTTGTGCCATTTGAAAGTTAAAAGGGCCTACTACATAACTCTGAAGTGAAATAGGGAAGGTACAAAGTAGGTTTTGGCAGTACCACCTCACTTCCTTGAGGTATCCATCCATCTCTTCCAACATTGATATCAGAGCAAGTTAAGGTAAAATGGGAGATGGTTTCCCTTCATTTATTGATAAATTGGACACGAACAACTATCTAGCATGTGTTGGAGATAGACATCTGCGGAAGCACGCGAACAACACAAGGAAGGAGAAGAAGCTTGGAGCACAACACACAATACTGAATGTATTACTATAGAATGTACAAAGATAAGTAGCCCATTAGGGCAATAGGCGTATATACAAGCCGGGGGAAAAAAACCTCCTAAAGAGGGAAAAGTACCCCAGCGGTCCTAGAGTGTTCACACACATCACTACCTAGTGTTGGAGATAGATGTCTGCGGAAGCACGCGAACAACACAAGGAAGGAGAAGAAGCTTGGAGCACAACACAATATTGAATGTATTACTAGAGAATGTACAAAGATAAGTAGCCCATTAGGGCAATAGGCGTATATACAAGCCCGGGGAAAAAAACCTCCTAAAGAGGGAAAAAAGTGCCCCAGCGGTCCTAGAGTGTTCACACACATCACTACCTAAATATATCAACAAATCCCCCCTGGGAGTGATGCGGTGAACAAGTAGTTGGCACTCATGTATAAGGAAGTGCCAAGCTATTTGGAAATCACTCCACAAAAGGAAGTAATCCCAAAGCTTTGCGGAAAGCTTCGAACTTCTCCCTAGGCAGAGCCTTCGTGAAAAGGTTTACAATGTTCTCCTGCATGGGCACATATGCCAAGCTGATCTCCCCAGCAAAGAACCTCTCCCTAACATAATGATAATGCACCTCAATGTGCTTAGTGTGAGCATGGAACACAGGGTTCCTCGCAACTGCCAATGCGCTCTGACTGTTAGTGAAGATGGTGGTGGTAGAAGACTGACCAACACCCAAATCAGCCATAAGGCATCTGAGTGACACACACTCAACAATCGCTGTGAAAGCTGCCCTATACTCAACCTCACAACTGGAAGTGGCCACAGTAGGGTGCTTCTTGCTCGACCAAGATATACATGAGCTAACACGCATGAAGTAAAAGCCACTAGTGGACACACGAGTGTCATAGCAACTAGCCCAATCAGAGTCAGAAAAAACATGCAAATCTAGCGGTAGTGATCCCCCCTTGGGATAAAACAACCCAAGTAGCCGAGTACCACTCAAGTAGCGAAAGGTACGCTTAACTGCCTGCCAATGCTTGACTCCTGGGAAATGCATAAACCTGCTCATCTGTGAGACAACAAACTCAATATCTGGCCGAGTAATGCATAAGCATAAGTAAATCAAGCATCCAACAACTTGCTGATAGAGAACAACATCAAATGCATCTCTAGCATCATGAAGACTCAATCCTAAACCTGTCTCCATAGGAGTGGCAATAGGCTTACAATCTTCAAGGTCAAAACGCTGCAATAATGTGTCAATATATTTCGTTTGACACAAAGCCATTCCACCATCAACATGCATAAACTGAATGCCCAAATAATGATGCAAATGCCCCAAATTAGACATCTCAAATGAGGCATGCAAATCAGCCTTAAAATCAGCAATATGCCTCTCATGAGGACCAGTGAGCAGCATGTCATCAACATAAACCACAACGATCAGAAGTACATCATTAGCACGCTTAACATATAAGGTGCTTTCAGTTGGACTGTTCTCAAAACCATGTGCAATCAGATAGGCATGTATCTTTTCATACCAAGCACGTGGTGCTTGCTTTAAACCATATAATACCTTCTTTAACCTGCACAGTTCTCATGCCCTTTCTGCACAAAGCCACGGGGCTGAAAAACATACACTTCTTCATGCAAGTCACCATTCAGAAATGCAGTTTTAGTGTCCAACTAATGTACATTCCAACCATGATGGGCTGCAAGTGCACAGATGCTCCAAACAGTAGTCATATGGCATGTAGGTGCAAAGGTCTCATCAAAATCAATGCCTCTGTCCTGTGCATAAGCCTTTGCAACAAGCCTAGCTTTATACCTGTCAACTATACCATTAGGTTCACGCTTCAGCTTGTATACCCACTTAGTGCCAATGGCCTTCTTGCTAGGAGGCAAGTCACATAAAGACCAAGTACCATTCTTTATTATTGCATCATATTCAGATTGCATAGTAGCCATCCAATTTTTTGAGTTTTGTGCTTCATCAAACAAAACAGGTTCAGTCTCATCATAGAGACTAGATACAACCATAGCATAACAATCTGATGCAAAAGAAGCACTATGAGAGCCTTATCGAGTACGATATGACAGAGGTGCATCTAATTTGTTATCACATAAGGTCTGCACCAGCCATTTTGGCATAGTAAATAAGTGCATCATGTAAATCTGCATCAGAAATGGAATGATCTGCATCATCACATGAAACCTGCAAAGGCTGAGCCGTTGCCTCACTAGGACCACCACTAGACTATCCACCTGTAAAAAGAGATAGCAAAGAATCATACATGTCTTTGGAGCTAACATATGTCTCCTTAGTACATGAAAACAATGGCTGAATAGCATCCTCCACAGAAACAACATCACGGCTAACCAGAATGCGTTTAGTATGTGGATGATACAGACGATAGCCTTTACTTTCAGAACTGTACCCAAGAAAAATACATTTTATTGCTTTATCATCCAATTTTCTACGATGTTGTTCGGGCACTAATGCATATGCCAAACAACCAAAAACACATAGATGAGCAACAGATGGCTTGCGATCATGCCAAGCCTCATATGGAGTGATAGGCTGCAGCGCTTTAGTGGGACACCTGTTCAGTACATATGCTGCACACATGACAACCTCATGCCAGAAACTATGTGGTAAAGCCTGACTCTTGACCATACACCTCGCCATCTCCATGAGAGACCTGTTCTTTCGTTCAACAACTCCATTATGTTGAGGTGTATACGGCACTGTACACTGGTGTTTTATCCCATGTTCAGCCATAAATGCATTAAAATCAGAAGACGTATATTACACCCCTCAATCTGAATGGAGGGTGCCCATTTTACATGCTGACAAATTTTCAGAAAAAACCAAAAACTGTTTGAAGCACATGAACACTTTAGACTTTGCCTTCAATGGATATACCCATGTGTCACTCTAGCACAATGGTGAGTACCAACGTGAGGAGATACACCTCATAAATGTCAATCCGTGGAGACGTGAGGATCGGTATGAAGACCAAGAGCAAGTGAAGTGCACAAGTGCATGAGTGAAAGCATACAAACATGTACAAACATACACACACACGCGCACAAGGTAAGAGCAAAGAGTGGAACAATGGAAGATCTTCGATTACAAAAGAACTCTCTTACAAAGCTGAAATCTACAACAAGCTAACCCCTCAAATGAGCTTTCCAGCCCTTTTTATAGTTTTTTGAGTGGTTTTGGCCCTGTCCAGACCTAGTGTCCGGCCTAGTTAAAAATTAGGTTCCAAGGCTTATTTGGGGACTCAAACGGAATCTAAACATTATGAAAATTTGTAGGATGATACTTCTAATACTCCTCAAGCTCAAGGACTCCTTGGCTTGAACAAAATGGAGTTATAAAAATAGAAAATGGTATTTACAATGGTTTTTAGTGACAAAAGTCACTATATTTATAGGGATTTCTTCTAAAAATTTGACATGTGCTTCTTGGAGCTCCCTACTTGGTCCTCTTTCTTGTGTATCCACTTCTTTGATGCACTTCCATGCTTTGTCCTTGACCCTTGTTGTAGTGGTTGTTCCATGTAGAGCTTGGAGAGGCAGCATCCTTCATGTATCAACAAGAGCGGTCTGTCTTCCACCTGTAGCAAGGTTCGTTGTCCTTTTCTTCAGTTTGTAAGTGCTAGCCCATGGAAGTGTTTTTTTCCCTTTGCATGTAGCTCTTCCTTGGATTCCATCATAAATGTGTCATTGCGAGCTTCCAAAAAATGCTAGTTGCTCCTAAGAGGTTATCAATGTTGATTTTGAGCAACTATTGACCATGAATTACGTAGTAGGCACCGATGTTGTGGCGTGGATATCCTTTGGATCTTCCAATCATAGATTTTACAATTTTTGTGCCGAGTACTGGTAACCCATAATTAATGATGGGTAAGTACATTAGTGCATGGGTTGAGAAAAATATGTGCCTTGTGCACGGCCTTGTAATATGGCCCTATGTATGCGTACTTGGAAAATACATGGGAAGAAGTTTGGTGCAAGAAATCGGGTCTTGAGCGAAGTGCTCAAGGTTATGCTGATGAAGAGGTTTCCAAATCTACTATGGTTATAGTGTTGTTACAGTAGGCAATTCTTACCATGGTGGAGGGTCCGTCGATCTTCATCTCTTTGTGTCTTCCCTCATGGTGATTGGCCATTGGCTTGTCTTCCATGTCGCTGATGTTCTTTTTATGGTTCACTATATGAGATTCTTCAAGCGCACAATCCTATTCTTGCTTTTTTTTTTGAACAATGGAGTAAAACAAGAAAAAAGGTGTTAGCATCAATAAAATATTTTACATATGTCAGATGTGTCACATGTGCCTTTGATCCTCAAATGTGTCTATGCATAGCCATGTAATGTGGCCCTATATTAAGGCATACTTTGGAAATGCATGATCTGAATGGTGCAAAAGACAAGGTTATGCCAAAGGCACATGGTTGTTGCACGTGGAGGCTTTCAATGTGGTTGGTGAATGTTGATGCAGTCTTTGTTCGAGGTAGTTAGTGGATCTTGAAATGATGTGATCCTTCTTATAGGGATCCATTTCAGGATAGTATTTGACCTTATAGACATAGGCTCTGTCCTCTGTATCTTTAGGTGGTTTCTGAATTTTGGTATCCAGCGTTGTTGGATCTTTGGCTCGCTGGAAGCTAGTGGTACTTTGGGCTTCCACACCCATACCCTTTTTGGTTGCCTTTTTATGATTGTCGAAGAGGCGGGTCGATCTACTTTGGTTCTTTGTGCGTGGTGTTGATCCTTGCTTCTCCTTGGCATCTTTGTGGAAACTTTGCTTGTGAGGGAGATTTGTGGTGTTTGTGCATGTAAGAGGGTCTTGGGTACCCACATTTGTAATCGCCCTTGTTGAGTTGCAACTAACTTCTTTGGCACCCAAGTTTGTACGTGATTATGGTCGGCCTCCCTCGATTGCTTTGGTACCCAAATTTGTTGAAGATTGTAGGATTGAGCTGGTCCTCGTTTCTTGGTGATTCTTTTAGCATGGTTGACTTGCCTCACTGGGAAGGGTTGTGGTGAAGCTGGTGGTTGCTCTCCTTTCCGTACCCAAATCTGCTTCATGCCTTGAGCTTTCTTCTTGAATTCTGTCTGTCTATTTGATATAGCAAATGTCTGTTTTGCTTGCCTCTTTGGTGGAGTTATGCTTGCATTAATCAGAGAAGAAGAGGAGAGGTCTGCTGGCCTTTGAGCTTGTGCTTCCATGACTGAGTCCTTTTGCTTCATAGGGTTATTGACACACACAACATTTTTTTTGCTAAGATGAGTCTTAGAAGAACTAAGAGAATGTGTGACATCTTGATTTGTGAGCATGCAGTTCTCTAATTCTAATGTAATACATTGTTCTTGTACCCAAACTTGAAGAAGTTGACTTTTGAGGTTCAACTTGACTGCATGGTCGTAAATCCAATCTTGACCCAAGACAAGTGGCTCTGTAAGGTCCTGTAGCTCAAGCGTAAGCACCACCTCCTTTACTTGTCAATCCCCGGAGACGTGAGGACCGGTATGAAGACCACGAGCAAGTGAAGGCACAAGTGCGTGAGTGAAAGCACACAAACATGCACACACATTCACACACACGCGCACAAAGTAAGATCAAAGAGAGGAACAATGGAAAGCTTAGATTGCAAAAGAGTTCTCTTACAAAAGTTCTATTCTCTAAGAAGCTAACCTAAAAAATGAGCTCTCTAGCTCTTTTTATAGTTTTTTGACTAGTTTTGGCCCTGTCCAGACCTAGTGTCCGGCCTAGTTAAAAATTAGGTTCCAGGGCTTATTTGAGGGCTCAAACGAAGTCTAAAAATTATGAAAATTGGTACGATGGTACTTCTAATACTCCTCAAGCTCGAGGACTCCTCGGCTTGAACAAAATGGAGTTACTAAAAATAGATAATGGTATTTACAATGGTTTCTAGTGATGAAAATCACTATTTTGTAGGGGATTCTTCTGAAAATTTGACATACACTTCTTGGAGCTCCCTACTTGCTCCCTTTCCTTGTGTGTCCACCTTTTGATGTGCTTCCATGCTTTGTCCTTGACTTTGAGCTTCAACACTCCCCCCCCTCTCGAGTCTGTCGTCCCTGACAGACCCTTGTTGGAAGGGCTGTTCTGTGTAGTGCTTTGAGAGGTGGTGTCCATCCGTTGTATGAGCTGGTTCCTTGGATTCCAGCAAGAATGTGTCGTTGTGAGCTTTCAAAACTGCAAGTTGCTCAGAAGAGGTTGTCAAGAGTGATTTGGAGCAACTACTGGCTTCAATTTGCTTCCGAGATATGGATGTTGTTCCCAAGATGTCCGCTAGCTCTTTTAAAGATGATGTTGAGAGCATTCATGCCAACTACTCATAACCCATAATGAATGATGGGTAAGTGTGTTCGTGCCTGGGTTGAAAAAAGTATGTGCCTTGTGCACGGCCTTGTAATGTAGCCCTACGCATGCTTACTTGGAAAATGCATTGGAAGAAGTATGGTGCAAAAATTGCGGGTCTTGAGCTAAGTGCTCAAGGGTATGCTGATGAAGAGGTTTCCTAAACTATCATGGTTATGGTGTTTCCAGAGTAAAGATACTTACCATGGCGAAGGTTGATGGATGTTTGCCTCTTCGTGTTGTACACTCGGCCTTTGGGATGGAACCTTGTTGATGAATGTCCATGTTGATTGTCCACTGATGAGATCTTTTGAGTGGTGGATCCCCTCTCCTCTTTTCAAAGCAACATTTGTCACTAACAATGTGCATTTCTGAGCTTGGGCTCATGCACGTTCACTTCCCTATATTGACACTCAGAGGAATATTGGACACGTGCCGGTTTCTAAGAGATTACCATGCTGATTGACATAGACCATTCACCAGTGCTACTGTTTCATACTAGTTCAGGAAATACTGAGAATTGAATTGCTTTATATTCCTTGGCAAGCAACATCGGGTAACTACACCAAGCTGAGTTTCACATATTCTCTTTAGCTCACCATATGCAGGAGTCTTCTCCTCCAGAACTACCTTTTGCAGATATCTCCTTGGATGCTCTGGTACATGAAGTAGTTAAGCATCACTCAAGTTGCGGACCTTCAAGCTCTTCATTCCTACCATGGTAAGAGAAAATCATAGTTGTAGATGCCATGTTCATGCCAAATGCTTGTCATCTACCAGATAAGGCAGCAATAATCTCACTGCTGGCCGAGACACACTGGGAACAAGCTCTCTCCCACTTCTTTTTTTTTTTTTTTTTTTTTTTTTTGAGGAAAAGGATATCACAAAACAAGAACACAAAAGTTAGTATCAATAGAAATGTTCGACATCTGTCACTGTGCTCTTGTGCATGGGATTCTCAAGTGCATCTATGCACGACCGTGTAATGTGGCCCTATATTAATGCATACTTTGGAAATGCATGACCTAAATGGTGCAAAAGACAGGGTTGTGCAAGGAGCACATGGTTGTTGCTCGTTCGAGGCTTTCGATGTTATTTGTGGAGGTTGATGCCGACCTTGGTGGAGGTATCCATTGAGTCTCGAACTGATGTAATCCTCCTTATTGGAGTCCATTTTAGAACATCATTTGGCACTGTAGAGGTCACTTCAGGCGCCTTTCTCTTTGGATGCTTTCTGAACTGTGGTATCCAGTGTGGTTGATGCTTTGGTTCGGTGGAGGCTACTTGCACTTTTGGCTTCCAAACCCATATCCTTTTTGCATGTCTTCCTACTAATGTTGAAGAGCTGATTTGATCTTCCTTTGGTCTCTGTACGTGGTTCTTACCCTTTTCTCTTTTTGGCTTCTTTGTTGAAACCTTTTGCATGTGGGAGAACAAAGGTTGTTGTGGGTGTAGGATCTTCTTAGGTACCCACATCTGTAATTGCCCTTGTTGAGCTGCAGCTAACTTCTTAGGCACCCAAACTTGTTGGATATCTTGTGATTGAGCTTGTCTGAGCTGCTTCCTTCGTCTTCTGGCCTGGTTAGTGTGCATGGATGGGATTTGTGGGGGTAAGGCTGGTGGTTGCTCTCCTTTGCGTACCCAGAACTGCTTCATGCCCGGAACTGCTTTTTTATCGAATGGTGTCTTTCTATTTGATGTAGCAGTTGTCGTGAACGGTTGTGTTTGCTTGTGTGGTGGGCTCACTACTGTGGCTACTTGAGTCTTTGGAGAAGAAGAAAGATCCACCCGCCTTCGAACCTGGTCTTCCACGATTGACTCCTTCTGCATCATAGAGCTTTTGACACATACAACATCTTCTTTCATATGATTAGTCTTGGAAGAACTAAGAGAGTGTGTGGTGCCATGATTTAGGAGCATGCAGTTCTCTAATTCTAATGTGATGCATTGTTCATGTACCCAAACTTGAAGAATTTGACTTCTTAGGTTTAAGTTAACTGCATGGTCATAGATCCAATCTTGACCCAAGACAAGTGGTTCTGTAAGGTTCTCATCTTGACATACTAGCACTTTGACTTTCATTGGAACATCTTGAAGGTAGATGGGAAGTTCCACCTCGCCCAAACAAGGGGTTTCCACACCTCCCAATCCTATGAGATAAGCTTCTATGGGATTGATGTTCAACCCCAAGTCTTGGCAGTAGGAAAGTCTAACTGCACTACTTGCTGCACCTGAGTCAATCAATGCTTTCACCGTCCTTGCACCCTTCCCTTGTCCTATCTCTATGGTCACAAAGGGTCTTCGGTCAATGACCTGAGAAGTCGCTATGTCTGACTTTTGACACATATCCATGTGATATTTTGGGGCTTTTGAGTTGACTTCTAGGCCTAATCGCCTTAACTTATTTCGCCTAATACGCTCTCTGGCCTCTACCTGTGCTTCTTCTCTCACTCTTAACTCTTCTTCTTTTCGCTTCTTCGCAGTGTTGAGTCTCATTAGCATATCCTCAGTAAGAGGTTCTTGATATAGCTTGACTCTACAGCCACTAATATAGTTTGGCAAGATATCTCCTTCTAGAGTGGCCAACTGAACTGCACCACTAGTGGAAATTCTATTAATGATCATGGGTCCGTATCCTCTTTTTTCCAACTTGCGGGCATGTTGTTTTAGTGTGTATACCAACACTAGATCTCCCTCTTTCAATCCCTTATCCTTGATGTGTGCATCAAAGTATGCCTTTTGCCGCTTCTTTGCAGCGTAGATGCTTGCTGCCGCTCGTAGCCTCGTCTCACCCAAGCGTTCGAGATCAAAGATCCTAGAGGACAATTCATGCCCATTCCACTCATACTCTTGTGCTACTTTTAAGGTAGGGATTAAGAAATCTAATGGTAGCACAGCGTTCTGTCCGAAGACCATCTGAAATGGGGTGGCGTTGAGTACCGTTTTGTAGGCAACTCGATAAGCCCAAACAGCATGATGAAGTTGTTTGTCCCAATCAGAGTGTTTATTATTCACCAGTTTTGTCAATACGTTACAGAGGATCTTATTGGTACTCTCGGCTTGTCCGTTGGCTTGTGGGTGATAGGGGGCAGATTTCTTATGTGTCACCAAGAATTCTTGGAGAAGATTTTCAATGACTTCATTCAAGAAGTGTGTGCCTCTATCGCTCACCAACTCTATTGGTAGTCCATATCTCGTGAACACATTCTCGAATAAGAACTTAGCCGTAGTCTGAGCATCATTCTTTGTTGTGGCTTTGACTTCTACCCACTTTGTAAGGTAATCTGTGGCTACAATGATGTACTCTGCATGGGAGTTTCTAGCTGGGGGGTTAATAGGACCTATGAAGTCTATGCCCCACTTCGAAAATGCACGTCCTCCCATCATTGGCCTCAAGGGCATCTCGTCTTTTCTCACTGGATATTGTGCACGTTGGCATGTGTCACATTTCTTCACATAGGTATGTGCATCCATATGAAGAGTGGGCCACCAAAGTCCTGAGAATAGAATGGTCTTGATCACTCGGTCAGGACCAAAATGTCCACCTGCAACACCGCTGTGTGCAGTTTCTAAGACTTTCAAATAATCTGATTCGTGAACGCACAGTCTTAAGTAACCATCTTTGCCTCTTCGGTATAGGTTGTCTCCTACTAGGGCATAGCCTTGAGCCTCTTGCTCCATGCTTCTTCTTCTTGCTAGACTAGCCTCTTTGGGTAATCTTCCCGATCTCATAAACTCTACCAATGGAGCACTCCAATCTGGAATTAATGACACTTGATAAAGGGTCGCATGCTCCACTGGGGGTCTCTCTCTCTGCACCTTGGACAATTTTTAATCCACTCATGTATTTCTTTGTCCATGCTAGGCCAATACACTCCTAAATGCTTTAGATTCTGCAATGTTCGTTGTTTAGAATAGTGATTTCCTAGCATTCCTTCATGGGCTTGCTGCAACCAACTACTATGTTCATCATCCTCCACACAACAAGCTAATACACCCTCAGTATCTTGTTTGTACATGCTTCCTGCTAATATGTGATATTTTTGTGATTTTACAATTTCCTCTTGTGATGTTTTCACATTCTTATTTGCAGGGCCAAAGGTTAGGACTGGTACCAACTTATTTGCCCATTTAGGAACAACTTCTAAATTGAACAGATAAGCATCAGGTAATTCGTGAGACACTCCTTGCGGTGACTCTCCTGAAGTGATGCGAGAAAGGTGATCTGGCCGAAGGTGGGTTCTACCTTTCCTGACAACAACTTCAAAGTCATATTCCATTAGTAAGAGGAACCATCTTACTAAGCATCCAGTATTGCAAGGTTTATTGACCAAATATAACAAAGCTTGATGATCAGTGAAAAACTTGAATTTGTTGGCCAATAAATAGTGCCTAAACTTCTTCACAGCATATACCATGCCTAAGCCCTCTCGCTCAGTTGTGGTATAGTTCCGTTCAGCTGCAGTGAGCTGTCTACTAGCATATGCTATGGGCAAATCTAAGTTTCCTTCACTTGTGGGTTGTGCTAGCACACATCCTATGGCATGATTGGATGCATCCACATGGACATGGAAAGGTTTATTCCAATCAGGAGTGGTGAGTATTGGTGCCGTGCACAATCGTTTTTTCAGTTCGTTGAAAGAATTCTCGCATTCGTCGTTCCACTCAAAATTAGACAACAAGGCATAAAGGGGTCTAGCTATGATCGCGTACATGTGGATAAACCTACGGTAGTATCCACAATGGCCCATAAAGGCTTGTACCTCTTTAATATTCCTTGGCCTTGGTAGCTCCGCTATGGCTCGTACCTTATCTTCATCTGTTGAGATTCCATTCTTAGAAACAATATGACCTAAGATTTTACCTTGACGCACCATAAACACACACTTTTCTGGGTTTAGACACACTCGATATTCTCTACACTTGTTGAAGATTTGTCTGAGCTCAGGGATGTGAACCCTTCTTTCTTGGGAATGAGCACATAAATCATCCACATACACTTCTAAGCTCTTTCGCAAGAACTCTTTGAAGACATGACACATGAGCCTTTGGAATGTTGCAGGTGCATTGGTGAGCCCAAATGGCATCACACGAAATGCAAAGATTCCCCACTCTGTAGCAAAAGCTGTTTTGTGTTGATCTTCTGGGGCAATGGCTACTTGATTGTAACCTGAAAATCCATCAAGGAAGCTATAAACTTCTTTGCCTACAACACGCTCCAAAAGGTGTTCTGTGATTGGAAGTGGATAACTATCTCTAATCGTAGCGGCGTTAACTTTTTTAAGGTTAATACACACTCGCAACTTCCCGTTCTTCTTGGGTACCACAACAATGGGGGACACCCATTCGGTATGCTCAATCTCATAGATGAATCCGGCTTCAATCAACCTATCAATTTCTTCTTTTATTTTTGCTGCATAGGTATCATTATATGTGTAGGGCTTCTGTTTGGTGGGCTTAGCATCAGCAGTCATGGGGATAGTATGAGAGCAAATTCTTGGATCTACCCCTTTCAAGTCTCTATAGTGCCATGCAAACACATCCCTATATTCCCTTAATAGAGCTATGAGCTCCATTTCTTCTCTTGCACTTAGGTCATCTCCTATATATGTGCATCTCTCTTCGTTCTCTTCAATGGTCACTACAATCTTCTTGGTCTTTTCTTTATTATCATATGATTCTCCTATGATGGCCTCTCTCTTAGGCATTCGTACCAAAATTTTGCGGTCGTCAACTTCATATTTCTTGAAGTTTTCTGGTACTTCAAACAATGATTCCTCCTTTTCTTGTTTCATTGCTTTTCTTTTCTTTTTCTTTTGACTACTCTCACTTCCATCCTTTGAGTTTACTGTTTTAATACTTGTGAGAGGTTCTTCTTCTTTCTGGGTGAACACTCCTATATCTTCTAGATAGTGCTGCTCTGAGTTAAAGCAACTATCCATCACAATAGACTCCAGATCATCGTCATTCTCTTCTTCTTCTATGACATCACTAGGGTCACATTCTTCTAGCAAGGGTTGACACATGAACACTGAGATATCATAACCCTCCTCATCACAATGAGGTGTCCACTGTTCCTCATTGACAGCAATGTCCATGGTGGCTAAGATTTCTGGCCAGCCATGAGGCTCAAACTCCTCATCTGGAAAGATCATCGGTGTGTAGGCTGGGTCTCTAACTGGTCTATCTCCTAGTGAAGTTCCTTCTTCCCTTGCCTTTAAACGTTTTTCCTCTTCCTTTGCGACTTTGCACATCCACAAATGAGTATCTTCATGCAGCCATGATGGATCAGGTGAACTTTCAGAATGCACAGAGATGGAATCTTCTTTCACTTTGTGGATAGAATTCCACTGTAGGGGTGGTACATCTCTGAAGGTGTAATCCTTCAAATTGACCTTGGTGGTAACCCCTAAGTGCTGTAAGTACAAGGAGTTAGTTCCCCAATCCTGTACTATTTGCAATTGTCGTAGGAAGGGTCTTCCTAGGATCATCTCATAGACATTATTTTTCTCAAAGTCACATATAGCAAATGTGTGCTCAAACTCTACACCACAAGTGGTTAGAGTGATCCCTTCTAGCAATCCTAGAGGTCTTTCAAAATGACCATCAGCCATTTGAAGCTTCATTCTAGTTGGTCTTAATGTGGGCTTGCCCCATTGCTTCCACAAGGAGGTGGTCGCAATAGCAACACCAGCACCTGAATCTATGATTGCTTTGGTTGTGTAACCTTGGTAGGTGATTGGAAGATAAGTATTACCTTCTTCACCCTCACACATGTCCCCTATTTTGTCTAGAGGTATCTCTGGTACCCTTTGCTTGGAGCCTACTTTTGGCATGTTGGAATCAAGTTCTGGAACCTGATCCTTCACATGATTCCAGAGCTCAGGTTTTGCTTTGAGCAGCTCTTCTACAGTGAGATGACACTGAACCTTAGTGTTCTTCACGACATCCGTGTTCCTTGGAACTACTGAGTCTTCATTTCTTACTAGTATTGTGGGAGTTCTAATCTGGAGAGATTCAGATTCCCATGGGCCTGGAAATTGAGGCAGTTCTTCTAAGGTATTAGATTCAAAATCTAACCTTTCGTCTTCCTGTTGTTCTGCTTCATCTTCGTAAATAGATGGGATGTCTTGGGGAAATTGATCATGAAGATCATCAATCTCAGGAATAGGAGGGAAATTACCCTTCTCCTTGGCCCATTTCTCTTCTTGTATTTCCCGCAAGAATTCTTGAGAGTACTGTTGAATTGAAGGAGGTATTCCTGGATCCGTGGAATTAGGAACATAAGCTCCCATTGGTGGTGAGCTTCCTCTTTCAATAACTGGTTGAGCCTGTGGAGGTAAAGAAACTTGTGGTTTGTTTACCAATTGCTCTAATCTTTCTAGTAAGCCCTGGAAATGCAAATCTGATTTGATAGAGTTTGTCTGATTGAACTTTTGACTAGTCTCAAGTATGGCTTGAGCTTGTTCTACCATTTTCATGCACATTTTCATCCGTTCAATCTCTAAATCTGCTCTAGGGTAACTCTTGTCTAGGTTTGCCGTTGTAGGCCCTTCTTGAAGTCGAGCCTGGTAGGCCTTGAACATCATGTCCAAGCCTTCTGGGGTTGGATATGCAAGAACAGACCCTGGTTGCGGTCTATTTACAATGGGTGGTGGGGTGGGATGAGGTGGAGTGGATGGAGTTTCGGCATGCGAGGGGCTTTGAGATGCAATGTCTTCTATTTTTGTTTTCGCTTCTTTTAAACTTTCTTCTAGTTCCGATAACTTCTTATTCCACTTTCGATTGGCCTTCTCTCTAGTATCCTTCCATGTTCTTGTTTTCCTCTTACTAGGCTCTCCCGATTCACTCGACTCTGATTGTTCTACTGGTTTATCCTGTTTTAAGGCTTGTGCTCTATTGACAGCTTGTATAGGAGCCACATTGCTACTACTTGAACTTGGATCTGCCACTAAGCCTACCACATTAATGGGTGTAATCTTGGGTGCACTGGAGGGGTTTCTTGGACAATCTCTGGGGAGATGGTCTTTGCCACAATCAGGACAAAAAGCCTGTATTGTGATAGCCTGTCCTTGACTCGGAGATGGTGGGTGGGGACAGTCACGAATGAAATGGTCACCATGACATCTGAAACAAGATCCCCTAGGGGCTTGTGGTCTCATTTGTCTCAACTGGGGCCTAGGGTTAGGATGTGTGTACATGACATTGGAGTATTCTGGCTCCCAATTTTGCTCCATAGGTGGTGCCTCATATTGATACGAGTAAATCTCACTATGTTCAGGTGACTCTGTGTAATAAGCATGTGGACTACCTTCATGGGAGTAGTCTGAACAATGAGCATGAGAGTCACTATCTGGTATTGTTGGGGGATTCTTTGACAAGAAGGAGTTTGAGGGTTTGTAGGAGAAAATGAAAGAACCAAAAGAGAAAATACACCTTGGAAGTTTCTGCCATTTGATTACAGTAAGAAAAGTACAATGTTTGAAATACAAGATACACCAATACCTCTGTGCACAATCCCGCAGAGTGCCCAATTACAAAATATCCAATATCCCAATGTCCTCTTGCTGCCGACCTCCTCTGCAACAAACCTCCACCTGCTTCAAGCTTCTCCTTGTGCACACCTTGCACCAAGCTTCCACAAAGGGGGAGGAGTGAATACCTGCTGTCGGCAAGCGTACACTGCCAAAGGACCTTGAGATACTTGGGGGAACTATAGCTTAGCACTTCTCTGCACCAAAATCCTTGGTCACTCTCTATGCACCTTGCACTTCCACTTCTGTGTGACGTACTCTGGTGACTCTTGCACTACTCTCCCTTGCTCCACTTAGCCTATGCTCTCTTGCTTACTCTAACCTCTGTCCAAGAATGGCCCTTGCCTTCATTTGAGTGTGTCGATCACGTACGCTCCTAACTGCAAGTGCATCTTGGTGCTCACTTTGATGTCCCAAGATTGCTCTCACAAGTGGCAGCCAACTACTCACTGTTTTGTCCTGTAGTGACTTTAGTCTAAAACCAAAAATTTTAATGGGGGCCATACTTTCACCTGTGCGTACACTTTGCCGCTTCATATGCCTTCACATTTCCTTTTAATTCTTCACTTTTGCACATAAGGGGGGGGTTCACCTGAACCTTCCAAAACACTTTAAAACACACTTTGAGCCTTAGGGAAATTAGAGAAAATACCTCTGCAACTTGCAACCCACTTTCTCCGATTTACCCTTTGTGGACAATTACTTATGCACCACCTGTGCACTTTGACACCTGCACTTTGACTTTGCACCTATTGACTTTGACCTTTGACCTTGTAGACTTTGACCTGTTGACTTTGACTGCAGTTGACTTGACCAACATGACTTTTATGGGCTCAACAGTTGCCCACCACCTAATGTGCTCTCCGTCCCGGAGAGCTATAGCTAAAACTTTGAAGAGCCGCAAAAACTTGAATAGGACATCTGAGCAGCAACCAATTCCACCAAAAGCAGGAGAGAACAAGCACCAGAGAAGAACCAAAATTGGGATTTTGGAATGGAAAAGCAAAAAAAGTGGGGCAATGGGAGGGTAGAAAGGAAGGGGAAGGGAGGGCTGAGGGTGCGAAGATGGATGGGGTAGGGAGGGGAAAGGATGTGGCTGGGCATATTGGGAAAGGGAGGGATTGGGAGTAGGAATCATGGGTCGGGAGGAGGCTAAAATGATCAAATGGGAGGGCTCCGAATCAGGGGTCGGGAGGAGGCTAAAATGATCAAATCGGAGGGCTATAGAGGGTACATATGGGATATTATTAAACATAAGGGAAGACAAGGTGAGAATAGACCATTTGGACAATGTGGGTAAATAAAAACATGGGATAATTGTGTTCAAATAGTGAGGGTTTTGACCAAAACTCAGATAAAATGTTGGAATTTGGAAAAATAAAGCAAAAAACGGAGTCCAGAGATGCCAAAAAACATGAAAATGACTCCTTTTTTGTAAAAAACGGCCAACCGAGGCACAATTCAGAGCCAAAAGCTTCAAGCCATAAAAAATAAAAAAAATATAAGTAATAATAAAAAAAATGGATATCTAAAGTTTTTTTTTTTTTTTTTAATTAGTAAAGAAATTCGAACGCCTAAATAATAAAAAATAATAAAAGGAAAATAAATAAAGAAAATAAATAATGAAATAAAATAAAAAATAAAAATAATAATAAAAAAATAAAAGAGGGGGGGGGGTTGGGGTGTGTTGAGCGGGGTTGGGGTGTGTCGAGCGGGGTTGGGAGGGGGGGGGTTGGGGTGTGTTGAGGGGGGTTGGGGTGTAATAAATAAAGAAAATAAATAATGAAATAAAATAAAAAATAAAAATAATAATAAAAAAATAAAAGAGGGGGGAGGGGGGTTTGGGTGTGTCGAGCGGGGTTGGGAGGGGGGGGTTGGGGTGTGTTGAGCGGGGTTGGGAGGGGGGGGTTGGGGTGTGTTGAGCGGGGTTGGGGTGTGATAAATAAAGAAAATAAATAATGAAATAAAATAAAAAATAAAAATAATAATAAAAAAAATAAAAGAGGGGGGGGGGGTTGGGTTGTGGTGAGCGGGTCGGGAGGGGGGGCGCTGGGGTGTGATGAGGGGGGGGGGTGGGTTGTGGTGAGCGGGGTCGGGAGGGGGGGCGCTGGGGTGTGATGAGGGGGGGGGGGTTGTGGTGAGCGGGGTCGGGAGGGGGGGCGCTGGGGTGTGATGAGGGGGGGGGGGCGGGCGGGCGGGCGGGGGGCGGGCGGGCGGGTGGGGGGCGGGGGGGGCGGGGGAGGGGGGGGGGGGGAGGGGGGGGGGGGGGGGGAGGGAGAGGGGGGGGGGGGGGGAAGGGGGGGGGGAGGGGGGTCGGGAGGGGGGGCGCTGGGGTGTGATGGGGGGGGGGGCTGGGGGATTTTTTTTTTTTTTTTTTTTTTGTTTTTTTGGGAACCCGCAAATTCCCTAGGGGGCTTTTTTTTTTTTTTTTTTAAATATATATATATATATATATTTTTTAAATAGCCCAATTTAGAGAAAAATCAAGGAAAAATCTGAAAAAAATGCCAAAAATTGGCCAAAAAATTCTAAAAAAATTCTGAAAAAATTCTGATGAAATTTTCTACATGTTGAGCCTAAAATCCTTCATCAAACCACAGAGACCCTCCATTTATTCCTCAAATTGGGCAATAAAAAGACACATGAAAAAGGCGAAAATACTAGAAAAAGTCCAAAAAAATGCCTGAAAAAATCTGAAAAAATTTCTAAAAAATTCCAAAATTTGTGCCTTTGCAAAGTGGATGAAATGACTGCTAAATTTGCTAAAACCTCAAGAAACAAGCATGAAATGGATAAGAAAACTACTAAAACTTAAGTAAAAATGACGAGAAAAGACTATGTACAACCTGGACAATTTTTGCAGGTTCCAGGTGATCCATAAAACTTCAGTTGGCTTGATAGTAGGCCTTGAGCCTTTATTGTTGACTGAGAGAGACTCCTCCATAATCTGCATTTGTACTGCACTTCATTGCTTTAGTCTTCTCCTGGGGCACCCTGGCCATCTGAGAGGGGTACCCTAAATCCTTCATTAGAATGTTATCTCCTCCAGCAACTTTATGATATGATTTGCAAAATTTTAATTTTACTACTCCAGCTTCTTCATCCAGAGGAACCCTATGTTCCCAAATACTGGCAGTAGCAACTTCCACATTCTTGTAAAGCCCTGCACTTGCTACCATAAGAATTGAAATAACAGATGATAGCCATACCAGAATCCATAAAAAAGTGGCCATTGATATATGAATTTGAGTAGCTTTATCACTACTGCATGTAAGGACTTTGCTTTTCTTCGCTTTGCTATGGCCTTTGACTGCTACTGTTTCAACCTGAGTGATTTCCTCTTTTTCTTCATATGCTTTTTCTATACATGAGTTTGGAAAAATTCCATAGCAGGAGGATGGGTCTTCTGCATGGAGCCAAGCCAACATGTTTTCATCTTCATATAAATCTGCTCTTTCAAATAGGTCTGCTTCTGAGTTGTCCACCACTTCTTCTTCCATACAAATACCGATTGTCTGCATCATGCTAGTATTTTTCTGATTATCTGGGCCTTCTTCTAAAATTATCTGCTGCAACTCTTTTCCCTCTTGCTTTACCCACATTGTGTCCTTGCCCCAATCATGCAGCACATTGGCATGCCTTAACCAAGGTCTCCCAATTAACAGTGGGAAGCTTCCTTCTACCTGTGGCAGCCTTAAAACAACAAAGTCCAAGTTAAAGATAGTACCTTGTATCCTGACTGGGACTCCAGGAACCACTCCCATAGGCCTTACTATGCTTTGGTCTGCCATTGTTACAGTGAAGTTGGCAGGTTGTGAAGGGTATAGTCCAATCTTTTTCATGGTATATTCAGGCATCAAGTTAATGCCAGAACCACCATCCACAATAACTCCTTGAAACTCATGACCTTTAATAGAAATTGTTAGCCGAGGGCTCTTGTAATCTGTGAGGGGTGCTTCCCCTACATATTTATCTTTATGCATAACAGCAGCTTTTGCCACTAAGCTTGTTGTGGACATTTCATCAATTATCTGCAAGAGTTCTGACCTGAACTTCCCATCCATCTTTATTAAATAAAAAATACTAACCTCCTTTTTCATGGACTTGAGCAGTCTGGAGGCTTCTGATTCCTTAAGAGCTTGGGCTCCATTTGACTTATCCAACTCCTCATGAGCCCTGCTGAATGCATGTCCAATGGCATCACTGGTACCTGTGCAATTTTCCTTTTGCCTTGTGTCTGCACTTGTGGTGGCTTGGTCTTCAGACACACCTTTGTCTCTGTTTAATCCATTAATCAATGATTCTTGACCCATGTCCACTGGAGCCTTCCCCTTGCTTCTTGTCTGCACAGTAAAAGAGTCAATTTCCTCTAACTGCACCACCCTGGTAGATGGTGATGGCACCTTAACTTGATTTGCCATTTCTTCTTCCTGCACGGAAATCATTTGAATGTGGGGCCCAGATGAAGAGGCTTGATTCTTAGGACAACAAATTGTGTAGTGGTCTCTGGCCTCTGGGCAGTTTCTGCAAGGGGGAGCATTTTCTGGTAGGGTGCACCTACTTTGATAGTGCCCACATTCCCCACATCTGAAACAAATAATTGGCCTTCTAGGCCCATTTCCAAAATTATCCCTCTGTCTAGGGTTATAAGTGTTACCTTGATTTTGTGCAGCCATCACATTTGTGGTTGTTGGGGGTCCTCCTTGGGTCCAGTATGTCGTTGCAGGCATTCCCCTTGATTGGCATTCATGGGCCTCATGGCCAACCTTCCTGCATAATTGGCAAGTTACACTTAACAGAGGACACTCACTTACTATATGCCCTTGTTTGCTGCACATGGAACACCAAAGACCACCCTTGATGCCCCCTCCTTTGAGCTCCTGCAACTCCTGTCGCAGCTGAGCTAATTCCTCTGCTTGGGCCTCCTCTTCCTTTTGAAGCTTGAGTGCTTCAATCTCCCTTCTCAATTGAGCCACAGCAGTCTCCTCCTCTTTGTAGGGCTTATTTCTCTTTAAGCCCTCCAACTCCCTCCTCAGCTGGGTCACTGGATCCTCCATCTCTGTACCATATGTTGGTGGTGAAGAAGTTGTCCCATATTGGTGCCTTATTTGTTCTAGTCTTGTAGCCGTGGTGATGAACTCCTCTATGGAGGCTGTAGGTAGCACTAACTCTTTTATTTTGCATTGGGTGACCACACGTAAGGGTTTGGCTAACCACTTCTTGACAAAGAAGTCGTGTGGTGGATCCGGTAGTTTAGCCATTAATGCTTTGGCCCTGGTCACGAATTCGGGGAACTTCTCTCCTGGACCCAACTTTAAGTTTTCCAATTCTTCTATAATGATCTCAGCCGTGTTGCCATGCTGAAATTGATTCTTAAAGGCCTCTTTCATCAAATCCCAAGAGGTAAAGTGATTTTCAGCAAACTGGCTAAACCACTTGTCTGCCAGTCCTTCCAATGTGGCTGGGAAGAGTATCAAGAAAGCATCTTCCCTACCCATTAGCCCCCTAGTCTTACATAATGCAAGAAATCGTCGAATGTGCTCATCTGGGTCCTCCTGGGCTAAACCCCTGAAGGAGGGAAATTTTATGTTTAATCTGGAGAGCAAGATTTCTAGGTCCACCTGTCCTGCCATGCTTCCTACTGATGAAGTCGATGAAAGTGGACTCGATGATCTTCTGTTCGTCTTTCTTCTTGTCTGCTTGCACTTGATTCTCAAGGTTTGTGACCGGGTCGCGGTCATGAGCTATTCATAGTCCACTTAAAATGAGACACTTGATAAAAGGATGTACCTTTTGGCCCACTGGAGTAATGTTGTCGACACTGGAATGTTGTCCTCCAATGGCAATATATAGTCTCCTATGCTCAAAGCTCCTTGGAAGTCCCACCGGGCGTGCCAAATTTGTTGGGGGATTCTTTGACAAGAAGGAGTTTGAGGGTTTGTAGGAGAAAATGAAAGAACCAAAAGAGAAAATACACCTTGGAAGTTTTTGCCGTTTGATTACAGTAAGAAAAGTACAATGTTTGAAATACAAGATACACCAATACCTCTGTGCACAATCCCGCAGAGTGCCCAATTACAAAATATCCAATATCCCAATGTCCTCTTGCTGCCGACCTCCTCTGCAACAAACCTCCACCTGCTAGAAGCTTCTCCTTGTGCACACCTTGCACCAAGCTTCCACAAAGGGGGAGGAGTGAATACCTGCTGTCGGCAAGCGTACACTGCCAAAGGACCTTGAGATACTTGGGGGAACTATAGCTTAGCACTTCTCTGTACCAAAATCCTTGGTCACTCTCTATGCACCTTGCACTTCCACTTCTGTGCGACGTACTCTGGTGACTCTTGCACTACTCTCCCTTGCTCCACTTAGCCTATGCTCTCTTGCTTACTCTAACCTCTGTCCAAGAATGGCCCTTGCCTTCATTTGAGTGTGTCGATCACGTACGCTCCTAACTGCAAGTGCATCTTGGTGCTCACTTTGATGTTCCAAGATTTCTCTCACAAGTGGCAGCCAACTACTCACTGTTTTGTCCTGTAGTGACTTTAGTCTAAAACCAAAAATTTTAATGGGGGCCATACTTTCACCTGTGCGTACACTTTGCCGCTTCACATGCCTTCACATTTCCTTTTAATTCTTCACTTTTGCACATAAGGGGGGGGTTCACCTGAACCTTCCAAAACACTTTAAAACACACTTTGAGCCTTAGGGAAATTAGAGAAAATACCTCTGCAACTTGCAACCCACTTTCTCCGATTTACCCTTTGTGGACAATTACTTATGCACCACCTGTGCACTTTGACACCTGCACTTTGACTTTGCACCTATTGACTTTGACCTTTGACCTTGTAGACTTTGACCTGTTGACTTTGACCTGTTGACTTTGACTGCAGTTGACTTGACCAACATGACTTTTATGGGCTCAACAGGTATCAATGGGGTTAGTGGCACCAATGCTCTATTTGGATTTTCTTCTCCCACAACATATTTGATTGGAATCACGTTGGCTGGAGTTGGTGGTTGGTTTCCCAAGACAGGTTGTGGCCTATATGGTACCTGATATTGCTGTTGTGGTCTATAATATGGCTGTTGGTATTGGTTCTGATACCTACCTTGTGGGTAAGATTGCTGATAATTCTGTCTAACAGCCTGCCTATTGTAGGGACAATCTTGAGTCGTGTGGTTTGTGTATTTTCTCTCAATAGTGCAATATGGAGCATTCCTTTCTCTAATGTTTTGGTTTTGCATTGGGCATACATTAGCCATGTGGTCGCCCCCACAAGTATAACACCGATTCACTGGAGTGACTCTCTGTGTTTGTTTATTTTGGACTCCCAGCTTCTTGGCAACTTGCTCAGCTATCTCTTCTATTTCTGTGGAGATCTTTGAAGTATGACTAGTAGAACTATCCGAATCTTTGTAGAGTTTGGACAATCCTAACTCCTCACCCAAGTTATCTTCTATGTCTATGCACGTCCGCACACACTCTTCTATGGATCTAGGATCTTTCAAGTACACATATGATCTTAACTTGGTGCTCAGTAAGCCATCTAAGAACAAAGCCACTTGTTTGGCCGGAGTGGGTAACTCTAGAGCAGGGCATCTTTCTAGATACTGTCTGAACCTTCTACCTGCTAGTCGCATTGTTTCTTGGGGAGTCTGCTTGAAGCTGTGGATCAAGGATGATGTGTTATGCCTGATACCACTCTTGGAAAATTCTACAATGAATTCGTCTAGCAGTTGACCTATATTGCGATAGTTGCGACTACTCAATGGTTGAAACCAAGCTAAGGCAGTGCCCTTAAGAGTCAGACCAAATGCCTCGTACTAGGTGAACAAATCCTCAACCTGTTCAGCTCTTAACACTTGTTTGAACTCAGCCACATGATCATAAGGATCTCCTGACCCGTCAAAATAATTCTTCATTGCCTTGATCACTTGAGTGGGTCTGAGGGTTCTTGGGTGCTCTCGGGTTCTAGGCAATGGAAATTCATGTTCATTTCTTTGTTGCCTATGTGCTTGATATCTCTCTCTTTCAGGTCTTTCATTTTCAAATCCTGACCTATTCCTGCCCACTGTGTGTGCAAAACTTACCTCCGGTCTCTCTCTAGTTCTTTCTCTCTGTGCTTCCTGAGCTTGGGATGACCCTACTCCTTGGAGGCCGTGGGAAACATTGGATCTTGGTGGAGGGAAAATCAATTCATTCTTCCAAGTATATGCATGTCTATCATGTTCTGTTACCAAGAAAATTTTCTCTGACGTGTTATCTAGGTAGACAACTTTGCCTGGTATCTCTGGATCCTTGAACTCGTAGATGATGACTATGCCCAATTGGCTAGGTTGTTCTGGCTTGAATCTCCAAAAGGCTTCCTCTGTTTCTCTATTCAAAAATAGTTCTATGCTTTTGTTGTCTTGAGGGATCCAGTCTGGAGTGATCACTCGGGTCAAAACTGACTTGCCTCTAGGAGTCTGGGGTCCTTGTCCTATATTTCCTTGTTCTAGGTCTCCTATCTCATTCTCATGAATGATATTTCCAAACTCATCGGTCCTATCTGGTTGGTTGGTAACCACATACATGGTTCCTTCCTTATCAATGTATGAACCCTCTTCGAACTTGACCACCGGGTGTTCAAGTCCAAAGGATTGATCTGGATTTTTGAGTTGGACCACTGATCGCCTCAGACCATCCTCATAGATGCGAGCACCTAATTGGTTGGTCCGAATATATTCCAACTGTGTCTTATAGGGACCTTCCGGTGTTTGTAGATGGGCAGTCCCTGAGCCACCTGCAGGTTTTCCCATGCTAAAAGACATTTCTGAATCACTTGTGTCTGAACTTAGTAAAAGATCACCACTTAGTTGTTGTGTCCAAGACTTGGATGTATGGTTGACACTAGCCTCAGAAGATCTAATGCTTTGTTTATCCTTGCCTAAGTGTCTACTAGATCTCAGGTTCATAAGCTTTAGTCAAGAGTCCAAATTTTCCCTTTGGTATGGTTCAAAATTCTTTAGAGTCCCCTTGGTTCCCTAGTCCCACCTGAGGGTCAACTTCAAATTATCCTATCTCAAAATCAACGCATTATTCTTGAAAAAAACAGTTGAGATCGTGTAGGATTTGAAACGAGCTTTCCAACAAGCTATAGAGCTCAAAAAATGGACTTTGGATGAGAAAGTTATGTCAAATCAGGCTCCTGGGGGTCAAAACAGGCAAACAGGACCTTTGGAGAAAATCGCGATTTTGTGAACTTTCTGAAAATCGCGATGCTGTGAAGTCAAAAAAATCGCGATGTTGAGCACAAAATCGTGTTTTTGAAAATCGCGATTTTGAGCAGAAAATCGTGATTTGAAAATCGCGATGTTGATCACAAAATCGTGTTTTTGAAAATCGCGATTTTGAGCAGAAAATCGTGATTTGAAAATCGCGATGTTGATCACAAAATCGTGTTTTTGAAAATCGCGATGTTGATCACAAAATCGTGTTTCTGAAAATCACGATTTTGATCACAAAATCGTGTTTTTGAAAATCGCGATTTTGATCACAAAATCGTGTTTCTCAAAATCGCGGTGTTGATCACAAAATCGTGTTTTAGAGAATCGCGATTTTGACTCAGAGAATCGTGTTTCTGAAAATCGCGATGTTGATCACAAAATCGTGTTTTTGACTGAAAATCGTGTTTTCTCAGAATCGTATTTTTCACATGAAAATCGCGATGTTGAGCACAAAATTGTGTTTTTGAAAATCGCGATTTTGAGCAAAAATTCGTGTTTTCACAGAATCGCCTTTTTCACAAAATCGTGTTTTTGGCATGAAAATCGCGATTTTGTCATAGAGAATCGTGTTTTTCTCAAAATCGTATTTTTCGCTGAAAATCGTGATTTGTGAGAATCGCGATTTTGAGCAGAAAGTCGTGTTTTTCACAAAATCGTGTTTTTGCTGAAAATCGTGATTGGTGAGAATCGCGATTTTGAGCAGAGAATCGTGTTTTTTGAAAATCGCGATTTTGAGCAGAGAATCGTGTTTTTTTTGAGAAAAAACACAGAATCACGATTCTTTTCAACCAACTTTTAGGCGGGAAAACTGAAAATCGTGATTTTTCAAAAAATTTTGAATTTTCACAGAATCGCGATTTTCATCATACAATCGCGTTTTTTGGCGGGAAATTCAAATTTATGAGCGCCGGCTATGGCGAGCTCCGTATGAGCAGAAAATCATGAAAAAAACACAGCGCTTGCTCTCCCTTGTGTTGGCAAAAACTTCGGCTCTAACGCCTACTGTTGCGGAAATACTTTCGCCCTGAAGGTGAGTTTCGCGACAAGGCTTGAACTCTGTCAGGCCTGCGGAAAAATGTCGCGCCACCGTAATAGGATGCCAAACTAAAGTGATTCAGAACACCTCTGTAATCAACAGTAGTTCAGCCTAATTAACGTTGCTTTAACTGTGTTATTCTGCGACTCACGTTCCACCGGAACTTCACCAGACTGTTACTGGACTGACACCGTAATCGTACCGGAACTTCACCGAAATAAACCTAGTTCTGTTCGTAATTGCTTCAGATGAACTTATGTGAAGTAAGGAAGTAGTGTGTGAGCTTCCTTCACAGAATGAACTTCCTTCTGGAAACTTCACAGTTCTGAAATGCTACTTTCCGGTTAACTTTTGTACTGTGTGTACATCTTCATTCCACCGGAAACTTTGATCAGCTTAAAGTAGAGATGTCTAGCTACAAGATGAGCTATCTCTCATACAAAGCTTCAAACTCTGCTGCGAGTTATACTTCGTTGTTCTACCGAAAAATCCTGATTTCTGAGAAACTGTAACTGACCGAAAAATTACTGAAATATGTTACTGAGTAAACTGTTATTCACCGAAACATGCGTTTACAGAGAAGGTACTGAAGCACATTTAGTAACGAGTCGTGACAGTTAACGATAAACGGAATTTCGTACCGTAACACGAAAATAGCTTCAGGTTCTTCACAAGTAAAGATTGCACGCAGTCGTCCACATGAACATGTGTTTTCAATTAGAGAAGATGTGTACAAGTAAGCTTGGCCTCTTCTTGCTCAAGTTACAGAAACTCTCCTACAGTGAGTAGTTTCTTATTACCATCTCTCTTCAGATGAAAAGACCCGACACTTCAGGCTTGTGTTATTCATCTGTACATACGCGATCTATGGCGTCTTCTGAAAACTTCTAAATCTCTCTTCACTCATACGCGATCTATGGCGTCTTCTCTCAGTCTCTCGTTCTCCTCTGTGTATCATCTACGATTCTCTCTCTGTGTATATCTGCATCGCGTTCTTCAAATCTTGTTGTATATATATACAATTTCTTTGGCGCTCTTCTGCCCTGTCATCCTTCAATTCGCGTTATGCGCGCCTTACGCGTCCGCCGCGGTTAATTGCTCTGTTATGCACACACCGCCCACTAACTTCGCATACTGTACACCTGTGCATAGATTTTCCGGAAGATTCTGTTTCTCTCTTGTTTGTTGCGTCAAATTCGTGAGTGTTTCCTTAACAGCTCCCCCTCAATCACTAATTTGACATCTTCCGGTCTTTCATATATCTTCCTTTCTTTTATTCCTGCCATCTCTTTGAATCTGTTTGTCTTTGTTCCATCCAAGCTCTTTGTCAGAATATCTGCAATCTGATCTTTTGTAGGAGTGTAGACTATTTCTATCTCTTTCTCCATTACTTTTTCCCTTAGGAAATGGTACTGAATCTCTATGTGTTTTGTTCTTGCATGAAACACAGGATTCGCTGCAAGATACAGCGAGCTTATGTTATCTCCATGTATGATCGGTATACTTTGATCTATACCCATGCTTTTAAGTAAAGTCTGCATCCATATTACTTCTTTTGCTGCTTCTACCAGTCCTTTGTATTCTGCTTCTGTTGATGATAAGGCTACTGTGTGTTGCTTCTTCGAACACCAGCTTACCAGCTTATCTCCTAGGTATATCATATACCCGTGCGTTGATCTTCGGTCATCTTGACTTCCTGCCCAATCTGAGTCACTATATGCTCTGAGCTTTATATCTGACGTAAAAGGATAATATAATCCTTCCTTTATAGTTCTTTTGATATATCTGAGAACTCTTTGTCCTGCAACCCAATGTTGCTCTGTCGGACAATGCATAAACTGTGAAAGGACTCCCACCGGAAAACTGAGATCCGGTCTTGTTAGCGTAGCATATATTAAGCTTCCTACTAACGATTGATACTTCTTCATATCTTTAAACTCTGTACCACTATATTTACTGAGTTTATGGTTTACTTCAAGCGGTGTTGAAGCTTCTCTGCAATTCTCCATTTTGAACTTCTTCAGTAAGTTCAGGAGATACCTTTCTTGTGTGACATATACACCATGATCTGTATATGAGATTTCCATTCCTAGAAAGTATGATAACTTTCCTAGGTCACTGATCTTGAATTCCTTTTCTAGCAGTTTCTTTACCTCTGTGATTCCTGCATCTGAGGTTCCTGTAATTATTATATCATCTACATAGATACAAATGTAGATCATTCCTTCTTCTGTTCTTTTGATGAGTAGACTTGCATCTGCCTTCGAACTTTGGTATCCAAGTTCGTTCAGATACTTCACGAGTCTGTAGTTCCAAGCTCTTGGAGCTTGCTTCAGTCCATAAAGTGCTTTCCTTAACCTGCAAACAAAGTTTGGGTATCTGGAACTTATAAACCCTTCCGGTTGTTCCATATAGACTTCATCTGATATATATCCATTCAGGAATGCATTCTTTATATCTAGCTGACTTAGCTTCCATCCTTTTGATGTTGCTATAGCAATCACTGTTCTTATGGTTGACATTTTTGCCACCGGACTGAACGTCTCGTCATAGTCTATGCCTTGCGTCTGAGCATAGCCCTTGATAACCAGTCTCGCTTTATGTCTGGCTATCCTTCCATCTGCAAGTTTCTTAACTTTGAACACCCATTTATTTCCAATTACTTTCTTACCATTCGGTTTAGGAACAAGCTCCCATGTCTTGTTCTCTTCCAGTGCGGTGAATTCTTCTTTCATTGCTTCTTGCCATTGCTTCTTGCCTTTGGCTTCGTCATAGCTTTGAGGCTCTTCCTCTTCTTTAACCATATATGCATAATCTTGTTGAGTTATATATGATGTATCATACGAGTATCTTTCCGGTTGTCTTCTTACTCTGTTTGACCTTCTTGGTTCATATTCTTCGTGTGTGTCTGAGTACCCGTCTTCATCTTCGTTCCTTATACCTGTTCCGGTTCTGGACGTACTTGCCTCTTCATCTTTGTTTACCTGAACAATTGATTTTCCTTTCTCTCTTCTTTTTATCTCTTCTTCAAATTCTTCAGCTGTATGACTCTGATCTGCATACCAGCTTTTCTGTTCATCAAATGTTACATCTCTGGAAACAGTAAAATGTTTGGTTAGAGGACTCCATAACCTGTAACCCATCTGTTTCTCATCATATCCGACGAATACATATTTCTCTGCTTTCGGTTCAAGCTTATGTCTGAGTTGAGACGGTACTGATCCAAACACTTTGCAGTGATCAAGTGTTGGCTTCTTTCCCCACCAGGCTTCATAAGGGGTCATTCCTTCTAAGGCTGTACATGGTAATCTGTTTACCAAGTATGTAGCTGTATTTACAGCTTCAGCCCAAAGATAATCCGGGCAATTCTTTTCTTTTAGCATAGCTCGTGCAAACTCGACTAGAGTTCGGTTTCTCCTTTCTGCTACACCATTCTGTTGTGGTGTATACCTGCAGGTTATTTCTCTCTTAATACCTGCATTCCAAAGATAGTCATTGAATTCATGGGAGAAGTATTCTCCCCCTCCATCAGACCTCAGTCTTTTAAGTTTTCGTCCGGTGAGTCTTTCAGCATATGCATGAAAATGTCTGAAAGCTCCGAACACCTCTGACTTTTCCTTCAAAACATAAAGAGTTATCCACCTTGTTGCATCATCAATGAATAAAACATAGTACCTTGACCCGCTGATTGATCCTTCTTTCGTTGGTCCCCATACATCTGTATGTATGAGTTCTAGCACACCATCATGTTTGAATCCTTTCTTCTGGAAAGGTAACCTGTGGGCTTTTCCCATCTGACAGGCTTCGCATTTGTGAATCATATGTTGGTTCTGTACGTTTGGTAATCCCAGTACAGACTGATTCGCTATCATAGCTTTGATTCCTTTTTCGTGAAAGTGACCTAATCTCTTGTGCCAGAGATCAAGTTCTGTAATTACCTTTTCATCATGCGTGAGCAGCGCTTGGCCAATGTTCCCTTGTACTCTTAAGGTAAAGAGTCTGCCTTCTTTCTTACCAGAGACGATCTGATAATATCCGTTCTTGGGATCTTCTACAAATACGCCTTTGTTTGTAAATTTGACCTGAAAACCCTTTTCGACTATCTGTCCCACACTGATCAGATTTTTCGGTATTGTTGGAACATACAAAACATTGGTTAGCAAATCTGCTCCACTTTTGCATTTCACTTTTCCGATTGATTGTACTTTGTGTCTTGTATTGTCACCTGTTTGAACAGTGTGACTAGAACTACCTTTCTCTAGTTCTGACATTAGTTCTATATTTCCTGACAAATGATTAGAGCATCCAGAATCAATGTAAAATACCTTTAGGTCTTCATTTTCTGATGTGCTGATTGAGTTCATCATCAATGATGTATGACTTTCATTATGTGTGTCATTTGCATAGTTGTTGTAGGTGGTGTTGTAGGATTGGCTCTGTCCCCAACTTCTTGTTCCACCTCTACCGTAGCCTCCTCTTTGATTTTGTCTTCCTCTTTGAAAGTTACTTTGATATCTTCCACTTCTACCTCTGCTATTACTGTTCTGGCTTTGATTTGATCCTTGTTGATTGTGCCAACAGTCATGCGCCAGATGATTACTTAGTCCGCAAATCCAGCAGACTTTCTTGTTAGTATTCTGACTACTTCTTCCTCTTGCTCTTCCTCTGCCAGTGCCTTTCCCTCTTGCGTAATAGGCCTGAGAGCTCGATTCTTCTTCGTCTTTTGGCTTACCCTTTTCTTTCTTCTTGTTCTTCGTATACATTGCTGAGCTATGTCCTTTGTCTGCGTCTCCTTTCAGGTCTTGCTCATATGTGAGCATCAAACCAAGCAACTGATTTAACTCTGGTACAAAATGATTTAGGGAGAGTTCAGTTGATAGTATGAAAGGTTTCCACCTTTCATCTCCTCTCAAACTTGTGAGCACTTGCGCTATCAATCTATGATCTTCGACTTCTTCATTTATGGATCCAAGACTATCTGCTAGATCCTTCATTTTAGTGACGTAGTCACTGATGCTTTGACTCGGCTTCTTTTTGAACGTTGTGAACTCGGACCATAGGGTGGCCTTCCTAGCTTTCGTAGTATTTTGGAAGTGATCTTCCAATGCACTCCATATGTCCTCCGCTTTCTCCAGACCTCTAATGTGCGGTAGCAGATGATCTGACACAGTGTTGTAGATGTAGGCTCTTGCCATTGCATCTTTCTTTTGCCACAGCTTTAGGGCGTCTAGTTCTTCTTTTTCCGGTTGACTATCATCTTCAAAAGTCGGCCTTTTTTCTTCTCCGGTCACGTACGTCATTAAGTCCTTACTCATAAGTAAGGCTTCCATGCGCATTACCCATGCGGGATAATTATCTCTGTCCAGTTTATCAATTTGGACGTGATCTGCCATGATAGAGAATACTCTAGGCTCTTATACCGATTCTTGGAAAACTAACCCGCTCTGGTACCAACTGTTGGGAGATTAACCGGCTCTGATACCAAATGTTGGCGAAAACTTCGGCTCTAACGCCTACTGTTGCGGAAATACTTTCGCCCTGAAGGTGAGTTTCGCGACAAGGCTTGAACTCTGTCAGGCCTGCGGAAAAATGTCGCGCCACCGTAATAGGATGCCAAACTAAAGTGATTCAGAACACCTCTGTAATCAACAGTAGTTCAGCCTAATTAACGTTGCTTTAACTGTGTTATTCTGCGACTCAGGTTCCACCGGAACTTCACCAGACTGTTACTGGACTGACACCGTAATCGTACCGGAACTTCACCGAAATAAACCTAGTTCTGTTCGTAATTGCTTCAGATGAACTTATGTGAAGTAAGGAAGTAGTGTGTGAGCTTCCTTCACAGAATGAACTTCCTTCTGGAAACTTCACAGTTCTGAAATGCTACTTTCCGGTTAACTTTTGTACTGTGTGTACATCTTCATTCCACCGGAAACTTTGATCAGCTTAAAGTAGAGATGTCTAGCTACAAGATGAGCTATCTCTCATACAAAGCTTCAAACTCTGCTGCGAGTTATACTTCGTTGTTCTACCGAAAAATCCTGATTTCTGAGAAACTGTAACTGACCGAAAAATTACTGAAATATGTTTACTGAGTAAACTGTTATTCACCGAAACATGCGTTTACAGAGAAGGTACTGAAGCACATTTAGTAACGAGTCGTGACAGTTAACGATAAACGGAATTTCGTACCGTAACACGAAAATAGCTTCAAGTTCTTCACAAGTAAAGATTGCACGCAGTCGTCCACATGAACATGTGTTTTCAATTAGAGAAGATGTGTACAAGTAAGCTTGGCCTCTTCTTGCTCAAGTTACAGAAACTCTCCTACAGTGAGTAGTTTCTTATTACCATCTCTCTTCAGATGAAAAGACCCGACACTTCAGGCTTGTGTTATTCATCTGTACATACGCGATCTATGGCGTCTTCTGAAAACTTCTAAATCTCTCTTCACTCATACGCGATCTATGGCGTCTTCTCTCAGTCTCTCGTTCTCCTCTGTGTATCATCTACGATTCTCTCTCTGTGTATATCTGCATCGCGTTCTTCAAATCTTGTTGTATATATATACAATTTCTTTGGCGCTCTTCTGCCCTGTCATCCTTCAATTCGCGTTATGCGCGCCTTACGCGTCCGCCGCGGTTAATTGCTCTGTTATGCGCACACCGCCCACTAACTTCGCATACTGTACACCTGTGCATAGATTTTCCGGAAGATTCTGTTTCTCTCTTGTTTGTTGCGTCAAATTTGTGAGTGTTTCCTTAACTGCACCTCCTAACTCCTTCCCACACAATAATGCATGAAAAATGGTATGAAAATGGTGAAAATGCACTTAAAAACAAGAAATTTCTATGAAGAAGAAGATGGAAGAAGGTGGAGATGATGATGATGATGAAGATGAAGAGGAAAAAACAGAAAATGAACTGAAATGACAGTTTTTTTACCTTCCAACGTCGCAAATCTACGATCTTACCATCACAACGCTCGTCCTCGAAGCACTCTCCCCGGCAACGGTGCCAAAATTTGGTGTAGCTCAAGCGTAAGCACCACCTCCTTTACTTGTCAATCCGCAGAGACGTGAGGACCGGTATGAAGACCACGAGCAAGTGAAGGCACAAGTGCGTGAGTGAAAGCACACAAACATGCACACACATTCACACACACGCGCACAAAGTAAGATCAAAGAGAGGAACAATGGAAAGCTTAGATTGCAAAAGAGTTCTCTTACAAAAGTTCTATTCTCTAAGAAGCTAACCTCAAAAATGAGCTCTCTAGCTCTTTTTATAGTTTTTTGACTAGTTTTGGCCCTGTCCAGACCTAGTGTCCGGCCTAGTTAAGAATTAGGTTCTAGGGCTTATTTGAGGGCTCAAACGAAGTCTAAAAATTATGAAAATTGGTACGATGGTACTTCTAATACTCCTCAAGCTCGAGGACTCCTCGGCTTGAACAAAATGGAGTTACTAAAAATAGATAATGGTATTTACAATGGTTTCTAGTGATGAAAATCACTATTTTTGTAGGGGATTCTTCTGAAAATTTGACATACACTTCTTGGAGCTCCCTACTTGCTCCCTTTCCTCGTGTGTCCACCTTTTGATGTGCTTCCATGCTTTGTCCTTGACTTTGAGCTTCAACAGGTCCTCATCGTGACACACTAGCATTTTGACATTTATTAGAACATCTTGAAGGTAAAGGGGAAGTTCCACCTCGCCCAAACAAGGAGTTTCCACACGTCCCAAACCTATGAGATCTTTCATAGGCTTTATGTTCAATTGCAAGTCGTGGCAGTATGAAAGTCTCACTGCACTAGTTGCTGCACCTGAGTCAATCAATGCTCTCACAATCCTTACATTCTTCCCTTGTCCGATCGCGATGTTCACAAAGGGACGTCGATCAATTATTCGAGAAGCAATTGCACTTGATGTTAGACACATGGCCATGTGGTATCGTGGGGCCTCAAGATTGATATCTAGGCCTAGGCGTCTTAACTTATTTCTCCGAATGCGTTCTCTAGCCTCTGCCTGTGCTTCTTCTCTAACCATTAACTCTTCTTCTTTTCGCTTCTTAGCAGTGTTGAGTCTCTTTAGCATATCCTCTGTAAGAGGTTCTTGATATAGCTTGACTCGACAACCACTAATATAGCTCGGCAAGACATCGCCTTCTAGCGTGGCCAATTGAACAGCACCGCTAGTGGAAATTCTATTAATGATCATGGGTCCGTATCCTCTTTTTTCCAATTTACGGGCATGTTGCTTTGGTGTATAAACTAACACTAGGTCTCCCTCTTTCAATCCTTTATCTTTGATATGTGCATCGAAGTATGCCTTTTGCCTTTTCTTTGCAGCATAGATGCCTGCTGCCGCTCGTAACCTTGTCTCACCTAAGCGTTCTAGATCAAAGATCCTAGAGGATAACTCGTGTCCATTCCACTCATGCTCTTGTGCTACTTTTAAAGTTGGGATTAGGAAGTCCAATGGTAGCACAACATTTTGTCCGAAGACCATCTGAAATGGGGTGGCATTAAGTACCGTTTTATAGGCAACTCGGTAGGCCCAAACATTATGATGAAGTTGTTTGTCCCAATCAGAGCGTTTGTTATTTACTAGTTTTGTCAATACATTACATAGGATCTTGTTTTTGCTCTCAGCTTGTCCGTTAGCTTGTGGATGATAGGGGGCAGACTTCTTATGTATCACCAAGAATTCTTGGAGAAGATTTTTGATTACTTCATTCAAGAAGTGTGTGACTCTATCACTCACTAACTCTATTGGTAGCCCGTATATAGTGAACATGTTCTCAAATAAAAACTTAGCTGTAGTTTGAGCATCATTCTTTGTTGTGGATTTGACTTCTACCCACTTTGTGAGATAATCCATGGCTACAATAATGTACTCGGCATGGGAGTTTCTAGCTGGGGGGTTAATAGGACCTACAAAGTCTATGCCCCACTTCGAGAATGCATGTCCTCCCATCATTGGCCTCAAAGGCATCTCATCTTTTCTAATTGCGTACTGGGCACGTTGGCATGTGTCACATTTCTTCACATAGGTATGTGCATCCATATGAAGAGTGGGCCACCAAAGTCCTGAGAATAGAATGGTCTTGATTATTCTGTCAGGCCCAAAGTGTCCACCTGCAACACTGCTATGTGCAGTTTCCAAGACTTTCAAGTAGTCTGATTCATGAACGCATAGTCTTAAGTAACCATCTTTGCCTCTTCGGTATAGGTTATCTCCTATTAGGGCATAGTCTTGAGCTTCTTGCTCTATGCTTCGTTTCCTTGCTAGACTAGCCTCCTTTGGTAATGTTCCTGATCTCATGAATTCTACCAATGGAGCACTCCAATCTGGAGTTAACGACACGTGATAAAGGGTGGCATGCTCCACTGGGGGTCTCTCTTTGCATGTTGGACAATTCTTAATCCGCTCATGTATTTCTTTATCCATACTAGGCCAATACACTCCTAAATGTTTTAGATTTTGCAATGTTCGTTGTTTAGAATAGTGAGTCCCTAGAAATCCTTCATGGGCTTGTTGCAACCAACTACTATGTTCATCGTCCTCGACACAACAAACAATGACACCTTTCGTATCTTGTTTGTACATGCTTCCAGCCAATATTTGATAGCTTTGTGACCGTACAATTTCATCCTTGTTCGCCTTCATATTCTTGTTTGTAGGTCCGAAGGTTAGGATAGGCACCAACTTATTTTCCCATTTAGGAACAACTTCTAGATTGAACAGATATGCGTCGGGCAATTCATCGGACACTCCTTGCGGTGACTCACCTGAAGTGATGCAAGATAGGTGATCCGCCCTAAGGTGGGTTCTACCTTTCCTAACAACCACTTCAAAGTCATATTCCATTAGTAAGAGGAACCATCTTACTAAGCGTCCTGTGTTGCAAGGTTTATTGACCAAGTATAATAAAGCTTGATGATCAGTGAAAAATTTGAACTTGTTGGCCAATAGATAGTGTCTAAACTCTTCGCAGCAAATACCATGCCTAAACCTTCTCTTTCGGTTGTGGTGTAGTTTCGTTCAACAACATTCAATTGCCTGCTAGCATATGCTATAGGCAAATCTAAATTCCCTTCACCAGTTGGTTATGACAGCACACAGCCTATTGCATAATTGGATGCATCCACGTGTACATGGAATGGCTTATTCCAATCAAGAGTGGTCAGTATTGGTGTTGTGCACAAGCGTCTCTTCTGCTCATTGAAGGACTTTTTGCATTCATTGTTCCACTCAAAATTTGTCAACAAGGCATAAAGAGGTTTATCTATGATTGCATACGTTTGAATGAACCTACGGTAATATCCACAATGGCCCATGAAGGCTTGTACCTCTTTAACATTCCTTGGCCTCAGCAACTCCGCTATGGCTTTTACCTTGTCCTCATCTGTTGATATTCCGTTCGTAGAGATAATGTGACCTAAGATTTTACCTTGACGTACCATGAACACACACTTCTCTGGGTTCAGACACACTCGATATTCTCTACACTTGTTGAAGATATGTCTGAGCTCAGGGATGTGGTATCTTCGCTCTTGGGAATGAGCACATAAATCATCCACATATACTTCTAAGCTCTTTCGCAAGAACTCTTTGAAGACATGACACATGAGCCGTTGAAAGGTTGCTGGTGCATTGGTGAGCCCAAATGGCATCACCCGAAATGCAAAGATCCCCCACTCTGTGGCAAAATATATTTTATGTTGATCTTCTGGGGCAATGGGTACTTGATTGTAACCTGAAAAATCCATCAAGGAAGCTATAAACTTCCTTACCTACAACACGCTCCAATAAATGTTCAGTGATTGGAAGCGGATAACTATCTCTTATCGTGGTAGCATTAACTTTTTTAAGGTTAATACACACACGTAACTTTCCATTCTTCTTGGGCACCACTACAATGGGGGACACCCATTCAGTATGCTCAATCTCATAGATGAATCCAACTTCAATCAATCTATCAATTTCTTCTTTTATTTCGGCTGCATAAGTGTCATCATATGTGTAGGGCTTATGTTTGGTGGGCTTGGCATCTGCTATCATGGGGATCGTATGAGAAAAAATTTTCGGATCTACTCCCTTCAAGTCTCTATAGTGCCATGCAAACACGTCCCTGTATTCCCTTAATAACGCTACCAACTCTACTTCCTCTTCTTTACTTAGGTCATCTCCTATGTATGTACATCTCTCTTCGTTCTCTTCGATGGTGACTATGATTTTTTGGGTCTTTTCTTTGTTATCATATGCTTCTCCTATTGTGGCCTCTCTCTTAGGCATTCGTACCAAAATTTTTCGGTCCTCAACTTCGTATTTTTTGAAATTTTCTAGTACTTCAAACAATGGTTCCTCCTCGTCCTGTTTCACTACTTTTCTTTTCTTTTTCTTTTTACTACCTTCACTCCCATCCTTTGAATTTACTGTTTTGATGCTTGTGAGAGGTTCTTCTTCTTTTTGTGTAAATACTCCTATGTCTTCTAGATAGTGCTCCTCTGAAATAAAGCAACTATCCATCACAATGGACTCTAGATCATTATCGCTCTCTTCTTCTATGAAGTCATTAGAGTCACCTTCTTCTAGCAAGGGTTGACACATGAACACTGAAATATCATAACCCTCCTCATCACAATGAGGTGTCCATTGTTCTTCATTGACAGCAATGTCCATGGTAGCTAAGATTTCTGCCCAACCATGAGGCTCAAATTCCTCATCTGGAAATATCATCGGCGTATAGGCTGGGTCTCGAACTGGTCTATCTCCTTGAGAAGTTCCTTTTTCTCTTACCGTTAAGCGTTTTTCCTCTTCCTTTGCGACCTTGCACATCCACAAATGAGTATCTTCCAAGATGTATCAGATGAACTTTTAGAATGCAGAGAGACTGAATCTTCTTGCTCCTTGTGGATAGGATTCCACTGTAGGGGTGGTACATCTCTGAAGGTGTAATCCTTCAAATTGACCTTGGTTGTGACCCCTAAGCACTGCAAGTACAAGGAGTTGGTTCCCCAATCCTGTACTATTTGCAATTGTCGCAGGAAGGGTCTTCCTAGGATCATTTCGTAGAAATTATTTTTCTCAAAGTCGCATATAGCAAATGTGTGTTCAAACTCTACACCACAGGTGGTTAGAGTTATCCCTTTGAGCAATCCTAGAGGTCTTTCAAAATGACCGTCTGCCATCTGAAGCTTCATTCTAGTTGGTCTTAATGTGGGCTTACCCCATCGCTTCCACAAGGGGTGGTCACAATAGCAACACCAACACCTGAATCTATGATTGGTTTGGTTGTGTAACCTTGGTAGGTGATCGGAAGATGCGTATTACCTTCATCACCTTCGCCAATGTCCCCTATTTTATCAAGAGGTATCTCTGGAACGTTCTGCTTAGAGCCTGCTTTTGGCATTTGGAATCGAGTTCTGGGACCTGATTTGCCACATGTTTCCATAACTCAGGTTTTACTTTGAGCAGCTCTTCTAAAGTGAGATGACACTGAACCTTAGTTTTTTTCACGACTTCAATGTTTCTTGGAACCACCGAGTCTTCATTTCTGATCAATATTGTCGGAGCTCTGATATGGAGAGATTCATATTCCCATGGGCCTGTGAACTATGGCAACTCTTGCAAAGAATTAAATTCAAAATCTAATCGTTCATCTTCTTGTTGCTCTGTTTGGTCTCCATAAATAGATGGAATGTCTTGTGGAAATTGATCATGAAGGTTGTCAATCTCAAGAATAGGAGGGGGAACATCCTTCTCCTTGGCCCATTTCTCTTCTTGTATTTCCCGCAAGAACTTTTGAGTGTGCTGTTGAATTGAAAGAGGTTCTCCATCATCTATGGAGTCAGGAACATAGACTTTCTTTGGTGATGAGCTTTCTCTTTCAATAGTTAGTTGAGCCTGTGGAGGTAAAGAAACTTGCGGTTTATTTACCAACTGCTCTCATTCGTCTGATTGAACGATTGATTGGCCTCGAACATAGCTTGAGCTAGTTCCACCATTTTTATGCACATTTTTGTTCGTTCAATCTCTAAATCTGCTCTAGGGTAGCTCTTGTCTAGGTTTGCAGGTGTTGGCCCTTCTTGAAGTCGAGCCTGGTATGCCTTGAACATCATGTCCAAGCCTTCTGGGGTTGGATATGCAAGAACAGACCCTGATTGTGGTGGTCTATTTACAATGATTGGTGGGTGGGGATGAGGTGGTGTGGATGGAGTTTTGACATGCGAGGGGCTTTGAGAGGCAATATCTTCTATTTTTGTTTTTGCATCTTTCAGGCTTTCTTCTAGTTCGGATAACTTTTTGGTCCACTTACGATTGGCTTTCTCTCTAGTATCCTTCCATGTTCTTGTTCTTCTCTTACTAGGCTCTCTTGATTCACTTGGCTCTGATTGCTCAACTAGTTTAGCTTTTTGTAAGGCTTGTGCCCTGGTAACTGCATGTATAGGAGCCACATTATCACTACTGGAACTTGATTCCCTTGCTAGGCCTACTACATTAACGGGTGTAACCTTTGGTGCACTAGAGGGATGTCCGAGACAATCTCTCAGGAGCTGTTCTTTGCCACACCCAAGACAAACGACCTATATTGTGAGGTTCTGCCCTTGTATTGGAGCTAGTGTGTGGAGTGGTTGTTGTCCTGGTATAGGTTGAGGTTGGCCATATCCTCCATGTTCATACAGTCTAGATGCTCCTCGTGATCCTGGACATGGGTTATACCTAGGAACTTCTCTGCCTTGTTCTGTAGGAGGGTACTCGTATGGTCTACAGTGGGGTGGTACAAACAGTCGTGGTTGTCTATTCATTGGATAGTTTTTGGTGTTGTAGTTGATGTACTTCTGCTCACTATAAGAGTACATGTTAGGCGCAGGAGTTGGTTGTCTATTGTAAGGGTAAGGTTGTGATAACCCTAATGCTTCTCTGGTGCAGATATGAGGTGGATGATCCCCCCCACCACAAAGTGTGCAACTTCGTAACATTGGCACTCTCAAGGAGGATTTCTGGTAGTTCCTTTGTCCTTGTACTCCTAATTTCTTGGCCACTAACTCTGTCACTTCCTCCACATAACTCGAACTAGAAGTTTCCTTGCTCTTTGTATCCTCTGATTTGGTAGGATCCTGTGTGGTTTTGAGATCCTCAGCTAAGTTGTCTTCCAAATCTATGCAGTCCTGAAGACATTCACTTAGGGTTTGTAGTCGTTTTACATATACTAAGATTCTCAATGTTCCATTGGTTAGACCTTCTAAAAATAACGATATCATTTTTTGCTGAGAAGGTCTCTCTGTCATAGGGCATCGGGCTACGTATTGCTTAAATCTTCGTGCTGCATTTTTTACTGTCTCATTAGGAGCTTGTTTGAAACTATGTATTAAGGATGACGAATTGTGCTTGATCCCTTGCTTAGTGAATTCCCAAATAAGTTCTTGGAAGAATTGTTCAATATGTTCAAAGCAACTTGGATCCAAGGATTGAAACCAGGTCAAGGCTATTCCTGTGAGGGTTAGCCCAAAGGATTCATATTGCATGAAAAAGTCATCCACTTGCTCCGTGCGCAATACCTGCTTGAATTCTGCAATGTGGTCATATGGCTCTCCTGTGCCATCTTAATGATTTCGCATACATTTGGCCAATTGGATTGGTCTCAGTATTTTGCTGGGCTCTAGGGTTTGACTTATGATAGGATAAGCGGATTTTACTAGGTGTATTCCAGCTCCTACACCTTGGGGTGGTTCTCCCCTAAATGTGGTTCTATTCAAATTTCCCATTCCCTGGCTAGTGTGGCTATGGGGTTTAATTCCTGGCATGGTGAATTGCTCATGTGGTCCATTGGGTATACTACTTACTCCTTTGTCCTAACATCACATTTTCTGTTCTTTACTGGGTCTTGAATGGGTTTTGCGAGGTAGTTGCCTGATCTCAAGCTAACTCTCCTCTTTCATTAATCTGATCCGGGTTTTCAATTACTACATAGATCTGGCCCATCTTGTCCATGTAGACTCCATCTTCGTACTTGACAGCTGGCCTTGGGACTATTTCTAATTCTGTAGTGTTTATCATTCTTGCTACTGACCTGTGTAGACCATCGAGGTAGATGGGTATTCCTTGCAAATTAGTGGATATGTGTTGAAGAGACATCCGATATTCTCCTTCCACTATAGACATAAAATCTTCCCTAGGTATTGAACTATGCATGTCTTCGGAAGCCAAGAGTCTTTCCCAGTTAAATTACATTTCTGGCTCATTCGTTTGTGAACTCAGCACGTAGTGCTAACCACTGAGTTGTGAGTCCCCGACTTGGTTGTGTGGTTGATACTAGGTTCAAGTGATTTGGTACTTTATCTATCTTTTCCTAAGTATCAACTTGAGCTTAGGTTCATAAGCCTTGTCTACAAGTCCAAAAGTGTCCTTTGAATTGCTCAAAATCTTGTGGAACCCCTTGCTTCCTAGTTCAACGTGAGGTTCAACTTCAAAATACCCTATCTAATAATCCTGGTATTAATTTTACCATAACCAGTGGAACTTTTTGTTGTACTCCCCACGAGCTTTCCAACAAACTCAAAATCACAGCAAATGGATTTCGTATGAGAAAGTTATGCCAGTTCAGGGTCTTAGGGGTTAAAACAGGGAAACACGACCTCTCTGGGATTACTGCAAAATAGGGGATACACGATACTTATCAAGTATTGTGATACTTGGAAGCAGACGATACACAATACTTGCCTTGCCACGATACACGATATCTCAACTAAACGATACACGACACTTGACACAGGAGTAGGTCCACGATACTCGATATCCGACAGATGTCGCGAGAAGCATCTCACGATACAAGATATTGCACAAGTATCGCCAGAGCCAAATCAACAATACTCGATATCTGTGAGGTATCATGAAAAGTTCAGCGATACACGATATGGAACAAGTATCGATAAAAGAAGTTCACGATACACGATATTCAACAAATGTCATAGAAAACTTTGGCGATACTCAATATTCAACCAAGAAAAATCCCACGATATTCGATACTCACCAAATATTGCTTTCAGAGCTCCACGATACACGATATGCCCAAGTATCATGAGAAATACTCAACGATACACGATATCTCCCAGGTATCGCGGAAGAAACTTTCACGATATACGATATGTGACAAGTATCACGAGAACTTCCTCAATGATACTCGATATCTCACAAGCCTAAGTATCACAATACTCGACCACAGGAGTTCGCACGATACTTGGCGCAGGTTATGTCACGTCTGGGATAGATCACTCTGATTTTCAGCTCTTTTGGTACTATTTCTTCAGCGGTTCAGTTTTGCACCCTCTCTAAGGCTCTTTCTCACGACCACAAGTAAAAAGCGAGGTAAATGTACTCTAAAAAATGGAAAAAACTGAGAAGATGAAGGTGGGTGGAGATGGTGATTATGATGAAGATGAAGGAGAAGAAAAACTCAAAAACTGAACTGAAAATGGTGATTTTTTTACCTTCCAACGTCGCTACTCTACGTCTTACCGTCACACACTCGTCCTCTAAGCTCTCTCCTCGGCAACGGCGCCAAATTTGGTGTCACTCTAGCACAATGGCGAGTACCAACGTGAGGAGATACACCTCATAAATCTCAATCCGTGGAGACGTGAGGACCGGTATGAAGACCAAGAGCAAGTGAAGTGCACAAGTGCATGAGTGAAAGCATACAAACATGTACACACATACACACACACATGCACAAGGTAAGAGCAAAGAGTGGAACAATGGAAGATCTTCGATTACGAAAGAACTCTCTTACAAAGCTGAAATCTACAACAAGCTAACCCCTCAAATGAGCTTTCCAGCCCTTTTTATAGTTTTTTGAGTGGTTTTGGCTCTGTCCAGACCTAGTGTCCGGCCTAGTTAAAAATTAGGTTCCAAGGCTTATTTGGGGACTCAAACAGAATCTAAAAATTATGAAAATTTGTAGGATGATACTTCTAATACTCCTCAAGCTCAAGGACTCCTTGCCTTGAACAAAACGAAGTTATAAAAATAGAAAATGGTATTTACAATAGTTTTTAGTGACAAAAGTCACTATATTTATAGGGATTTCTTCTGAAAATTTGACATGTGCTTCTTGGAGCTCCCTACTTGCTCCTCTTTCTTGTGTATCCACTTCCTTGATGCGCTTCCATGCCTTGTCCTTGACCTTGAGCTTCAACACCATGCATGCCTAGAAAAATCATCAGTGAAAGTCACAAAGTAAAGATAATTTCCAAAAGGTGTATGCATAGGACCATAGACATCACTATGTACAAGCTGCAGTTTCTGAGTAGTCCGAACTGAACCATCTTTTGGAAATGAGGAACGCTGTATTTTGCCCAAAATACATCCTTCACAAACATGTTTTCCAAGTGCCTCAAGTTTGGGCAAAGAGGACACCATTTCAGATTTCTGTAGGCGTAGCAAACTAGCAAAATTCAGATGACCAAAGCGTGCATGCCAAAGCTTTGCATATGATATAGCCTGAGAATCATGTACTGCACATGCCGAATCACTTACAGATCTTTCATAGTCTATGAGCTTATACAACCCACGAAATAAAATGGTAGAAGCAATAATCATGTCGTCATTTGATAGATCATGAACTGTACACTTGTCATCAATTTCACAACCAATCCAATCTTGGCTAATGCAAAAACTGATAACAGGTTCTTCTTGATCCCTGGCACAAATAAAGCATCTGACAAAGTGAAAGAACTACCATTAGCAGTAGTCAAAATGATCTTACCAACTCCCATAACAGGATAAGAGGAGTTGTTGGCACATGCAACAGTATTCCCTGTAGGGAGAGGCTCAAGTGAAGAGAAAAAACTGCGCTGCGAGGTAATATGTTTGGTTGCCCCACTATCAAAATACCAAACATCTGAGTCTACTGCAGACATGCACTACTCATGAGAAGATGGGTCAAAATTGCAGACAGTAGTAAACGCCCATTCTTCTTCCTGCACAAGATTAGCAGACTCTGTTTTTGGTGTAGAGGCCTCTGCAACAACCATTCCAACCTCTTTCTTCTTTGCCTCTTTAGCAGTGAGTTTTGGACAGTTCTGTATGATATGATCATTTCGTTTACAGTACTTACAAAACAATTTCTAGTTTTCTGATTTCTTCTCATCTTTATCTTCCTTCTTCGAATGTGAAGAATTAGCAGATTTCTGCTTACTAGTTGAAGAGCTCCATTTTCCTTTGCCTTCTGACTAGCCAGGAAAGCTTGATCTGCAACTCGCATAATGGACCTGTTCTGCCTGGACTGATCTTCTTGCAACAGAACAAAGACTAACTCCTCAAATGATAAGGCATATGGATTGCCTTTCATCATCAACCAAAGAGTAGAAGCAAAACTCTGATATGAATTAGGAAGACCATTCAGAACGGTCTGCACAAGTGAGCTATCTGGTACAACCTCATCAAGAGAAATCAACTGTTCCTTCAAGTCTTTGATCTTCGTTAGGAAACTGTCCATAGAATCACCTTCATTCATGTGCTCACTCTCCAATTGTTTTCGGAGGTAAGCAACACGAGCGTCATTCCTAGCTTTGTACAATGTGGTAAGTGTATCCCAAGCATCCTTAGCTGTTCTGCAAGAGCGAATGTGAGGAATACTGGCACGTTTGACAGACAAAGCTATCAATGCATGTGCCTGGGCATCTCTGTCATCCCAGCGAATCTGCTCAACAGTAGGTGCAGTAGAAACTGCAACACGAACAGAAATATGCAGAATATCATCATCTTTGACACCTTCTGCATCAGCTTCAATACCTATAGTTGTAACAGTTGCAGGTGTGATAGGACATTTTTCGACACCCTGCACAATGTTCCATAGTCCTTTTGCAACCAACACATGTCGCATCATATAAGCCCATAACGGGTAGTTGGTACCATCCAACTTATCCTCAACAGCCAACATACGGAATACATCACTGCTTTCAGCCATGGCCGATGACTAAAATACCTTGATGCAAAAAATTGATTGTATCTCAAAAAGTTGAATAGAACTGCCCAGACGAATTCCGCTAGACCTATAACAGACTTCGAGATGCTTATACTGGCGAACAGAAACTGGTATATACCTTTAGCACAAAAAGATGAAATTGCCTACACAAGCACTACGATAGTGCATTCGGAGGCCGAAACAAGCTCAGATCGCGATTTCGGCACCACAAAGCGAAGCTTTTTTGATCTCGAAAATAGGCTTAGTATGCTCACCAAAATTTGTGCGATTCTGAGACTACAACCGGAGGAATGTCGACGGTGCCCTAGATGAAGCGACGACCTGCTCTGATACCAATTGTTGGAGATAGATGTCAGCACACAAACATCACAAGGAAGGAGAAGAAGCTTGGAGCACAATGCACAATACTAAATGTATTACTAGAGAATGTACAAAGATAAGTAGCCCATTAGGGCAATAGGCGTATATACAAGCTGGGGGGAAAAAACCTCCTAAAGAGGGAAAAAAGTGCCCCAACGGTCCTAGAGTGTTCACACACATCACTACCTAAATATATCAACAACATGGTCCTTGAGGATGAAGACCTATCTACAAGGAAGGCATCTCTATGGATACATATCAGGATGAGGAGATGCCCATATTCAGAAGCAAAGGTCAACCTACAAGAGAGGAGCTTGAAAGACTCAACTCATGGTGTGCCAAAGATGCTTTAGCAAGGTCATATATACTTAACTCTATCTTTGAATTCCTTCTTCCTCACATTAGAAATTGTAAAACATCCCAAGAGACTTGGGATACATTATCTTCATATTTTTCTTCCTATAGAAGGGCAAGAAAAAATCAACTATGGATTGAGTTTACCACTCAAAGGAAGCAACCCAAGCAGAATGTTTCAAAATATGTGACTAAGGTAAAAGATGTGGTTGATCAATTGGCAAGCATAGGAGAGGAGATTGAAGAAGAGCACATAGTGAGACAAAGAATCAATGGCATTAAGGCAGATGATCAGTGGGAAGCTCTCACAACTACTATGGACCTTTACATGGACATGCAAATTCTAGATCTTACCACACTCATGGGAAAACTCTTTACTCATGAAGCCAAGCTCAATAAAAATGGAGAACCATCAAGAGATAACAATTCTTCTGCCCTCTATACAGATAAAGGAAAGTCTAATGACAAAGGAAAGAGCAAAAAGGTTGAAGACGAAGGTACTACTTCTCAAGCTAACTATGCATGGAGAGGTAGGAATTCAAGAGTAAGGGGCAGAGGAGGTAAGCAAGGTAGGGGGAGACCTTTCGACTCTTCCCCATGTAATATATATGGACTGTCTAATCACGCAACAGATGAGTGCTATAGAAACTTCAAGAATCAGAGAGGATGAGTATTTCAAAGAGGTGGCTACTCAACAATCAAGACGAAGATTCAACCGTAATCAAGGATACAACCATGGCTACAACAATAACTACAACAACAACTACCAAGGAGGATACAAATCAAGAAAAGACTTCAACAATTATATAGAGGATCAAGAGGATTCTCTTCTCATTATGAACATGACTTCAAAGCAAGGTATGAATGATGAACACCTCTTCTATATTGACTTAGTTTGTTCAAACCATGTAGTAGGCAATGTAGCTCTTCTTTCCGATCTTGAGGAACCCAAGGGAAAGCACCAAGTGCAGACAAGTGATGACACCAAGCATTCAGTGGTCAATGTAGGGACTGTCAAAACTTATGATGGGAATAGAAATTTGTTGAGCATATTTCTTTATGTACCTACTATCACCAAGAATTTGATGAGTGTTGGACAGATAGTGGATAAAGGTTTGCACGTTAGGTTCAACAAATATGGAGCTTTTGCGGAGGACCCCCAACATGGATTTAAGAGAATTTCCAAGGGAGAGAAAACAGGTAGATTATTTACATTTGAGCTTGAGGACACTACAAACATTGCACTTTACAATTACAAGGATCAAACATTGTCTGAGTTAGAGATTTGGCATAAAAGATTAGGGCACATTGGTGAGAGAACCTTGAAGCAAATATGTAGAGATCAATGTGTGCTTGGGATACATAATGTATCCAAGCAACACATAATCTATAAATGTGGTGCATATCAGTTTGGTAAATCACATAGGTTACCCTTTACAAAGAAAGGCTATATGCACGAGGACTATTTGGAACTTGTCCACACGGATGTGTGGGGACCAAGCAAGGACCCTTCAATTTCAGGTGCAAGGTATTATGTGTCATTCATTGATGATTTCAGTAGGTGGACTATCTTGTATTTTATGAAACAAAAAGATGAAGTGTTCAATTGCTTCAAGAAGTATCTTGCACTTGTGGAAAATCAAACAAGAAGAAGTCTAAAGAGGATAAGGTCAGATGGAGGAGGTGAGTACTTCTCCAATGAATTTGATGCATTTTTGCAAGATAGAGGTATCAAAAGGGAGATTACCACTAGGTATACTCCTGAGCAAAATGGAGTAGCAGAGAGGAGAAACAGGTTGATTGTGGAAGCAGCTAGATCAATGCTTAATGAAAAGAAATTACCAAATTATTTGTGGGCAGAGAGTGTTTCTATTGCCACTTATTTTATTAATAGGTTGCCATCCAAATCCCTTGATGGGATGACCCCATATGAGGCATGGCATGGTAGAAGGCCATCACTTGATCATTGCAGAATATTTGGATGTGTTGCTTATGTGCATGTTCCATCTCAAATCAGAGGTAAGCTAGACCCCAAGGTAGAGAATTGCATTTTCATAGGGTATGATTTAAATCAGAAAGGGTACAGGTTTCTTATAATCCATCAAACAAAGGTTTTATGGTCAGTAGAGATGTTGTGTTTGATGAGAATGATTCTTGGTTTGAAAGTGAATGCAGGAAGGTCAAGTTGCCATATGACTTGGAATAAGAATTTCCAAGCCTCACCAAGGAGGAGCCAAACCAAATTGAAGACATCAAATCAGATGATGAAGACACCATCAACTTAGAAGAATTCAAAGCATGGAAATCAAAAGGAAAGGCCAAGATGAAGAGGTTGGAAGACATAACTGAATCATCCAACCAAGCATTGAGGAGATCACAAAGAGAGAGTAAGAAGCCAATCAGATATGGGTATGATACTTCATTAGTTACTACACATTCCATTTATCTTGCCAAAGATTTATCACTTGAAGAACCTTCTTCATATGAACAAGCAAGAACCAAATCAGAATGGAAGGAAGCTATGGGTGAAGAAATAGAAGCACTCCAAGAGAATGATACTTGGGAGCTAGTACCCAAGAAGGAATCAATGAAGGTAATTGGTTCAAGATGGATTTATAAAATCAAGAGGAACTCAGATCGATCCATAAACATGTATAAAGCTAGACTTGTGGCTAAGGGTTTTGCACAAACCCAAGGAGTTGATTATGAAGAGACATTTTCACCTATGGCTAAGATGCCAACCATCAGAGTATTGGTAAGTATGGCTGCATCTAGGAATTGGAATATGTACCAATTGGATGAAAAATGCTTTTCTCAATGGATGGATTTCAGAGGAGGTTTACATGGCTCAACCTCCTGGCTATGAAGACCCAAGCAAGGTAAATTATGTGTGCAAATTGAACAAATCTCTTTATGGTTTGAAGCAGGCACCTAGGGCATGGAACCATAGGTTAACAACCTACCTTCAAGATCAAGGATTCATAATGAGCAAGGCAGATTCTTCTCTGTTTGTCAAGAGAAGTAACTTAGAAATGATATACTTATGTGTATATGTTGATGACATCATTCTTACAGGTAGAGATGCCAATGTCATCAAGCAAAGAAAAAACCAGATGATGTAGGAGTTCAAAATCAGTGACCTAGGGTTTCTAAAGTATCTTCTTGGACTTGAGTTAGTCTATACAAATTCTGGAATTTATATCACTCAAAGGAAATATGTGCAGGACATGTTGAACAAGTGGTGGAGAATGCAACCCCTATGGAGGTAAATCATAAATTGAGTGCTCATGAAGGTGATTTGCTTGAAGACATTGCAGGATACCGATGCATAGTTAGAAGTCTTAACTATGCAACATTAACTAGGATTGATATATCTTATGGAGTAAGTGTTCTGAGTCAATTCATGCATAAACCTAGAGCATCTCACTTGGAAGCTACTAAAAGGATTTTGAAGTATCTCAAGGGTACTCAAAATCAAAGACTTTACTTCCCATACACATCAGATTTAGACATTAAGCTAGATTGGGCAGGTTGTAAGGATGATAGGAGGAGTACTTCTAGATATTTTTCTTTTGTAGGTGATAAACCCATCTCACGGTCTTCCAAGAAGCAACCTACTATTGCTCTGTCTTCAACTGAGGCTGAATACAAGGGATTAGCAAATGCTACACAAGAAGCAATTTGGATTAGATTTCTCTACTCAGATTTGGGACTTCATACTCATTCACCTATGATCTTTGGTGATACCACAAGTTCCTTGCATCTTGCAGCAAATCCCATTTATCATGCAAGAACCAAGCATATAGAAGTTCAATATCACTATATTAGAGAGAAACTATTGAGCAAGGAAATTCAACTTGCACATGTACCCATAAATATGCAATGTGCATATTTGTTAACCAAAGCACTTGATGGTACCAAAATTTGCAGGTTTAAAAGTATGATTGGATTGCAGGACATTCAAGAAGACTCATGAAGAAGTGCAAGCCAAGATGTTTGGATTGAGCGGGAGCTATTGGTGCAAATGTCCAAGCCTTCACACTTGGCAAGGCATGGAAAGTAATGTGTGCAACCACTTGATGAAGCATGTGAATCATTGCTTGTAATATTGGATCATTTACCATTTGTAAATGGTTGAATCATTAATAATCTTGTAAAGCCAAAAAATTCATGGAGTTAGGAGAAGTATGAGCTACGAGTTTTTCATGAGAGGATATCTTCTCATTTAGAGGAATCACTTTTTGAGTGGAGCCTAATTTGAAATTCGAATTCAAATTTGCAGAAAATTCTTATAAAAGGAGCTTGTAAAAGTCACGGTTCTGTGACGTCATTGAGAGCTCTTCCATAGATCAATTGCAGGAGTTGAGTAGCCTACACCATAGCCTACTCGTTCCACTATCATTAGGCATCATCATAATGCTAATGATCTTGTAAAATCATGTGCCATAATAGATATACTTCATTGATCATCTCTATCTAGGGATAGAGAGAAAGAGATAAAAGAATATGAAGGAGCTAGAAATGGATAAACAAAGAGGAAGAGAGAAGATGAAATTGAAGATTAGAGAGAAGTAAAAGATTAGAAAGAGAGAGATGAGTGAGAAAAAGAAAGATAGGAAGTAAGAGAAAGAACAATATTAGCATACCTACCTTTACTAAAATGGCCGTAACTCTCTCATACGATATTCAAATTGAATGATTCCACTTGGTATAGGAAGTAAACTTCAAGAGCTTTGTGATGAGTGGCTGGAAGCTATCATTGGATATTAAAAACTACCTGTAGAGGGCATTTAATTCTCTGCATATCTCTTCAAAGAGGCATGCTGCCCACTCACCTAGCTTCATTGTTTTGGCCATAACTTCTTAATGGAAGCTCGAAATCAAGACATTCAACTTGGTAGAGATTTTGCAATTCAATCCCATTCTTTTGACTGATGATAATCCATATTTTGACCATTGGAACCCATCTCTACACAAGTTTTTAGATGGATGTTGACTAGCGAGAAACTCTTTTTGAGTGAATTGAGTGTTCGATTATGATAATTAGGAATTTTTAATCCTATTTTGAACCATTTAGGATAGGAATGGACTAATTTTTGTACATTTTCATCATATTTTTCCTCTTAAATATATTCATTTGATTACTTTTTGCATCAAAGTTTATAATTTTGCATTGTATTTTCTTCCGATGTTATGAAACTAACATGGGAATGTGCATGACAGTTAGTTTTTATATGAAGTTATCTATACAGATGAAGTTACACTAACTTATGTTGATTCATAAAAGCATGAATAGATCTTGTTTGTGTGTTTTAGAATCTTTGGTAGGTATTGAAGGTAGAAAAAGACATTATTATGAGGGCATGTATTGCCCAACAACACATTGTTGGAAAAGTTTTTTTTTATCTGCAGGTTTCTGGAGTAAATAAAGTGGTTTGCCAACCACTAGGCTGATGCCACATGGTGTTATATGCCATGTGAGAATTAGAGTGATGTTGTGTTGTGTGAGAGAGGAAGTCTTATGTCTGCATAGCTAAAAGCATATAAATTGATTGAAGTAGAGAAGAAGATGCATGAGTGGATGCATGCATACATAGATGATATGATTGCTATAAAGTTGAAGTGCATGATGCATTTTCTGTTTATAGAAGATCACTTTTATGTATCACCACGATGAGTTAGGGTGAGCATGAGGTATGTGATAGAGGTATCATGCATAGGCTAATTGTGCCTTTAGAGAGTAAAGGACAATGTATATACATCAAGAATAACTAAAATGTGTTTTCGTCTAGTAATGCATGAACACATGAATTGTTCTTACTTGATATAGAAGTTTATCCCGAGTCAGCACAAGAGTGCTATGGTTATGATCATCAATACAAGTATTAAGTGCTTGTATATGATTGTTTGTGATGAGATTAATGAATGTGCAAGAAGCACAATGAATAGAATGACGTCCATAGATATTCACTTTCACTGAAAGGTGGATACTATGTAAAGAGTTGATTTTTCCACGAGACGATTTGGATGGTTAATTGGTTAGCATTGATCTAGATGATCATTATATGCATGGATATGTCTCCATGTCATAATCTATCCATATAAATGAATGAGTATTTCTAATCATAAGGATTAACATGTCTTGTCATTTTTTTAAGATTTGAAAAATAATTGAGAAAATAGTTAGTGAGGTAGCAGCCTCATAGAGTTTTGGATGGTTCTCTTTGAGGGAATGCCCATATTTATTGTAATTTGGAGGGAAATTAGATCCTAGAATTTTCTTTAAGCTGACCAAGTTTCAAGTAATTGGAGAATTTTAGATAGGTCAAATGACCTCTGCACTAAAAGTGCTGATAATAGAGGTAGAGGCCTGAAACAAGTGACATAGCCCTGTTACAAAGGGCATTTCTCTTCATTGGTAGATCCAAATTTAATGATTTTTATTGGAAATGAAATTATATGCACATTTTGAATACCAATTTTCATTATTTTTAAAGATCATTTGATAGGTCAAATAATCTCTTCACATCAAAGTGAAGCCTTTGGAATTTATGAAATGATCAAAGACCATGTCACCTAGAGGTGATTGGTTCTCTTAGTTTCTTTACCCAAATTGAATGATTTTTGTTTCTAACATTAGCTAGACACCTACATATGGTGTGTAAAAAATTTTAAGATGAAATGTTTCTCAATTTAGGAGATATAAAGCAAAGAGTAAAAGTTAGCCTCTGTAAATTTTTAAAATATTGCAGGTATAGAGGCTTAGTATTTTGGTCATTGTGGAAGATCAAAATGTCCAAATACTATGAAACTTATATAAATAAAAGTAGATAGTAGTATCTATATGATAGTAAGATGTGGAAGAAATTGGACATTAAGTGGTAGGTCAAATGACCTATTCTTCTCAGACCAATCTTTGGCGAGGATTTTCCAAAGAGTGGTACATGTGTCTGATGAGCATATGATATTTTCATATTGGAAACTCCAATTTCAAAAATTTTTATTGGAGAAGCTACTCCAATATAGACCTTATGATATACTCAAAATGCAAGGATTTTGGAATTTAGCTTCATAGTTAGAAGATATTATAAAAGTGCAACAACATTGTTTCTAGGCTCACCTAAGCACAGGTGTAGCAAAGATAGAATTATACTTTTGAATGAGTATTTGATTGCATTTGAAAGTGAAATTTTTGAGACCAAACTAGATACGTTGAACTATATTTGGGCACAAAGAAAACAGAATTTGGAGTTTGTTTGATCAATCTAAGGGCTTCAAGAATATGACCATGTACATTTTCAGAGTTGGTTGTCAAGTGTTCGACCCTTCCAGTAAAATGGTCATAAAACTCTAAGAAAATATCCAAATCAAGTGATTTTTGTGCCTAATGAAATCTTGAGCACAACTACATAAGGTTGAATATTTCATATATTTTTCATAAGTAAAAGTTAGTTAAAATTAAGATTTAATCTGTTGCTGTTGGAAATTGTTTATGCAGGAGACATTATTGAAAGGAAAAGACTTTTCACAGGTTTTTTTATGATATTTTTTGAGATGGTGTGATCACCATGGGCTAGCTATGCCCTAGATACTTGTTTATTGATCATTTGTTTTTGCTGACCATTCTCAGTAGGACAGAGGAGACTCTATCAAAATTTTCAAGAATATATATAATGCCATGAGAGCATGGAACTGGAGAAGTTTGTTAGTTGTTCTCATTTCATATAATTGGTTTCATACAAGTTGTATAAATTCCAATTTCTTGTGAGTTAATCTTTGACTCAAGTCGCATGAGTTGATATTTGATGCAAGCCACATCCTTCACAACTCTACTTGAGTTGATTTATCATATAGTTTCTCATTTCTGAACTCAAGATGAGTTGATGTTAGAGCTAGTTATGAGTGATAGAGTCAAATAAATGACTCTCTTCTTTCCATCGAGGGAAGGAAACACTTTAGGAACACTTCATGATTTCACTATTATTATTTATGTTGTGAGTACTCACGGATTTATTCTTATCATTTTTGAGAGAAGTGTTCGACTTTAATCTCATACACGCATCTACATGGGGTATAAAGTTTAGTGGTATGGGACATCAAACTTTGTATTCTACCTAGGTACACGATAGAGGGTATGGGAGAGAAGTCTCTGATATTGTATATTTTTATGATTTGGAGTTCATTTATATGATCTTCTGTATCATCTTATTATTAAACAACAGAGGGGCAATTGAGACAGTCACTCTGTATATGATCGCAAACAAGGCAAGTTTGGAAAGTGGCCTAGAAGCGGAAAGGCAAGGTTTGCAAATAAAAACTATGAATAGGTGATTGCATTATGAAGAAATTCATAGAGTACGTACTACTTTATTTGATATGCCTGAGGATAGACCATGGTTCAAACATAGTGTGTATGAGGTGAGCTAGATGCTTAGCCTAGTGGGCTATGAGTGTGCACACATCTACTTACCATTTCTTCAGCGTATTTGGTGGACTCATATTATAGTCCTCATTATATCTGGGAGTGCCAAATTATTACAGTAGTTTACTTGAGACACCTCATTCCTAGTTAAGAATGATTTGATCATAGTGATGATCAGATGGTGGTCATGGATAGAGCAAGCTTCATCCACTTGGAACATCTTACATGTTATTATTGAGAAGGCGGTGGTAGTTCCACTAGTTGCTATACTTTCTTAGCACGTCTTCACTTGGCATGATGGACTTAGTTCCACAGAGTGGATTGGGAATTAATTTGTATGGGAAATATTTTGATTCATAGTTTGGATTATTTTATATGATAGATCGAGATGTGGATCCATGGTTTGGATATGACTGATTGAGATCTTAGTCCATAGTTTGGATGTGATAGGTTGAGCTCTTGGTGCATAATTTGGATCATTGACATATTGATATCTTGGTCCATAGTTGATAGATTGACATATTGATATCTTGGTCCATAGACTGGATCGTTGATAGATTGTCATCTTGGATTCATGGTTTGGATCATGCTGAGACTTTCTTGGGTTTCATTTTCATTATAGTAGGTAAATCAAGTAGATTTACTCTAGCATAGAGGTAGTAAATTAAGTAGATTTACTTGAGCTTAGAGATAAAACACTATTTGGAAAAGATTTCCATTTATCTTTAGTATTTTCTTCCACAGAGAGTTGGGACATAATCAAATTGTTTTGATTGAGCATTTTTTTTTTGTTACTCTAGCGAAGTAAGTGATTTTTCATGATTATACCATATGAAAAGCTGTCAGTGGGTATTTTAGGGAGACAAGGGCAAGCTGCCAAGATCTCTACAGGTGACAAGCCATCACAAGTTAGTGGTCAAGGTCTAGGCATAGGGGGTCCGAGGATATTCTGAGTACTTATGCTATGCACATCTGGACTCATTGGGCCTCAGAGGGATTCCTATAGTATGCCCAAGGCAAGGACTAATATTGATTGGTGGAAATGTTATATAGGAAGCACAGAAACTAGTTGTCTACCTTTTGAGCGTCTAGTATTTCAGACACCTAGCACATTCTACTCTTATTGTTTGGAATCACAGATTTCGATTCCTAGGTTTATAACTCCTTCTATATCATTGAGGACAATGATCTTTAGAAGGGGGAGAGAGTGTTATATTCCGGAGATGTACATGCTTGGAGGAACGAGAAGTTCCTTGCTTGGGGGATAGCCAAGGCCAAAAGCCAGAGAGTTCATACGAGGTACCTAGTCATGATGGCTAGATGAGTAGAGGAACCTTAGAGAGAACTCTAGATGGTGACTAGGCAAGGGCTATAAATAGGCTGGGAGGTGAGTCCCAGGCATGTCATTCTCCACTTCTCACATTTGGTATAGTGTTAATATTCTAGAGATCTGTATTCTTGGAGGAACGAGAACTCGGGGGGATAGCCAATGCCAAAAGCAAGAGAGTTCATACGAGGTACCTACTCATACGACAAGATGAGTAGAGGAACCTTAGAGAGAACTCTAGATGGTGACTAGGAAAGGGCTATAAATAGGTTGGGAGGTGAGTCCTAGGCATGCCATTCTCCACTTTTCACATTTGGTATCAAAGCCTAGGAAGTAGGCTTGGGCAAGGTGGCGTGGAGCGGCACAGCCCGTTGCAAGGTACATGGTGCCAGGGTACATCAAGGTACATCTTTCTAGGGTACATCTCGAGAGGGAAGCACTAGATTGAGGATCCAAGATAACTTGCATGGGTGAGAACTAGGCTCAAGAGACCAAGGTTGAGAACAAGGCAAGTCCGTAGGCAAAGTGGCCAAGAAGCAGAAAGGCAAGGCTCGAGAGACCAAGGTTGAGAACAAGATGATTCAAGAGACTATGCAAGGGTGAAGATATCAATCCAAGGGGAGACCAAGGATGCAATGATCTTTAGAAGGGGAAGAGAGTGTTAGAATCAAGATATGACTGGCAGGAGATAGTTGAGCCACACCCTAAGAGGGAGGATTAGGAAGTAATCCTCAACCATGGATTTTGGGGCAAGTGGTTAGCCCATCATAATCCTAGTCGATAGGTCATGAGTTCGAATCCCACACCCTAACTCAAGGAGACCAACACCAAGCAGAGGACATCAACTCAGAAGATGAGGAGCAGATTGACTTCAAAGCTTGGAAGTCAAGAGGCGAGTTCAAATACAAGCAATTAGAGGATCTACCCGAGTCTTCCAATCAAGTCTTAAGGAGATCACAAAGAGAAAGTAAGAAGCCCATAAGTTATGGATATGATACATCCTTAGTCACAAAGCACTCTGTGTACATCACTAAAGATTCAATGGCAGAGGAGCCTTCTTCATTTGAAGAGGCTAAGAAGAAGAAAGAGTGGAGAGAAGCCATGTAGGAAGAAGTGGAAGCATTGTAGGAAAACCACACTTAGGATCTAGTTCCCAAGAAGCCAGACATGAGGGTAATTGGTTTAAGGTGGATATACAAAGTTAAAAAGAACTCTGATGGTTCTATAAATAGGTACAAGGCAAGGCTAGTGGCAAAAGGATTTGCCCAAACACATGGAGTAGACTATGAAGAAACATTTTCACTTGTGGCAAAGATGCCAACAATTAGGGTATTCGTAAGTCTTGCTGCATCCAAAAATTGGAATTTATATCAGTTAGATATCGAGAATGCATTTTTAAATGGTTGGATATCAGAAGAAGTATGTATGTCACAACCACCAAGTTTTGAAGATGAAGAAAAAGCAGGGTATGTATGCAAGCTTAGAAAAGCACTCTATGGTCTCAAACAAGCTCCTAGAGCTTGGAACCATAGACTTGTTACCTATTTGCAGGATCAAGGCTTTGTGGCAAGCAAGGCAGACTCTTCTTTATTTATTAAGAAGAATAAATTGGAGGTCATCTACTTATGTGTCTATGTAGATGATATCATTATTACAAGTAATGATTCTGATGGTATCAAGCAAGTCAAGGCTCAATTGATGAAGAGTTCAAAATCAGTGATCTAGGGTTGTTAACCTATTTCCTTGGCTTAGAACTTGTGTATACAGATTCAAGTATATTCATCACACAAAGGAAGTACATACATGATATGTTGATAAAGTTTAAGATGGAGAACACTAAAGTTGCAGGTATTCCTATGGAGATCAACCATAAGCTAAGTTCACATGAAGGTGAACTACTTGAAGATGTTGCAGGTTATCAACAACTTGTGGGTAGTCTTAATTATGCTACTTTGACAAGAGTAGATATTGCCTATGCAGTAAGTACATTAAGTCAGTTCATGCATGTACCAAGGAAGCCACACATGGAAGCTGCAAAGAGGGTGCTTAAGTATCTAAAGGGCACAATGAATGAGGGATTGTTCTACCCCTTTACTTCTGACATAGATATAAAGTTATATTCTCATGCAGATTGGGCTGGCTACAAGGATGCTAGGAGGAGCACTTCAGGGTACCTATCTTTTGAATGTTCAAAACTCATATCTTGGTCATCCAAGAAGCAAACAACTGTGGCCTTTGATGGGGGAAGATTCTAACACCCCAATGAAACAATGGAAGATAGCTGCCCTCCAAGGTCCACAACCAGTGATATATGCTCACTGTTCTAAACTTTTCTCTACACCACTACAAAGACTTAACATGAAATTTTACAAACTTACAGTAGACTATAAGAGCTACCCAACAAGCTTTAAATCATCCAAAATGGATATTCCATATGGGAGAATCACCCTCTTCAAGATAGGCTACCTGTTTGCAACACTCTCTGCCTATGTGCAGAGATATACCCTCACAAAGTTGGCAATTTCTCACAACTCACTCAACCAAATAACTTAAAACTTTGGCAAAGTTCAGGGCACTATATTATAGACCAAATGAAGCTTGTAATAAATGAAAATAAGTACAATAAGAGAGAAAAAAATGCTCTGCAATCTGGTACATTCAGATTTGGAAAAGCCTAACTACACCTCTAGATAGAGAGGAGCAAAATCATGAGAAAATGAGGTAAGCAAGCAAGGGGGCTGCTTGTTGGAGTTTATGACCACCAGACTAAGTGGGAAACTCATGGAATGCATACAAATCAAGAAAAAAAGGGGGGATGATGCTTATATAGAGTTTTACTTTTCCTACAATCTGGCTAACCACCCACCAATCAGTGTAGGTGCACTTTTTGGTGGCTGAAGTGATGAGATTTGAATTTGATTGAGTTTGGTGGAGCTTCTAACTTTATTCCATGACTTTGGGTCGTCCTTTTTGATTGGTCCACTTGCAAAACTCGTGGTTGAGCCTTTTTGCATGATTGAGACTCGATTTTCAACACTCCCCCTCAAGTCTCAATGCCTAGGTCCTTCATTCCAATGCATGCCTTGTGTGAAGAAATGGATAGATATGTTCTTGAAGATGAAGAGGTGTTGCAAAATCCTTGATCTACACCAGCCAAATGAACTCCAGAAGTATATGGTGGGCCCTTTTAGCTTGCCAATGGATGTATTAGACACCCTATGTACCTTGGAAGATCACTCTCAAAAAGATAGATCAAAACAGATAAATTGGAGTTAGCTCAGAGGTGAAAACTTGCTATTCTTGGTTCATACACCTGTCTAGTGTTTTACATAATTCTCTGAGCACAACAGCAATTAGCTTAATTCCTCTTGGGGATGTCTAGGTAACTTAAAGAGCTAACTTTCAAGAGTAATCTCATAAAAAATAATGAGCCACACACTGAGAATGAGTTTTAACAACTGATGACATCATCCCGATTTTCACGGGCTGTTATAGTTTGAGACTAGTGAGCAGAAAAATCAACATAACTAAAACTGTAGGAATCCAATGATTATGAAAATTCTTATGCTTATACTAGACAGTAAGCTGAATCCAACAAGCTTTAAATTACTGAATTTGAGTAAGTAACCACTAAGAAACACCTCTGACAAGATGAGTGAAAAAGTTGGGTACCTGACAGAGAAGTGAAAATGCACAGACTTTGTTGACTTCAACTGAACATAACTGAAGATTGCAACAGACAAATGACATGAAAATTTGTGAGCATATAGTATACTTATAGAGCTAAATTTACCAAGTTAAATAACTATAAATGATGCACCAAGCTCAGAGAAAACATCTCTGCAAGCTGACTGAGAAAAACTGAGAGTAATGGCAGCGAGTAGTACACTTCACAAGAACATGGAAAGATGAACTCAAATAATCATGAAAATGAAAGTATATTGCTTGTACAATACAATGACTTACTGATACATATGTGTGCCTTGTAATCACACCTTGATATGGCATAAAGCTCAGCTCTTGGAGGTCTTCACATAGGTCTCTCTAACCACGACTAAAACTGCCATCTATTTATAGTTGAGTTTGGGAGGCTAACTTCCCTCAATCACTCTCCAATCAATCAATGATTGATTTGATTCTCTACCTACCACAAATCACGAATTCGTGGCTCCTCTTTCCATTCTTGATCAAGTGGACTCAACCACTTAAGATTCTTTCACTTTTACATTAAGTAAACTCTTCAAAAGTTACAAGAGGTAGTTCACAAGTGAACTTTACATAGTCTTCATTTTAAGGCTTTTTCTATGACTTTGTGGGACTCAAGCCAATACTTAGGCTTGTCATAGACTTGCTCCAACAGCTCCCCCTCAAGCCAAGTATGCTTGAGGTCTTCAATCTTCCAAGATTACCTGCAAACCAATCATAGCCTTGAATTTGCAAAGCTTTGTACCATCCAATGCTTTGGTTAGAATATGTGCACATTGTTGATGAGTGGATGACACATATGATATTTGAATCTCTTTGCTTAGAACCTTTTCTCGTACATAGTGATAATGAACTTCAATATGTTTAGTCCTTGCATGAAAAATAGGATTAGCAGCCAAATGAATAGAACACATATTGTCACAAAAAATAGTTGGAGTTCCAAACTCCAATCCAAGATCTTTGAATAATGTCTTCATCCACATAGCTTCTTGTGTAGCTATGGCAAGACCTCTATATTCAGCTTCAGTAGAAGAGAGAGCAACTGTGGGTTGCTTCTTGGATGACCATGAAATAAGCTTTGAACCTGCAAAGGTAAGAAAACGTGAAGTGCTCCTTCTATCTTCCTTGGAGCCAGCCCAATCTGCATCAGAAAATAGCTTCAAACCTAAATCAGATACATAAGGATAATAAAGTCCTTCATTTATGGTTCCTTTGAGATACTTGAGAATCCTTTTGGCAGCATCCATATGTGGTTTCCTTGGTGTGTGCATAAATTGACTTAGCACACTCACACTGTAACATATATCTACTCTTGTCAATGTGGCATAGTTGAGACTACCCACTAGACTTTGATATGATGTGATGTCCTCTATGAGTTCACCTTCATGTGAGCTCAATTTGTGATTGACCTCCATTGGAGTACCTGCAATCTTACAATCTTGCATCTTGAATTTTGCCAACATGTCCTTAATGTACTTCCTTTGAGTGAGAAACAAACCATGATCTTTGTAGACAACTTCCAAACCTAGGAAGTAGGTAAGTGAACCCGAATCACTTATCTTGAACTCTTCTCTCATCTGATCTTTGATCTTCTTCATACCATCTGCATCATTTCCTGTCAATATAATATCATCTACATATACACATAGGTAGATGACCTTGGAATTACTCTTTTCAATAAAGAGTGAAGGATTTGCCTTGCTTGGTTGAAAGCCTTTGTCCTGCAAGAATGAAACAAGCTTGAAATTCCAAGCTCTTGGAGCTTGCTTGAGACCATACAATGCTTTGTTAAGTTTACACACATAATCAGGATAAACTTGATTCTCAAAACCAGGTGGTTGTGCCATATATACCTCTTCTGTTATCCAACCATTCAAGAATGCATTCTTTACATCTAGTTGAAGTATCTTCCAATTCTTGGAAGAGGCAATACTAAGCAAAACCCTAATAGTAGGCATCTTTGCCACAGGAGAGAAGGTCTCCTCATAATCAATTCCCTGAGTTTGTGCAAAGCCTTTTGCTACAAGCCTTGCCTTATACCTGTTAATTGAACCATCAGAATTCTTCTTGAGTTTATAGACCCATCTTGAGCCTATTACCTTCATGGATGAAGTCTTGGGCACCAAATCCCAAGTGTTGTTTTCCTCAAGTGCTTCAATCTCTTCCTTCATTGCATGCTTCCATTCTGATTTTGCTTTGGCCTCTTCAAATGATGATGGCTCCTCTTGGTTTATATCCTGTGCTATGTAGATAGAGTGTTTAGTTACTAATGAGGTGTCAAACCCATACCTTTCTGGTTTTTTCTTTTCCCTCATAGATCTTCTTAGGCCATGATGTGATGATTCTGCCTCATGTCCAAGTTCCTGCAATTTTGCTTTACCTTTAGACTTCCATGCTTTGATCTTTTCCATGTAAGATTCTTCATCATCCTCCGAGGTGTCTTGTTCTTCAATCTTTGATTGTTCTCTACCAAGCTTTGGAAAATCTTCTTCAAGATCATATGTTAAATTGATCTTCCTGCATGAATCTTCATACCATGAATTGTTCTCATAAAAAACTACATCTCTGCTTACCAAGAATCCTTTGTTGGTAGGGTTGTATAACTGTAGCCCTTTTGATTGTTGTCATATCCAATAAATACACACCTTTCTGCCTTTGGATCCATCTTGCCTCTAACCTGTGAAGGAACATGAGCAAAAGCAATACATCCAAAAATTTTACAATGATCTAAGCTTGGTCTTCTTCCATTCCAAGCCTCATATGGAGTCATCCCATCAAGGGATTTTGAAGGCAACCTGTTAATCAAGTAAGTGGCTGTAGATACAACCTCAGCCCATAAGTAATTAGGTAAATGCTTTTCATTTAACATAGACCTTGCAGCTTCAACAATTGTCCTATTCCTCCTTTCTGCCACTCCATTTTGCTCAGGAGTGTACCTTGTAGTTACCTCTCTTTTGATTCCTCTTTCTTGAAGAAAAGAATCAAACTCATGGGAGAAGTATTCTCCCCCTCCATCTGACCTTAGCCTTTTTAGTGATTTACCTGTTTGATTCTCCACAAGAGCCAAATATCTTTTGAAACATGAAAAAACTTCATCTTTGTGTTTCATAAAGAATAGGATAGTCCATCTGCTGCAATCATCAATAAAGGAAACATAATACCTTGATCCAGATATTGAAGCTTCGTGTCTAGGTCCCCATACATCTGTATGAACCAACTCCAAGAGATCTCCATGCATATAACCTTTCTTCATGAATGGTAACCTGTGAGACTTTCCAAATTGACATGCACTACACTTATAAATCATATGTTGTTTTGACAAATTAGGAAGTCCAAGTACACTTTGGTCCCTGCAGATTTGCTTTAATGACCTTTCACCAATATGTGCTAACCTTTTGTGCCATACTTCCAATTCTGTGAGTGTCTGACTACCATAATTAAAGAGAGCAATGTTTCTAGTGTCCTGTAATTCAAATGTGAACAATCTACCTGTCTTTTCACCTTTTGCAATTTTTCTGAATCCTTGACTTGGATCTTCAACAAATGCTCCTGCTTTTGTGAACCTGACTTGCAACCCTTTCTCTACTATCTGCCCAACACTTATCAAATTCTTTGTAATGGTAGGGACATAGAGTACCTTACTGAGTAGGTTGATGTTTCCATCAGGTGCTTTGACATTGCCTATTTTCTCCACAAGATTTTTTGTATCATCTCCTGTTTGTACCTCATGCTTATTCCTTGGATCTTCTAAATCTGATAGGAGTGCCACATTTCCTGCCACATGATTTGAACAACCTGAATCTATGTAGAAAACATGCTCATCAGATTTACCTTGTGGCATAGCCATGTTCATGATCAATAATGAATCCTCTTTGTTTGAGTCTTCTGTGTAGTTATTGTAGTCTCTCCTTCCTTTGTAGCCTCCTTGATAGTTTGAATGATTGTAATTGTTGGAGTTGCCATGGTAGTTGTTGAACCTTCCTCTTGAGTAGCCATAACTTCCTCTATTGTATCCTCTGCCTCTTTGATTCCTGGAATTCCTAAAGCAATTTTCAGTTGTATGATTAGTTAATCCACAAATAGAACATGAGTCGGAGTCTTGGGATCTCCCCCTGCCTTGTCTACCTCCTCTTCCTCTACCTCTGCCATGTCTTCCTCTACCTGCATAGTTAGCTTGATATGTACCTGCTTCATCATCCACTTTCTTTGCCTTTCCTTTGTTATCTTTGGACTTGCTTTTATCAGTGTATAAAGCTGAAGATTGATTACCTTTAGAGCTTTCTCCATTTTTTATAAGCTTTGCCTCTTGAGTAAGTAGTTGTCCAATCAGTGTATTGAATTCAGGTACATGTATGTCCATGTACAAATCCATAGCTGTGGTGAATGCTTCCCACTTGTCATCTGCCTTCAAGCCATTGATGACCTGCCTTACAATTTGCTCTTCATCTATTACCTCTCCAATGCTTCCCAACTGATCCGCTATGTCCTTGAGCTTTGTGACAAAATCAGTCACATTTTGTTTGGGAGCCTTCTTGAGAGCTGTGAAATCTAGCCATAGTTGATGCTTCCTAGCTTTGGTACTTGAAGAAAAGAAAGCTTCAAGTGCATCCCACACTTCCTGAGATGTCTTACAACTTCTAATGTGAGGCAACAAAAAATCTGAGATAGAGTTGAGGAGATAAGACCTTGCAAATGCATCCTTGGAGCACCATGTGCTCAATCTTTCTTGCTCTTCTTGTGTTGGTTGACTTTTGTTCCTGAAACTTGGTATAACTTCATCTCCAGCCACATAACCATATAAACTTCTACCTTGGAGATAAGCTTCCATTCTTAATGACCAAGCTGAGTAGTTACCTCTATCCAATTTGTCAACTGATGAAGGAAATCCATCTGCCATGTTGTCCAACCTTGCTCTGATACCACTGTGAAGAGATGGATAGATATGTGCTTGAAGATGAAGAAGTGTTGCAAAATCCTTGATCTACACCAGCCAAATGAACTCCAGAAGTATATGGTGGGCCCTTTTAGCTTGCCAATGGATGTATTAGACACCCTATGTACCTTGGAAGATCACTCTCAAAAAGATAGATCAAAACAGATAAGTTGGAGTTAGCTCAGAGGTGAAAACTTGCTATTCTTGGTTCATACACTTGTCCAGTGTTTTACATATTTCTCTGAGCACAGCAGCAATTAGCTTAATTCCTCTTGGGGAATCTAGGTAATTTAAAGAGCTAACTTTCAAGAGTAATCTCATAAAAAATAATGAACCACACACTGAGAATGAGTTTTAACAACTGATGACATCATCCCGATTTTCACGGGCTGCTACAGTTTGAGACCAGTGAGCAAAAAAATCAACATAACTCAAAATTGAGGAATCCAATGATTATGAAAATTTGTATGCTTATACTAGAAAGTAAGCTGAATCCAACAAGCTTTAAATCACTGAATTGGAATAAGTAACCACTGAGAAACACCTCTGACAAGATGAGTGAAAAGGTCGGGTACCTGACAGAGAAGTGAAAATGCACAGACACTGTTGACTTCAACTAAACATAACTGAAGATTGAAACATCCAAATGACATGAAAATTTGTGAGCATATAGTATACTTATAGAGCTAACTTTACCAAGTTAAATCACTGAAAATGATGCACCAAGCTTAGAGAAAACATCTCTGCAAGCTGACTGAGAAAAACTGAGAGTAATGGCAATGAGTAGTACACTTCACAAGAACATGGAAAGATGAACTCAAATAATCATGAAAATGAAAGTATATTGCTTGTACAATACAATGACTTACTGATACATATGTGTTCCTTGTAGTCACACCTTGATATGGCATAAAGCTCAGCTCTTGGAGGTCTTCACATAGGTCTCTCTAACCACGACTAAAACTGCCATCTATTTATAGTTGAGTTTGGGAGGCTAACTTCCCTCAATCACTCTCCAATCAATCAATGATTGATTTGATTCTCTACCTACCACAAATCACGAATTTGTGGCTCCTCTTTCCATTCTTGATCAAGTGGACTCAACCACTTAAGATTCTTTCACTTTTACATTAAGTAAACTCTTCAAAAGTTACAAGAGGTAGTTCACAAGTGAACTTTACATAGTCTTCATTTTAAGGCTTTTTCTATGACTTTGTGGGACTCAAGCCAATACTTAGGCTTGTCATAGACTTGCTCCAACACGAAGTGTTGTAGATTTACTCCATCCAATGCTTTGGTAAACATATATGCAGATTGGTCTGTTGTATTGAAATGCTCCACCTTGACATCCTTTGATATGATCTTCTCTCTAATAAAGTGGTAATGCACTTCTATATGCTTCGACCTTGCATGGAACATAGGATTTTGAGCCAAGCATATGCTACTTATGTTGTCACAAAAAATAGGTACTTGCTTAAGCTGCAAATCAAGATCAAAAAACAACTTCTTGAGCCACATAAGCTCACATGAGACTTGTGCTAAGCCTCTATACTCAGCTTTGGTCGATGAGAGAGCCTTTGTTGGTTGTTTCTTTGACATCCATGAGATAGTCTTCTTCCCTAGCATGATAACATATCCACTAGTGCTCCTCCTGTCATCTTTGGAACTTGCCCAATCAGCATCACAATAAGCTTGTACATTTAATACATCATCAAATGGATAATATAGACCTTCATTCACTGATGCTTTGAGGTATCTAAGTACCCTTTTGGCTGCAACAAGATGAGGTACTCTTGGTGCCTGTAAAAATTGAGATAACACTCCAACTACATGTGCAATATCTGATCTTGTCATAGTAGCCTACAAGAGAGAACCAAATATTGACCTATACATGGTCACATCCTTCACTTCTTCACCTTCATGAGCACTTAGTTCAACATTTACTTCTAATGGTTGAAATGGGCTTGCAATCACACAATCCAAACTTCTTCAAAAGATCTAGAATGTATTTCCTTTGCATCAAGTATATACCTTCCTCTTTATATAGTACTTCAATCCCAAGGAAGTACCTTAAAATCCCTAAATCTGAGATTTTAAACTCACATCCAAGCTTCCTCTTTATGTCTTTGATGTTGGATTTATCATCCTTTGTAATGATCAAATCATCAACATAGATACAAATGAAAACAATTTTGTTACCTTCCTTCTTCACAAAGAGTGATGGGTCTGCATGACTCTGATTGTATCCACATTTTACCAAGTAGTCAACAAGTATTTGGTTCCATAAAGGGCCTTCTTTAGCCTGCATACATGATGTGGAAACCTCTCATCTTCAAGGCCTTGGGGTTGCTCCATGAAGACAACCTCTTCAAGCTCTCCATTTAGGAAAGCATTCTTCACATCCAACTGGTACATCTTCCAACCTTTTGAGGATGAAATTGCAATCAAACTTCTTATGGTGGACATCTTAGCTACTGGAATGAATGTTTCCTCAAAGTCAATGCCATAGGTTTGAGCAAAAACTTTGGCAACCAACCTTGCTTTATACCTAGAGATGCTCCCATCTACATGCCTCCTTACCTTGTACGCCCATTTGATGCCAATGACTTTCATGTCCTTTGTTCTTGGCACCAATGACCAAATATCATTTTCTTCAAGTGCTTTTAATTCGTCCTCCATGACTTCAATCCATTCCCTATGCTTATTTGATTCTTCAAAAAAATTAGGTTCTTCACAAGCTATAACTTGACTCATGTATGCATAGTGTCTTGCAATGAATGAATCATAAGTTAACCTTTGAACATGGTATTTAACCCTATTGGATGACGTTACTTCACCATTAGGTGGTAGGAATATCATCCTCCTCAATTTAGATGCTTTAAATCCTGGAGTTTCTAATTTTTCCATATCTTCGTGACTTGTAGATTCCATGTCTACCCATCGATGGTCTTCTTCATTTGTCTTTTCCTTTCCTTTGCTAGTTCCTTCACTTGAATGAGCTTCATTCCTTGTCCTTCCATGCCAAGCTGATGTAGTAATCTCCTTTGATGGTGTTCTTGAAGTGTTTGGACCACTTATCTCCATGCTTTGTTGTTGCTCTTTGAACTTCTTCTCGACTTCATATGCATCGTCAACCTGTAACACATCTTTGCTACCATACCAAGGAAGAAACTCATCAAATATTACATCCCTAGATACCTTAAGCTCTTTGGTGCAAGGGTTATAGCATCTAAAACCCTTTTTCTCTGAAGAATATCCAAGAAATATACACCTAGCTGCCTTCGAGTCTAACTTGTATCTCAATTCTTGAGGTATGTGAACATAACACACACAACCAAATATTTTGAGATGTGAAAGTTTGGGTTTCTTACCACACCAAGCTTCCTAAGGTGTAACTCCATGTACTTCTAAGGTTGGACACCTATTCATAATGTATATGGCAATATTTGTTGCATCATCTTAATAAGAGTTAGGAACATTCATTTCATTTAACAATGCTCTAGCCACTTCTGCTATGTATCCATTCTTCCTCTCTGCCACCCCATTTTGTTGAGGTGTATACCTGCAAGTGAATTGTATTTTGATGCCATGATAATGTAAAAAATATGAAAATTCATTTGAAAAATACTCTCCCCCTCCTTCCGATCTGAGAGTCTTTATATACTTCCATGTTTCCTTCACCACTAGGTTTTTGAACCTCTTGAAGTGGTAAAACACCTCTGACTTTGACTTCATGCAATAAATCCAAACAAACCTTGTATGATCATCTATAAATGTGAAAAAATATCTATCACCTCCAATGGATGGATCCCTTGTAGGTCCCCATACATCTGTGTGTATGAGACTCAACACTTCATTGCTCACATGTGCTCCCTTCTTGAATGGCAATCTGCTTTGTTTTCCTAATTGACAAGCATGGCACAAATGTTGCATATTCTGAGATATAACATCAGGTAAACCACTCACCAAGCCTTTTCTTTGCATGTACTTCATCCTTTGTAAGTTTATGTGCTCAATTCTTTTATGCCATAAGTCGATTTCTGCAATCTGTTTATTTCCAATTGACAAGTAGACAGTGTGAGGGGTTGATGGCTTTACCTCCATGGTGAAGAGTCTTCCTTGTTTCTTTCCTTTTGCTATGAGCTTGTATTCCTGCATGGGGTCTTCAACAAAACATCCTTGATCATTGAACCTCACCTCATAACCTCTTTCAACCATTTGGCCTACTGAAACCAAGTTCTTTGTGATGGTTGGCACATGCAACACATCCTTCAACACCTTCGAGCTTTGAGATCCATTCAATGCAACATCTACCACATGTGTAATCTTGTGCTCAGTGTCATCCCTGTCTCTACATGTCCTTGAGTGATGCGTGAGTGTAAATTAAAGAAAACATCCTTATTGCAACTCATATGGTTGCTACAACCACTATCAATGTACCATGTAAAATCTGAATTCACTCTTTCACTTGAGCCATACATCATAAGCAAGTTCTCATTTTTTGAATTTGCTAAAGTACTAGCATAATTACCTTGGTTCCTTTTGTATCCTTGATTGCCTCCTCCTTTGGACCAACAATCTCTTGCATAATGGCCCGGTTTTCCACAAAATTGTAGCATTCTCCATTGGATGCTTCTCTTTCATGTGATCTTCCTCCTCTTCCTCTACTCCTTCCTCTTCCTCTTGATGCATAGCTTTTGGTTGGAGCTTTCTTGGTCACTTGAGCTTGAGCTTGACCTTCCTCTCCCTCTGCCTTGGGAGTTTTGTTCCCCTCACATAAAGTGATATGGTGAATGCTTTCCATTTTTCATCCTCTCTCAAGCCATTGAGAGTGTGCACGACAAGATCGTCATCTTCAATTGGGCTCCCAATTGATCCTAAAGCATCTACAAGCTCCTTAACCTTCAAAATGTACTCATTTATGTTAGTACTTGGTGATTTCCTAAGATTATTTAGCTCATTCTTGAGCTGAATCTTCCTTGCCTTGGTTGATGAAGAGTACAATCTCTCCAAGGTTTCCCAAACCTTCTTGGATTTGTCCAAGTCTTGTATATGCCCTATCATGCTATTGCTTATGTGTGGGGATAGAATGAATATGACTCTTCTATCCCTTTCTATCCATTCATTAAGTGCCTTGACATGCCCTTGAAGTGGTGGATCATGTAGATGAGGCATTGGCTCCGTGCCGCTCACTAATCCCCACAATCCTTTGCCCATAAGGTAGTTGCTAACTCTAAATTTCCATGGTTGATAATTGCCTTTCTCTAACTTCTCTATTTGTGCATTATACTCAGCCATACCAAGGTCTAAGATGCTCCTCTACCTTCTCCTCAAGTGTTTGTATGCTTTATAAGGTGTGGATATTACCTTTTGATAGCTTCTCCCTTGCTAACCTTCGACTAGTTGAGATGTCGATCGATGTAGCCCCCTTTCGATCTCTTCTTGCTTTGATAAGCCCTCGTTGTGCTTCCACAAGTTGTCTTGATTCCTTCAAGTCTTCAATATGATGCCCACTAATGTATCCAAGCCTCCAAAATGGCTCTCATACCACTGATGGGGGAAGATTCTAACACCCCAATGCAACAATGGAAGATGGCTGCCCTCCACTAGGTCCACAAGCAGTGATATATGCTCACTGTTCTGAAGTTTTCTTTGCACCAGGATAGGGACTTAACATGAAATTTTGCAGAATTGCAGTAGACTATAAGAGCTACCCAAGAAGCATTAAATGATCCAAAATGAATATTCTAGATGGGAGAACTACCCTCTGCAAAACAGGCTACTTGTTTGCAACACTCTCTACCTATGTGCAAAGATATACCTTCACAAAGTTGGCAATTTCTCACAACTTACTCAACCAAATAACTTGACAATTTGGCAAAGTTTAGGGCACTATATGAGAGAAAAAAAGAAGCTTGAAGTCAATGAAAATGAGTACAATGAGAGAGCAAACAATGCTCTACAATATGGTACAATCAGATTTGGAAAAGCCTAACTACACCTCTAGATAAAGAGGAGAAAAATCATGAGAAAATGAGGTAAGAAAGCAAGGGGGCTGCTTTCTAGAGTTTATGACTTCACTAAACTAAGTGGAAAACTCGTGGAATGCATAGAAATCAAGAAAAAAAGGTGGGATGATGCTTATATAGAGTTTTACTTTTCCTACAATCTAGCTAACCACCCACCAATCAATGTAGCTGCACTTTTTGGTGGCTGATTTGATGAGATTTGAATTTGATTGAGTTTGGTGGAGCTTTTAACTTTATTCAACGACTTTGAGTCCTCTTTTTTGATTGGTCCACTTGCAAAACTTGTGGTTGAGCCTTTTTGCATGATTGAGACTTGATTTTCAACAGCCTTATCTTCCATAGAAGCAGAATAGAGGTTTGGCAAATGCAACTCAGGAAGCTATGTGGCTTAAGCAATTGTATGCAGATTTGGAGATACATTCCTACACTCCAACTATCTTTGGAGAAAACACTAGTTCACTTCATTTGGGTGCTAATCTTCTGTACCATGCCAAGACTAAGCACATTGAAGTGCACTATCATTATGTTAGAGAGAAATTGCTTAGCAAGGATATTCAATTATCCTATGCATCAACTCATTTGCAATGTGCAGATATACTCACCAAAGCATTGAATGGAACAAAGATGAACAAGTTCAAACGGATGATTGGAATGCAAGAGATCAAGAAGCAATGAAGATCAAGCATGTTAGGCTTGAGGGGGAGCTATTGGTGCAATTAAGCCCAAGCCCACATACTTGATCACTTCACATAAGCTTGATGTGTTGACATTACATTTGGAAGGCTTCATATGTACAACCTCTTGTAATTGTGGATTATAATTACCATTGTTAAAGGTCAATAAACCCACAAGAAGTTAGGAAGCATATAATCTCGTATCTTTTTGGTAGTTGATTCAAGAGAGAATCAATCCTATACTTTAGGATGAACTTTATTGGTAGAGATTTGAAATTGAATTCAAATCCTTGGCTCCAACAAAACTTATAAAAAGAGGATATCAAAGGTCCACATGTATCTCGAGGTTCAGAGATCATATTCATGTATCTTCATCGAGAAGAGGAGCTCACCTCATAGCTCACTCTTTCCCCACTCATTGAGCAATGAATTATTGCCAATGACATTGTAATCTTACATGATTTAATACATACATGTTCATTACTTCTTACTCTCACATTTTTGTCATACTCAATCAGAATAGTGAACTTGTCTGAGCTGGTTCTCACTAGATAGTGGATCATTTCTCTTGATTTAAAGCATGATAGCTAGATCATACTATCTACTTTAATCCTAAAAAATCTCATTGATAATTCTTCACACGATCATCAGACATTAATCAATCATTGCTCACTCGATTGTGATTGTCAAGGCCCATAAAAGTCAGGATGGATGCTTAACTTGCTAAACATATTTCTCTGCATATAATTCACCATTTTAGATGATTTCACCCATGATTGGTAGCTTGTTAAGCTAATCAGAGTTCCCCAAAAGGAATTTTATTAATTGCTGCTATACTCAGAGAATGGTGCAAAACAGTGAACAGGTATCTCAACCAAAATAACAAGTTTTGTATCTTGGATCATATGCTTTCTTATCTGTTTTGATCCTATCATTAGTGCATCATCTTCCAAGCAACATATGTGATCATTTTTCTTATTAGCTAGCTAAAGAGGCCCACAATACTCTCTAGACATCACTTATAACAGGCATGAAGCAGGTTTTTGCTACACCAACTCATCTCTTGTGATTATCCACCATCTCCTCCAACAATAAGCTGGACAAGAACAACTTCCATGCTTGGAGATTCTGTATGATGAATTTCCTGATGGGAAAAGGCTACTGGAAGTGCATTGAAGGAGAGAATGAAAATGCTCTACAGTTATCAGAGAGGAATTCGACTACGGACCAGTTAAGAGCATATGAGGAATGGAATCAAGGAGCATGAAAGGTAATATATTGGCTATCTGTTACCATACAAGATAGCATGCTTGGGCACATACAGGATTCCAAGACTCTGAAAGAGGCATGGAAGAGTTTGGTCACATTGTATGAGACCAATATAAAGGCACGAAAAATATAAAGGAAAAGAAGGGCGTGTCGGTAAGTGACTACAGTCTGAAAATCAAAAGCATATGTGAGTCACTTGCATCTATTGGCATGAATGTAGATGATGATGGTGATAAGGTGGAAGTGTGCCTTCATGGTTTAGGAACTACATATAAGCAGTTTAGAACTTCTATACAAAGTAGGGAAAATATTCTGAATTTTGCTGATCTGGTATCCACATTGATTATTGAAGAAAAGAATCTTGGTGAGGATTCAAACTCCCAAGTAAAACCTAGTTTTGAGGAGGTATTCTACTCTGGGAGAGGAAGAGGTAGAGGTAGAGGTTTTGGAAGTGGAAGAGGACACAATAACCAAGATCAAGGACAACAATAGAATCATGCAAGAGGTAGAGCACGATTTTGAGGTAGGGGGAGCCAAAGAGGTCACATAAATTTTCAAAGAACTGATTGAGCTAATGACAGTAAAGGATGCTAGAATTGTGGTAAATGTAGACACTTTGAACGTGATTGCAGGTTGAAGAATCAAAATAATAGAAGGCATAAAAAAAACTATGCATCCACAAGTGCAGATGACTCTGAGAAGCTGTTCATGGTTCAACATCATATGATGTATACGATGTCTGTTGATGTTTCAAAATCAAATGGTAATGTCTGGTATGTTCATTCAGGTGCTTCAAATCACATGAACAATCATGTAGAATGATTTAGTAGTTTGCAAAAATTGATGTGCAGCATGTCAATTTGGTAAACAGTCAAGCATCATTTTTGCATGACAAGCATGTTAGTGAGAATGTACTAGAAATACTACATATAGATGTTTGGGGTCCTACAAAGACCACATCTATGGGTGGTTGTAGGTTTTATGTTACTTTCATTGATGACCATACACAAAAAGTATGGGTATATTTCATGAAAGAGAAGAGTGATGTGTTCATTCACTTCTAGAATTTTAAGGCTATGGTGGAAAAGTAGACAGGAAAGTATATTTAGATATTAAGATCTCATAAAGGAGGCGAATACATGTCAAATGAGTTCAACAATTTTCTTAAAATTCATGGAATTCGACGTTAGTTTTCATGCAGGTACACACTATAATAGAATGGTGTTGTTGAATGCAAAAATTGATATATTGTAGAAATAGCAAGAGCTTTGATGGTTGAGAAGAATATGCCTCATTGTTATTGGGCAGAAGCTGTGCATGCTGATGTATACATCATGAATAGAACCCCGACTGCTGCTGTACATCAAGTTACACCCGAAGAGAAGTTTACAGGTAAAACACCAAACTTATCACATATGAAATTATTTGGGTATTGCATATGTACATGTTCCAGATGAGTTGAGGACAAAGAATGATCCAAAAAAATGTATCTTCATTGGATACTCATGTTGGGAATGATGGATGGACACTTCAGAAGGATGAGTAGGTACTGCCAAATCCTGCTTTGTACCAACCCTTTGATGCTTTAGAGTTGATAACTGGACCTTCTTAGCTTTCCAATGACACCATAAAATGGCCTATGTACTTTGGAAATGATGTATGAAAAGATAGAATCAAAATAGACAACCTTGAACTTCAAGTCTTCAAGAAAACCTTCTATTTTTGACACTATACCTGCTGTATCTTTTGCTCAGTATGACTAGCACAGTAGGAATTGGAAAAATTCATTTTAGGGATGTCTAATTAGCTTAGCAAGCTAACTATTCCAAGTGGAACCACTTAAAAAGATTAACTATGCTCAGAGAAATCAATTTAGCAAGTAAACCTTTACCCCCGATATTTTAGGACTGTTGCAGACTTTGACCAGTGATCACCTCGACGAACTTTTCTCTGCAATGGCTGAATAGAAATCCTTAAAATTTTGATAGCATGTAGATAACTTTGATTTGGTTCCAACAAGCTATAGATCTTTAACTTTGATAAAGAAATGAGTGAGATATGATCTTCACAAGTTGACTGACTTACAAAGACTATGATAGAGTACTCAGAAATGAACAATGTAGATATATGTATTAATGAACACTTGTATACAATGCCATAGGCATGAAGATCATTGCCTAATGGTGTAGATAGGTGTGGGCTAGAGTATAGACCTCACACACACTCAGAAATGACAATGAAAGCTCGGGATGATGAGTTTGCATACCACAACTTTTTCCTTAGAGTTTTTATAGATGTTCACTTCCAATTTGAATTTGAATTCAAATTGTTGGCTCTCTGTTAAAAAGGGTGATCCTCCATTATAGGAGATATTCCATCAATGAAAGCTAACTTTTCCACGAGTTCTTTTTGGTAGGTGTTTACAAAGATTCCAAGTCAAATATGACTTTTACAAAGGAGTAAATGGGTAATTATCTTATAGCATTGGTTCCCATGCTTCTCCATATGTATACGGACTTCAAGACAAATGTGTAGGCTTGTGAATTGCACCAAAATCTCCCCCTCAAGCCAAAAATTTTGGCTTGGTCTTCATCTTCAGTCTTCATGTATATCCTGCAATCCAATCATTGATTTGAACCTACAAAGTTTGGCTCCATCCAATGCTTTAGTTAACAAATCTGCACACTGCATGTTGGTTGATACATAGGTTAGTTGAATGTCCTTGCTTAATAACGTCACTCTCACATAATGGTAATGGACCTCTATATGCTTCGTTCTAGCATGATAAATAGGATTAGCTGCAAGGTGAAGTGAGCTTGTATTATCTCCAAATATCAATGGGTAGCTAGTATACAAACCCAATTCTGTATACAATAGCTTGATCCATATGGCTTCTTGAGTGACATTTGCCAATCCTCTATACTCTACCTCTGTAGAAGATAAAGCAACAATAGGTTGCTTCTTTGAAGACCATGATATTGGTTTATCACCTGCAAATGAAATGTATCCTGAAGTGCTCCTCGTATCATCCTTGCATCCTGCCCAATATGCATCTGAATAAATCTTGATATCCAAATCTGAAGTGTAAGGGAAATACAAACCATGATGTTGTGTACCCTTGAGATACTTCAAGATCCTCTTGGCAACCTCCATGTGAGGTACCCTTGGCTTGTGCATAAACTGACTTAGCACACTAACTCCATATGCAATATCTATCCTTGTTAAGGTAGCATGATGGAGAGTGTTAATCTCCAAAAGAATAACCTATTCTTGTGATTAGAGCACCTCTATACCAAGAATAAGTCAAAAACTTTCCACTCTTTAGAGGATCAACTTCTAATTATCAAAAGATGAACAAATCTGTGAAGAAGGTGATACACAGAAAAGTCTGCTGCACTATTTCCTTACATTGACTTATCAAACGTGTAAAGTTTTTGATGAAACTTTGTATGAATCATCTCCTAGAGATTGCGCAACTATTCCAAGTTGAATTACTCCAAAAGATTAAGTATAACTTGAGAAATTGATTTCACAAGTTACCTATGTCAGAAACTGTCATCCAAAACAGTCGACTTTACACCTGTAACTTTTAAGACTTGGTTCTCCTTGAATAGAACCCGTTTTACAAAATGCTTTTAGACATAAGTAGCTTATCTTCTAACTTAAAGATTAAGCCCTCACTCATGCAAAACTTTAAACTGTGCTAGGAGAAATGACCAAAACATTGACTTCGAAATCTGCGCCTGTTTTAGGAACTAGTGAACATGCTTCACATATGAATGTTCCTACACTTAATTCACTCAGCCTGATTACAATTGGAAGCTAAAACTTTGCACAGAGGTCAAGCAACTCTCAACTTAGACTTGTACAAAAGCATTCCACAATTGATCTACTGTAGAAGGAGAACACGCAGAAACATCGGGCGCAAAATTTTTCATTTACTCAGAGAAAATACAACTGAGTGATGAGAGCTAACTCAAATTCACTTTCCTCTATCTTATGACTTCTATCTCCCTCAATCTTGACATATGACTATTGTCACATATGCTCTCACACATGCCCCGACTTTTCTCAAGGTATTTATAGATAATTTGTACATAATTCTTACTGAACAAAAGATCTAAATCATCTATGACTATGCTAATGTACATATGTGTACACTTCTCTTGTCCTCTGATTGTAATCTTCTTCCACACTTTAGGAATTGATTCTTCCTTCATCATTTGATCTTCCAAGCCTTCAATTGGTGATTGGTATACACCAACAGCTCCCCCTCAATCATCAATTGAGGTTTTCTCTGTCTTCTTTATACTTGCCATGTCTTTGAACCTTTGTAACTTAGGTCCATCCAAACTCTTTGTCATCATATCTGCCACCTGTTCTTTTGTTGGAGTGTACATCACTTCAATCTCTTTATCAAGTACCTTTTCCCTCAAGAAATGATACTGAATCTCTATATGCTTAGTCCTGGCATGAAAAACAGGGTTAGCTGCCAAATACAAAGAACTCATATTGTCTCCAAAAATTATTGGAGTACTATGATCAAACTCAAAATTCTTCATCAAGGTCTTCAACCATATCACTTCTTTTGCAGCTTCTACCATTCCCTTATACTCAGCTTCTGTGGATGATAAAGCAACTGTGTGTTGCTTCTTTGAACACCAAGACACTAACTTGTCTCCAACATAACATAGATATCCATGAGTAGACCTTCTATCATCTGAGTCACCTGCCCAATCTGCATCACTAAACACTTTGATTCTTGTGTCAGAAGTGAAACCATAATACAAACCTTCACTTAGGGTTCCCTTGATATATCTGAGTACCCTTTGGGCTGCAATCCAATGAGTCTTCTTTGGACAATGCATGAATTGTGACAACACACCTACTGCATATGATAAATCTGGCCTTGTCAAGGTAGCATAGATTAGACTACCTACCAAACTCTGATATTTCTTCATGTCATTGAACTCTTCACCTCCATACCTGCTTAATTTATGATTTACCTCCAATGGTGTAGTTGAGGTCCTGCAATCTTCCATGTTAAACTTGGCTAGAAGATTCTTCAAGTATCTCTCTTGTGAAAACATATACTCCATGTTGAGTATACACAATCTGCATTCCTAAAAAATAAGATAAGTTTCCCAAGTCACTTATCTTAAACTCCTTCTCTATTTGCTTCTTGAGTTCATTGATTCCTTGAGCATCTGTTCCTGTAACAATAATATCATCAACATAAATGCACATGTAAATATATCCATTTTCACTTGCCTTTACTAGCAAGCTACTATCTGCCTTTGATGCTTGAAACCCACATTCATTCAAGAACTTGACCAATCTGTAATTCCAAGCTCTTGGGGCTTGCTTCAACCCATATAAAGCTCTCTTGAGCTTACACACATAATCTGATCCAATTGACTCCATGAAGCCTTCTGGTTGCTCCATATATACTTCATCTGCAATGTATCCATTAAGAAATGCATTCTTCACATCCAATTGTGATAATTTCCATCCTTTGCAAGCAGCAATAGCAATCAATGTCCTAATTGTAGACATCTTAGCAACAGGACTAAAGGTTTCATCATAATCTATCCCATAAGTTTGGGCATAACCTTTGACCACAAGTCTAGCTTTATATCTAGACACCTTACCATCTGCAAACCTCTTTGTTTTATATACCCACTTGCATCCAATGACTTTCTGATTCTTTGGTCTTGGTACTAATTCCCAAGTTTCATTTTCAAGTAGAGCATCATACTCTTCTTGCATTGCCTTCTCCCAATTCTGTTTACCTTTGGCTTCTTCATAAGTAATTGGATCTTCTTCTGTTTTCACAATGTAGGCATAATCTTTTGTTGTTAGGAAAGATGTATCATAACTATACCTTATAGGCTCTTTCCTTTCTCTTGTAGATCTTCTGATTTCTGCACTTCTTGAAGTTTCAGCCTCATTTGATTCTGGATCAAATCTTGGCCCTTCTTCTACATGATCCTGCACTCTACATCTAGAGTCAACTTCATCAACAATTTCTTCACAAACTTTTACCTTTGCCTTTCCTTTCCTTTGAATTACTTCAACATCTGTATACTCATTTGGTGATCCTGTATACCACATGTTTTGCTCATCAAATGTCACATCTTTAGTAACAAGAAATTGCTTTGTGGATGGACTCCACAACCTGTAACCCATTTGTCTATCATCATATCCAATAAACACATACTTCTCTGCTTTTGGTTCTAGCTTATGTCTTAATTGTGAAGGAACATAAGCATATGCAATACATCCAAATACTTTACAATGATCAAGACTAGGCTTCTTACCCCACCATGCTTCATAAGGGGTTCCTCCATCCAAAGCTTTGCAAGGCAACCTATTCACAAGGTATGTTGCAGTGTTAATGGCCTCTGCCCATAAGTAATTTGGACAATTCTTTTCCTTCATCATGGCTCTTGCAAACTCTACAAGAGTCCTATTCCTCCTTTCTGCTACTCCATTCTGTTGAGGGGAGTACCTGCAAGTTACTTCTCTTTTGATACCTGCATTCCACAAATAATCATCAAACTCTTTTGAGAAATACTCTCCCCCTCCATTTGATCTTAACCTCTTTAGCTTTTGTCCTGTGATCCTTTCTGCATAAGCATGGAAATGTTTGAATGTCTTGAAGACTTCTGATTTATCCTTGATTACATACAAAGTAATCCACCTGGTTGCATCATCAACAAACAACACATAATATCTGGATCCATTTATGCTATAGTCCCTTGAGGGACCCCATACATCTGTATGAACCAATTCAAGCATGTTTGAATACTTGTACCCTGATTTGTTATAAGAATTTTTATGTGCTTTACCTAATTGACAAGCTTCACACTTGTACACCATATGTTGCCCTTCAATGTTTGGCAATCCAAGCACCACCTGATTCTTTGACATCTCCTTTATAGCTCTCTCATTGAAATGACCTAGCCTTTTATGCCATAGGTCTAATTCAGATACCTTTTGACCTCCATAGGTAAACAATGCATGTCCCACATTACCTTGGACTTTGAGAGTGAACAATCTTCCTTCCTTTTTACCTGCAATTATGGTTCTATATCCCTGATTTGGATCTTGTACATAGACACCATCATTTGTAAATCTTACCTCATATCCTTTCTCCACAATTTGCCCTACACTTATCAAATTTTTAGGAATAGTAGGGACATAAAGTACCTTGCTCAGAAGTGTACTTCCACTCTTTGTCTTCACTGATCCAATGCTCTCCACTTTATGTTTGGTATTGTCACCTGTTTGAACTGTATGTCCATTCATCCTTGCTTCCATATCAGTCATCAAGGATAGATTCCCACTCAGATGATTGCTGCACCCTGAGTCAATATAAAACACTCTTTGATCTTCTCCCATTGATTCATGAGTTGCATTCAGGATAAGAGTCATGTCATCCTTCTGATCTGATGCATAATTATAATAATTATTGTTGTAGGACTGAGATTGGAAGTTTCTTCCACCTCCTTTACCATATGATGTCCTACCACCTCTTCCTCTGAAATTGCCTCTTTGGTTTCTGCCTCCTCTACCTCTTTGACTATAACTCTGATTGTTGTATCCTCCACTTTGATTATTATGCCAACAATCATTTGCCAAATGATTTGTTCTGCCACAAATCCAACAAGCTTTAGCATTATCTTTGTTCTTACCTCCTCTTCCTTTACCTCTGAAATTTGTCTTCCCTTTTGTGAAATTGGCTTGATTTGAATTCCCTTCATCATCATTTGATTGCTTTCCCTTGCCATTCTTTTTCTTGTCTTTGGAGTACATAGCTTGACTTGTACTTCTATCATTGTCTCCTTTAAGATCCTGCTCAAAGGTTAGCATGTGTCCTAGCAATTGATTAAGGTCAGGAGTAAAGTGATCAAGTGACAACTCTATGGACAAGATAAAAGGCTTCCACTTCTCATCACCTCTTAGACCTGTAAGTATTTGTCTTACCAACTTTTCTTCTTCAATATCTTCATCCACTGCTCCCAAACTATCTGCAATATCTTTCATCCTTGCCACATAATCTGAAATTGATTGTGAGCTCTTCTTCTTGAAAGTTGTGAACTCAGCCCATAGTGAGGACTTCCTTGACTTAGTTGTATTTTGGAAATGCTCTTCCAAGGCATTCCAAACATCTGTAGCACTTTCTAAACCTCTGATGTGAGGTAGAAGGTAATCATTTACAGCCATGTAGATGATACTCCTTGCTTGAGCATCCTTTCTCATCCAAGTCTTCAACATTGCAAGTTCTTCCCTAGTAGGAATACTTGGATCTGCAAATTCTGGTTTTTCTTCATCTCCTGTAATAAATGATATAAGATCTTTGCTCATGAGGTGTGCTTCCATCCTCATGGACCAAGCTGGATAGTTCTCCCTATCTAGCTTATCAATCTGCAAGCTTTCTCCCATCTTGTATCCACCTGTATATTGAAATCTTCAAGCTTTACAAACAATGTATGTACCTTTACTTCGAGTTGAACTCCTTTTGCCTTTCTTGATGTCAAATAGTCTTCTCCTCGAGCTTTGACTCCAAGCTTTCACTTCTTAATCCTTCAAGTGTTGAATTTCTTGAATCTGCAGCAGTCGGAATCCTCCTTTTCTTCAAAATTGATGTCTCCTGCTCTGATACCACTGATGGAGAGTGTTAATCTCCAAAAGAATAACCTATTCTTGTGATTAGAGCACCTCTATACCAAGAATAAGTCAAAAACTTTCCACTCTTTAGAGGATCAACTTCTAATTATCAAAAGATGAACAAATCTGTGAAGAAGGTGATACACAGAAAAGTCTGCTGCACTATTTCCTTACATTGACTTATCAAACGTGTAAAGTTTTTGATGAAACTTTGTATGAATCATCTCCTAGAGATTGCGCAACTATTCCAAGTTGAATTACTCCAAAAGATTAAGTATAACTTGAGAAATTGATTTCACAAGTTACCTATGTCAGAAACTGTCATCCAAAACAGTCGACTTTACACCTGTAACTTTTAAGACTTGGTTCTCCTTGAATAGAACCCGTTTTACAAAATGCTTTTAGACATAAGTAGCTTATCTTCTAACTTAAAGATTAAGCCCTCACTCATGCAAAACTTTAAACTGTGCTAGGAGAAATGACCAAAACATTGACTTCGAAATCTGCGCCTGTTTTAGGAACTAGTGAACATGCTTCACATATGAATGTTCCTACACTTAATTCACTCAGCCTGATTACAATTGGAAGCTAAAACTTTGCACAGAGGTCAAGCAACTCTCAACTTAGACTTGTACAAAAGCATTCCACAATTGATCTACTGTAGAAGGAGAACACGCAGAAACATCGGGCGCAAAATTTTTCATTTACTCAGAGAAAATACAACTGAGTGATGAGAGCTAACTCAAATTCACTTTCCTCTATCTTATGACTTCTATCTCCCTCAATCTTGACATATGACTATTGTCACATATGCTCTCACACATGCCCCGACTTTTCTCAAGGTATTTATAGATAATTTGTACATAATTCTTACTGAACAAAAGATCTAAATCATCTATGACTATGCTAATGTACATATGTGTACACTTCTCTTGTCCTCTGATTGTAATCTTCTTCCACACTTTAGGAATTGATTCTTCCTTCATCATTTGATCTTCCAAGCCTTCAATTGGTGATTGGTATACACCAACATAGCATAATTCAAGCTACCCACCATGCTTTGATAACCTGTAATGTCATCAATTTCATCACCTTCATGGGCACTTAGTTTTAAGTTTACCTCCATTGGAGTACTTGCAACTTTGGCATCCTGCAAATGAAACTTCTTCAACATATCCTGTATGTATTTTTTCTGAGTAATATAGATTCCAGAGTTAGTATAGACTAACTCAAGTCCAAGAAAGTATTTTAGTAGACCAAGATCACTGATCTTAAACTCCTTCATCATCTGGTTCTTGATTTGTCTGATTCCATTGACATCATTACCTGTAAGTAGTATATCATCAACGTATACACATAGGTATATTACCTCTGAATTACTTCTCTTGATGAATAGAGAAGTGTTTGCCTTGCTCATGACAAATCCTTGGTCTTGAAGGTATGTGGTCAACCTGTGATTCCATGCCCTAGGTGCCTGTTTCAATCCATAAAGAGCTTTATTCAACTTGCACACATATGTTTCCTTGTTTGGATCCTCATAGCCAAGAGGTTGTGACATATATACCTCCTCTAAAATCCATCCATTCAAAAAAGCATTTTTTACATCTAGCTGATACATGTTCCAATTCTTAGATGCAGCCACACTTACCAACACTTTGATGGTTGGCATCTTGGCCACAGGTGAGAATGTTTCTTCATAGTCAATGCCTTGGGTTTGTGCAAAACCCTTGGCCACCAATCTGGCTTTGTACCTATTTATTGACCCATCAGAATTTCTCTTGATTTTATAGATCCATCTGGATCCAATTACCTTCATAGTCTCTCTCTTTGGTACTAGTTCCCATGTGTCACTTTCTTTGAGTGCTTCAATCTCCTCATCCATAGCTTCCTTCCATTCTATCTTGGTCATGGCTTCTTCATATGATCCTGGTTCTTCAATTGACAAGTCTTTGGCTAGATAAACAGAATGTTTAGTAACAAGAGAGGTATCATACCCATATTTGATAGGTTTTTTGCTCTCCCTTTGTGATCTTGTGATTGATTGATTTGAAGATTCAGGTATGTCTTCAAGTCTCTTCATCTTGACTTTGCCTTTGGACTTCCATGCCTTGAATTCTTCAAGATTGATAATGTCTTCATCATCTGAAGTGGTGTCTTCATTCTGAGTAGGTTCCTCCTTAGCAAGACTTGGAAACTCCTCCTCCAAGTCATAGGGTAGTTTAAACTTGAAGCAAAATATAAAGGTATGGTTGAAGCTGCAAAGGAGGTTATATGGTTGAAGACTCATGAAGAGTTTTGACATTAATCAGAGTACACCCATCATTCATGGAGATAATATGAGTTCATTGTATCTAGCTGCTAACCCTGCATTTCATGCCAGGACTAAACACATTGAGATCCAATATCATTTCTTGAGAGAGAAAGTGACTGATAAAGAAATTGAAGTCATACACACTTCTACAAAAGATCACATTGCAGACATAACCAAAAGCTTGGATGGACCTAAGTTGCAGAGGTTCAAAGACATGGCAGGTATAAAGAAAATGGAGAAAATCACAATTGATGATTGAGGGGGACTCTTGGCGTAGGACAATCACCAATTCATGATTTGGACAAGTTTTGAAGTCAAAAAGTATAGCAAAGATCAAAATTTGAGCCTTGAAGATGAGTGCATGATGAGAAGATGAAGAGTTGTATATACATGTATATTACTTTTGCAATTAGTCCCATTGACATATAGAGAGAGAGAGATACATATACATACACACTCACATATGTATAAACACACACATGCATATCCATACACACATACACACATACACACATACACACATGCATATGCATACACACATACATGCACATGCATACACACAATGCATATGCATACACACATACACACATACACACATACACACAAGCATATGCATACACACATACACACAAGCATATGCATACACACATACACACATGCATATGCATACAAACATGCACATGCATACACACATGCACATGCATACACACATGCACATGCATACACACATGCACATGCATACACACATGCACATGCATACACACATGCACATGCATACACACATGCACATGCATACACACATGCACATGCATACACACATGCATATGCATACACATGCATATGCATACACACATACACAATGCATATGCATACACACATTCATATGCATATGCATACACACATACACAATGCATATGCATACACACATGCATATGCATACACACATACACAATGCATATGTATACAGACAATGCATATGCATACACACAATGCATATGCATACAATATATGCATATGCGTACACACATACACACATGCATATGCATACACACATGCATATGCATACACACATGCATATGCATACACACTATGCATATGCATACACACAATTCATATGCATACACACAATGCATATGCATACACACATACACACATGCATATGCATACACGCATACACACATGCATATGCATACACACATACACACATGCATATGCATACAAACATCCACATGTATATACACATGCATATGCATACACACATGCATATGCATACACACATGCATATGCATACACACATGCATATGCATACACACATGCATATGCATACACACATGCATATGCATACACACATACACAATGCATATGCATACACACATGCATATGCATACACACATGCATATGCATACACACATGCATATGCATACACACATACACAATGCATATGCATACACACATGCATATGCATACACACATGCATATGCATACACACAATGCATATGCATACACACATGCATGTATATGCATACACACATGCATATGCATACACACATACACACATGCATATGCATACACACATACACACATGCATATGCATACACACATGCACATGCATACACACATGGACAATGCATATGCATACACACATGCATATGCATACACACATGCATATGCATACACACATGCATATGCATACACACATGCATATGCATACACACATGCATATGCATACACACAATGCATATGCATACACACAATGCATATGCATACACACAATGCATATGCATACACACAATGCATATGCATACACACATGCATATGCATACACACATCCACACATGCATATGCATACACACATCCACACATGCATATGCATACACACATACACACATGCATATGCATACACACATGCATATGCATACACACATGCATATGCATACACACATGCATATGCATACACACATGCATATGCATACACACATGCATATTCATACACACATACACAATGCATATGCATACACACATGCATATGCATACACACATGCATATGCATACACACATGCATATGCATACACACATGCATATGCATACACACATGCATATGCATACACACATGCATATGCATACACACATGCATATGCATACACACATGCATATGCATACACACATGCATATGCATACACACAATGCATATGCATACACACATACACGCATGCATATGCATACACACATACACACATGCATATGCATACAAACATGCACATGCATACACACATGCATGCATATGCATACACACATGCATATGCATACACACATGCATATGCATACACACATGCATATGCATACACACATACACACATGCATATGCGTACACAAATACACACATGCATATGCATACACACATACACACATGCATATGCATACAAACATGCACATGCATACACACATGCATATGCATACACACATGCATATGCATACACACATGCATATGCATACACACATGCATGTATATGCATACACACATGCATATGCATACACACATACACACATGCATATGCATACACACATGCATATGCATACACACATACACAATGCATATGCATACACACACGCATATGCATACACACATGCATATGCATACACACATGCATATGTATACACACATGCATATGCATACACACATGCATATGCATACACACATGCATGTCACATGCATGTGCATACACACATGCATGTATATGCATACACACATGCATATGCATACACACATACATATGCATACACAATGCATATGCATACACACATACATATGCATATGCATGCACACATACACAATGCATATGCATACACACATGCATATGCATACACACATGCATATGCATACACACATACACAATGCATATGCATACACACATACACAATGCATATGCATACACACATGCATATGCATACACACAATGGATATGCATACACACAATGCATATGCATACACACATGCATATGCATACACACATACACAATGCATATGCATACACACATGCATATGTATACACACATACACAATGCATATGCATACACACAACCCAAAATGCAATCTTTCCCTTCCTATACGCTCTCACACCTCAGGCCTCGATGTCGCTTCTTCACTCACAATTACTCTCCATAACACATCCTCATTGCCGAAGCCCCCTTCACATTTATTCACATATTCACCTTCACTCTCCCTCTCTTTCCCTCACTTGAATCTCTTTCTTTCTCGGCTCGCCCCTCTCACACACACACACCTCCAAATAACTTCATTGGCCCCCCAGAATCCAATTAACCACTATGAACACCCTCACCATCCATTCATCAATAATCTCATCTGCACATTTACTCCTATTCTCAAGGTCCTGAGTTCAAAATCCCATTGTGTCTCATAATGGCATCATTCTAATGTCCACCCACACCTACTCTAGAATCTCCACTCACTCATGCATGCTCTCTCTCACACACCAACTCAACTGCACCACTAATTTTCGGAAAAAATAAAGTCCTTACACCCCCAATCACACACTCACTTCTGCTTAAAGCCTTCCTTCCACTCTCTACCCCTCTTTGTCTTAAATACACACAAGATGGTATCAACTCTAAGTTGTTGTATGTGATTCTCTTTCCAATGTACATATTATCTAACAATGACGGTCGAAGAGAGGTTAGTCTCTGTTAGGGGAACATAGCATCACATTCTTAACCCACTGTTGGCCTACAAGCAATGAAGAGACAAAGCAATCAAGCACAATCCAGCATAGAAGAGGCCTATATCATTTTTTTCCATAACTTATTTTTAATCAAAAGTGATGTTCGTCACTACACAAACATTGTAAATACCATTTTTGGTAGATTAGACTCCATTTTGTTCAATCCAATGAGTCCTCTCAAGTTTGATGAGTATTAGAAGCACCTACCCATCAATTTTCATAATTTTTAGACTCCATTTGAGCCCTCAAATAAGCCCTAGAACCTAATTTTAAACTAGGCCAGACACCAGGTTTGGACAAGGCCAAAAGCTAGTAAAAAAACTATTAAAAGAGCTAGAGAGCTCATTTTTGGGGTTAGCTTGTTAGAGTTTTGAGTTATTGTAAGAGACTTCTTGAGTAATAGAAAGCACTCCATTGTTCCTCTCTTTGTTCTTGCCTTGTGTGCACGTGTGTGTATGCTTGTGTTCTCACTCACACACTTGTGCCTTCACTTGCTTAGAGCCATCATACTAGTCCTCACGTCTCCATGGATTGACATTTATGAGGTGGATCTCCTCATGTTGGTACTTGCCATTGTGCTAGAGTGACACCAAATTTGGCGCTGTTGTCAGGGAGAGGGCTTCGAGGACAAGCGTGTGATGGTAATACGTAGAGTTGTGACATTGGATTCATAGGTAATATCTTTACGTTTCTTTATTTTTCATTATTTTTTCTTATTTTCTTTAGCATCATCATCACCATCATCATCCTCACCATCTCCCACCTCCATCTCCATCTTCACTGAATTTTCAGTTTCTTGGTCATATTCCCTTCCCCACCTCATTTCACTTGTGAAAGAGAGTGAGAGAGAGCTATTGTGCATTCTATTTTCATGTGTTTTTAAGCTTTTGTTGTAGGATTTGTTATATCATCATCTCCAATAGCTTGCACAGGTACAACAAACCTCTACACAGGTCTTGAGACAATGACCTCTGTCTATCACGACAGACAGAGAAAGTTGGTATTTTGTGTTTTCATGCACCATTAGAGCACTCCAAATCATCAGAAAGTTCCTAAAAATCTATGTTTTTTTGTCTATCACAATAGATAGGACCCCATGATAGACAACATCTATCACAATAGACAGGACCCCACGATAGACACTGTCTATCATGATAGACACCATCTATCGCGATAGAAAGACCCCATGATAGACACCATCTATCGTGATAGACACCCTCTATTGCGATAGACAGACCCCACGATAGACATCGTCTATCACAACAAATACCGTCTATCACGATAGATAGGACCCCAAAATAGACGCCGTCTATTGCGATAGATAGGACCCCATGATAGACACCATCTATCGTGATAGACAGACCCACGATAGACACCGTCTATCGCAACAGACCAAAACCATGACAAATGACAGGCATCATCTATCATGACAGACACCATCTATCACAACAGACAGGACCATGATGGACGATAGACACCCATCTATCATGACAGACACCCGTCTGTCATGACAGACAGAGCCCACGATAGGCACCATCTATCATGATAGACACTTGTCTATCGTGACAGATAGCCACGCGCGACAGATATTGTGTATCATGACAGACACTGTCTATCGCGACATACATCTATTATCACAATAGATAGCTATTTTTGGCAAAAAGTTAAGGTGGTATTTTTTGAAAAATTAGGGCTAAAAATTGGCATTTTTCAAGATCATCTATTTACATGATTCCAACGGCTTTAGAAAAAATACACCAAATACCTGAGAGGTCCTGTTTGACTTATTTAACCCCCAAAACCTTGAATTGACATAACTTTTTCATACAAAATCCATGTTTTGAGCTCCAGAGCTCATTGGAAAGCTCATTTTAGAGAGAGTAATTTGAAGTTGACCCTCAAGTGGAATTAGGAAACCTAGGGGGCTCTAGAAAATTTTATATGCAATACAAGGGGGGAAAAAGGGGTCTTTAAATAGTGTTTGAATCAAATTGTCTATCATTTGAAGTTAAAACATTGAGTGAAACTTGGAACTTTTACAGGTTCATTGAGAGCTCTTGGAAAGACCAAAGCAAAATGCTAGTGTGTGTACACTTGGGAACGCACATCCCGGGCATACAAGTGCATCAAGGGGAAGTGACTTGAGGTTCGAAGATCTCTCAACCCCATCAATCAATTCTTAGCATAGGCTAAGTGCAATTAGTGGTTTTGATTGATTAGAGGCATGACAGGAACACTCGATTTCTAAGAGCCATTAAATTCTCAAGTTCAAGAATAGATTGATTACAATCAAGGGATGACTTAAGGGCAAAGAAGTTAATTTGGTTGGATGAAAAACATCGAGTACGACAAACTTAAGTGCTCCACATGACACATGATTTAAGACAAGAAAATACATCCTAAAGGGATCAAAAGGAACAAGTAATTGGTATCAAGGAATAAAAAACGTGGTTGTAGAAGGTTCATTGGGCTAATCAGTAGGGCATATGGACTTGAGATCAGGAAGACACCTAGGAAGAGATCGTCAAAGTATTAGATCATCAGAAGCTTGTGTCAGCCATACCACTAGGTCCTGAGCCCATCAGTTGAGCGATTACCCATACATTCTAAGTTAAAAAACGAATGACTTTGAGATTTCTTATGGCATGGAGAGGCCCGTCGGTAGCTCAGGAGTGGTGTACCTAGAAAAATCAAAAGGACCTTACAAGACTCAACTGGAATACATCAAGACCAACCGATTAGGTTCTCACATATATGAGGAGGGTTTGAGAAGATCTATTTTCCAAATTAAAAGCCCGGATCAACCCATTGGACCAGACTTGTAGTCATATTTGAAGATGGTTCATACATAGACAAAGAAGGAACAATGTATGTAGTCACCAACTAGTCAGATAGAACAGATGAATTTGGCAAGATAATCTCAAAGACCAAAATAGGTGACATAGAGCAAGGGAACTTAGGAAGAGAGCCAAGAACCCCTCAAGGTGAATCCATCCTGACTAGAGTGATCACTCCAGAGTGGGTTACCCAAGACAATAAGATCATAGATTTGCTCTTAAACTGAGAGACAGATGAGGCCTTCTGGATGTATAAACCTAACCAGCCTAATGAGGTGGGAATGCTTACCATATATGAATTCAAAGATCCTAATACCCCAGGCAAAGTGATCTACTTAGACAATACTTTGGAGAGGGTTTTTGTGGTCTCGGAGCATGGTAGGCATGCCTACACTTGGAAAGGTGAAATTGTTTTTCCCCAACCAAGATCCAATGTCTCTTATGGTCACCAAGGATTTGGATCATCATAGTCTCATGGAACTCAAAGGGATAGGAGTAGAGATAGACCCAATATGAGCTTTACTAACCCACGGGGAAGACAAAGAACGAGAATAGAGATGGATAGAATGGAAAACGAGAGACATAGAGATCCAAGGAATCAAAGAAATGCAAATGAATTCCATCTGCCAAGGCCTAGAAAACACACTAAGACCTTGAGGCCTACACAATTGGTTAAGTCCATGAAGAATTGCTTCAATGGCACTCGAGACCCATACAATCATGTGGTAGAATTTAGCCAAGTCTTGAGAGATGAGCAAGTTGATGACCTATTTATGCAATACAATGCTTTTGGTCTAACACTCAAGAACACTGCCCTTATGTGGTTTCAACCACTACACCAGAGGCAATTCAAGAACATAGGCGAACTGCTAGAAGCCTTCATCACATAATTTTCTAAGAGTGGCATAAGGCACAACACTTCCTCATTGATCCATAGCTTTAAACAAACACCTCAAGAGATAGTGAGACTTGCAGGAAGAAGGTTTAGAAAATACCCAGAGAGATGCCCCGTTCCAGAGTTACCCACACCAACCAAACAAGTGGCTTTATTCTTAGATGGATTGTTAAGCACCAAAGTGAGATCTTATGTGTACTTAAAGGACCCTAGGTCCGTAGAAGAGTGTGTATGAATATGCATAGACATTGAGGGTAATCTAGGGGAGGAATTAGAGCTTTCAAAAATCTATAAAAAGATTCAGATGGCTATACTAGCCTCACTTCTATACCATCTACATCAATTGAGGAACTAGCAGAGAAGATAGCTCAGAAATTAGGAGTCTCTAGCAAACATATACCTAGATTTGCCCCAATAAAATGATGATATACCTGTGGAGGAGATCATATCACTAATGTGTGCCCACCCATGGCTCAACCCCAAGTGAACCCTAACAACCACTATTGGACCATAGAAAGTGGTATACTAACCACACTCCATAAGATTTCCCATACAATAAGCAAGTGGTTAGGTAGAATTACCAGCAGCCATATCCACAACACGCAAGATACCAGAACCAGTACCCACTGCAATAGCATGTTAGGCCCCAACAACCCTACCAGCCACCCTATCAAGCTCAAAAAAGGCCTCAACTTATGTTAGTTCAACAACCTCCACCTCCAGCCAATGTGACCCCAATGAGGTATGCAGCCGCTAACGAAAATTAGTGCAAGCATCACCATTGATTTTAGAAAGTGACCCAAATGACCACGATTTTGACTCAACTCATGTTGATAGTCCATAGGCATACTTTATGCAGTCAACTGAGCATAACAAGACTTACTATTATGAAGACCCTAGTGAACCTAGTTGGGAGCTAGAATATGCTAATTTCATGTATGCAGATCTCTCAGCTTGATTCAGTTGTCTACTTGCATAGGAAATTGGATGATCCAATTTTCCTTCATCTGCCGGTTGGGCTAAGATGCATCCTATTGCGTAATTGGAAGCATCCACATGAATATTAAAAGGCTTGTTCCAATTTGGTGTTTTCAAAATAGGAGCTATGCTAAGCCATTTCTTTAGCTCATTAAATGCCTTCTCGCATTCATGTGTCCATGTGAATTGAGTCAATAATCCATACAAGGGTTTGGAAATTATAGCGTACATGTTGATAAAGCGATGGTAGTATCCACAATGACCCATAAATGCTTGCACTTTTTTTGCGTTCTTTGGTTTAGGAAGTTCTAGAATTACTTTGATCTTGTCTTCATCTATAGATATTCCGTTCCTAGATACGATGTGTCCTAAGATTTTCCCTTGTCTTACCATGAAAATGCACTTCTCAAGATTTAGGTAGACCCTATATTGCCGACATTTATCAAATATTTTTTGCAATTCAGGAATGTGTCCTTGCCTTCGATTTGAATATGTACATAGGTCGTCTACATATACTTCCATACTCTTCTTTAGGAATTCTTTGAAAACATGACACATCAACCTCTGGAAAGTAGCAGGGGTGTTAGTGGAGTCCAAAAGGCATCACTATGAAAGCATAGACCCCCCATTCAGTCGCGAATGCGGTCTTATGTTGATCCTCCATAGCAATAGCTACTTGGTTGTATCCAGAGAATCCATCCAAGAAACTATAGACTTCTTTTCCTGCAACTCTTTCCAAAAGGTGATCAGTGATAGTTAATGGATAACCATCACGAATTGTGGCTGCGTTGACTTTCTTTAGATTAATGCACACTCTCAGTTTTCCATTCTTTTTAGGCACAACGGGTGCACAGGTAGTGCACAATCAATTTTTTCACAAGGGTTATGTTTTGGAGAAAGTGGATGTTGGTTGCATATTGTCTTTCTGTAAGTTTCAAGGGTTTAAAGGTGTTTGGAAGGTTCAGGTGACTCCCCCCCCCCTTAGGTACACATATTGAAGAAATGAAGGCAAAAGTGAAGGTATGTGAAGTTGAAGTGGTATGTAAAGGTGAAAGTATGGCCCCCATTAATTTGTTTTTAGTCCTAAAGTCAATACACGAAAAAACAAGGAGTCATTGGCTGTACACATTTTGAGACATTCTTGGGACATCAAAGTGAGCACCAAGATACACTATCAGTTATGAGCGGTATGTAAGGGAACCGACACTCAACTCAAGGCATGCGTTATTCTTGGTTAGACTAAGCAAGGTGGGCATAGTCTACACTAGAGAGAAGAGCAAGAGACACTTAGGCAGTGTGCGATGCAGAGAGGAAAGTGTAAGGCAAGGTGTGCAAGAGTGCAAGAAGTGTGACTCAAGGTGTGTGTAGAGGTGTGCTAAGCAAAAGCATATAATCAAAATGTACAACAATGATTAGAAGCACATCATCTACATGCTTAGTATATAAGGTGCTCTCACTTGGAATGTTCTCAAAACCATGTGCTAGCAAGTAGGCATGTATCTTCTCAAATCAAGCACATGGTGCTTGCTTCAAACCATATAATGCCATTTTAAATGTGCACACTTTGTTTTCATGCCTTTTCTACACAAAACCACAGGGCTGAACTACATATGCTTCTTTATGCAAGTCATCATTCAGAAATGCAATTTTAATGTCCAACCTTGATGAAGTGTAAGTGCACAAATGCTACAAACAGTGTTCATTCAGCATGTGGGAGCAACGGTCTCATCGAAATCAATGCTTATCTCTTGAGAATAACCATTGGCAAAAATTCTAGCCTTATATCTATAAAATGTTCCATTATGTTTATGTTTTAGCTTGTATACCCATTTAGTGCCAATGGCCTTTTTCCATGGAGGCAAATCACATAAAAACTAAGTACCATTCTTCATGATAGCGTCATTCTGATTACATAGCATCCATCTAATTTTTTCAATTATGTGTTTCATTAATAAAAACAAGCTCATTGTCACCACAAAGACTAGAGATAGCCATTGCATAATAATCTGATGCAAAACAAGCACTATGAGAGCCTGAACGAGTACAATATGTCAAAAGTGCAATGTTGAAAAGTCATTTTTTGTAAAAGTAAAAGTGAAAAATCTTGTAATATAGTAGTTTAGGTTACTTCTTTTAGTGTAAAAATGAGGAAGAGTCTTTCTCATGTTGGGATGTAAATTATATAATTTTTGTAGAATTTTAAGAGCTCTAAAGTGAGTAGAATTGAGTACAAGTTTAAAGGACCTATTTTGAGTGTGAAAGGGGACACTTAAAAAATTATATAAGTCAATTATGACTCAATTTGTAGGGGATCTTTGTAACTTTGATGATTAATGAGAACTTGAAACTCTATCTTTCTTGCAATCTCTTCATCAAGCTTCAATGCTGATTTCAAGTTAATTTTTTGAGTGTTTTTCTTGGATTTATCTTTGTGATCAGTAGTTCTTTGAGTGTTTCATGCTTTCATATGTCTATCTCAATATTCTAAGCTCCCATACCATACTCTTCCAAAATATCATTTCATCTTGACTATGTGAATCTATCAAAATTGTGATTCACTCATCATATGGGTACATGTATTGAAATTTGAGTTTGATGTTACCAATGTCTTTAGTATGAAAAATAGCACACTTTAGGTAGAAGATCCATTGAAAGGGCTACAAGAAATGATAGAATTGTCCATATCTTTTGTGAAACCTCTGATGAAACTGGTATTGTGATGATAAATCTTAGATTCCATTGATGGGGAAGGGGCTAAGGTCTTAGTGTACTTCTCACATTGACAATTTTATGTGTTTGAGGTTTTTCTTGCTTTGTACTATGATGATTGGAGAGGAAAACTCTGAAAAAAGGATACCAAATATATTTTGGTGTTGTTGCCAAGAACATTGAAGCAAAGCTTTGGACCTTGCTGGATCTTCCAAGTTGATGGTAACAAATACTTGTTCAATTTTTTGTTGAATCATCGTGTGGCAAAGATGAAAAGGTGAGTGTGTTTAATATTTGAGAGAGAGATTTATTCATTCATCTTGCTGGGAAAATGATGTAGAGAGTTCTATGTTATTCTCTAATTTCATGTGTGAGATCGTAATATTTTCTTGCAAGCTTTTTGGCTTTAATTCTTTCAAAACCCTAGATGAATTGTTCACTTTTTGTTTGGGAAAAAACAAAAAGCAAAAAAAACAAAGTGATTGAATTTTCTATGGACAAAGAGAAAGGAGAAATCATATTTCACCTAACCCTTTTCTTAGGGAAGGAGAAGAAGAGCTATACATGAGTTTCCTATCAGAAGAAGAGATGAATTGAATAATCTTGGAAGAACCATGAGACCATACCAAGTGGCACAATGTATGAAAAACCAATATGAGGATCTACATATCCTCATGATCATGTAGATGAATATAAACAAATCCTAAGAGCAGAATAGATACAAGAATATAAGATCCAATTTGAACCTTTTGGATTAACCTTATCAGGAGTTGCCTTAACTTGGTTTCTACCATTAAGAAGGGAAATGTTTGTGGATATAGATATTTTTTTGGAAGAATTCATAGGGGAATTCTGCAAAACTAGAACCAAACATAGTATGAGTACATTGATTCATACATTTAGGCAAAAACATGATGAAAATGTTAGGTTAGTAGCCAAGAGATTCAAACAATATCTTGATAGAGGCCCTCAAGAAGAAAAGCCATCAATGCCTAAAAGAATGTCTCTATTCATAGAATGATTACACAATGCACAAGTAAGGACATTAGTATACTGTGGAAAATGTCAAGATTTAGAATCCTATATTAGAGAAGCCATTGATCTAGAAGATAACAGGGTAACTGATCTTTCGATCATTGATCAGTAGAACATGAGTGAAACCAATCACATTGGCATCCCCTCATTGAGATAAAAAATCAATTCTTATGTGGCAAATCCTCGACCAGTGAACAATGCCTTTATGGCAATGAAGACTTAGGACACCTCTTCTTTTCATGCCCCAAAGTGATGTCAATCTAGCAAGCCCTTGGGAGAATCATGTTTCTGCAGGGACAAAGAAACTAGAGGCAAGTGTTATTGGGTGAAGCGATGGGCTGTTCCTCAAGATTGTGGAATGCTATAAGAGGCAAGGCCCTCTGAAAGATCTAGAAGGAGAGGTGTGTGGACAACTTTGGTAGCCCTCCTAAAGAATGGTCGATCAAAAAATCACTTGTTCTTTTAGGCTAAAGAATTTCAAAGTGTAAGAAGCCCCCCCTTTTAGGCATCATATAGTGTTTTTCCTTGAGTGCAAGAAGATTAAAAGAAAGTGGGCCCCCATGAGGGGGACAAAATGATTATCAACCTTCTTTGTAATGTCTTCTAGCAAATTTTAATCTACCCATGCTTTGTGGGATTTGGGGGGTCCCATGGGTGTCATGCCCGTTCACTTGTACAATTGTTCTTTCAATTAATTAAATTTTGGGAGAGTAGGTTATTGCTCAACTTTCGTTTGAAAAAAACCACCTACAGAAGAATTAGCTCAAGCTATAGCAAAAGCTTTGGGAGCTACAACTAAAAACAATTCAATCAACCCTAGAATGACACAACCTAAAAAATTTTATGTATGTAGAGAAAAGCATCCTATGCATATGTGCAACTATAAAAAACACCACATTTACAAGATATAAGAACACTCAAATACTACACATTAGAAAAGAAATGGATAAATCATACAAGGGAGGAGTGTTTTTATAACAAACAACCAGTAAGAGAAAGGGATTATCAAAGTTAGCCATTACAATTGAGAGAAAGATATTTTTTGGAGCAACCAAGACCTCTCTTAGGGCAACAACCACCCATACCAACTAATGTGGTTCCAGTGAAGTATACTCTAGTGGAGGAAAATTTGGAGAGATCACTACTACCAACTAGCGAATATTATGATGTATATAACAATCATTCAAATGATCATTCTAAAGATAATAGATGGGAATACACATATAACAAAGAACCTGATAAGGAAATGGGAGAATCGAAATGGATGCAAACACATTCATGTATGTTAAAAATAGTTACATGTCAAACCCAAAAACTCAATTCAAGAACACACAAAAGGTCACTTGTTATAGGTGTGGGGGAGATCATTTTGTGAGAGAATGTCCTCAACCACCCACTTTGAGAATAAAAGGAGCTTATTGTAAAGACTATGGAAGAGAACATGTGATCAAAGATTGTCCAAAAAAAAGGCAAAATTAGCAAAAAGAATGAAATCATATAAAGAAGTCATACAAAAGACTCAACAGTTATTGGAAGAAGATATTTCTAGAGAACCAATCTAGAAACTTAGGAGATTTACAATAAAGATTTTGGGAGGAAGTGCTAGAAAATAAATTGAAGAAGCAAAAAAATGATCAATCGTCTCACAACAATACAAAAGAAGAAGAGGGACTAATTAAAAATCCAAATGAAATTGAGGAAATAATCCTAAAAATGGAGTTTAAACTGACTAATCAATTTAAGATGTTGTGTTAATGGAGTTTAAAGGAAGTAGTCAGTTAGATCTCTCATTTACAAGAATATTTGAAAAAATCAATAGAGAATCTTGATAACACTAACAGAGAATCACTCATGCAAGTACCCATAGATAAAATAGGAGGATACTGTGAGGATGAAGAAGGTAATACTATACTCTCAATTCACTATGTAGACAAACAAACAAATTCCATTCTAGAAAGTGGAGCTTGGGTAGCCATAATGAAAAGAAAAACTTGGCAAGAATGGGGGGCTCAACAACTCAAACCTACTAGAATGAAACTACAACTTGCAAATGGAGATATAGAAACACCCTTAGGAATATGCAAAAAGGTAAGCATAACAATATGTGGAATAGAGATTGGACACACTTTTGCAATAGTTAAATTTCCTCATTTTACCTCATATGATATCATCTTAGGAAGGCCTCTTATGAGACAATTACAAGTGGCTCAAGATTGGGAAAAAGATTGTCTTTATTTGCAAAACTTAGGAAATGTTACCAAAGTCAATCTAAGAAGGGGAAATTATCATGATATATCTCGAAGAGAATGGAACAAGGTTCATAATGAACATGAAAGTATAGATGAATTAAAAGAAATATCAAATGCTAGAAGTGAGGATGAATTACCACTTTGGACATTTGGCTTAACAAAGAAAAAAAAAATACCAAAACGGTTACTTCTATGAAAAGAAGATTGTACAAGTGACATATCATTAGAGGATGAAAGATATGTAAATTAGAAATTTAATGATGAAGATATTGAACCCTATGCGGTATCTTTTACATAGCTTTGAAAATGGTAAGGGTTGATGAAGAGAAATTAGCATCCAAGACAAAAGAATCAAAATAGTAAATAAACAATAAAATTTCTTGCTTAGAAAAAGTGCAAGCAAGTGATGCCATCAAATATAAAATCTTAGGAAAATACACTAAAATCAAACATAAAGAAGAATCAAGAAAATAAACTCTACAAAAGAAGCCAAAACACATAGAAAATGAGAATCATGATGAACAACAAGGAAAACTTGATTTCCTATCTTATTTTAAAAAAAATGAAGTTGAAGACAAATGGTTGCTAAACTTAAAACCAAAGAGAAGGAAGAAAAAGGGAGAGTCCTACGATAATCAAGAAGAAGAAAAAAAGAATGTAATAGCCCAAGAAGGGCTTGAGTCAAAGGGAGCAAGGGTAGAGAGAAGGTCAAGGAAGATTGAGTTGAGAAGGAAGTTGATGCAGATTTGGCAAATAGGCCAAACATTCTTTTTTCAAAACTCAATCATATAACAAACAATGATTTTTATCACTACACCCCATTATAAATCCCATTTTTGATAGGTTAAACTCCATTTTGTATAAGCCAATGAGTCCTCAAGCTTAGAGAACAGTAGAAGTACCTGCATATCAGTTTTCATAAAATTAAAAGTTTTTTTGGGCCCCCAAATTGGCTTAGGAACCTAATTTTTAACTAAGCCAGACACTAGATATGAACAGGGCCAAAACTAGACAAAAACTATAAAAGGATCTAAAGATCTCACTTTTGAGGTTGGATTTTTTATGAAAGTTATTATGAAGATCTTATAATTAAAAGGTTCCATTGGTCATCTCTTTATCTCACCTTGTATGTGCATGTGTGTGTATGTGTGTGCATGTTGGTGTGATCCTCACTCACCCACTTGTACTTTCACTTGCTTATGGTCATCATACCACCCTCATGTTTCCTCGGATTAACAATTATGAGGTGACTCTCCTCATGTTGATACTTATCATTGTGCTAAAGTGATACCGAATTGGGCACCATTGTCAGTGATCAAGCTTTGAGGATGAGTGTGTGATGGTAAGTCATAGAGATTCAATGTTAGAATTTTAGGTAATTAGGTAATTTCTTCACTCTTTCTTTACATTTTTACTCCATCACCATCTCCACTCATCTTCTAGATCCATTTACACCTTTGAGAAAAATCAACCTCCTTGGTGATATCCCCACTTCCATTGTATCCCATTCATTTCGCATGACAGATAGGCATCCACTGCGATAGAAATTATCCATTGCGTGATAGATATTGTCCATCATGATGGACTTCTCCATCACAATGGACAGCCACAATGGACAGCGACAATGGACAGCCACAATGGACAATCTATCCATCATGACAAATGGCCTATGCCATTCGTGGTAGACAACCATTTTTTGCCAAAATTTAGGTTTTTCAAACTGTTGGAATTTTCAGCTAAAATTTGACATATTTTAATCATATGACGTATGCTTGGGAGCACATTTCTTGGGCATTGGAGCATGTATAAGAGCATCTGACTCAAGGTTAGAAGTCCCATAAACCCTCTCAATCAATTTCTAGCCTAGGCTAAGAGCGAATAGATCATCAGATTAACAAAGGGTTATAATAGGAATGAAAGAAGGATCCTCTGATTTCTCAAGTCCGAGGCTAATCTAAGATAATCATGGATAACTGTTAGCTCCATGAGATGGTGATTTTTGATGTACTAACAGGTGTTCATTTTATGGCATGTGTGTCTATGCTAGGTGTGTTGCAAAGGTAAATAACTTTTTAGCAATGTCAAACTCCAGTCACGTATGTGTGTGGTTTGAAAACATCGAGCTACATGAAGGCAGTGGAAGGGGTCAAGAGATACAGGTTAAGATAGTCAAAGATGGCCAAGAGCAAAATACTTCTTTATGAAGTACTATAATTGGTATGTACGCAAAGATTGGTTCACTTGAAGATGCAAACGACATGTTTGATGAATTGCCAACAAGAGATGTTGTTGCATGGATTTCACTTATCTTAGGGGATGTGGAACATGGGAATTTTAATGAAGCTTTTCAGTGTGTTGAGTGAATGCTATTTGATATTGTTCCACCTAATGATGTAGCATATTTATGCATCCTAAAAGCTTGCAGCAGCACTTTATTGATTGAGAAAGGCCTAAAAGCATAGGCCAATATAGTTGAGGAAGGTTTTGAGAACTTGCCTCTGGTTGGAAACACTCTAGTGGATATGTATTTAAACTGTGGATCACTCATAGTAGCACGTGATGTATTTGATTCATTAATTTCTAGAGATGTCTTTGCATGAAGTGCTTTTATCAATGGTTATATTGAACTTGGACCTTTGAAAGAAGCTATGCTATGTGTTGAGGAAATGCAACTCGAAGCCTCTCTTTGGATCCCATCATGTTTCTCTACATCTTAAAAGCTTTTGGTAGTAAGGGAACTACCGAAAAAGGGTGGGAGACTAACTTACTACTAATTCAAGAAGGGTATGAATATGATCTCCTTGTAGGTAACACCCTTCTAGACATGCATGGGAAGTGTGGCTGTTTGCAGATGCACATGTAGTATTTCAAGAGATGCCTGTTCATGATGCGATTTCAGGGAATTCACTTATGGCAAGCTATTCTCAGCATGGACACTCTCGACAAACTCAAAATTTATGGGAGCAATCGCATCTATATGGTGTTCTTTTGAACGATGTGTCATGGAACACGATAGTTCAGGATAAGACATTAAAGGGGGGCAAGGTGGTGGTCACCTCTCCTCTGAAATGTTAGAGAAGGGGGGAATGCCCAATGAATGCCTCGAGAAGGGGGAGAGTTTTGAAGCTTTTTGGAAGGAGGAGGCAACTCGAGTCGTGAAAGTGTAATCTAGTGCATTGGGAGGAATTGATACCCTGACGGTTATCTCAGTTACCTTTATGTTTGCAAAGCTATTGTAAATTGCTTAATTGCAACACATACATTGTTTTGGCACATGTGTGTATTGTTTGTATTATATGTACCTACTACTAAGCCTCAAGAGTGCTATGTATTCTCCTTGAATGGTGGTACAACTTATGATTCATGCTAGTGCTTCAGCTTCTCACTCGCTCATTGAAAAGGGGAATGGCATGCTTGTAGGGAGAGAGAGGGAAATGGAGAAACAAGCAAGGCTGGGAATGTTAGTAAAGTGATGAGGAGAGATGGTACTATGTTCATGTGCTGCTGCAACTCCATTCTTCTGCATGCATAGTTGGATTGAATCCTGTACATTGTCGCAATGCTGAGTTTGGCGAAGCTCTACTGCATGGTGGATCAATGAGGGTTTGAAAAAATGATCTAGTGCATGCCCTTGTTATGAGAATACATAGCACTAGATCGTTTGATACAACAACTTAGAGTTGATACCATATTGTGTGTATTTAAGACAAAGAGGGGTAGAGAGTGAATGGAGAGAGTGAAGAGAGTGGAAGGAAGGTTTAAGCAGATGTGAGTGTGTGATTGGGGGTGTAAGGACTTTATTTTTTTTTGAAAAGTTGGTGGTGCACTTGAGTTGGTGTGTGAGGGAGAGCGTGCTGTGGGGATTCTAGAGTAGGTGTGAGTGGACATTAGAATTATGCCATTATGAGATAGAATGGGAGTTTGAATTCAGCACCTTGAGGATATGAGTAAATGTGTGGATGAGATTATTGACGAATGCATGGTGAGGGTGTTCACATTGGTTGATTGGATCGTGGGGGGGGACAATGAAGATAGTTGGAGTTGTGTGTGTTAGAGGGGCGAGCCGAGAAAGAAAGAGAGTGAAGCGAGGGAAAGAGAGGGACAGTGAAGGTGAATATTGGAGAGGAGTGTGAGTAAATGTGAAGGGGGCTTTGATGAGGGTATGTGTGTAAGGGCTGAGTGCTAATGCTTGGGCATTCATATGTGAGTGTCCATGTTGTTATGATGATGTGTTATGGAGAGTAATTGTGAGTGAAGAAGTGACATTGAAGCGTGAGGTGTGATAGTGTATAGGAAGGGAAAGATTGCATTTTGGGTAGTTGAGGTTGTGAATTTGAGAATTAGGAAAAGTAGAGTGAGAGAACAAGAGATTGGGGAAGAGTAACTGAAAGGGAAAAGGAAACAGAAAGGAAGAGAAAGAAAAGGAAGGTGAGTAAGGGGAGAGTGAAATCGCGAGGAGCAACCATTGAAGGCTAGATCCTTGAGTGCATGTGTATTCGGGTTTCCATTTCTCTCGATTGGACAAACACATTTGGATACAATTGTGGACTTAGAGTAAGAAAAGTGGACCCAGCACCAAAAGTTTGAGCAAATTATCATGTGTGTAAGAATGTTTCCGTTGGGCTTAGGATTGTTCATTTTGGCGATCCTACTAGGGATAAAAAAAGTGAGTGAATTTGCACACATTTGCAATGAGTTTGATGAGATATGAAAAACTAAGCAAATCTCATTGCATGTGGGCATTTTTCCTTGGGTATAGGACCTCTACATTTGGCAATCTCACTGGCGAACTCACTTGTAAGTAATTCAATAAGGGTATGAATATGATCTCCTTGTAGGTAATACCCTTCTAGACATATATGGGAAGTGTGGCTGGTTTGAAGATGCACGTGGAGTATTTCAAGAGATGCCTACTCATGATGAGATTTCTGTGAATTCACTTATGGTAAGCTATGCTCAACATGGACACTCTCAACAAGCTCAACATGGACACTCTCAACAAGCTCAACATGGACACTCTCAACATGAGCTGAGCTAGGAGAAGTGAAATAGCTGGTAGAAACGACAAGGATTTGATGATGGCCGCTCCATGCAGAGTCCGCCCTCATAGTAATTCATTGGTCTCTATCTATCTTGCGATTCATTAAATGTTATGTGCTTCTATCATATTGCACATCCTGAGAATGGTTCTAATTGCATAAATCATGTCCAATGAAATGAAGAGTGTTAGTTTTGCCTTCAGCTATAACTCTTGATATTCCCTCACCACTAACACATAGCACTGTTGTATTTTTGCCAAATGTCTGTGATGGAATCTTTTTTGTATCATTTCACCGATGTAATCCGGTGCATTGGGAGGAATTGATACCTTGATGATTGTCTCAGATACCTTTATGTTTGCAAAGCTATTGTAAATTGCTTAATCACAATGCATACATACCTTTATGTTTGCAAAGCTATTGTAAATTACTTAATCACAATGCATACATTGTTATGGCATATGTGTGTATTGTCTTTATTGTATCTACCTACTACTAGGCCTCAAGAGTGCTATGTATTCTCCTTGAATGGTGGTATAGATTATGATTCATGCTAGCATTGCAACTTATCACTGGCTGATTGAAAAGGGGAATGACATGCTTGTAGGGAGAGAGAGAAAGGGGGAAATGCAGAAACAAGCAAGGCTGAGAATGTTAGCGAGATGATGAGGAGAGCTGGTACTATGCTTATGTGCTACTGTAGCTACATTCTTCTACATGCATAGTTGGGTTGAATCCTATACATTGTCGCAATGCTGAGTTCGATGAAGCTCTACTCGGTGGTGGATCAATGAGGGTTTGAAAACATGATCTAGTTCCTGCCTATGTTATGAGAACGTGTGCGAGAGAGATTTGAAGCATCGCATTATGAGAATCAGTATAGTTGCTTTGTTTTTTATCACGATGTTAAAAAATGGATAGTCACATTCAGTTTCAAATGCTTGTTTGAAATAAATCGTGTTCTATAAATTCATTCCAATTATCTGTTCCAACACTTGGATTTACTATGTTTACTACATTGAAGAGTGAGTGGCTAGCATAATGGCAAGTACCAATGTGAGGAGATCCACCTCATAAATTTCAATCTGTGGAGACGTGAGGACTAGTATGACAACTATTAGCAAGGGAAGGCACAAGTGTGTGAGTGAGAAGCACACAAGCATGCACACACATACACACACATGAAAACACAAGGCATGAACAAAGACAGGAACAATGAAGTGCTTTCTATTACTCAAGAAGTCCCTTACAATAGCTCAAAACTCTAACAAGCGAACCCCCAAAATGAGCTCTCTAGCTCTTTTTATAGTTTTCGAATAGCTTTTGGCCCTATCCAGACCTAGTGTCTAGCCTAGTTAAAAATTAGGTTCTAGGGATTATTTGAGGGCTCAAACGGAGTCTAAAAATTATGAAAATTGATGCATAGGTGCTTGTAATACTCCTCAAGCTCGAGGACTCCTCGGCTTGAACAAAATGGAGTTTAATCTACCAAAAATGGTATTTAGAATGTTTGTGTAGTGATGAAACTCACTTTTGATATTCATTTTTTTCCATAAAATAAGTGATGGAAAAAAATGATTAGGCCTCTTCTTTGCCATATTGTGCTTGATTGCTCTATCTCTTCATTGCTTGTAGGCCAATCGTCTCCCATCTCTAGAATTTTTCACCCCTGAGAGACCTCGATTCTGTAGGGTGGTCGATATAATATTGGATGACATTAGTGGCCAACTCGTGTTCGCTAAGCCTTAATCCTCTTGCCACATCAGCTTGCAATGCATCCCAATTGATGGCACTTGGGATATTCAGCTGTGGTGTCATATAGTACTCTAAATACATAGCCTGGTTACTCTAAGTGAAGCAGGTGTGCCGGTTTTGATGCAAACACCTCGAAGTCATACTCTAAGTGAAGTAGGTGTGTCAGTTTCGATGCAAACACCTGGGAGTCATACTCCTAGAAGCTTGTAGTGAACATATCTTCAAAGGTTTGTTTGTAACAGGCTGGGAGCTATTTGATACAGACATGCCACACATATGGTACTCTAATGCTTAGAGTAGTGCTCATGTTGTACACTAAATCATAGTTTCCATTTGTGAAGCTCGATAGAGCTACTTGTGGTGCTTGTGTATTGTGGAAAGTCTTGAGAACAATTTGCATCATATCCAAAATCTTTAACATCAACTGTGCCGTGACATTTGCGATTGGCTTCAACCAAGGGATCCAGTGGCGTATAAAGGCCATCATATAAGCAATTGAAGGTGATCCCTGTGGTGGTGCAATGTATGGGTAGTTCAGCCATTCCTTGCACTATGAGTTATTCTATACTTTGATTTTAAATCCTTTCCATGATCTGCGCCTTGAAACGAGAACATAACATGGGTTGTAAATAAGATGCAAGGGTGCATGGTTCCACATGCACAACATTTCTAGGTAAGTCTCTAAGAGTTTTTGCCGCAAGGTCGATTGATAAATCTTACCTTTTTGTGCTTCTGATGGTAAGTCTTCTAGCTGAAATTGCATTGTGAATGTGGACGTCTTCCTCATGACTCTCTTAATCTCTACATTGTAAGTCTCTAAGAGTTTTTGCCGCGAGGTTGATTGATAAATCTTACCTTTTTGTGCTTCCGATGGTAAGTCTTCTAGCTGAAATTGCATTGTGAATGTGGATGTCTTCCTCATGACTCTCTTAATCTCTACATTGTAATCACATAAAACTACAAAATATGGCTTGTACTGAAGTTCAGATGTCGTGATTAGTCACCTCAGTGCCAATGGCTAGAAATAGCTGGATTGCTGCATCGTTTCTTTGATGATTCGCATTGCTTGATTTTACACCACTGTGTGATCTTCATGAGTCTATCCAATGTCTTCCACTTGTTTTAAACGTGGGGGCTGTGGAGCTTCAAATGTATCTTGCCCTTGTTCGGTTCTTCATCCACCAAGGATGGGTTGTGGATGGTAGTCATCTTCAAATGTTTGTTCCACTAGAATGGATACAATTTCTTCTTCTACGGGGGACTTTGGTGGGGATGGTGGTCTTTCATATTGTAATAGCCTCATTTGTAGTTTTGTGACTTGCTTTAGTAGTTCTTGTAGTGCTGCGGAATCAATAATGTTTGAAGAGGTTGATATGGTGGTCTGGGGGATAGCTGTAGTGTCAGACGTTCTTTGCTACTACAGTTGATCCAGTTCTTCTGATAACTTGTTATAGGCCTTGAGCAAGTTAGCATAATCTTCCAGGATAATCTTAATGTTTTCAGGGGGTAGAACTTGAATTTTGGATGGACTTATGGTCGCTCCTAGTGTGCTCTCTATTGCCGCTTCTAGATTTTCCTGATTTTGAAGTTGCAATCTTCTATTCTCCTCGTGAGCCGCTGCTAGAGGCCTTCTTAATAGCACCATGTTGCATTGGAGTTTAGAGTTGCGTTCCATCCGTGTTCATAGATGACCTTTGGCTTGTTGCATGGCTTCTGCATTTACATTCTGCAACTTTGCTTCCAGTGGGCTGTGGGCCTCCTATAATGTATGAAACTGCATCTGTAGACTTTCATTGTCTTCCTCTTGTGTAGCTATTCATTGTTGTAATTTGATAGAGCGCTCTTATACCATTTGGTTATGTGCCTATACTTGATGGTACTCTGTCCTTAGTTGCGACATACATTAGAGAATAGTGTCAAATGCATTATTTATAGATGAAGATGCAATTTGTATAGTGGTTTATGTAAGGGGATGGGGAGTGTGAATGCCTTGTCTAATAGAGAGGTGTGTGCAGGTGAAGTTGGAGGTGGGGGAATGGGGGATGGTGGAAGTGTGGGGGTAGGGGGAGGTGCAGTGGGTGGCAAAATCTCCATACTATCGGAAGGTAAGGTGTCTACCATATACATCAGAATGGTAGGTGATGTGTGTGAGGTGGCGGTGAATAATTGCGGTGTTGGTGTTGGGAATGGGATCGACAATGAGGTTTGGGTGGTGGCTTGAAATAGTCTAGAAAGAAAGGCATGGACAGGTTGAAGGACTGGTGGGATGGAGGGTGGAAATTAAGAGCTTGGAGGTGGGAATGCCATGGAAGGAGGTTTGATGATAGGGAATCCTAGAAAAGTGGATCTCATGTCTTGGTGTCCTATGACTGAAGTCGTAGAGGCAGGATGTCCTATGGCAGTATCAATGAGGGGTTCTGATGTAACGGTGGCAGTATGATCCAAGGGGTTGTCAAAAGAAGAAAATAGGATCAAACTAGAAGTGGGGCTACGAAAGATGAAGGGTTTCTCTGGGGTATCGTTGGTCAGAATAATATTTACAACCTCCGTTTGAGGGGCTGATGGTGGAGGTTTTGGAGGTAGTGGCTTTGTTGTATCTTCATGGATGACCATTGTTTCATGACTAAGAGTTTGAGCTACTTGAGATGTTGTCTCGATTGGTTTAGTTATCATAGTAGTTGCCTCCACAATGGTGATGGGGGTCTGAATGTTTTTGTTAGATCTTGGTCATGTTTGGAATCTGCATGGATCATATTGGACAGGAGGCCTCTGTAATGTGGATCGTACAGCCTCCACTACACCATAGGTCTTTGAGAGCAATAGTAGAGCTTTACTGGTTTCAGAGTCGACACCAGCCTCTTCCAAGAGCTGAGCCATGAGCACTCTGCTGCTCTATTTAGAGAGTAATTGTTGTGCCCACACCCTTCCCATGATTTGGTATAAACGACGGAGTTCTGTAGTGTAGGTTGGGCTTCAATAGTTTCTTCTTCTCCTCCTTCTTTTTCATAGGGTCCTTTGTCGATCGTCTTCCCAATGTACATGGCAGCCTTCTATTGATTTACCCCTTCTTTGGGAGGATGTTCCAGGTCCTTTTGTATCAAAAAAGAACTCTACATCCGATAATTGAGTGGTTTGTAAAAAAGATTCAAAGTACAAGGTGTTCATCCCTTCGACGTCTCCAGTGGTACCAAATTCAAATTTCAAATGTATAGGGGGTGCAAAGGGGGCTGATTGCTAGGTGTCTCTAGAGTCGGAGTGGGGGATTCTACTCGTAAAGGGAGGCACTGTGGCTTCCCCTCGTGGTGAGATCTCCAAGGTCATAAGGACTTCTTGTGTTTGGACACATGGAATAGTGCCTCTCATTTTCTTGGATTGGGGTGTTGAAGCTTTGCATCCTTTAAATAGCTATAATTGTGACCATGTTTGTGCACGCTCAATTGGAACATCATGTGCTAAGCAACTTTATATTATACGAGTGATTGCACAACATCAGTTCACCACTATCTTCCTAGAGTACCTTTTATTAGCTTCCTTCAGTTGCTCCATAATCCACACAGGAAGCTTAATCGTTAATGAGCCTATCTCTACTAGGTAAAGTCTGAACTAGATTCTCTTGTGTAGCAGAGTGAATCCATCTTGTGTTGGAAATGCATACTTGGATGTGCATTGTACTCATAATGCATCTACTTTGTGTAAATTAATTTACAAATTCGGGTCAAGTGGTTTGTTATAGGGCTTAATTCTCCAAATTTCTAGTGTGGGATTACAATATGTGGCTGTGATGACCTTCAAGTGTTGTTGGAAGAGATTGTCTTGGATTTGGGACTTTTTGGGTACCCATTTCCAGATAATCCTAGGAGTGCTCAGAGTTGTGGAGTGTGAAGCACCAATGTTTGTCGTGAAATTTGTGATGTGAACATTAGTGAGTGGTGATTCAAACTTGTTTGTTTATGTGAAGCTACTTGTGTGTCCAAGCAAGTCTTGGGCACCCAGATTAGTCATGCCTTGGGGTCTGCCTTCACTAACTGCTTTGGGATCCAAATAGAAATGGTCCGGCTAGGTAAACTGCTTGAATACTCTTTCCTTGTAATCCTTGATCGAGTAGTTTGTCGGGTGCAACATTGGGGTATTGACTTATGAGCAGAGGGTTGTTCACCCTTGCATATCCATATCTACTTCACTCCATGAGGTACTTTATTGTGCACCAGTCGTTGAGCATCCTTCTTGATTATCGGCTTCATCTGTGTCTTGGGTTGCCCTGCTTGTTGTTCTTGGACCATCTTTGGAAAAGAAGGGGGTTCCTCATTGGCTTTTGCACTTCCTTCATGAATGACATTCTTTTGCACCATAGAACTTTGTATAAGAATAACATAATTATCTTCATTTGTGCTCCTGGGAGGACCATGAGTGGGTGCATGTCTTAATTGCTTGAGTTCTTGGTTTCTAACTCAACTCTAATGTGGTTTTGATTTACCTAGACCTGAAGAAGTCCAATTCTTAGTTTCAAGTTGACTGCATAATCATAGATCCAGTCTTGACACAAGACAAGAGGTTCAGTGAGATCCTCCTCTTCACATGCTAGCACTTTGACTGTCATTAGAACATCTTGAATGTAGAGGGGAAATTCCACCTCGCCCATGCAAGGGTTGGGAGGTTTCCACACCTCCCAACCCTATGAGATATGCTTCTATAGGAGTGACTTTTAATTGCAATTCTTGACAATAAGAAATTCGAAATGCACTAGTGGCTGCTCCTGAGTCAATCAAAGCTCTTACGGTCCTTGCACTCTCTCTGGATTACCTCTAAGGTCACAAAGGGTCGTTGGTCAACTATTCTATGTGAACATACACCTGATGCTTCACACATGGCCATGTGATATCTTGGAGCTTCTTGAGTGTCTGACCTAGGATGATCTCTACCATGTCTTCTCAACTTCGTTCGTTGGATCTGATACTCCTTGAGGGGACTCTCCTAAAGTTAGTTTAGAAAGGTGATCTAGAAAGGTGATGGGACTTCTAGAAAGGTGATCTGCCCTAAGGTGAGTCCTGTCGTTCCTCACCACAACTTCAAAGTCATATTTCATTAGTAAGAGGATTTTTTGGGTCCAAGTAGACCTAATATTCTCTAGATTTGTCAAAGATCTTCTGGAGCAATGGCCACTTGATTATAGCGAGAAAATCCATCAAGGAAGTTGTATACTTCCTTGCCTACTACCCTTTCTAATAGATGTTCAGTGAAAGGAAGCGGATAACTATCTCTAATAGTGGCTGCATTAACTTTCTTCAAGTTAATGCAAACCCATAATTTGCCACTATTTTTGGGCACCACTACAATGGGGGACATCCATTTAGTGTGCTCAATTTCATAGATAAATACAACTTCTACTAAACGATCTATCTCTTCCTTGATCTTGGTAGCATAATTGTCATTATATGTGTATGGCTTCTGCTTAGATGATCTGGCCTTCGAGGTCATGGGAATCGTATGTGAGCATATGTCAGGGTCTACGCCTTTCAAGTCCTTGTAACTCCATGCAAAAACATCTCTATATTCTCGTAGCAAGGCTATCAACTCTTGCTCCTCGTCCTCAGTTAGGTCATTTCCTATGTATGTGCATTGTTCTTCACCTTCTTCTATGGTCACAATGATTTTCTTAGTTTCTTTTTGTTATCGTCGGCCTCTCCTACTAGTGCTCACGTTTAGGCATCCTTATCATGAATTTTTTATCCTCTATCTCATACTTCTTAAAATTTCAGGGACCTCAAACAAAGATTCCTCCTCATTTGGTGAGACTTTTCTCTTCTTTCTTTTCTTGCCTTCACCCTTTGTGGTCACTTGTGTGGCTAGCCTCACATCATTTGTATGCTCTTCTCAACCTTGAGGGTGATCTTCTACTTTGTACAAGTATTCCTCTTCTGATGCACAAAAAGGATCCATAATGATGGATTCTAACTCTGAGTCACTTTCTTGTTCTAGTTCTTCCGTGCTAGGCTCGCATTCTTCGATAACCGAATCACATATAATTGGTTCTATGGAAAAAACTGAAATGTCATAGCCATCGTCATCACAGTGTGGTGTCCATTGTTCTTCATTGATGGCTACATCCATTGTTGCTAGAATTTTTACCCAACCATGAGGTTCAAATTCTTCTTCTGGAAATACAATAGGTGCATAGGGTGCTTGACATGATCTATGAGTTTCCTTTGCACCTACCTCTCTAGCATTTTCTCTTTTCTCCCCTTCTCTTGAGATTGACTTTGGTTGTAACACCTAAGTGTTGCAAATACAAGGAATTGGTTCCCCAATCCTATACTACTTGTAATTGTCTCATGAAGGGTCTTCCCAAAATCATCTCATAGGTGTGGTTTTTGCTAAAGTCACATATGGAAAAAGTATGTTTGGACTCTACACCACAAGTAGTGAGAGCTACCTTCTCTAGAAATCCTAAAGGTCTCTCTCTATGTGACCATCCTGTAATTTCATTCTCATTGGCCTGAGTGCTGGTTTACCCCAACGCTTCCATAGGGAAGTGGTAGCAATAGCAACTCTTGCACCTAAGTCCAAAATCGCCTTGGCTGTGTAACCTTGATGAGTCATTGGAAGATAGGTGTTTCCTTCTTCTCCTTCGCTCATGTCTCCTATCTTGTCGAAGGGTATTTCTGGCACTGTTCTATGAGATCCTACCTGGGAATGAGGTCTAGCTACTTTAGGCACTTGGTTGGCTACATGTTTCCACAATTCTTGCTTAACCTTGATTAGCTTCTCTAGGCATTGCTAGGTATGATTGAGTATTTATTCCTTACCACGACGATGGGTGCTCTCATACAGGTGGATTTTGCTTCCCATGGATCTGTGAAATGACGCAATTCTTATAAGGAGTTAGAATCAAATTCTAACCATTTATTAGACTAGTCATCCTCTTGTTCTCCATAAATAGAATGAATATCTTGTGGGAATTGATCATGCAAGTCATCCACAAGTTGAATGGGAGGAGGATCTTTGCTTTCTTTTGCCCACTTCTCTTCTTGTATTTCTTGTAGGAATTCTTGAGAATACGGATTCATCAAAGAAGAGGTATCTAGTAGAGTGGAATTAGGAACATAAGATTCCTTGGGAGGAATGCTCATTCTTTCACTCGCCGTGTCCTTACCCTCGGAGGTGGCTTCTTTTGCATATTTTGAAATTATCCTCTCTAATCTTTCCAATAGTCCATCAAAATGCAACTAAGACTTAGCTGAACTAGAGCAGTTGAGGAGACAACTAGCTTCAAACATGGTTTGAGCCAATTCTAACATCTTAGCACAAAGCTTGGTTTGTTCCATCTCTAAATCAGCTCTGGGGTAACACTTTTCATGATCTATTACATTCGGCCCTTCTTGAATTCTGGCCTAATATGCTTTAAGCATCATGGCTAGGTCCTCAAGAGTGGGATCTGCTAAGACTGATCCTACTCTAGGTGGTGGTGGGATTGCCTGATGTCGATTGTGTGTTGATGGTGATAAAGTATGAGAGTGTGTTTGAGAGGCTATTTCGATTATCTTGGCTCTCGTTTCTCTTAAGCTTTCCTTGAGTTCACTCATTTTCTTTGACCATTGTCTTTTGATTCATTCACGACTTTCTCTCCAAGCTCTTGCCCTTTTCTTGGTTAGGGTCTTGGTCTCACTAACCTTAGAACTCTTTTCCTGGCCTAAGTCTTGTTTTTGCTATAATGCATGAGCTCTTGTGATTACTTGCACTGGGGCAATGGAAGTCACACTTCCCATAGAATCAACTATTAATCCAATAATGTTAATAGGAGTGATCTTTGGTATGGGTTCTTTGGACTATCTTGTAACAGGTGATCCTCCCACAATCTTGAAAAAAACCTTGAATTGTCATTGATTGGGGTTGTGTAGGTGTAGGCATAGGGCAATCATGAATGAGGTGATCCCCTTGACATCTATAGCATGGTCCTCTAGGAACTGGGGGTCTTATCTGTCTAGGTTGGGGCCTAAAGCTACCTCCTGTGAAAGAGAAAGACACAAAACCATTGGAAGAACGGATAGCAACGTATGAAGATCAGCTGAAGAAAGAGCAGGCTATCACAGCAGAATGGGAGAAATGATATATGGAGGACACTAATGCACTCAAGAAGAAGTGGAAAATGGCAAAAAGTCAATATATAATACAATGCAAAGAAGATGTTGATCAACTCGCTGTCATAGGAGAAGAACTCTTGAAGAACAAAGAGGAAGTCAGAAGAGCCACACAAGAAATCAAAGAAAAGGATGAATTAATCAAGCAATTATAGGGTCAACTAGCATAGAAGGTAACAGAGGGGACACCAGTAGTTCCACACTCCACAGCGGCTACTGAGGAGACTGAGGTACGTCCTCTTTCTCCCCCCTTACATCATTCACCGATAAGGGAGGACACAGAGACCCACACTGAAAGACATACTCGGGATATTGCAGAACTAAGCCGACATGAGCGGGCACTACTGGTGTCCCACGTTAAGGGAAAAAATGAACCCTGAATGGGCCTTTTAGATTAAGGAGTGATTAGTGATGGACCAATCAGAAGAGGGTGGTGGCCACACTCTATGCCCTATAAGATACTAGGTTGAAGGGGGGAGAGGGGACATATTTCTCCCTTATTTAATGAGCTGTCTCTAGAGAGAGAAGGAATCTCGTAATTCAGTCGGGCCCAAAAATTCAAAATTTCTAAAAAGTTAAAAAACTCATCATAACACCTGAAAATGGACCCCCCATTACTTTTTAGGGTCAAAAGTACTCTTTTTGACCTCAAATTCAAAATCCGTGCATGTTTTGAGCTGAAAAAATGGGTTTTTTCAAAAATACTCAAAAAAGAGTTATTTCCCTTCTAAACCTCACATTTTCATACCCAGGTCCCAAAAAGTCATCTTTTCCCACTACTTTCACTCTATAGCACACCATTGAAGCACCTGTTTCTACACTCCAACCTACCTGCATCTCCTATCTCGAATTACTGTTGTAGCTTGAAGACCTTTAGCTTCAATGGCAACATCTAAAGCTTCCAGGCGACCAAAAGTTGAAATCCTCACATTAAGATGTCACAATATCAAAGCCACAGATGGACAGTGGGTATCACATGAGTACTCCAAAGGTGCATGGGTGTACATGCAACCCTCTAGAGTTGGGCCTCATCGAGTTAGAGATCGTGGAAACTTAGATCTTCATTGGAAGGGAAAGTTACTTGGCTTCAAGAAGCACAGAGACAATGGGATGGTTGCTATTGTACAACATGTTTTTACAATGGCAACTATGAAACTTGAAAACTCTAGTAGTATGAGATATCCTGTGAATTGTAAGTATTACTCTACAATATTTTATGTTTTCTTGTGTCGGATATATTTCTGAACTATTTAGATATGTTTTTTGTTTTAGATATATTTCCTTCTACTTTGGTGGAAGAGCAACCACTTCATAATCTTATAGGTACTTTCCAGGCATTGCATGCAGATGTTGGTGCACTAGTCTTTCCAAATATATCTCTTGCTCATTTTTACCATGATAGAGTTTTCTTTTACACACATAGATATATTGTACCCTCTACAATGAATGGTTTTGGAAGGTTAGAGAGAATTGAAGTACATTCTCTTCTTAGCTTGGAGTGGCCAAAACCTGATATATGGTCCGTATCATCTTTGAAGCAAAAGATGGTAATGGATATACATAACTCTTTGAAATTCACAAAAGTGTCTAGGTCTGTAGGTTTGCACTGGTCTTTTCCCATTCATTGTTTTGTATATTTATTCCAAGGATTCTCATTCCAAGAGACTTCCACCATGTTCATGTGTAAAGATATCACATATGAGCAAGTCGAAAGTCTTCTTGGTGAAAATTGGGGTTTGATGGAAGGAATTGCAAAAGGTGATAAATATCTTTGTAAAATAGGTGGAACAGGTATATGATTTTGATATTTGAAACAACGTACTTCATTATACATCAGATTCTACTATGATCGTGATGTGCAAACTTGGCAAATGGATACCATTTAAAAGTTCAGAGGGATCTTTGCATTCATTTGAAATAAAGCTTAGATTGCCCAACAATGAAAGAGAAACTATTTTAGTGAATAATCATTGGACCTTGGCTAATATGAGAGAACACTTGATGATTATGGGGTTTGAAGGACTAACTCAATCCAAATTCAAAATTCAAGGACATAAGGTGAGAAATGTTTCATGCTTTTGTTAAAGTAATCTTTTCATTATTGTTTATTTTACTTTAATGACTTCAATTTCTTGCAAATTGATTACAGGTGGGCAGAAGAATGGAATACAAAATGAAAGTCCCTGTAGATTGGAGCAAAGATGGAACAGACCTCTCATTGTCATAGTTCTTTTGCAACCTGATAATGTCACTTCTTGGGCCCTAGTCATTGTATCTCATGGTTTTTGCACTTTCAAGAACCTTGTAAAAAGTAGGACAATTGATTCATGTTAGATATTGTATATACCTTCTTCTCTGCAATGGTAATTTTTCAAAACTTTTGGAATGTCAAAAAGTCTGTTCACTACTTTGAAATGTGGTTGCTCATGTTTTTTTTTGTGCATTATTTTGTCATCAGAAACACATTTTTTGAAATTGCACTTCTTTATTCTATACTTTTAAAAGTGGGCCCAGTCAGTTAAAAACCTTGAAACTGCTATAAAAATGGCTCTATGTGCTCATTTCTCACATTCGCACTCTCAAAGAGCTAGAAAGCACAGACTACAAGCCTCTAGAATTCTCGTGCGCAAGCAATGGCTGCTAGCACTTCCACTCCCATGAAATCTCCTCAAGATCTATTCATGGAGTTTTTGGATACTACAGACTACAATGGTCGTACGGATTTGTATGACCTAGTTTGTAGAGTCCCTAATCTTGAAGGGACAATAGCCATGAACTCCGATGTGATCGATGAGATCACAGATTTTATGGAATTCTATATATTAAGATATGCCATAGATATTCCAGCATATGAGTGTAAATGGGTCCATTGTGACCTGCTTTTCTACATTCATAAAGGAGATGAGGCGTTTGCGAAGTGCTTAAAGCGTTTCATGGCTATTGTTGAGGCTTCAGGGCACCTGTTAGATGACATAGTGCCCTTAATTAAACAATTAAATAAGAAAAGGAAAATGGGAAGAAAATATATTTCCTACGTAGCAGCAACCATCTTTTTTGTAAATGAGGAGCCCGAACCTTCACCCATGGACCTACCCCATCTTGTTACTGCAGATGACAACTTACGTAGCAGCAACCATCTTTTTTGTAAATGAGGAGCCCGAACCTTCACCCATGGACCTACCCCATCTTGTTCCTTTTTGTAGATGACAAGAAGGAACCCCAGACAGAAGCTCTCAACTTATTAGAAGAGAGTCAAAAAATTTCAAGAGAATTTCCTCAAGGAGTAGTGGACAAATTAAAGGAAGCTAGTACACAGAACAGTCCACCCTCCAACTTAGACCCCGTGGAACCCACTCTACCAGAGGTAGAGATGGAAATGTTTTCAGTTGTACTTGTCAACGGAGAGGAATTTTTGTTCCTGCATGATATTGAGAAGACATTCGATCTACACCTCGACGAATGCCTTAGTATTTTCTGCTCAACCTCGGATGTTCCCATGGACAACACTTCTGACATTATCGAAATGGCAACAATTCCACTTGGTGATTCAGTTGCGGACACCATTGCATTTGTGTGTGAAGAGATTTTGAGCCATGCCAACCAAGATGCCACTGAAGAAGATATGGCTGCAACAAGGAAAAGAATTTTGGAGAAGAAGATTCCAACATCCCTTGTTGTGGAGCAAAGTGGCATGGCCCATTCATCGATTCCACTAGATGCAATGGGAAGAGGAGAGGATGAAGATAGGCTTCAAGATGTAAGTCTCTACTGACATTTATAGTTGTCTCATATTCATACAAGATGTATCTATTTAATTTTATGATTTTCTATGTGCAGAAAACAATTGAAGTGGATAAATTTGCAGCAAGGAGTGGTGGTGACCGTGTTTCGTGGGGCCATGGCTCTTCCTTGGCACAATACATTGGAAAATTTCCAAAGGAAGATTTTGTCATAATCCACAAGGACTTTTCCCCTCAAGGACACTTCATGACTTGGTGTCTGAAGGCCTTGAGCAAAGTTTTGTGCCTATCTACAATAATGCAAGGGACCAATTGTATATTTCTAGTTAGGAAGTCCCTTGCCCTTACTACCCTAGGAGTCAACTTTAGAGGAAAAATATTAGGTCAAATAGGAATAGCTTTAGGTCTTGGATTGACAGACCCTCAATTAATATCCCAATCAGTTTTGACTTACCAATTTCCACTATCTTTTCAAAGAAGAAAGAATGTAGTGGAGAGGCTCAAGGCCAAGAGCCAATTGTAAAAACTTTATAATACCAATTATTGTTTTTCCAATTTCCATGTGCATTCAATCTATTATATCTTTATGGTTTTGACAATCTCATAACTTTCCCACAGTTTAATCAGTCTTTTTCCATTATTTATTGTAATTTTTGTTGCCCAAAATGCATGCAATGGCCTAGGAATGCAAAAAAAAGGTCTGCCACAGAAACGCGGGGATGGTCCCTGCAAAACTTTTGCAGGGACCATCCCCGCGTTTATGTGGCAGGCCTTTTTTTTTGCATTCCTAGGCCATCCTATGCACTAGGTTACCTATATTGCAAGTCTATCTCCCTCAATTAGCACCTTCACTTGGGGAATTGTGGAAGACTCTTCTTATGTGCAATAATTAGAGAAAGTTAAGACTCCTCTGAGTGCGTATAAGCATGCAGTAGTAAATAAGTACATGTATGTTCATAAACATTGTTTAGCTATTGGTCAGGGAGTTAACATGCAGTGCACTCTAGCCAAGGCCAATCATATGCCCCAATGTGCATGGCATGTGTTTCCATGGCTTGGAAATGTAAAAAAAAACCTGCCACAAAAACGCGGGGATAGGTCCTGCAAAACTTTTGTAGGGCCCATCCCCGCGTTTCTATGGCAGGCCTTTTTTTGGCATTTCCAAGCCATGAAATGCATTAAATAGCATTACCACTTACAAGTACAGAAAAAAGAATGATACAACTATGAAAAACACTTCAAAGAGGTACTGGAAAAAGACACCTAGAAACATAGGAGAAATAAACTTCAAAACATGTACACTAAGAGATAAACACTTCGGAGAGCAAATATGAGAAGACAAAGATTATATTCATCATTTGGGATTTACAAAGTATTCATCATATGGGATATACAAAAGGTTCTCCAAACAAGGGAGTACAAATTTTTGTTAAGGGTTATTCCCTCTAATTCTCCTAGCTAGCTGTAAATCTTTAGGTTGTATTGTCACTCTCTTTGCGTGGATGGCACATAGGTTAGAGTCCTCCAACATTGATATAAGATACGCCTCTGTAGCTTCTTGCAGAGCTTCAACGGCTATCCCTTGGATATGAAGTCCAGTGCAATAGCGTTGGATCTCTTCCTTCACAACTCTTGCAAATGACCTTCGTGGAATAAGAAGCTCCACAGACTTTTGATAGTGTCGAATCTCTGCAAAGGCTCTGGTTTGCTTTCTGCGCCTTTGTGGTGCTCTTGCATTTGGGGGGATGTTGGGTTGTGGTCGTTGTGGTCTACGACGTGGTTGATAGTTCTTGTTTCTTCTTGGAGTATGCCTAGATGGTCCTGCCTCATCATTTACTTCCTCTGCCCAACCTTGCTCTCTTTCTTCATTGGTTGGTCTTTGTCCTTGTCTTGGGGGTAGCATCTTGCCTCCTTGTGTTACTCGATGGTTCACCGGGATATCATCATTGTTCCATGGTGGCTCATTTATACTTTCTTCATCTGAGGAACTCGATAAATTTGATGTCTCAATCACAACTTGCCTATATCCTTGTTGTTTGGGCCTTGCCTTGATTGGTGTCATGACTGGGGGCTCATCATCAGATGCGGGAGGGGAATAATTTATTTCCTCGGATACATCTCTCTTTGGTGAAGCTTCATCCCCCCGCGATGGAACACTACCAGACTGTGTCCCTACACCCAAGTTTCGTCTGGAAGAGTGGCTTGTGGTTCGACGCTCCTTGTGGGATGTCATCCATGTTGGGCGCTGAGTACCTTGCACATGGCTAGGGTAGACGACATGATCCTTCCTAGCAGTCTGCTTTGTGTGTGCCATTCTCTTAGGTTGTAAAGTGGTAAAATGAGGAAGGACACCTCTATTTATAGGCTTTCACTTAAGAATTGTCATGTTCACATTTAAATGGATAAAAATTAGTTTTAAGACATTAAAAGTATATTCACAAAAACAGTAAAGTTTTATTTGAAGTGAAAGGGGTTATAAAAACCTTGAAAAGAATAATGCATTTTAAGAGTTTGGAAACTATTTCCAAGCAGAACCCTCGCGGACTCTTTGTGCACGCCATTGGGCATGATGTACGGGTCCTGACGATGACATCCACTTCTCTCTTGCAATATCATGTTGTAGCTTTCGTGTAATCTTTGCTATTCGTGACTCACATGCTCGTACCATTACATATTTTCTAGCGAATGTCGCACAAAAAAACCAATTGAACATTTCTTCTAAATAGTTTGATTGGAGTAGACCACCCCCATGACGAGTGTTTTTAAAGTAAACACCTCTAACCCTGTAATGTGACTTCTCCATTCCTTGTGTACTAAAAATGTCCAGTGACCCATATCGATTCATAAAATATGCTGCAAAAAGAATATGCTATGATCTGGTCAATAAGATATACACATAGTGTTTAAGACCAAATTAAAAAATGTAATTGAAACTTACTATGTAATGTGTAATGTTGCTTTCTCCCCAAGATAAGATGAATGACTGTGTAAACTCCTTCAAAGTCACTTGGAATAATTCTCGTTGTGAAGCATTAGTGGAAATCAAACACATCAAATGTAACAATTGATCGAACGATGACCAAACCTTCTTTCGCTTGTTAATGAGATCAACTTGACTATCATTGTCTATTGTAATTGAACAGAGGTCCTTCCAAAGCTCCCGTTTCCCATCATCTTGACTATTCACATCTCTTTTAAAGAAACGTCTTGCCTTCTTCCCAGTCATTGAAACTTGTTGTAAAATCTCTTGAGACTCACCATACTTCTTAACAACTAAAGATACGTGGCCACCATGACAACCTATAGAATTCAAAAGATCTTCTATTTTTTGGATTGCTATTGTAGACCTCTCTAGTGGTTTCATTGCAAATGCATATTCAACATGGAGCTTCAAAAGCCTATCAAAGATCCTCATGAATGCATGCAAAGTACAAAAGTGAACATTGACTAATGGAAATGGGATAATGGGGTTCCAATCATTGCTTATTTTATCACGAGTCGGTTCCTGTAACATTGGACACCTCAAAAGTGATATCTCCCATTCCCTATGATTCGATGAGTCTGTTTCATCAATTTCTTCAGAGTCATCAACTCTCATCAATGCCCTTGCAGGTTTAGACTGTCTCTTAGATCCTTTGTAACCTTGTGTACAATATGGGCAAGGATAGAGAGAAGATGCTCCTTGTTTACAACCTAACATGCATTTTATACTCTTAAGGTCTCCACCCAAATGCCATTCTACCTCAAAATCACCTATATCATCTACAAAAAGCTTTTGCCCATGTATTTGAGAAGAGATTACTTCCGTAATCCATGGAGTCCTACTAAAAGTCCACAAAATAACATTGTTTGTTTCTTTGGGAACTTCTATAGAACGTAACCACCAGATATCTCTCTCTGATTGCACACTGTAAGTCAAATGGTCCTTCCCTCCTAAAGTTTCATCACTCATTGCATGGTCCATAATTTCATTCATTAGCGTCACACTCAACCTTTCTAGTCGCCCTTTATGATTTGACACTCATCAAGCTTCAATATGAACTTTAACTTAACATTACAGTCTACACAAAAGAGAACATTATCTTAATATGACACTTGAATGCAATAAAACTTCAACACCAAATAAAATGTAGTAGGGATACCTTTGATTGTTGAACTATAAAAGTGAACCATTGCTTGTTGAAGCTTCTAAATATCCACAAATATATTGTTGAATTTAGTGTAAGTAAATCCTTGTGTAGATAGGATTTTTTATTGCTTCTTGGGAATATTTGGATGATAATCAGAGATAGGCATAGTTTCTTCTATGAATAAATATTGTCCAATAGTACGAGTCACATCCTCATTTGAAGTTTTTTTATTGATAGACACTTTATATGGGCATGGAAATATACTTTGAGAAATACATTGTGATTGTAAGGCTTGCCTGAGAAGGGTGTACATTGCATTATACCCATTTCTACTGATGCCCGCTTCGTCACATATTGCCTGCACATCTTGCACTATGATAAGGTTTTCTAACTTCTTTGAAAACTCAGCTTCAACAACAACTCTAATACACTTTCCTATGCGTGAGTCTAAAGCAGAAGTGATTTCTTTGGTGTTTATACAGCTATTCATTAGCTTGAATTGGTCTTGTGTTGTTGATGAAGTAGTTATGTCTTCAATAAACGACCTACACAATGAAAGATTCCATTACAAATCTTCATTAAAACATATAAAAGTAAAACAAACACTCACCTTGTTGCATATATACGTCATTTGCGTGTTCCACCACCTTTTGAAAGAGCTTCAAAGGATGACAATGCTCTTTTCCTATGTCTCATACCAAGTGGAGTCTCTTTCAGCTGCTGGAGATTGGTAGTTAACTTTGAAATTGTGCTTTGTTTTGCTTCAATATCCTGTTCCACATCTGCAAGTTGTTTTTGTAAAGATATGATTGTGCTTTCTAAAGTGACCACCCTCATATGATGGATGTGATATTATTGGAACCAATACTTAGCAATAGCAAGTGAATGTGTAGATAATTGCTTGCAGTAACCTAATAGTCCAGCTTCACCCACACCAATGAACTGAAGTAAAGTTGAGAGGTTATGGAATGTTGGATGGTAAGAAGATATTGGATCAAGAGGATATAGTGAACCATGAGCCCAAAGATCAATACTTTTTTCTCCAGCTGCATGATGTTCATTTTGAGAATTGGCATCATTGTTGCATCGTGTATTTGGAGCAAACTCTCTAGGCACACGAACATGGATACTTGTTGATGTAGGAGCATGCGGATGTTCTACTGTGAAGTTTGTGATACATGTCAACACCATCTTTGTTAATGACCAGCAATATCAAAAACAAAGATGAAAAACTGGTTGGAAGGGACTCTAAAGCATATGTTTTGCTCAAAAAATGTGTTTTCTTGTATGTGTATGGGTTAAAGTGTATTTTTCCACTGTGATGGTTAAAAATGATGAAATTTGAAAAAAGTCATTTTTTGGGGGAAGCATAGTCACGGATTTGATGATGTGGCACTTACTTTTGGAGGGAGTTTGAAAATTATACTTTTTCTAAAAGAAACTTAAAAAATTGGGCCCAAAAAAGTGACTTCTGACATATATATTAAAAAATAGGCCCTTTTGAGTTAATATACACTGAAAATGAGACTTAAAAAAAAAATTCATTTTTTTATTCAAATACATGTACGAGTTTGATGATGTGGAAAGTAGATTCTCTTTCTCTCTCTCTAGAAGAAGAAAGAGAGAGGCCTACTGAAGCCTAAAAAAAAGCCTACTCTAGCCTACTAAAAAGTGCCCTATTAAATGCACTTTGTCCCCTTAAACAAGAACAGAATTAAGCTTAATCCCTAAAAATTAGGGATCCTTACAAGGCCCATGCAGGGTTCATTTTTTCCCCTAATGAGCTTACGAAAGATTTTGAAGATCAAGTAATCAAAGTCATGAAGGAAGCAAAAATTGAAAGCAAAAATCTGGACCAGATAATAAGACCCTTCAATGTACCATATGGATTACTTAAAGAGCAAACATGACAGTACATAAAGACCACAACAAATAAAGAGCTAGATAGCAACCTCCAATTTAGCATGCAAACATTCACCTACACACAAGACGAATTTTACAAAGCGGATCCTATATGGAGGAGAACATTTTTGGAGAAGAACCCTATGCTACGGGTACAATGGGAATCACCTACTACGTCAACCATGTTATGCTTATCTACTAGAAGAATAAAGTCATATTATCATTACATCAGAAACATGATAATACCATGTTCCCTCTACAATACCAACATGCTACCAATGTTATTAGGGCATTAATGAGTGAGATGTTTCTTGAGACTTGTGAGTGTGAGTAAGTAAGTTAGTGGTCTGTCCTTAGATGCATACTTTGGATGTGCACTGTACTCGGAATGCATCTATTTTGGTGTGAACAGATTTACAAACTTGGGTTGGGTGGTTTGATACAAGTTTTTATTCCCCAAACTTTAAGTGTGTGATTACGTCTTTTGAATGTGATGGCCTTTACATGTTTTTGACATATGACTACTTAGATTTGAGACATTTTGGGAACCCATTTCCAAACAGTCCTAGGTGTGATTTCATGTGTGGAAATGTTGATTGCAGATATGTGCCCTGAAGTGTACGAGGTGAGTGAGTGTGAGTGGCTATTCAAGCTTGGCAGATTATGTGAAGCTACTTGGGCATGTAAGGAGGTCTTGGGCACCTAGATTTGTTGTGCATTGGGGTCAGCCTTGATTGATCACTTTGGGACCCAAATAAAAATGGTCGAGCTTGGTTGATTCTTGGCATACTCCTTCATTGTAGTCCTTTCCCCATTAGTGTTTATGTTGAATCTTTGGGGTTCTGTAATCAAAGAAGAGGGTTGTTTACCCTTGTGTACCTATATCTACTTCACATTTTGAGTCCTCTTGTTTTGCGCTCTCCAATGACTATGAGCATAGATAGTCTGCTTCCTATATTTCTTTGGTTGCTTTGTCTCAATCATTTTTGGAAAAGAAGGGAGTTCCACCAAATCAATGACTCCTTTGTTGAGAATCTCATCCTTCTGCATTCAATAGTTTTGGACAAGAACGACATCTTTATCTTCATGTGTACTCCTGGAAGGACCAAGAGTTGGTGCTTTTCCTAGTCCCTTGAGTGCTTGATTTTCTAACTCAATGATGATGCAATTTTGATTTACCTAGACATAAAGAAGTCCACTTTTTAGGTTCAGGTTGACTGCATGATTGTATATCCAGTCTTGACCCAAGATAAGAGGTTCTGTGAGATCCTCCTCTTCACACACTAGCATCTTCACTATCATAAGAACATCTTGAATGTAGATGGGAAGCTCTACCTCGCCCATGCAAGGGGTTTCCACACCTCCCAATCCTATGAGATATGCTTCTATAGGATTGAATTTTAATTGCAATTCTTGATAGTAGAAAGTCTAACTGCACAAGTGGCTGCTCGTGAGTTAATCAAGGCTCTTACAGTTCTTGTATTGTTTCCTTGTCCTATTTCTAGGGTCTCAAAAGGACGTCGGTCAACTATGCTATGGGAATGTACATGGCCATTCAATATCTTGGAGCTTTATAAGCATCTGACCTAAGTTGATATTTACCCTGTCTTCTCAATTTCATTCACCGAATGCATTCTAGAGCTTTTGCTTGCGCTTCTTCTTGAACTCGTTTTTCCCCTTCTCATGTTTCTTCAAAGTATTGAGTCGCCTAAGCATCTCATCTGTGAGGGGTTCTTGATATAATTTCACTCTGCACTCACTGATGTAACTAGGTAGGATATCGACTTCTAGAGTAGCTAATTTAACTGTTCCACTCATTGAGATCATATTGATGATCATAGGTCCATAGCCTCTCTTCTCCAACTTTTGTGCATGTTGTTTCAATGTGTATACCAAGACTAAGTCTCCTGCTTTCAAGCCCTTATCTTTCACATGGGCATCAAAGTATGTGTTTTATCTTTTCTTGGCCGCATAAATTCTTGTTGCTGCTCTCAATCTTGTTTCACCTAAGAATTCCATATTAAAGATTCTAGATGAGAGCTCATTGTCGGTCCATTGATGCTCTTGTGCTACTTTCAATGTAGGTATCAAGAAATCTAATGGTAACATTGCATTTTGGCTGAATACCCTATGAAAGGGTGTGGCTTGGAGCACCGTTTTATATGCCCAAACAGTGTGGTGTAGCTATTTGTCCCAAACAGAGCATTATTATTCACCAATTTTGTCAATACATTACATAATATCTTGTTTGTGCTCTCGGCCTAGCCATTGGCTTGTGGGTGATATGGAGCCGACTTCTTGTGAACCACCATGAACTCTTGTAACAAGTATTCAATGACCTTGTTCAAGAAGTGGATGCCACAATCACTCCCCTATTCTATTGGCAACCCATATTGATGGAGAGTGTTAATCTCCAAAAGAACAACCTACTCTTGTGATTAGAGCACCTCTATACCAAGAGTAAGTCAAAACCTTCACTAAATTAGAGGTCCAATCTCCAAATTATCAAAATTGAGAAAATCTGTGAAAAGGATAAAACACAGAAAAGTCTGCTGCACTATTTCTCCACATTGACCTATCAAACATGTAAAGTTTTTGATGAAACTTTGTATGAATCATCTGCTAGAGATTGCACATCTCCTCCAAGTTGAATTACTTCAAAAGCCTTAGTATAACTTGAGAAATTTACTTCACAAGTTACCTATGTCCAAATCTGTACTTCTGAGAAGTCGATTTGACACCCCTAACTTCTTAACTTTGGTTCTCACAATGTCGAACCCGTTTTACAAAATGCTTCTAGCCATAAGTAGCTTATCTTTCAACTTAAAGATTAAGCCCTCACTCATGCAAAACTTTAAACTGTGCTGGGAGAAATGATCAAAACAATCACTTTGAAATCTGCGCCTATTTTAGGAACCTGTGAACACACTTCACATATGAATGTTCCTGCACTTAATTCTCTAAGCCTGATTGCAATTGGAAGCTAAAATTTTGTACAGAGGTCAAGCACCTTCCAACTTAGACTTGTACAAAAGCATTTCACGATTGATCTACTGTAGAAGGAGAACACGCAGAAACATCGGGCGCAAGATTTTCAATTACTCAGAAAAATTTACAACTGAGTGATGAGAGCTAACTCCACTAACTTTTTCTCTATCTCATGACTTCTAACTTCCTCAATCTTGGCTTCTAACTATTGTCACATATGCTCTCATACATGCTCCGACTTTTCTCAAAGTATTTATAGATAATTTGTACAAGATTCTTAATCAAACAAAGATCTAAGTCACCTATGACTATATTTATGTACATATGTGTACACTTCTCTTATCCTCTGAATATGTCTTTCTTCCAAGCTTCAATAGTTGATCCTTCCTTCACTCTTTAACCTTCCAAGCCTTCAATTGGTGATTGGTCTGCACCAACAGCTCCCCCTCAATCATCAATTGAGGTCTTCACTATCTTCTTTATACCTGCCATGTCTTTGAACCTTTGTAACTTTGGTCCATCCAAGCCTTTTGTAAGCATATCAGCTATCTGATCTTTTGTTGAAGTATGGATTACTTCAATCTCTTTATCCATCACCTTCTCTCTTAGAAAGTGATACTGAATCTCAATGTGTTTGGTCCTGGCATGAAAAACAGGATTAGCAGCTAAATACAATGAACTCATGTTATCTCCATATATAATTGGTACCCCATGCATAATGTCAAGACTCTTCATCAAGGTCTTGAGCCAAATCACTTCCTTTGCAGCTTCAACCATGCCTTTATACTCAGCTTCTGTAGAAGACAAAGCAACTGTATGTTGCTTCTTAGAACACCATGAGATTAACTTATCTCCCACATAACACATGTATCCATAGGTTGATCTTCTATCATCTGGATTACTTGCCCAATCTGCATCACTATAAACTTTGATATTTGTATCTGAGGTAAACCCATAGTACAAACCTTCATTGAGTGTACCCTTAATGTACCTCAACACCCTTTGTCCTGCAATCCAATGTTCTTTCCTTGGGCAATGCATAAATTGAGACAAAACCCCTACTGCATATGATAAATCAGGTCTAGTTAGAATAGCATAGATAAGACTACCAACCAAACTCTGATATTGTCTCATGTCCTTGAATTCTTCACCTCCATACTTACTCAATTTGTGATTCACCTCCATTGGTGTAGGTGCTACCCTGCAATCATCCATTTTAAACTTGATTAACAAGTTCTTCAAATACCTTTCTTGGGTCACAAATACTCCATGTTGAGTATATGTAATCTCCATGCCCAAGAAGTATGATAAGTCTCCCAAGTCACTTATCTTGAACTCCTTTTCCATTTGCCTCTTAAGCTTTTGTATTCCTTCTTCATCTGTACCTGTAAGAATTATATCATCAACATATATGCACATGTATATGAAACCATTTTCACTTGCCTTGACAAGCAAGCTACTATCTGCTTTAGACACCTGAAAACCAAGTACTTTTAGGAACTTCACAAGTCTATAGTTCCATGCCCTTGGGGCCTGCTTCAAGCCATACAAAGCTCTCTTGAGCTTGCACACATGATCTGGATACCTTTTATCTCTGAACCCTTGAGGTTGCTCCATGAATACATCATCTGAAATGTAACCATTCAAAAAAGCATTTTTCACATCAAGTTGACATAGCTTCCAACCTTTACATGCAGCAATAGCAATAAGTGTCCTTATGGTTGTCATCTTTGCCATAGGACTATAGGTCTCATCATAATCAATACCATATGTTTGAGCAAAGCCTTTGACAACAAGTCTAGCTTTGTATCTAGACACACTTCCATCTGCAAACCTTTTTGTCTTGTAGACCCACTTGCATCCAATAATCTTCTGACTATTTGGTTTAGGAACTAAATCCCAAGTTTGATTCTCCAATAGTGCATCATATTCCTCCTGCATAGCATTCTCCCATTTGTCCTTACCTTTTGCCTCTTCATATGTAGAAGGGTCTTCATCTGTATTCACCATATAAGCATAATCTTTTGTGGCTAGAAATGAAGTATCATAACTATACCTTGTAGGTTGCCACCTATTTCTTGTTGACCTTCTGAGTTCTCCACTCCTTGAGATTTCTGGCTCTTCACATTCAGGATCAAATCTTGGTGTCTCTTCCACTTCAACCTGCACTTCATTATTCTCTTGCTCATCAAATATTTGAACTTTTGATTTACCTTTTCTATGACTCACTTCTTCTTCATCACCTGTATTGATATTGATTGTACCTGCATACCAAGTGCTTTGTTCATCAAATGTAACATCCTTAGAAACCATAAATTGCTTTGTTGATGGACTCCACAATCTATAGCCCATCTGCTTATCATCATAGCCAATGAAAACATACTTTTCAGCTTTAGGCTCCAACTTGTGCCTTAATTGTGATGGCACATATGCATATGCCACACACCCAAAAACTCTGCAATGATCCAAGGTAGGTCTTTTACCCCACCAAGCCTCATATGATGTCATACCCTGCAAGGCTTTACATGGTAGCCTATTGACCAAATAAGTGGCTGTATTTACAGCTTCAGCCCACAAATAATTAGGGCAATTTTTCTCCTTCATCATGGATCTTGCAAACTCAACAATTGTTCTATTTCTCCTTTCTGCAACACCATTTTGTTGAGGAGAGTACCTGCAAGTAACTTCCCTTTTTATACCTGCATTCCATAAGTAATCACTGAACTCATTTGAGAAATACTCTCCCCCTCCATCTGACCTTAGTCTTTTCAACTTATGACCTGTAATTCTTTCTGCATATGCATGATAGTGTTTAAATGTATTAAACACTTCTGACTTATCTTTGATCACATAGATAGTGATCCACCTAGTAGCATCATCAACATAAATCACATAATACCTTGATCCATTTATACTGAAATCTTTTGATGGTCCCCACACATCTGTGTGTACCAACTCAAGCTTCTCTGAGTACATAAAACCATGCTCGGAATAGGAATGTTTATGAGCCTTACCTAATTGACATGCCTCACATTTGTATGTCATATGTTGACCTGCAACATTAGGCAATCCAAGCACTGAACCATTGTTAACCATATCTTTAATACCTCTTTCATTGAAATGTCCAAGCCTCTTGTGCCAAAGATCTAACTCAGAGATCTTATGACCTCCATATGTGAACATAGCATGACCAATGTTGCCTTGAATCTTCAATGTAAATAATCTTCCTTCCTTTTTCCCTGAAACAATCTGTTTATACCCTTGGCTAGGGTCTTCCACATATACTCCATCATTACTGAACCTTACTTCATATCCCTTTTCAACAATTTGACCTACACTTATCAAATTCTTAGGGATTGTAGGAACATACAAAACCTTACTCAATAAGGTGCTTCCATCCTTGGCCTTCACTGATCCAATTGACTTCACATTGTGCTTTGTGTTGTCACCTGTTTGAACAACATGATTAAAAACTTTACTTTCCAAATCAGTCATCAAAGATATGTTACCACTCAGGTGATTGCTACACCTTGAGTCAATGTAGAAGACTCTTTGATCTTCACTCTGCCTTTCACAAGTTGCATTCATTATCAATGTTGAATCTTCCTTTTGATCTGAAGCATAATTGTAGTAGGTGTTGTTGTATTGTTGACTTTGGAATCCTCTACCTGCATTTCTTCCAAAGTAATTCCTTCCACCTCTACCTCTGTAATTACCTCTTTGATTTCTGCCACCTCTTCCTCTTGAATTATAATTTTGATTGTATCCACCATTATTCTGATTATTATGCCAACAATCATTAGCTAAGTGATTTGTCTTACCACAAATCCAGCAAGCTTTGCCTCCATCTTTGTTGTTCCTGCCTCTTCCTCTACCTTTGCCACCTCCTCTTCCTCTTAGGAAGTTGGCTTGAGTAGTTGTTCCTTCATCTTCACCTGCTTGTTGTTTTCCTTTGCTATTCTTCTTCTTGTCCTTTGAGTACATTGCATGTCCTGTACTCTTGTCACCATCTCCTTTAACATCCTGCTCAAATGTTAGCATATGACCTAACAATTGATTTAAATCAGGAGTGAAATGGTCAAGTGATAGTTCTGTAGACAAAATAAATGGCTTCCATTTGTCATCACCTCTCAACCCTGTAAGGATTTGCCTTACCAATTTATCCTCCTCAATGTCTTCATCAACAGCTCCTAAAGCATCTGCAATATCTTTCATCCTTGTTACATAGTCTGAGATGGATTGAGAGGCCTTCTTCTTGAAGGTAGTAAACTCTGCCCATAAGGATGCCTTCCTTGACTTTGTAGTGTTCTGGAAATGCTCCTCCAAAGCATTCCATATATCAGTTGCACTTTCAAGACCTCTAATATGAGGTAACAAGTAATCATTGACTCCCATATAGATAATGCTCCTAGCTTGAGCATCTTTCTTCATCCAATTTTTCAGATCTACTAACTCTTCCCTAGTTGGAACACTAGGATCTCTGAACTCTGGCTTCTCTTCTTCTCCTATGATGTAACCAATTAAATCTTTGCTCATAAGATGAGCTTCCATCCTCATTGACCATGCAGGATAGTTTTCCCTATCCAATTTCTCTATCTGTAGAGCATCTCCCATCTTGTATCCACCTGTGTATTGAAATCTTCAAGCTTTACAAACAATGTATGTACCTTTACTTCGAATTAGACTCCTTTTGCCTTTCTTGATGTCGAGTAGTCTTCTCCTCAGGCTTTTGACTCCAAGCTTTCACTTCTTAGTTCTTCAAATGTTGAACTTCTTGAATCTGCAGCAGTCGGGACCTTCCTTTCCTTGATTTTGATGTCTCCTGCTCTGATACCACTGATGGAGAGTGTTAATCTCCAAAAGAACAACCTACTCTTGTGATTAGAGCACCTCTATACCAAGAGTAAGTCAAAACCTTCACTAAATTAGAGGTCCAATCTCCAAATTATCAAAATTGAGAAAATCTGTGAAAAGGATAAAACACAGAAAAGTCTGCTGCACTATTTCTCCACATTGACCTATCAAACATGTAAATTTTTTTATGAAACTTTGTATGAATCATCTGCTAGAGATTGCGCATCTCCTCCAAGTTGAATTACTTCAAAAGCCTTAGTATAACTTGAGAAATTTACTTCACAAGCTACCTATGTCCAAATCTGTACTTCTGAGAAGTCGATTTGACACCCCTAACTTCTTAACTTTGGTTCTCACAATGTCGAACCCGTTTTACAAAATGCTTCTAGCCATAAGTAGCTTATCTTTCAACTTAAAGATTAAGCCCTCACTCATGCAAAACTTTAAACTGTGCTGGGAGAAATGATCAAAACAATCACTTTGAAATCTGCGCCTATTTTAGGAACCTGTGAACACACTTCACATATGAATGTTCCTGCACTTAATTCTCTAAGCCTGATTGCAATTGGAAGCTAAAATTTTGTACAGAGGTCAAGCACCTTCCAACTTAGACTTGTACAAAAGCATTTCACGATTGATCTACTGTAGAAGGAGAACACGCAGAAACATCGGGCGCAAGATTTTCAATTACTCAGAAAAATTTACAACTGAGTGATGAGAGCTAACTCCACTAACTTTTTCTCTATCTCATGACTTCTAACTTCCTCAATCTTGGCTTCTAACTATTGTCACATATGCTCTCATACATGCCCCGACTTTTCTCAAAGTATTTATAGATAATTTGTACAAGATTCTTAATCAAACAAAGATCTAAGTCACCTATGACTATATTTATGTACATATGTGTACACTTCTCTTATCCTCTGAATATGTCTTTCTTCCAAGCTTCAATAGTTGATCCTTCCTTCACTCTTTAACCTTCCAAGCCTTCAATTGGTGATTGGTCTGCACCAACACATATCTTGTAAATACATTCTCAAATAGGAACTTAGCTATGTTCTGTGCATCATTTTTTCTTGTTGACGTCACCTCCATCCATTTAGTCAAGTAATCAATTGCCACAATGATATATTCAGCATGTGAACCCTTAGCTGGGGGATTAATAAGGCTGAAAATGTATATTCCTTACTTAGAGAATGCTCATCCACCCATCATAGGTTTCAAAGGCATCTCATCTTTTTGTATCGGGTAATGATTGAAAGAACTTGGAGAAGCTTGTCGAAGGTAGAAAAGTGCGTTTCGAAGCGATGAAGTTTGGTCAAGCCAACCGGCACAAGACCAGCCCTTGAGCTTATGGAGACTCAAATAGACCTTAGAGGCATGTGATAAGTGCAAAGAAACACACTATGTACCTTGGAGCATCAAGGAGAATGAGTCGATACAAAACAGATAGGTTCGCGGGTCGACTAGCTCAAAAAACTTACTATCTATGGAAGAGACAATGAACTTCAAATGCCCATAGCGACCAACGTGATTACAATTATAAAAAATCCTTTTATGGGAGTGATACACATAGGGTTGAGTGTATGGAATGCACAAAAGTATAAGGAATAAGCAAAATATGCTATAGGAATGAATGCGACATTCACCGGTGGTACTTCCTATTTTTCAGGAATACGTAGAGATCGACCCTGAGGCAGAAACACTGAGATTTCTCCAAATCTGCTGAACCAAATGATTTGAAAATTTACAGGAATAAACTAGACACTAATACATTTCCAATGAGTCCTTTTGCACTCAATTTGGGGCTCTGAGGAGAGAGCAGAAGCCTCTGCAAGATTACTGTTGGCGAAGAAGATGATGCAGAAAATTGAAGGAGCAAGACAATGATGGTCACAAGTGTATGTATATTGCTTCCATGTAATGTACAAGTGATTTCAACTCCTTATATAGCCTCTAGGAGTGTTCGACGACTTTTAAAACTTGAATTTGAATTCAAATGAATGTGGGAATGGTTGTTGGAGGGAATCAATTCACTTCCCTACAATCTAGGAAAAGTGAAGATCTTGATTGATCTACTTTTAGGTGACTTGATTTGCTTGATTGAATGCAACTTCAACCACCAAGATTTCGTGGGATTTTGGCTCTATATTTCTACCTTTACATGTGTACAACTCAAGGCTTTTACAATGGTAAATGAGCCATCAAAATATTCTCAAAAAAATACAATAATTGAGCATATGAAAAAGAACTCTCCAACGGATATTCTTTCGACGCGATAGCCTTTGATGTAGATCAAATCCACCTCAAGCATAGTGTAAGCTTGATGTTCCAACAGCTCCCCCTCAAGCTAAAGTATGCTTGAGTCTTCATTCTCTGATAGGTTGAATACCTGCCATAGCTTTGAATCTACAAAGCTTTATTCCATCAAGTGCCTTCGTCATCATATCTGCTACTTGCTTTTCAGTCGGAACAAAAGAAATGTCGATCTTCTTTGCCATGAGCTTCTCCCTGATGAAGTGGTAATGGACTTCTATGTGCTTGGTTCTCGCATGGAAAATAGGATTTGCCGCTAGATGCATGGAACTTACATTATCTCCAAATATGTGAGGTTTGGAACTCACAAGTCCTAAATCTGTATACAATGCTTTTAACCATATTGCCTCTTGAGTTGCTATGGTCAAGCCTCTGTACTCTGCTTCAGTTGAGGATAAAGCAACTGTTGGTTGCTTCTTGGAACTCCATGACACTAGCTTTGAACCTGCAAATGCTAAGTAACTAGATGTACTTTTTCTATCATCCTTAGCTCCTGCCCAATCTGCATCTGAGTAGATTTTGATATCCAAATCGGAAGAGTAAGGATAGAATATACCTTCGTTGATTGTACCTTTGAGATACTTAAGTACTCTCTTAGCCGCATCCATGTGTGGTCTTCTTGGTGAGTGCATGAACTGACTAAGCACTCCCACACTATATGAGATGTCTGCCCTTGTATGAGTAGCATATATCAAGCTACCTACCAAGCTTTGATACTCTTTAATGTCTTCAATTTTCTCACCTTCATAAACACTAAGTTTATGATTCATCTCCAAAGGTGTATCTGCAGGTTTAGCGTTCTCCATTTTGAACTTGAGAAGCTAATCCTGAATGTATCTTCTTTGAGTCAAATACATTCCTTCATCTGTGTATATCACCTGCATACCTAGGAAATATGTGAGCTCACCTAGGTCACTGATTATGAACTCCTCTTGCATGTGTCTCTTGATCCTTTGAATGCCATTTAGATCATCACCTGTCACAATAATATCATCTACATATACACATAGATAGATAACCTCATTGTGATCCCTTTTGATGAATAGAGAAGGATCTGAGCTGCTAGCTTTGAACCCTTGATCTTGAAGATATGTAACCAACCTGTAATTCCAAGCTCTTGGAGCTTGTTTCAATCCATACAATGCTTTCTTAAGTCTGCAAACATAAGATGGATGATCAGGGTTTTCAAAACCTGGTGGTTGTGACATGTATACCTCTTCACTTGTCCAACCATTTAAGAATGCATTTTTCACATCAAGTTGGAGGAGTCTCCAATTCCTTGCAGCAGCTACACTTATCAATGTCTTGATTGTAGTCATCTTTGCAACTGGTGAGAATGTTTCCTCATAGTCTATACCATGAGTTTGTGAGCATCCTTTGGCAACTAATCTTGCCTTGTACCTGCAAACTGATCCATCTGAATTTCTTTTAACTTTATATACCCATCTGCAACCAATTACCTTTTGATTCGGCGACATTGGAACCAAATCCCAAGTGTCCATTTCCTTCAATGCATCTATCTCTTCATTCATGGCCTTTTCCCAATTAGGGTTTCCCTTTGCCTCTTCATAGGTTGAGGGTTCCTCTGAAATAGAGTCTTTTGCCAAGTAGATTGAATGCTTTGTAACAAATGTGGAATCATATCCATACCTTTCTGGTTGTTTGTTCTCTCTTGCTGATCTTCTAGGTGCTTGTTTGGAGCATTCTCCAACCTCTTGCATCTTTGCTTTGCCTCTTGACTTCCATAGCTTGTAATCCCTTTCTCTTTCATCTTGGTCATCGTCTGTATCACTTCTTGGATCCTGGACCTGTGTATCATGCTTGCTTCCTAATTGATGAGAGTCAGAATCAAGATCATATGGTAGTGTTACCTTTTGTTTATCTTCATCATACCAAGACCTGTGTTCTTCAAACACAACATCTCTACTTGTAGTGAATTGCTTGGTTGAAGGATTGAAGAACGTGTAACCCATCTGAGTTGAATCATATCCAATAAACACTGCCTTTGTTGCCCTTTCATCTAGCTTACCTCTTATTTGTGATGGTACATGAACATAAGCTAAACAACCAAAAACCTTGCAATGTCCAAGACTAGGTTTTCTTCCATGCCATGCTTCATAAGGAGTCATACCTTGAAGCGATTTGGATGGTAGTCGATTGACAAGGTACATTGCAGTTGAAATAGCTTCTGCCCAAAGATAATGTGGCAACTTCTTCTCTTCAAGCATTGTTCGGGCTGATCCAACCAATGTCTTGTTTCTTCTCTCTGCAATTCCATTTAGTTGAGGAGAGTACCTAGTAGTCACTTCCCTTTTGATACCTTTGTCCTACAAGAACTCATCAAACTCTTTCGAGAAGTATTCTCCCCCTCCATCAGATTTGAGCTTCTTTAGTGATCTACTTGTATGATTCTCCACATGTGCAAGATACTTCTTGAAGCAATCAAATACTTCATTCTTACTCTTGATAAAGTATAGAACAGTCCATCTACTATGGTCGTCAATAAATGAGACATAATACCTTGATCCTGCCAATGAAGGTTCTTGACTTGGTCCCCATACATCTGTATGTACTAAGTCCAATAAGTTGTTGTGGATGTAGCCTTTGTGGTTGAATGGTTGTCTTTGTGCCTTCCCAATCTGACATGCATCACACCTGTTGATCATGTGTTGCTTTGATATGTTCGACAGTCCTAGAACACTTTGATCCCTGCATATATCCTTCAAGGTTCTTTCATTCACATGAGCAAGTCTCTTATGCCACACTTCAAGCTCACTTAGGGTTTGAGACCCAAAGTTGAATAGAGCTATGTTCCTGGTATCTCCTACTTCAAAAGTAAAGAGCCTACCATGCTTCTCACCTCGGGCTATCTTCTTGAAGCCTTGACATGGATCTTCCACAAAAGCTCCATGTTGGGTGAACCTAACTTGCAAGCCTTTTTCAACTATTTGGCCTACACTTATTAGGTTTTTAGTGATAGTGGGTACATAGAGAACCTTACTCAGAATGTTTGTCCTGCCATTGGAAGCTTTGACATTACCAATCTTCTCCACATTGTGCTTCGTGTCATCCCCTGTTTGCACTTCATGTCTATGCTTTGGACTTTCCAAGTCAGATAGAAGAGCAATGTTGCCTGCAACATGATTCGAGCATCCTGAATCTATGTAGAACAAATGATCATCTTCTTTACCTTCTTTGTGGCTTAGATTCATAAGAAGTAATGAGTCTTCATGTGGTTGATCTTCTGAATAATTGTTGTAGTCCCTTCGATTATAGCTTCTATTGTTATTGTTGAAGTTGTGTCCACCTCTACCACTATTGCTGCCATATCCACCTCTTCCACTTCCTTTCTGGGTCTTTCCATTGAACCAGCAATTCTGAGTGGTGTGGTTGGTCTTATCGCATATGGCACAAGGTTGAACATTCTGAACTTTGGCTTTGTCTTGCTTTGGTCTTTTCTTCTTCCCTTTCCACTTGCTTTTGCTTGTGAAGTTGGCTTTGGAAGTCTCTTCTTCGTCTTCTTCCTTCTTCTTGCCTTTCTGCTTCTTATCCTTCTTATCTACATATAGAGCACTAGTTGAACTACCATGATAAGAGTTACCTTCCTTTATGCTATTATTGGCTTCTTGATTGAAGAGTTGTCCAAGAAAGATGTTGAAGTCTGGAGTTTGCACATCCATGATGAGATCGTAAGCCGTCGTGAAGGTTTTCCATTGCTTATCACTTCGAATGCCGTTGAGAATTTGCCTCATGATGACCTCTTCTTCAATCAGCTCTCCAATGGATGCTAACTGATCCGCAACCTCCTTGACCTTGGTAACAAACTCTGTGATGGTTTGTTTAGGTGTCTTCTTCATTTGGTTGAACTCGTTCCAAAGATGATTCTTTCTTGCTTTGGTACTAGCAGAAAAGAAAGTCTCCAGGGCATCCCAAGTCTCTTGAGATGTCTTGCATCCTCTAATATGTGGTAATAGAAAGTCAGAGATAGAGTTTAGTATGTACGACCTTGCTTGAGCATCCCTTGCGCACCAAAGTGTGAGCTTATCTGTCTCCTCTTGTGTAGGTCCTCCTTTGGATCTTGGAATAGGCATAGCTTCATCACCTGCTACAATTCCATAAAGATTTCTACCTTGCAAGTAGGCCTCCATTCTGATTTGCCAAGCCGCGTAGTTCTGTCGATCAAGCTTCTCGATCATTGAGGGAAAGCCGTCACCCATCTTGATCTAGCTCTGATACCACTGAAAAGAACTTGGAGAAGCTTGTCGAAGGTAGAAAAGTGCGTTTCGAAGCGATGAAGTTTGGTCAAGCCAACCGGCACAAGACCAGCCCTTGAGCTTATGGAGACTCAAATAGACCTTATAGGCATGTGATAAGTGCAAAGAAACACACTATGTACCTTGGAGCATCAAGGAGAATGAGTCGATACAAAACAGATAGGTTCGCGGGTCGACTAGCTCAAAAAACTTACTATCTATGGAAGAGACAATGAACTTCAAATGCCAATAGCGACCAACGTGATTACAATTATAAAAAATCCTTTTATGGGAGTGATACACATAGGGTTGAGTGTATGGAATGCACAAAAGTATAAGGAATAAGCAAAATATGCTATAGGAATGAATGCGACATTCACCGGTGGTACTTCCTATTTTTCAGGAATACGTAGAGATCGACCCCGAGGCAGAAAAACTGAGATTTCTCCAAGTCTGCTGAACCAAATGCTTTGAAAATTTACAGGCATAAACTAGACACTAATACCTTTCCAATGAGTCCTCGTGCACTTAATTTGAAGCTCTGAGGAGAGAGCAGCAGCCTCTGCAAGATTACTGTTGGCGAAGAAGATGATGCAGAAAATTGAAGGAGCAAGACAATGATGGTCACAAGTGTATGTATATTGCTTCCATGTAATGTACAAGTGATTTCAACTCCTTATATAGCCTCTAGGAGTGTTCCACGACTTTTACAACTTGAATTTGAATTCAAATGAAGGTGGGAATGGTTGTTGGAGGGTATCAATTCACTTCCCTACAATCTAGGAAAAGTGAAGGTCTTGATTGATCTACTTTTAGGTGACTTGATTTGCTTGATTGAATGCAACTTCAACCACCAAAATTTCGTGGGATTTTGGCTCTATATTTATACCTTTACATGTGTACAACTCAAGGCTTTTACAATGGTAAATGAGCCATCAAAATATTCTCAAAAAAATACAATAATTGAGCATATGAAAAAGAACTCTCCAACGGACATTCTTTCGAGGCGATAGCCTTTGATGTAGATCAAATCCACCTCAAGCATAGTGTAAGCTTGATGTTCCAACAATGGTTTTGCTGACAAATATCACACTGCTTCACATAGGTATGTGCATCCATGTGAAGTGTTGGCCACCAAAGACTTGCAAATATTATAGCTTTGATCAATCGATCTGGTCCAAGGTGTCCTCCTACCACACCTTGCTAAGCACTTTCCAAGATCTTGAGATATTCACTCTCATGGAAACACAACCTAAGATATCCATCTTTTCCTCGTTTGTATAGATTATCACCTATGGGTGTGTAATCTAGTGCTTCTTGCTCTAAGCTTCATTGTCTGGCCAATGTCATTTCTTGAGGGAATGTTCTCTTCCTCAAAAAGTCTACCACTGGTTCACTCCAATCTGGTATTAGAGACACTTGATATAGTGTAGCATGCTCCATAGGTGATCTAATACAACAAACTGGGCATTCCTTGCATAGCTTGTGTACATCTACTTCTAGTGTTGGCCAATATACCCCTAACTATTCCAACGTCTATAGGGTTCGATGTTTGGAGTGGTGTTGTTGTAACACACCTACATGTGCTATTTGCAACCACTTTGCATGCTCATCTTCTTCTACACAGAAAGCTAGTATACCTTGATTGGTGTGCTTATACATACTACCTACCATGATGTGATATTTCTGGGACATTACTACTTATTTATCTTGGGCTCTTAGTACAGGATGCTTGGGTCCAAAGGTGATGATAGGAACTATATTCTTGGCCCACTCAGGCACTACTTTTGGATTGAACAAATAAGCATCAAGAAGGTCATCTGATACTCCTTGAGGTGACTCTCTTGAAGTTAGTCTAGATAGGTGATCAGCTCTCAAGTGAGTCCTGCCTTTCCTAACCACAACTTCAAAGTCGTATTCCATTAGTAAGAGGAACCATCTTACTAATCTACCCGTATTGCATGGTTTTTTCACTAGATATCGTAGTGCTTGATGATTTATAAAAAATTTAAACTTATTTGCAAGCAAATAATGTCTATACCTTTTAACGGCATGGGAAGATCAATATTACCTTCACCAGTAGCTTGTGCTAGCACACATCCAATAGCGTAATCTGATGTATCCATGTGAAGATCGAATGGTTTGTTCAAATCTGGGGTGGTCAAGATTGGCGCTAAACATAGTCGTCTGTTAAGCTCGTTAAAGGAGTTTTCATATTTTTTCGTCCACTCAAAGTTTGTCAGAAGAAAGTATAGAGGCTTCGCAATGATCACATACATATGAATGAAATGTCGATAATAATTGCAATTCCCCATGAAGGCTTGTACCTCCTTGACATTCTTTGGCCTGGGAGCTCCACAATTGCTCTGAGTTTCTCCTCATCCGTGGATATGCCATTCTTTGACACTATGTGTCCTAGAATCTTGCCTTTCCTGACCATAGAAAAACACTTTTCAGGGTTCAAGCAGACCTGATATTCTCTACATTTGTCAAATATTTGTGTGAGTTCATGTATATGTGTTTTATTAATGTTGGAATGAGCATAAAGATCATCAACATAGACTTCCAAGTTTTTCCTCAAGAACTCTTTAAATACATGACACATCAGCCTCTAAAAGTTAGTTGGCACATTCGTAAGCGTAAATGGCATTACCCAAAAAGCAAATATGCCCCACTATGTGGCAAAATTTGTCTTATGCTGATTGTTTGGAGCAATGGCCACTTGATTATAGCCAGAAAACCCATCAAGGAAGCTATAGACTTCCTTGCCCGCCACTCTTTCTAATAGATGTTCAGTGATAGGAAGTGGATAACTATCGCTAATAGTGGTTGCATTAAATTTCTTCAAGTTAATGTAAACACATAACTTGCCATTCTCTTTGGGCACTAGTACAATGGGGGATAACCATTTAGTGTGCTCAATTTCATAGATAAATCCAACTTCTACCAACCGATCAATCTCTTCCTTGCTCTTGGTAGCATAGATAAATCCAACTTCTACCAACCGATCGATCTCTTCCTTGCTTAGAGGGTTTGGCCTCTGAGGTCATGGGAATCGTATGTGACCATATGTCAGGCTCTACACCTTTTAAGTCCTTGTAACTCCAAGCAAATACATTTCTGTATTCTCTTAGCACGGCTACCAACTCTTGCTCCTCATCCTATGTTAAATCATGTCCTATGTAAGTGCATCGTTCTTCACCTTCCTCTATGTCACAATGATTTTCTTTGTGGTTTCTTTGTTATCATAGGCCTCTCCTATGGATGCTTCTCGTTTAGGCATTGTGATCATGACTTTTCAATCCTCTATCTCATATTTCTTAAAGTTTTCAGGGACCTCAAATAAGGATTCTTCTTTTTCAAGTAAGAATTCTCTCTTCTTTCTTTTCTTGCCTTCACTCTTGGTGGTTAACTATGTGGCTAACCTTACCTCATTCATAAGCTCTTCTCATCCTTGAGGATGAGCTTCTATTTTGTATAGGTATTCTTCTTCTCATGCCCAAAAAGGGTCCATGATAATTGACTCTAAGTCTGAGGCACTTGATTAATCAATTTCTACTATGCTAGGCTCACATTCTTCAAGAACCGAATCGCACATGATTGGTTATATAGTGAACACCAAAATGTCATAGTGAGAGTTATCCCTTCTAGTAGCCCTAAGGGTCTCTCTATGTGACCATCGGCCATTTTGCAGTTTCATTCTCGTTGGCTGAGTGTTGGTTTGTCCCGAAGCTTCCATAGAGAAGTGGTAGAAATTGCAACTCTTGCACCTGAGTCCAAAATTGCCTTGGTTGTGTAACCCTGATGAGTGATTGGAAGATAGGTGTTTCCTTCTTCTCCTTCTATCTTATCCAAGGGTATTTCTGGTACTGCTCAATGTGATCCTACTTGAGAATTAGGTTTTCTACTTATGGCACTTGATTGGCTACATGTTTCCACAATTTTGGTTTAACCTTGAGTAGCTCCTCTAAAGTGATATTGCACTGCACTTTAGTGTTCTTCACTACCTTTGTATTCCTAGGTATGACTGAGTCTTTGTTCCTTATCATGAATGTGGGTGCTCTCATACACGTAGACTTGGCCTCCCATGGGCCTGTGAAATGGGGTAATTCCTACAAGGAATTAGACTCAAAGTCTAACCGCTCACCAGGCTGTTCATATTCTTGCTCTCCATAGATGGAAGGAATGTCTTGTGGGAATTGGTCGTGTAAGTCATCCACAAGTTCAATGGGATGCCCATTTCTCTTCTTGAATCTCTCTTAAAAATTCTTGGGAATACCGATTCATGGAAGAAGAAGTGTCTACTTCAGTGGAATCAAGCACATAAGCTTCCTTGGGATGGATGTTCATTCTTTCACTTGCCTTGTGCTTACCCTGGAAGTTGACTTCCTTCACAGATTTTGCAATTAAACTCTCCAATCTTTCTAATAGTCCATCAAAATGAAACTGAGTCTTAGCTGAACTAGAATAATTGAAGAGGCAACTAGCTTCAAGCATGGTTTGAGCCAATTCTACCATCTTAGCACAAAGCTTTGTTTTTTCTATCTCTAGATCAGCTATGGGGTAACATTTCTCATGATCTGATATGTTTGGCTCTTCTTGGATTCTGGCCTGATAGGCTTTAAGCATCATGTCTAGATCTTTAGGAGTGGGATCTACTAAGACCAATCCTACTCTAGGTGGTGGTGGGGTTGTATGAGGTGGATTCGAATGTGGGAGATTAAAATGTGGTGGGGATGTTGGTGGAGGTAATATGTGAGAGTGCATTTGAGAGGTGATTTCAACCATCTTGGCTTTTGTTTCTCTTAAGCTTTCCTTGAGTTTGCTTGTTTTCTTTGATCATTGTCTCTTCATTCTCTCGTGGCTATCTTTCCAAGCTCTTGTCCTTTTCTTTGTTAGGCTCTCAGTCTCAGTAACTTATGGGCTCTTTTACTGGCCTAAGCCTTGGCTCTTCTGTAATGCCTAAGCTCTCATGACCGCATGCCCCAGGGTAGTGGAAGTCACACTTCCAATAGAATCTACTACTAACCCAATCACATTAATGGGGGTGATCTTTGGAGAGGTCTTTCCCACAATCTTGACAAAAACCTTGAATTTTCACTGATTCGGGTTGCATTGGTCCAGGCATAGGGCAATCACGAATGAAGTGATCACCTTGGCATTTGTAGCATGGTCCTCTAGGTGCTTGGGGTCTAATCTGTCTAAGTTGGTGCCTAGAGTTAGGGTTTGCATAGATGACATTAGTGTATTTTGGCTCCCCACTAGATTCACTAGAGTCTTCATAATAGTAAGTTTCATTATGCTCAAGTGAAAGCATATAGTAAGCATGTGGACTATCCATATGCATCGAGTCAAAACTATGATCATTCGGGTCACTTTCAATAATCAAGGGGGATGCTAGCACTAAAGCTCTATTTAAGTTTTCTTCAGTGGTTGCATACTTCACTGGAATCACATTGGGTGGAGGTGGAGGTTGTTGGACTAACACTCATTGAGGCCTTTGTTGAGCTTGATATTGTGGCTAGTAGGGCTTTTGTGCCCTAACATATGGTTGTGGTGGGTACTAGTTCTGGTATCTCACCTGTTATGGATATGGCTGAGGGTAACTTTGCCTAACCACTTCCTTATTATATGGGAAATCTTGTGCGGTGTGGTTAGTGTACCTCCTTTCTATGGTGCAGTATTGGTTGTTAGGGTTCACTTGGGGTTGATACATAATTGGACACACATTAACCATATAGTCTCCTCCATAGGTATAGCATCTTTTCACTGGGGAAAGTCTAGGTATCCGTTTGCTAGAGACTCCTAGTTTCTAAGCTACTTTCTCTACAAGTTCCTCAATAGATGTGGATTGTTTGGAGGTGAGGCTAGTCGAGCTATTTGAATCTTTATAGACCTTTGAAAGATTCCTCCCCTAGATTATCCTCAATGTCTATGCACATGTGTACATACTCTTCTATGGATCTAGGGTCCTTTAAGTACACATAAGATCTCAATTTGGTACTTAACAATCCATCTAGGAATAAAGCCACTTGTTTGGTTGGTGTGGGGATCTCTGGTACATGGCATCTCTCTAGGTATTTTCTAGAACTTCTTTTTCCTTCAAGTCTAACCATTTCTTGAGGTGTCTATTTGAAGTTATGTAATAGCGAGGAAGTATTATTTCTGATGCCACTCTTAGAAAACTCTATGATGAAAACTTCTAGCATTTGGTCTATGTTTTTGAATTGCCTCTCATGTAGTGGTTGAAACCATGTAAGAGAAGTGTTCTTGAGTGTTATACCAACAGCATTGTATTGCCTGAATAGGTCATCAACTTGCTCAACTCTCAAGACTTGCCTAAACTCTACTACATGATCATAAGGGTCCCATGTACCATTGAAATAATTATTCATGGACTTGACCAATTGTGTAGGCTGTAAGGTCCTAGTGTGTTCTCTAGGCCTTGGCAGAGGGAATTCATCTACATTTCTTTCATTCCATGGGTCTCTATGTCTCTCCTTTCCATTCTATCTGTCTATGTTCTTGTTCTTTCTCTTCCTAGTGGATTAGCAAAGCTCACCTTTGTCATGAGGAAGGAGATAAGGAAGAGAGCTCACACACAAACACACACACTCAAAGAGGAGCACACACAAAGATTGAGGCAAGGAAGAATGATCTTCTTCTTCTCCTTCTTCTTCTTCTTCTTCTTCTATTACATAAAAGGAATGTACAAGAATACAAGTGAAATATATAAAGAACAGTACATAAGGAAAATCCTAATGTTCACGGATGAGTGAGCTAGCAAGAAACAAATGTGTCATCACTCTCGATGGATAAATCTAAGAAAGCTCAATGAAGTGTCCCTAACATATACCAGTGGGGCCTCTATACATGTGAGAGAAATTAAAAATGATACCTATCATCCTGCATCATCACATGTTGAGCTTGATATCTCAACACTCCCCCTCAAGCTCAACGTCATATCCTGTAATCCAAGCATCTCCCAAAGCTTCTTCAACTTCTCAGCTCCAAGTGCTTTAGTGAAAATATCAGCAACCTGCTCATCTATCCTCACATAAACAAGATCAATATCACCTGCTAATACCTTCTCTTTGATGAAGTGATAATGTACCTCGATATGTTTTGTTCTAGCATGAAAAACATGATTCCATGCTAAATGTATGCGCCTAAGATTATCACAATAGATGGTGATAGGCTTTTGCACTTCCACACCTAAATCTGCAAATAGCATCTCAAGGCATGATGCTTCACATGATGCCATTGCAGCACCTCTATACTCAACCTTTGTACTCGATAAAGCAATAGTGGGTTGCAATGTCTATGCAAATTCTTACACATTGCTCTAGTGTTCTAGGTTCCTTCAAGTATACATAGGAGCGTAGTTTAGAGCTCAAGAGGCCATCTAGAAACAGAGACACTTGCTTGGCCTGTGCGGGTAGCTCTTGCATTGGACATCTTTCAACATATTGTCTAAACCTACGTCCTGCCAGTCTAACTGTTTCCTGGGGGTCTGTTTAAAGCTATGAATCAACAAAGACGTGTCATGTCTGATCCCACTTTTAGAGAATTCAGTGATGAATGACTCTAAAAAGTGATGGATGTCTCTAAATTGCCTTTGTTGCAATGGTTGGAACCAAGTTAAAGCGGTTTTCTTTAACGTTAGCCCAAAATCATTATATTGCGTGAACATGTCTTCGACTTGCTCTGCCCTTAGCACTTGCTTAAATTCCGCAACATGATCATAGGGATCTCTTGTCCCATCAAAATAGTTTTTCATTGATTTTACTAATTGAGTGGGTCTTAATATTCTTGCGTGTTCGTGTGGTCTAGGTAGAGGAAAATCGTCTCTACCACCTGGCATTCTTTATCTTTCCACTCTGTCCGTGTCTATGGTGGTTCTATCTCTCCCTATGGGATGATTGAAACTTACTTCCGGTCTTTCTTTGTTCTTGTCTCTTTGATTAGCATGGGCTGAGGATGTTCCTGCCCCTTGTTGGCTCGCATTTTCGTTTGCTCGGGATGGAGGAAATACCAACTCACCTCTCCATGTATAGGTATTTCTTGTGTGGTATGGTACCACAAATACTCTTTCTGAAGTTTCATACAGGTATACAACCTTTCCGGGTGTATCTGGGTCCTTGAATTCGTAGATTATGATGGAGCCTACCTCACTAGGTTGTTCTATTTTGTACCTCCAAAATGCTTCGTCAGTTTCTTTGTTTACAAACAACTCTATGCTTCTGTTGTCCTGAGGGATCCACTCTAGAACTAGCACTCGTGTCAGTACAGATTTCCCTCTAGGTGTTCTAGGTTCTTCTAATGGTTCTTTTCCTTGAGATCTCGCTTCCGTCTCTAACTGAATTACGCCAAAATCATTGGTATTGTTTGGCTAAGTACTTACGATGTACATCGTTCCTTCTTTGTCTATGTATGCGTCTCTTTCGAATTTCACCACTGGACATTCCAATCCAATGGGTTGATCAGGGTTGTGCATTTGCACCACTTGTCTTCGCAAACCATCCTCGTAGATGCGAGCAGCTAAGCCGTTGGTTCGGAGAAATTCTAATTGAGTCCTATAGGGTCCTTCAGGTCTTTCCAAATATGCTACATTTGACCCTACTTCTGGTCTTTCCATGCTAAATGCCATTTTTGATTCACTCGTGTCGAAGATCAACTCGTAGGGATAATTACTATTCAGCTGTTGAGCCCACGATTGTGCAGTGGTTCCTAAGCTTGCTTCTGATGATCTAAGGCTTCATCTGTCTGACTTACCTATGTGTTTTCCCGATCTAAGGTTCATGAATTTACTTCCTCTGACCATTAATGTTCCTTATTTTTAATAGCTTGGTTCTTTTTAAATGCATTTAAGTTCTTGTCTTGTTTAACTGTATGCGTCAGGAATTTGACTTTCCGTGGTACATTTGAGTTCTCGTTTCGTCAGAATTAAGTTCTTTCCTTTTAGGTTTTCGTATCACACACCTTTATCTTTAGTCTTGGACTTGAAAATATTAAATATCTTGAACTTGAGGCGTTCCTATCGTTGGTAATCCACAAAGCTAATGTTCAGCCTAAGCTAATAATTGACTGAGGGGGTTGAGTAATCTTCCAACCTCAAGTCAGCTTTGCTGGTTGCTCTGATGCCCAAGAAGCTGCGCTTCCCAAGCTTTGCGTTCTTCACTGCCTTGCCTTGATTGCCCTTGATTGTCTTTGATTGCCTTTGCTAGACCTATAAAAAGCTAATGTTTAAACCAATTCACACTGGATGATCAAGCACTTTGATATATACACTTTTAAGATCCTTGTCCTTTGCTCAAAAATTCTATACACTTTTAAGATCCTTGTCCTTTGCTCAAAAATTCTATGCCCCCTAGCTCTTTAGTCCCAAAGATGGTCAACCTCAAATTATCCTTTCTAAAAATCAATATATTCGAATTATCCTTTCTAAAGACTTCGAATGAAAAAGATATGACCGTTGAGGCCCTCGGGGGTAAAAATTGACCAACAAGTTTTTTTCCAAATATGAGCTAAGGGGTCTCCTATGAGTCTAATCACCCAAAAATTTTCAAAAAATAGCCCCAAAATTGGTCAAAAAATCAAACCCTAAAATTGGCATTTGGGGTGGACAATCGTGATGGTCTGAGATAATCGCGATGGTCTGGGACCGGCATGATGGTCTAGGTGAACCGTCGCGATGGCGTGGCATAATCGCGATGGTCTGAAGGAGCGAACTGTCGTGATGGTTTGAAATGAACCGTTGCGATGGCGTGAATGTGAACAATCGTGATGGCGTGAAAGTGAACTGTCGTGATGGTCCGAAAATGAATGATCCCGATGGTCCAAAAATGAACCGTCGCGATGGTCCGATCTCCGAACAATCGTGATGGCGTCAGTCAACGGTCAACGCGAACCGTCGCGATGGTCTGAGTGAACCATCGCAATGGTCAGTGGTGTGATGGCATGAGCCAATCGTGATGGTCTGATTTTGAGTCGTCGCGATGCCGTACCTGGGACAGTCGCGATGGCGTGACTAGCGAACAATCGCGATGGTCTAGCTTGCCACGTGGTAGCGTCGGCACGATGGCATGAGCCAATCGCGATGGCGTGGGGTCGACGGGATCGTCGCGATGGTCAAGGACCGTCGCGATGGTTCAAGTGAACCATCGCGATGGCGTGAGACCGTCACGATGGTCTAACCGAGCCGTCACGATGGCGTGAGCCAAATGCGATGGTGTGACACAATTGCGATGGTTTGAGCCAATCGCGATGGTCCACCAAAATGCAAATTTTGCAAATGCGTTTGTGGATCCGTGTATGCACGTATGTCCCCTACCTCGTGGTGAACTCACTTACCAAAAATGCCGAACTTGGCAGACCATCGCGATGGTCTGACACACACGACAGATTTCTGACAGAAAGTGAAATTTTACCTTTTGCAAGCCTTCCTGATGCACTGGAGCATTGTACCTGCAAGAAAACTCAAAAACACAATAGCACATGCAAGCACAAAAGCTCTCTCTCTCTCTCTCGCACATGCACAAATGAGGGGAAATGAGGAGAATGGGTGGATATGGTGAATTTTCTGATTTTTTTTTGGAGATGAAGATGATGATGCGGTGATGAAGATGGAGTGTGGGGGAGGTTAAAAACACTAAAAATTAAGTAAAAACAACAATAAAAACTGAATTTTTTTACCTTCCAATGCCACTTCTTGCTATACTGTTACCATCACACATTCTTCCTAAACTCGATCCCCGGCAACGGTGCCAAATGGTGAGAACCACGTTAAGAAGCTCCACCTCCTTAATGTCAATTCGCGGAAGATATAGGAGTGATATGAAGATTGTGAATATGAGATGAAGTGAGAGTGAAGGTGAGAAGCATAGAGATGTACACACACACAACGAAGAGACAAGCAAGACACAATGGAAGGTAGCAAATGAACTCTATTACTCAAGAACACTCTTACAAGCTCAAGTTCACTCTAAGCTCTTCTCTACTCAATCAAGATAACCTCAAAAATGAGCTCTCTAGCTCTTTTTATAGATTCTAGATTAGTTTTGACCGGTTTCACATGTAGTGTCCGGCATAGTTAAAAAATAGGTCCTAGATGTTATTTGAAAGGGTAAACGGTGTCTAAAAATAACCAAACAATCCAAGTTCCTCATCAAGACTCTTTTCTGAACCGCTTGAATCTCCATCAATGTCTTCAAAACCTATACATGTTTTACTACTAGTAGAAAGCTTTTCTTTACCTTTCTTGGATGTCTTTGATGAATTTGCTAGACTGAAATTTCCACGCAATCTTCCACTCCATGGATTTGAGTTGGAACTATTACTTGGTGATGCATTTGGTCCACTCAAAACTTGAGATTCTGCACTTGATTTTTCAGCATTTTCGTTTTCATTTGATTCAAGATTAAGTCCATCTTTGACATCTGCATAGAGGCTTGACATTTCATCAAACACCACATCTCTGCTTACCTTCACCTATCGCATAAGTGGGTTATAACATTTATACCCCTTTTGCTCAAGTGAGTTGTTGGTGCAATTCACAAGCCTCCACATTTGGCTTGAAGTCCATATACATATGGAGAAGCATGGGAACCAATGCTAGAAGATAATTACCCATTTACTCCTTTGTAAAAAGTCATATTTGACTTGGAATCTTTGTAAACACCTACCAAAAAGAACTCGTGGAAAATTTAGCTTTGATTGATGGAATATCTCCTATAATGGAGGATCACCTTTTTTAAAAGAGAGCAAAAAATTTGAATTCAAATTCAAATTGGAAGTGAACATCTATAAAAACTCTAAGGAAAAAGTCGCGATATGTAGACTCATCATTCCATGTTTTCATTGTCATTTCTGAGTGTCTGTGTGTGTGTGTGTGAGGTCTATACTCTAGCCCACACCTATCTACACCATTAGGCAATGATCTTCATGCCTATGGCATTGTATACAAGTGTTCATTAATACATATATCTACATTGTTCATTTCTGAGTACCCTGTCATAGTCTCTGTAAGTTAGTCAACATGTGGAGATCATATCTCACTCATTTCTCCATCAAATTTAAAGATCTATAGCTTGTTGGAACCAGCTCAAATTTATCTACATGCTGTCAAAATTTTATGGATTTCTATTCAGCCATTTCAGAGAAAAGTTCATTGAGCTGATCACTGGTCAAAGTCTGCAATAGTCCTAAAATATCAGGGGTAAAGGTTTACTTGCTAAATTGATTTCTCTGAGCATAGTTAATCTTTTTAAGTGATTCCACTTGGAATAGTTAGCTTGCTAAGCTAATTAGATATCCCTAAAATGAATGTTTCCAATTCCTATTGTGCTGGTCATACTGAGCAAAAGATATAGCAGGTGTAGTGTCAAAAATAGAAGGTTTTCTTGAAGACTTGAAGTTCAAGGTTGTCTGTTTTGATTCTATCTTTTCATACATCATTTTCAAAGTACATGTGAAGAGAGATGGTGGATGCAATCCAAAGATGAGTAGGTGCCGCTACAACCAGCTTCAGACCAGCCAACTGAGACTTCAGAGTTGATTAGTAGACCCTTTGAGCTTCCTAAATCCACCAAAATATCAGCCAAGTACTTTGTAACATGTATCCCAAAAGTTTAAGTCAAGACCGACAAGTTGCGAAATGACTAGCTCCCAAAACTTGCTATTTTTGGACATACACCTGCTAGAAAAAATGAACAGTGCTCTCAACCTGGAAGGAATTAGAAAAATTCCTTTTGGGCATAGCAAATAGACTTAGCAAGCTTCCTATTCCAAGTTAAAACACTTCAAATGATGGACTGAGCACTGAGAACAAGTTTCATCAAGTTCTGGAACATTCCCACAATTCTCGGGGCTCTGCAGAGATAGACCAGTAAGCAGTAAAATGCAGATATCTCCAAAAGTATAAATCCAATGACCTTGAAACTTGATAGGTAGAAACTAGACAGTGAGAGCTATCCAACGCACTTTAAAACACTGAAAAAGGTTCAGTAAAACTCGAGATATGACCTTCTGAAGTTACTGCTCTGAGTGAGTATAGCAGAGAACAAAACAGAGAGGTAGATGATAATAAATGTATAGATTCACATATGATTACAACCACATTGGCAATGAATCTTTGCACAATGGGAGTAGAATGATAGAGCTATGGAGTAAGCTCTTCAATCTCTACAAAATGACATGAAGTGGTCACGTACAAGGCTTGCTAATCGCCTCTTCCTTCTTGCTCCTTTTATAGCTATTCTTGGAGGGAGTTTTGAATTCGAATTCGAATGGCTCCACCTAAAAGTGATCCCCAAAGTTAGGAGAGATTCCCTCAGCTCAAAAATTCGTGATTTTGGTAGTTGGAGCCACGAATTTGCTTTTACATCATGGATGAGGTAAGCCATCCTTTTACTTTTTTCTTTTTCCATTTACAAGAGATAAAATGTACTCTTTTACAAGAGGTGTTCACATGACTACTCATGTGACTTACAAATGAGGATAATATCAAGCATATCAAGCATGTAGGCTTGGGCAAAATGCACCAACAGCTCCCCCTCAAGCCTAACATGCTTGGCCTCCAAATAAGTCTTCAATTGTCCTTGATTTCCTGCAAACCAATCATCAACTTGAATCTACTTAATTTCGTACCATCAAGAGCTTTCGTCAACATGTCTGCACATTGCATATCTGTAGAGACATAGGATAGTTGAATATCCTTGCTCAATAGCTTCTCCCTTACATAATGGTAGTGGACTTCAATATGCTTGGTTCTAGCATGGTATACCGGATTAGCTGCTAGATGTAGTGAGCTTGTGTTGTCACCAAAAATGTGAGGTGTTGAAGAATGAAGTCCAAGATCTGTGTACAAAGATTTTAACCACATGATTTCTTGAGTTGCATTAGCCAAACCTCTATATTCAGCTTCAGTAGAAGATAATGCCACGGTTGGTTGCTTCTTCGATGACCAAGAAATGATTTTTGAACCTGCAAATGATATATACCCTGATGTGCTTCTTCTATCATCTTTAGATCCGGCCCAATCTGCATCTGAGTAGACCTTTAGCTCAATATCTGAAGTATATGAATAGAACAAACCTTCATTCATGGTCCCCTTTAGGTACTTGAGGACTCGCTTGGCCGCTTCCATATGTGGTCTTCTCGGCTTATGCATAACCTGACTCAATATGCTAACACTATAGCATATATCCACCCTTGTGAGTGTTGCATAGTTCAAACTTCCAACCAAGCTTTGATAGCTTGTGATGTCTTCAATTGGCTCTCCTTCATAAGCACTAAGCTTATGATTTTGCTCCATAGGTGTACCTGCACACTTTGTATTTTCCATCTTGAACTTGACGAGCATGTCATGGACATACTTCCTTTGTGTGATGTATATACCTGAATCTGTGTAGATCAACTCCAATCCAAGAAAATAAGTGAGTGGTCCGAGGTCACTTATCTTGAACTCCTCCTTCATTTGACTCTTTACCTGTTTGATTCCTTCAAGATCATTGCCTGTGATAATAATATCATCAACATACACACATAAATAGATCACTTCAGATCCATTCCTCTTTATGAACAAAGAGGTATCCGCCTTGCTAGCTTTGAATCCTTGGTCCTGCAAATAAGTAACCAATCTGAAATTCCAAGCTCTTGGAGCTTGCTTCAATCCATACAAAGCTTTCTTTAGTTTGCATACATAGTTAGGATGATGTGCATCCTCATATCCAGGAGGTTGTGCCATATACACTTCCTCAGAAATCCATCCATTCAAGAAAGCATTCTTTACATCAAGTTGATAAAGATTCCAATTTCTAGATGCAGCAAGACTAATGAGAACCCTAATTGTAGGCATTTTTGCAACAGGAGAGAAAGTCTCCTCATAATCAATACCATGGGTTTGAGCAAACCCTTTAGCAACTAACCTTGCTTTGTGTCTATTTATACTTCCATCTGGATTCCTCTTGATTTTGTATATCCATCGAGATCCGATTATCTTCATAGATGGCTTGTTAGGTACAAGCTCCCAAGTGTCATTCTCCTTCAAGGCTTCCATTTCTTCATCCATTGCATCTCTCCAAGCTTTCTTGCTTTGTGCTTCTTCGAATGTGGTAGGTTCTTCATTGGTTGAATCCTTTGCAATGTAGATTGAGTGCTTGGTGACCAAAGAAGTATCATAACCAAACCTCTCTGGTTTCTTCTTCTCCCTCGAAGACCTTCTAAGTGGTTGATGTGAGCTCTCGGGTCCATATGTAGCATCCTGCATCTTTGCTTTACCTTTGTTCTTCCATAGCTTTAGTCTTTCCAAGTCTTCTAGGTCAATCTCCGAATCACTTTCTTCAATCTGCTTTGGCTCCTTTGGTTGAAGTGATGGAAAATCTTCATCCAAGTCATATGGCAGCTTCACTTTCCTGTCATCATCAAACCATGATTTGTTTTCATCAAAAATTACATCTCTACTCACAGAAAATCCTTTATTGGTTGGATTGTACAATCTATATCCTTTTTGGTTTTGATCATAACCAATGAATACACACTTCTCTGCCTTGGGATCCAATTTCCCTCTTACTTGAGAAGGAATGTGAGCATAGGCTAAGCATCCAAAGATTTTACAATGCTCTAGACTAGGTCTTCTTCCATTCCACACTTCATATGGAGTGGTTCCATCTAGTGACTTAGATGGAAGTCTATTTATGAGATATGTGGCTGTCGACACAGCCTCTGCCCATAGGTAGTTCGGCAATCCCTTTTCGTTGAGCATGGACCTTGTAGCTTCGACGATAGCTCTATTCCTCCTCTCTGCTACACCATTGAGTTCAGGTGTATACCTTGTAGTGACTTCCCTTTTAATGCCTCTTTCATGCAAGAAGGCATCAAATTCAGAAGAGAAGTATTCTCCTCCACCATCTGATCTGAGTCTTTTCAAAGTCCTACCTGTTTGATTTTCAACAAGAGCAATATACTTCTTAAAGCAATTAAACACTTCATCCTTGTGCTTCATGAAAAACAGAATGGTCCACCTGCTACAATCATCTATGAAAGACACATAATATCTTGAGCCTGATATAGATGGCTCCTTACTTGGACCCCACACATCCGTGTGCACTAGATCCAAAGGATTTTGATACATATATCCTTTCTTATTGAAAGGTTGTCTATGAGCCTTGCCGAGTTGACAAGCTTCACACTTATAAATCATGTGTTGCCTTGTGATATTAGGCAAACCAAGTACACTTTGGTCCCTGCAAATCTGTTTGAGTGTCCTCTCACCAATGTGAGCAAGCCTTTTGTGCCATATCTCCAACTCTGTTAGAGTTTGAGATCCATAGCTAAACAAAGCTATGTTCTTTGTATCTTCCACTTCAAAAGTGAAAAGCCTTCCTGTCTTTTCTCCTTTGGCAATCCTTCGAAAGCCTTGCCTTGGGTCTTCAACATATGCTCCAAATCGATTGAATCTAACCTGCAATCCTTTTTCAACAATCTGTCCAACACTTATTAAATTTTTGGTAATTGTAGGGACATACAAGACTTTGCTTAAGAGGTTCATATTCCCATCTGATGTCTTCACATTACCTATCTTCTCCACTGAGTGCTTTGTGTCATCTCCTGTCTGCACTTCATGCTTGTTATGAGGATCTTCCAAATCAGAAAGTAAAGCCACATTTCCTGCTACATGGTTCGAGCATCCCGAATCAATGTAAAATATGTGATCATCATCCTTACCCTTCTTTGTTGATAGATTCATAATCAATAATGAATCTTCTTGACTTTGGTCCTCTGCATAGTTATTGTAATCTCTTCTTCCTCTATGGCCACTTTGATAGTTGTTGTTGTTGTTGTAATTGTTGTTGTAGTAGTTGTTGTTGTAGCCTCCATTGTACCTGCCTCTATTTGATCCATAGCCACCTCTATTGAATCCTCTTCCTCTTGAGTTCCTCGGGTTCCTGAAACATTCTTCAGTAGTATGGTTAGATAAGCCACATATGTTGCAAGGTTGAGATGATTGGAATCTCCCCCTGCCTTGCTTTCCACTTCTGCCTCTTCCTCTAGCTCTTCCTCTACCTGCAAAGTTTGCTTGGAAAGAGCTACCTTCATCTTCATTCTTCCTATTCTTTGACTTGTCCTTGACCTTAGCTTTATCAGAATATAAGGCAGAAGTTTGATTACCTCTTGAGGACTCACCACCTTTGCTAATCTTTGCTTCATGAGTGAAGAGTTGGCCCATGAGTGTGTTGAGGTCGGGTACATGCATATCCATGTACAAATCCATGGCTGTTGTGAATGACTCCCACTTGTCGTCTGCTTTGATTCCATTCATGATTTGTCTTATGATTTGCTCCTCTTCAATTACCTCTCCAATGCTTCCAAGTTGGTCGGAAATCTCCTTCATCTTTGTGACATAATCAGTCACATTTTGCTTCGGGCTTTTCTTCATTGTTGTGAACTCCATCCACAATTGGTTCTTCCTTGCTCGAGTGTTGGAAGAGAAGAAAGAAGCAAGTGCATTCCACGTTTCTCTTGATGTCTTGCATCCCTTGACATGAGGTAAAAGAAAATCAGAGATTGAGTTTAGAATATAGGACCTTGCAAGTGCATCCTTCGAACACCAATTCGAAAGTCCTTCCACTTCTTCATGTGATGGTTGCCCTTTGTTCCTCATGGTTGGCATTGCTTCATCTCCGGATATGAATCCATATAGATTCCTTCCTTGAAGGTAAGCCTCCATCCTTAGAGACCATGCCGGGTAGTTGTTTCGATCCAATTTGTCAATTGTTGATGGAAATCCATCTCCCATGTTGCTTGACTATGCTCTGATACCACTGTGAAGAGAGATGGTGGATGCAATCCAAAGATGAGTAGGTGCCGCTACAACCAGCTTCAGACCAGCCAACTGAGACTTCAGAGTTGATTAGTAGACCCTTTGAGCTTCCTAAATCCACCAAAATATCAGCCAAGTACTTTGTAACATGTATCCCAAAAGTTTAAGTCAAGACCGACAAGTTGCGAAATGACTAGCTCCCAAAACTTGCTATTTTTGGACATACACCTGCTGGAAAAAATGAACAGTGCTCTCAACCTGGAAGGAATTAGAAAACTTCCTTTTGGGCATAGCAAATAGACTTAGCAAGCTTCCTATTCCAAGTTAAAACACTTCAAATGATGGACTGAGCACTGAGAACAAGTTTCATCAAGTTCTGGAACATTCCCACAATTCTCGGGGCTCTACAGAGATAGACCAGTAAGCAGTAAAATGCAGATATCTCCAAAAGTATAAATCCAATGACCTTGAAACTTTATAGGTAGAAACTAGACAGTGAGAGCTATCCAACGCACTTTAAAACACTGAAAAAGGTTCAGTAAAACTCGAGATATGACCTTCTGAAGTTACTGCTCTGAGTGAGTATAGCAGAGAACAAAACAGAGAGGTAGATGATAATAAATGTATAGATTCACATATGATTACAACCACATTGGCAATGAATCTTTGCACAATGGGAGTAGAATGATAGAGCTATGGAGTAAGCTCTTCAATCTCTACAAAATGACATGAAGTGGTCACGTACAAGGCTTGCTAATCGCCTCTTCCTTCTTGCTCCTTTTATAGCTATTCTTGGAGGGAGTTTTGAATTCGAATTCGAATGGCTCCACCTAAAAGTGATCCCCAAAGTTAGGAGAGATTCCCTCAGCTCAAAAATTCGTGATTTTGGTAGTTGGAGCCACGAATTTGCTTTTACATCATGGATGAGGTAAGCCATCCTTTTACTTTTTTCTTTTTCCATTTACAAGAGATAAAATGTACTCTTTTACAAGAGGTGTTCACATGACTACTCATGTGACTTACAAATGAGGATAATATCAAGCATATCAAGCATGTAGGCTTGGGCAAAATGCACCAACAGTACATAGGTCATTTTATGGTGTCATTGGAAAGCTAAGAAGGTCCACTTATCAACTCTGAAGCATCAAAGGGCTGGTACAAAGCAGGATTTGGAAGTACCTACTCATCCTTCTGAAGTGTCCATCCATCATTCCCAACAGTGGTATCAGAGCAAAGTCAAGGTAAAATGGGAGATGGTTTTCCTTAATTTATTGATAAATTGGACAGGAACAACTATCAGGCATGGTCTCTAAGGACGAAGACATACCTACAAGGAAGGAGTCTTTATGGATACATCTCAGGAAATGAGGAATTGCCCTCATTCAAAACCAGAGGACTACCAACAAAGGAAGAACATGAAAAGCTCAACACATGGTGTGCCAAGGATGCATTAGCAAGGTCTTACTTACTCAACTCCATCTTTGATTTTCTTTTGCCACATATTAGAAATTGTAAGACATCCCAAGAGACTTGGGAAACTTTGTCATCCTATTTTTCTTCCAACACAAGGGCCAGAAAAAACCAATTGTGGATTGAATTCACCACACTAAGGAAGCAACCTAAGCAGGCTATTTCAGAGTTTGTGACTAAGATTAAAGATGTAGAAGATCAGTTAGCAAGCATAGGAGAAGAGATTGAAGAAGAGCAGATAGTAAGGCAAGTGATCAATGGGATTAAAGCTGATGACAAATGGGAAAGCTTCACCACTGCCATGGATCTATACATGGACATGCAAATTCCAGATCTTACCACTCTCATGGGGCAATTGTTCACTCATGAATCCAAGCTCAACAAGAATGGAGACACATCCAAAGGTAATAACTCTTCTGCCCTATACACTGATAAAAGTAAGTCTAAAGATAAAGGCAAGAACAAGAAAGGAGAGGATGAAGGCACTACCTCCCAAGCCAACTATGATAAGAGAGGTAGATCATCAAGAGGAAGGGGCAGAGGAGGTAAGCAAGGTAGGGGGAGATCCTATAACTCCTCACCATGTAACATTTGTGGTTTATCAAATCATACTACAAATGAGTGTTTCAGGAACTACAAGAATCAGAAAGGAAGAGGATATCAAAGAGGTGGATACTCATAATCAAGAGGCAGATTCAACCATCATCAAGGGTACAACAACAACTACAACAATAACTACAACAACAACTACAATGGCAACTACCAAGGAGGATTCAAGTCCAGAAAGGATTACAACAATTATACAGAAGAGCAAGATGATTCTCTTTTGATTATGAACATGACTTCAAAACCAGGTACAAATGATGACCATCTCTTCTACATTGACTCCGGATGCTCAAATCATGTGGCTGGCAATGTAGCTCTACTCTCTGACCTTGAAGAACCAAGAGGTAAGCATCAAGTACAAGCAGGTGATGACACCAAGCACTCAGTAGTTAAAGTTGGAAATGTTAAGACATGTGATGGAAATCAGAACTTGTTGAGTAGGGTACTATATGTACCAACCATTACAAAAAACTTGATGAGTGTTGGACAGATTGTGGAAAAAGGTTTGCAGGTCAGATTCAACCAATTTGGAGCATTTGTGGAGGATCCAAGGCATGGGTTCAAGAGAATTGCTAAAGGAGAAAAGACAGGTAGACTTTTTTACTTTTGAGCTAGAAGATACAAAGAATATTGCACTCTACAATTATAAAGGTCAAACACTTTCAGAGCTTGAGATTTGGGATAAGAGATTAAGGCATGTAGGAGAAAGAACCTTGAAGCAAATATGCAGGGATCAATGTGTAATTGGAATACCCAATGTTTCCAAACAACACATGATATATAAATGTGATGCTTGTCAGTTTGGAAAGTCTCACAGGTTACCTTTTTCAAGGAAAGGCTACATGCATGAGGACTACCTAGAGCTTGTCCATACAGATGTATGGGGACCAAGCAAAGACCCCTCAATCTCAGGATCAAGGCACTATGTATCTTTTATTGATGATTATAGCAGATGGACTGTATTCTACTTTATGAAGCACAAAGATGAAGTGTTCAACTGTTTTAAAAGGTATCTTGCACTTGTTGAGAATCAGAAAGGGAAGAATATAAAGAGGCTAAGGTCAGATGGAGGAGGTGAGTACTTCTCCAATGAGTTTGAAGCTTTCTTGCAGGACAAAGGAATCAAAAGAGAAATCACCACAAGGTATACTCTTGAACAGAATGGGGTAGCTGAGAGAAGAAATAGGTTGATTGTTGAAAACCTAGGTCAATGTTAAATGAAAAGAAATTACCTAACTACCTATGGGCAGAGAGTTTTTCTAATGCCACTTACCTCATAAACAGGTTACCATCTAAGTCCCTTGATGGGATGACTCCTTATGAAGCATGGCATGGGAAGAGACCCTCACTTGATGATTGCAGGATATTTGGATGTGTAGCATATGTACACATTCCTTCTCAGATAAGAGGTAAGCTAGACCCTAAGGCTCAGAAGTGTATCTTTATTGGATATGATCTAAATCAAAAGGGGTACAAGTTCTACAACCCTTCAAATAAGGGATTCATGGTTAGTAGTGTCATGAGGAAGGAGATAAAGAAGAGAGCTCACACACACACTCTCACTCTCAAGGAGAAGCACACACATAGATTGAGACAAGGAAGAATGATCTTCTTCTTCTTCTTCTTCTTCTATTACATAAAAGGAATGTACAAGAATGACCTAAAAAAACACGAATACAACAAGTGCAATATATAAAGATCAGTACATAAGGAAAAACATAATGTCCGCATTTGAGTGAGCTGGCAAGAAACAAATGTGCCATCACTCTCGTTAGATAAATCTAATAAATCTCAATGAAGTACCCCTGACATATACCGGCGTGACCACTATACATGTCAGAGAAACGAAAAACTGGTACGTGTCATCCTGGATCATCACATGTTGAGCTTGATATCTCAACACTCCCCCTCAAGCTCAACGCCATATCTTGTAATCCAAGCATCTCCCAAAACTTCTTCAACTTCTCAGCTCCAAGTGCTTTGGTGAAAATATCAGCAACCTGCTCATCTGTTCTCACATAAACAAGATCAATATCACCTGCTAATACCTTCTCTCTGATGAAGTGATAATGTACCCCGATATGCTTTGTTCTAGCATGGAAAACAGGGTTCCGGGCTAATTGTATGCTGCTAAGATTATCACAATAGATAGTGATAGACTTTTGCACTTCCACACCTAAATCTGCAAGTAACATCTCCAGCCATGATGCCTCATATGTTGTCATTGCGGCACCTCTATACTCAGCCTCTATACTCAACAAAGCAACAGTGGGTTGCTTCTTACTGCTCCATGTAATAGCTGCACTCCCAAGTGAGAATAGAAAACCACTAGTAGATCTCCTATCTGGAATGCTACCAGCCCAATCGGCATCGGTGTATCCATGAACCTGCAAATCTACACCAGCCTCATAAAACAATGCATAATCCAAAGTAGCACTCACATAACGTAGAGGGTGCCTCAGAGCATCCAAATGTTGCTTCTTGGGAACCTGCATAAACTGACTTTCAAGTCCAACAATATAACTTAGATCAGGCCTTGTAATTGTGAGATATATAAGACTTCCCACAATTTTCCTGTACATAGTGGCGTTTTCCAATGCTTCACCTGATGTAGTGTCCAACTTCAAATTCTGATCTAATGGCATAGAAATTGGCTTACAATCAGCCATACCATACTTTTGTAGCATATTCAAGGCATATTGCCTTTGCGACATCCATACACCTATTTCTGTATGTATAAACTCAATGCCCAAGAAATAGCACAGCACACCAAGATCTTTCATGTCAAATTCCTGGATAAGAAGTTTCTTTACCTCCTTGATGCTTCCTTCATTATCACCACCTACAATCAGGTCATCAACATAAATAGCCACAATAGTGATGCCATCATCAGCCTTCCTTGCATATAGTGAGTGATCTGTATCACACATAGAAAATCCAATGTTGGTTAAGTAATCAGCAATCCTTGCATGCCATGCACGAGGGGCTTGCTTCAGCCCATACAAAGCCTTTTGCAACCTGCAAACATATTCTTGATGCTTTGAATCTTCATATCTTTGTGGCTGGTCCATATATACTTCTTCCTGTAACTCACCATGTAGGAAAGCATTCTTCACATCCATCTGATGCAAAGTCCATCCTTTTGCTGTAGCTAATGCAACAAGTGTCCTGATGGTAGACATTAGCTACAAGGATGAATGTTTCCTCATTATCAATGCCATATGTTTGTGCATATCCTTTAGCTACCAATCGTGCTTTATACCTGCTTATGCTACCATCAGCATTATGCTTTACCTTGTCAACCCATTTGCAGCCTATGGGTTTCTTTCCTTGTGGCAATGGAACCAGCTTCCATGTATCATTCCCATAAAGTGCAGCCATCACCTCATCCATAGCTTTTTCCCAATCTGCACTTCCAATTGCATCTTCAAAACAAGAAGGTTCAGCATCTTGTATTACCTTGGTCAAGTAGGCACAATGATGAGCCATATAACTATCATACGTCAATCGTTGCACTGAATTCCGCATCTTCCCTGATCTTCTTGGTCCTGGGTCACTTCTCCTTGTATCATCTGCATGTGCCCTTCTTACTCCTGGAGTCTTCACAGAGGGCAATCCAAGTTCCTCATGAAGGCTCTTTTCTGAACCGCTTGAATCTCCATCAACATCTTCAAAACCTGCACATGTTTTACTACCAGCAAAAAGCTTTTCTTTACCTTTCTTGGATGTATTTGATGAATTTGCTGCACTGAAATTTCCACGCAATCTTCCATGTTGGAGTTTATTGACCTCCAAAGTATAGCAGGAAGTAGGTGGAACCCCCTAGGAACAAGTTGACCTTCTCACAAACTTCATCATAGAAAACCAGTCATGCTTGCAGAGCTTACTACTCTCTACTCACTCAAAAGTTTTTAAAACTGTTTTAACCACATATACTAGAGACCAAGAGCTTTCCAATGAACCAAAGAACACTCAATTTGGATAAATACTCAATGAGCTATGACCTCTGCAATATGCAGCTTTAATGGAGACCTTGAAACAGAGATGAACCTGAGGACAAACATCCAACTTGCAGAGGTCATATCTCCTTGTGTATGTATCCAAATCATGTGTTCTTTGGCTTGTTAGAAAGCTCTCCAAGTCTATTTGTATTCTGGAAATTTTCAGATTCATTGGAGTTGTGAGTTAAGAGCAGTAGTCTCCTTGAATAGCCTCCTCTTTGATTACCACCTTGATTATTTTCATTTTGATAACAATCTTTGGCATAGTGTCCATACCTTCCACATATATAGCAATTGTTCTTATTATCTTCACTCCTTTGTCTTTGGTTGTAGTTGATGATGAACTGCTTCTTTGATAGCTTCAAATTCTTCGTCAAGGTATGATAACCTTCTCCAAGCCTCCAAGTACTTGCTCTGATACCAATGTTGTAGTAGCCTCTCGTACCTCTAGCGCTTGATCTTCCTCTTCCTCAAATCCAATGATTATGAAAATTGGTACTATGAAAGTAGACAAGAAGAGCTTTCAAATGAGCTATCAAACAACAAGGAAATTATGCAGTTGAAGGTAAAAGTGATGATTATGATTCTCTTCTTATGATGAATGTAGAAACTAAGATGAATTCCAATAGTGATGTATGGTATGTAGATAGTGGTTGTTCTAATCACATGTCTCATGATGCTTCATGGTTTTCTAATATGCATAATCCGTCATGTAAAGGTCATGTTGAAACAGGAGATGATACAACACATAAGATTATGCAGGTTGGAGATGTTGTTATGCAGGATAAGAGCAAGAAAAATTGCTTGAAGGATGTACTTTATGTGCCAACGATCACTAAGAATTTGATGTCGGTTGGTCAAATGGTAGAAAAAGGTCTACAAGTGAGATTTAATCATGCAGGTTGCTTCATTGAGGATCCAAAGCAAAGGAGGTTAATTGCTAGAGGTCAAAAACAAGGTAGATTGTTTACATTCAAGGTAAACCCAAATCATACAAACTATTTCTCTTATGGTATGCATCGAATAGCAGAGCTTGATCTATGGCACAAAAGGATTGGACACATGAATGTACATAGGTTAAAGGAGCTATCAAAGAAGAGGATTGTTGAAGGATTACCTGATCTTACTAAGCAACATATGGTGCATCTTTGTGAAGCATGTCAAATGGGTAAGCAGAGTAGACAACCTTTCAAGCATTCAAGTTATGTAAGTGATGGTTTGCTAGATCTCATACACAAAGATGTGTGGGGACCTACTAAAGAGGCATCCTTGATTGGTAATAAGTACTATGTATCATTCATTGATGATCATAGTAGAATGACATTTGTGTATTTCATTAAACATAAGAGTGAGGTCTTTGATTGTTTCAAGAAGTTCAAATCATATGTCGAAAAGCAAACAGGAAGGTATATTAAGAAGCTAAGGTCTGATGGAGGGGGAGAGTATTTCTCTCAAGCTTTTACTGATTTTTTGTATGATGAAGGTATCAAAAGAGAAGTTACATGCAGGTATACTCCACAACAAAATGGAGTCGCAGAAAGAAGAAATAGAATCATAGCAGAAGCATCTAGAAGTATGCTTAATGATATGTGTTTGCCTAATTATTTTTGGGCTGAAGCTGTTAGCACAAGTGTTTACATTATGAATAGAGTTCCGACTGCTGGAGTTCATCATTTGACACCATATGAGGTATGGCATGGAAGGAAACCAAGTGTAAGTCATTTGAAAGTATTTGGTTGTGTATGTTATGTACATGTACCTAGTGAGGTGAGATCTAAACTTGATGCAAAATCAGAAAAATGTATATTTATTGGTTATGCAGATACTCAAAGAGGATATAGATGCTATAATCCTCATACCAATAAGGTTGTTGTGTCAAGAGATGTAAACTTTGATGAATCACTTTCATGGTATGCATATAAGAATTGTTTGCAGGACATGGATGAAAATGAAGAAGGTGTGGTTGAAGGAGATGAATGCATAGTTCAGCCATCAGGAAGTTTAAATGATGAAAGGAGTGGTCTAGATGAAGAAAGAGGATCACCTTTCAATGGAAGATTAAGGCAAGAGTCACCTCCAAGTGTTAAAAGTAAAGGTAAACTCAAACTTGTTGAAGTTAATGATGAAGGAGAGGAAATTAGTGATGTATGTGAGTATGGAGAATCATCAAAGGTTCCTAATAAGAAAGGAAGAGCATCTACATTGGAGGTAAGAAGAACTTCAAGAGTAAGTAAGCAACCTCAAAGGTATACTTATGAATCTTTCATGAATACTCATTATGCTTTTATGACAAAAGTTGAGCAGGAAAATGAACCCACATGTTATGATGAGGCCAAAGGAGATGAAAAGTGGGAGAAAGCAATGAGATAAGAAATGGAAGCACTACAGGATAACAAGACTTGGTATTTAGTTCCAAGTACACCAAAGCAAAAGGTAATTGGTTGCAAGTGGGTTTTTAAGATTAAAAGAAATAGTGATGGTAGTGTGTCTAGATATAAGGCTAGACTTGTAGCAAAAGGATATAATCAAACTCAAGGTGTGGACTATGAGGAAACATTTAGTCCAGTAGCAAATATGGCAACAGTAAGAACTTTGTTGGCTTTAGCTGCAAGTAAAAGGTGGAATATATATCAACTTGATATAAAAAATGCCTTTCTTAATGGTGAGTTAAATGAAGAAGTGTATATGTCACAGGCAGATGGTTATGTGGATGCAAAATGTCCTAATCATGTATGCAGGTTAAAAAAGGCATTGTATGGTCTTAAGCAGGCACCAAGGGCATGGAATGCAAGGTTGGTAAAGTATCTTATGCTGCAAGGATACACAACGAGTCATGCTGATCCTTCACTTTATGTAAAACATGTAGATGGCATGTGTGTCTATGTATGCATTTATGTGGATGACTTGTTGATTACAGGGAATGATGCAAAAGCAATTGATGAGATAAAAGGTAATTTGGGAAAGGAATTTAAAATTTCAGATCTTGGTTTGCTCAGATACTTTCTTGGGATTGAAATTGTGTATAGCGATGAAGGTATGTGGTTGATACAAAGAAAGTATATATGTGATATGCTGAAAAGGTTTGGTATGCAGGAATGTAAATTTGTTTCTACTCCAATGGAATGTAATGTAAAGCTGAGTGCAAAGGAAGGTGATGAGTTGCATGATATGAATGTATATAGATCCATGGTAGGATCTTTGATTTATGCAACAAAAACTAGACCTGATATATGTTATGCAGTGGGAGTATTGTCACAGTTTATGCATGAACCTAGAGTACCTCATATGCATGCAGCGAAAAGAGTGCTTAGGTATTTGAAAGGTACCATGAACGAAGGATTATTTTATAGTCATGATGTTGATCTAACTCTTAAAGTCTTTAGTGATGCAGATTGGGCTGGAAGCAAAGATGATAGAAGATCCACAAGTGGATATGTGGTAATAGCAGGAAACAAGACATTAACATGGAGTTCAAAGAAACAGCCTACAGTTGCTTTATCTTCTATAGAGGCTGAGTATAGAGGTTTAGCATTGGCTACTACTGAGGTTATGTGGTTTAAAAAGTTGTTTCATGACTTGAATGTGCAGGTTGATGTACCACTGATATATGGGGATAACTTGAGCAGCATTCATATGACCTCAAATCCTATTTTTCATGCTAGAACAAAGCATATAGAGGTTCACTATCATTATGTTCGAGAGAAGGCCATGAACAATGAAGTGCAGGTTTCTTTTGTTGGAACAAAGGATCAAGTTGCAAATATCTTCACCAAATCCTTGGATGGACCAAAGCTTCAAAGATTCAACTATATTCTTGGCATGAAGGGAATACCCTTTGAAACTTGAGGGGGAGAATGTTGCGAACATTTGTTTTATGTAGGGTACAAGTTTCAAATTATGTAAATACCTTTGGGAAGTCTTCAAATACTTCAAGAAGGCTCATATTATTCATAAAATTTAGCAAAAATACCACGTGAGTTCTAGAACATGGTGAGTCAAATTAGTGAGTCACAAGGGAGCTTCAGTGGTGTCCTAGTGGAAGGTCGATGTGGCTAGTTCTCAAAGTCCATCAATACTTTGCTTATTTGAGCACTTGAGTCATGTAATACCTCCATCCAAGTGTCTACCACGAATTTAGATGTATTAGGAAGGTTTTAGATTAGTTTCCCATGCTATAAAAAGAGGAGAAAAGTCGTGATCTTGTGGGATGTCCAAGAGAGTATCTCTATGCTACTCTAGTTTTTGTATGCAGAGCTTGCAGAGCTTGTATCTCCCTCATTATATATCCAAATTACATGTTTGATAGCTAAAATAAAATTTAAAAAAAAAAAAAAAAAAAAGAGGAAGATCAAGCGCTAGAGGTACGAGAGGCTACTACAACATTGGTATCAGAGCAAGTACTTGGAGGCTTGGAGAAGGTTATCATACCTTGACGAAGAATTTGAAGCTATCAAAGAAGCAGTTCATCATCAACACTACACAAAGGTAGAAGAAGATTGCAAGGAGGCATCTGAAGCAACATCCAAGCAAAGAAAGGTGCACATACCTCATTTACAAGGTAAATATTATATTTCTTCTCATCACACACATTGGAAAGGAGGCTTAAAGGAGGAAGCTTAGCATTTGTATTATGGGAGACCAACATGCACAAATAGAGAAGCTTGATAAGACAAATTATCAGGCATGGAAGTTTAGAATCACAGCATACTTGCAAGGTAGAGGCTTGTATGGTTTGATTGACGGCACAGATATCAAACCCACATTACCAGAGGACCCAAATCAGCAACAATTGAGGGAGTTTAGACTTTGGAATGAGAGAGATAAAAGGGTTATATTCATTTTATCACAAAATATTCAAGATTCAATGGTAGGACACATACAAGATCTAGACACAAGTAGAGATGTTTGGCTTGCATTGGAAAGGTTGTATGCTACAGGTACAAGAGCAAGGAAGATTCAACTCAAAAATGAGTTGAATAACATAAAGAAAGATACAAGGACATCGGTCAATGATTACATATTGAAAGTTAAAGAGATTGCAGATCAACTAGGATCGATTCAAGCTCATGTGGAGGACGACGACTTGGTTGCACATACTCTCAACGGACTCAAAGATGATGAGAGATGGAAACCCTTCATTACTTCAGTTTATGTCAGAGGAGAATTACCAGATTTTGATCAACTTATTGCCCTCATGGTCACGGAGGAGATGAATCTAAATGGTTCTACTTCAAATCAAAAAGGATCTCAAGGACAAGCTCTTTATGTAGGATCATCAAGAGGTGGAAACAGAGGTGGAAGAGGTTCAAATAGAGGTCGAGGAAGAAGGATCGATGATCAAAGGACTTCAAGTGGCTTCTTCAACACAAGAGGAAGAGGAAGATCAAGCGCTAGAGGTACGAGAGGCTACTACAACATTCCACTCCATGGATTTGAGTTGGAACTAGTGCTTGGTGATGCATCTAGTCCACTCAAAACCTAAGATTCTACACTTGATTTTTCAGCATTTTCTTTGTCATTTGGTTCAACACTCAGTCCTTCTTTGGCATCTGCATAGAAGCTTTTCATTTCATCAAATACCACATCTCTGCTCACCTTTACCTGTCGTGTGAGTGGGTTATAACATTTATATCACTTTTTCTCAAGGGAGTATCCAATAAAGACACACTTTTCTGCTTTTGGATCAAGCTTCGTCCTCAATTCATCTGGGACATGTACATATGCAATAGAGCCAAAAACTTTCAGATGTGATAAGTTTGGCTTTTTACCTATAAACTTCTCTTCAGGTGTAACTTGATGTACAGCAACAGTCGGAGTTTGGTTCATGATGTATACAGCAGTATGCACAGCTTCTGCCCAATAACAATGAGGCATATTCTTCTCGGCCATTAAGGCTCTTGCTATTTCTACAATATGTTTATTTTTGCGTTCAACAACACCATTCTGTTGTGGTGTGTACCTGCATAAAAACTGGCGCTGAATTCCATGATTTTTTAGAAAATTGTTGAACTCATTTGACATGTATTCACCTCCTCCATCAGATCTTAATGTCTGAATGTACTTCCCTCTCTCCTTTTCCTCCATAACTTTAAAATTCTAGAAGTGAGTGAACACTTCGCTCTTATCTTTCATGAAATATACCCATACTTTGCGTGTATGGTCATCAATGAAAGTAACATAAAACCTGCAACCACCCATAGATGTGGTCTTTGCTGGACCCCAAACATCTGTATGTACTACTTCTAGTACATTCTCACTAACATGCTTGTCATGTGGAAATGATGCTCTTGATTGTTTACCAAATTGACATGCTGCACATACCTTTTGCATTTTTGAAGCTTTGAAATTTGGTAGTCCATGGACAAATTCATTTGACTGCATCAGTTTCAACCTTTGCAAGTTTGCATGTCCAATCCGTTTGTGCCATATCTCTATATCTGCAATAACTCCTTCACCTTTTGCAAACATGGCTGCATTCATTTCAGGAATCTTCACATTTAAGGTGAACATCCTACCCACTTTGTTTCCTTTGGCAACCAATCGTCCATCCTACTTATACTCTTCTACATATAATCCATCAGCATTGAACCTTACTTGTAATCCTTGGCCAACCATTTGTCCAATAGAAACCAGATTCTTTGTTATATTTGGAACATGCAACACATCAGCAAGATGTTTTACCTTCCCATCCTCCATAGACAATGCTATGTTTCCTGTATGCTCAATAGGATGCGATGTATCATCACCTGTTTCAACATAGCTTGGAACTGGCATTTTCTACAAACTACTAAACCATTCTGCATGACTGGTCATGTGATTTGAAGCACCTGAATCAACATACCAAACATTATCATTCAATTTTGAAATACCAGCAGACATCGTATTCATCATGTGATGTTGAACCATGAACAACTTCTCAGAATCATCTGCACTTGTGGATGCAAAGTTGTTTTGCTTCCTTCTACTATTTTGATTCTTCAACCTGCAATCACGTTCAAAGTGTCCAGGTTTACCACAATTCTAGCATCCTTTACTATCATTACCTGAATCATTTCTTTGGAAATTTCTGTGACCTCTTTGGCTCCCCCTACCTCGAAATTGTCCTCTTCCTCCTACATGATTCTGTTGTTGACCTTGGTCTTGGTTACTATTGCCTCTTCCACTTCTGAAACCTCTACCTCTGCCTCTTCCTCTGCGAGAGCAGAATACCTGCTCAGAACTCGGCTTTCCTTGGGAGTTTGAATCCTCACCAAGATTCTTTTCATCAATAATCAGCATAGATACCAGATCAGTAAAATTCGGAATATTTTCCCTAGTTTGTATGGAAGTTCTGAACTGCTTATATGCAGCTCCTAAACCACGAAGGCACACTTCCAACTTATCATCATCATCTACATTCACGCCAATAGATGCAAGTGACTCACATATGCTTTTGATTTTTAGAGTGTAGTCACTTACCGACATGCTTTTCTTTTCCAATGTATGCAGCTCGTTCTTGAGTTGCAATTTCCGTGCCTTTGTATTAGTCTCATACAAAGTGACCAAACTGTTCCAAGCCTCTTTTGGAGTCTTGGCATCCTGTATGTGTCCAATCTTGCTATCTTGTATGCTAACATATAGCCAATACATTACCTTTCATGCTCCTTGATTCCATTCCTCATATGCTCTTAACTGGTCTGCAGTCTGATTCCTTTCTGGTAACTGCGGAGCATTTTCATTGTCTCCTTCGATGTACTTCCACTAGCCTTTTCCCATCAGGAAATTCATCATTCTGAATCTCCAAGCATGGAAGTTGTTCTTGTCAAGCTTATCGCTCATAAGCTGACTCATTACATCTGCGTTTGCCATTTCTGCAACAATTCACAACACTGCAAAACACTACAAGCAGCACTTCTGCTTGAACACTATTGCACTATGACGTGACAGTTCGATCTCAGAAAAACATAGTTTTTGTGTATCAACAGTACACGGAATCGCTTGAAATTCTAGATCTGGAATATATGAGTGTTGCCGAACACTCTGCAAGTTATAGTTTCTGAAACTGACCTAGTTTTTCTGTGGGCCCCACCTTGCGGGCTCGAAATGGAGATCGAGATGTCTTCTACCTTCACGCCGACTTTCATAGCAAACAGAGGCCGTTTGTGAAATCATGTTTTCTCCATGCCTTACCGCGTAGTCTTCACCGTCGCCTTCTCCACGAGCTCTCTACAACCACGCTGGCTCTGATACCATGTCACGAGGAAGGAGATAAGGAAGAGAGCTCACACACACTCTCTCACTCTCAAGGAGAAGCACACACACAGATTGAGACAAGGAAGAATGATCTTCTTCTTCTTCTTCTATTACATAAAAGGAATGTACAAGAATGACCTAAAAAAACAAGAATACAACAAGTGCAATATATAAAGATCAGTACAAAAGGAAAAACATAATGTCCGCGAATGAGTGAGCTGGCAAGAAACAAATGTGCCATCACCCTTGGTAGATAAATCTAATAAATCTCAATGAAGTACCCCTGACATATACCGGTGTGACCACTATACATGTTAGAGAAACAAAAAACTGGTATGTGTCATCCTGGATCATCACATGTTGAGATTGATATCTCAACAAGTAGAGATGTTGTCTTTGATGAAAATGATTCTTGGTATGAGAATGAATGCAGGATAGATGATAAAGCAACTGTATGTTTCTTCTTAGAAAACCAAGATATTAATTTATCTCCCACATAACACAGATACCCATAGGTTGAACTCCTATCATCAAAGTTACCTACCCAATCTGCATCATTATATATCTTAATTTTTGTATCTGATGTGAATCCATAATACAAACCTTCTTTGAGTGTACTGTTAATGTATCTTAGCACCCTTTGTCCTACAATCCAATGTTCTTTCCTAGGACAATGCATGAATTGAGACAACACTCCAACTGCATATGACAAATCCGGCCTAGTCAATGTAGCATAGATTAGACTACCAACCAAACTTTGGTACAACTTAATGTCCTTAAATTCTTCTCCTCCATATCTGCTCAATTTATGATTCACCTCCATTGGAGTAGGTGCTACCTTGCAATCTTCCATTTTAAACTTGATTAGCTAATTCTTCAAATACCTTTCTTTAGTCACATACACCCCATGTTGAGTATATGAAATTTCCATTCCCAAGAAATATGACAAGTCTCCCAAGTCACTAATCTTGTCTTTCTCCATTTGCTTCTTAAGACTTTGCATGCCCTTCTCATCTATACCCATCATCACTTGCTTTAACAAGCAAGCTACTATTTGCCTTGGACACTTGGAAACCAAGCTCCTTTAAGAACTTCACAAGTCTGTAATTCCATGCCCTTGGGGCCTTCTTCAAACCATACAAAGCTCTCTTGAGCTTACATACATACTCTAGATAACATTTATTCTTGAAACCATCTGGTTGCTCCATGAAAATTTCATCTGAAATGTAACCATTTAGAAAAGCATTCTTCACATCTAATTGACATAGCTTCCAACCTTTACATTTAGCAATAGCTATGAGAGTCCTTATAGTTATCATCTTTGCCACGTGACTATAAGTCGCGTCAGAATCTACACTATGAGAGTCCTTATAGTTATCATCTTTGCCACGTGACTATAAGTCGCGTCAGAATCTACACCATATGTTTGAGCATACCCTTTCACAACAAGTCTAGCTTTATATCTAGACACACTTCCATCTGCATACCTCTTTGTCTTGTAGACCCATTTGCATCCAATGATTTTCTGATTATTTGGTTTAGGAACCAAATCCCATGTCTCATTCTCCATCAATGCATCGTACTCCTCGTGCATAGCTCTCTCCTAATTTTCCTTACCTTTTGCATCATCATATGTAGAATGGCCTTCTTCTACTTTCACTATGTAAACACATTCTTTAGTGGTAAAAAATGAAGTATCATAACTATACCTTATGGGTTGCTTTCTATTGTTGACCTTCTAACTTCTCCACTCTTTGAAGTCTCTGGTTCTTCATAACCTTGGCAACTCTTCATTATCAATTTGAGCATCAACAATTTCTTCATCGTCAGGAACTTGAATCTTTGATTTCCCCTTTCTTTGGGTCATGACTTCTTCATCATCTGCATGAACATTAATTATACCTACATACCAGGTACCTTGCTCATCAAATGTAACATATTTTGACACAAGGAATTGATTTGTGGATGGACTCCACAATCTATAACCCATCTACTTATCATCATAACCAATGAACACATACTTTTCAGCTTTAGGTTCTAACTTATGCCTCAATTGAGATGGTACATATGCATAAGCCAAACATCCAAACACTTTGCAATGATTTAAGGTAGGTCTCTTACCCCACCATGCCTCATATGGTGTCATACCATTCAAAGCCTTACATGGAAGTCTATTAACCAAATACGTAGCTCTATTTAGAGTCTCAACCCACAAATGATTGGGGAAATTTTTCTCCTTCATCATTGACCTTGCAAACTCAACAAGAGTTCTATTTCTTCTTTCTGCTACACCATTTTGTTGAGGAGAGTACTTGCAAGTAACTTCCCTTTTTATACCCGCATTCCATAAGTAATCATTGAACTCATTAGAGAAATACTCTCCCCCTCCATCTGACCTTAGTCTCTTCAATTTTTGCCCTATGATTCTCTCTGCATACACATGATAATGTTTAAATGTATTGAACACCTCTAATTTATCTTTGATCACATATATAGTGATCCACCTGGTAGCATCATCAACATAAATCACATAATATCTTGAACCATTAATGCTAAAGTCCTTTGATGGACCCCACACATCTGTATGCACCAATTTAAGCTTCTCTGAATACATAAACCCTTTCTTACCATAAGTCTTCTTGTGAGCTTTACCCAATTGACATGCTTCACACTTGTATTTCATGTTTTGACCTGCAATATTAGGCAATCCAAGCACTGAACCATTGTTAATCATATCCTTAATACCTCTGTCATTGATATGTCCAAGCCTTTTGTGCCAAAGATCTAACTCTGAGATCTTATGTTATCCATAAGTGAACAAGGCATGACCAACATTGACTTGAATCTTCAATGTGAAGAGCCTTCCTTCTTTATTCCCTAAAACAATTTTTTGATACCCATGGCTAGGGTCTTCCACATAAACTCCATCATTAGTGAACTTTACTTCATATCCTTTCTCTAGAACTTGCCCTACACTTATCAAACTCTTTGGAATCATAGGGACATACAAAACCTTACTCAAAGGAGTGCTTCCATCATTGGTCTTTACTGATCCAATGGACTTCATTTTGTGCTTTGTGTTATCACCTGTTTGAACTATATGATTACTCACCTTATTCTCCAAATCAGTCATCAAAGCAATGTTGCCACTCAGGTGATTGCTACACTGTGAGTCAATGTAGAAAACTCTTTGATCTTGACTTGGTCTTTCACATGTTGCATTCATAATTAAGGTTGAATCCTCTTTCTGATTTGAAGCATAATTGTAGTAGGTATTATTGTAGGATTGACTTTGAAAGCCTCTTCCTGCATTTCTTCCAAAGAAACATCTACTACCTCTACCTCTGAAATTACTTTTTTGATTTCTACCACCTCTTCCTCTTGAATTAAACTTTTGATTATATCATCCACCATTCTGATTATTATACCAACATTCATGAGCTAAATGATTAGTCTTACCACAAATCCAGCAAGCTTTGACACCATCTTATTGCTTCTGCCTCTTCCTCTTCCTTTGCCACCTCCTCTCCCTCTTAGGAAGTTAGCTTGACTCATAGTCCCTTCATCTTCATTCAATTGTTGCTTGCCTTTGTTAATCTTCTTCTTATCCTTTGAATACATTGCTTGAACTGTACTCTTATCAACATCACCTTTGATATCCTGCTCAAAGGTTAGCATATGTCCTAGCAATTGATTCAAATCATGAGTGAAATGATCAAGTGGCAATTCAATGGATAGAATGAATGGCTTCCACTTCTCATCTCCTCTCAAACCTGCGAGAATTTGTCTTACCAATTTTTCCTCTTCAATGTCTTCATCAAATGCTCCTAATGCATCTGCAATATCCTTCATCCTTGCTACGTAATTAGAAATGGATTGAGAAGCCTTCTTCTTGAATGTGGTGAACTATGCCCATAAAGATGCCTTCCTTGACTTCGTAGTGTTTTGGAAACGCTCCTCCAAAGCATTCCATATGCCACTTGCGCTTTCAAGTTCCGTAATGTGAGGTAGCAGGTAATCATTGACTCCCACGTAGATAATTCTCCTTGATAGAGCATCCTTCTTCATCCATATCTTCAAATCTGAGAGCTCTTCCCTAGTTGGAACACTAGGATCCTTAAATTCTGGTTTTTCTTCTTCACCTATGATGTATCCTATAAGATATTTGCTCATAAGACGAGCTTCCATCCTCATTGACCAAGAAAGATAGTTTTCTCTATCCAATTTTTCTATATGAAGAGAATCTCCCATCCTTTCTTCACCCTTGTAATAAATTCTTCAAGCTTTGTGAATAATGAATGTACCAAAAATCCTAGCAACAATGGATGTAGCCATCAATGAAGAACAATGGACACCACACTGTGACAAAGATGGCTATGACATTTCAATTTTCACAACAGACCCAATTATGTGTGATTCGGTTATCACAGACTGTGAGCCTAGAATTCAAGAAATTGATCAATCAAGTGACTTAGACCTATACAAAGTAGAAGCTCATCCTCACAGACAACAAGAGCTTACGAATGATGTGAGATTAGCCACACAAGTGATCACCAAAAGTGAAGGCAAGAAAATAAAGAAGAGAGAACTCCCAAAAGAGGAGGAAGAATCCTTATTTGAAGTGCCTAAATACTTTAAGAAGTACGAAGAAGAGGATACAAAAGTCATGATAAGGAGGCCTAAACATGAAGCACTAGCAGGAGAGGCCTATGATAATAGAGAGAAAACTAAGAAAATAATTGTGACCATAGAGGAAGGTGAAGAATGATGCACATACATAGGACATGACCTAACAGAGGACGAGGAGCGAGAATTGACAGCCTTGCTAAGAGAATACAGAGATGTGTTTGCATGGAGTTATAAGGAATTAAAAGGAGTAGACCTTGACATATGCTCACATACGATCCCCATGACCTCAAAAGCCAAACCCTCTAAGCAAAAGCCATACACATATAATGACAACTATGCTACCAAGATCAAGGAAGAGATAGATTGATTGGTAGAAGCTAGATTTATCTATGAAATTAAGCACGTTAAATGGGTATCCCCCATTGTAGTAGTGCACAAAAAGAATAGCAAGTTATGAGTTTGCATTAACTTGAAGAAAGTTAATGCAACCATTATTATAGATAGTTATCCGCTTCCTATCACTGAACATCTCTTAGAAAGAGTAGCAGGCAAGGAAGTTTATAGATTCTTTAATGGATTTTCTGGCTACAATCAAGTGGTCATTGCTCCAAAAGATCAACATAAGATGGCTTTTGCCAGGGAGTGGGGCATATTTGCCTTTAGGGTAATGCCATTTGGTCTCACCAATGTGCCAACTACCTTTTAGAGGTTGACGTGTCATGTATTTAAAGAGTTCTTGCGTAAAAACTTAGAGGCCTATGTTGATGATCTATGTGCTCATTCCAACATCAGACAAACACATATACTTGAACTCAGACAAATCTTTGACAAATGTAGAGAATATCAGGTCTGCTTGAACCCAAAAAAGTGTGTTTTCATGGTAAAAAAAAGGCAAGATTCTAGGATACATAGTGTCAAGGAATGGCATATCCACGGATGAGGAGAAACCTAGAGCTATTGTAGAGCTACCTAGGCCAAAGAATGTCAAGGAGGTACAAGCTTTCATGGGGCATGGCGGTTATTATTGACGTTTCTTTCATATGTATGTGATCATTACAAAGCCTTTGCACTCCCTATTGACTAACTTTGAGTGGACAGACGAATGTGAGAACTCCTTCAATGAGCTTAAGCAAAGACTATGTTCAACACCAATCTTAACTACAATAGATTGGAACAAGCCATTTCATATTCATGTGGATGCACCCAATTACACTATTGGGTGTGTACTGGCACAACCTACTAGTGAAGGTAACATGGATCTTCCCATTGCTTATGCTAGTAGATAATTGAATGCGACTGAACAAAATTATACCACTACTGAAGGAGAAGGATTAGGCATGGTATATTCGGTTAAGAAGTTTAGACATTATTTTCTTGCAAATAAGTTTAAATTTTTTACAGACCATCAAGCACTATTATATCTAGTGAACAAACCTTGGAATATTGGTAGATTAGTAAGATGGTTCCTCTTACTAATGGAATATGCCTTTGAAGTTGTGGTTAGGAAAGGTAGGACTCACCTCAGGGTGGATCACCTTTCCAGTCTAAATTCAGGAGAGTCCCCTCAAGGAGTGTTCGATGACCTTCATGATGCCTATTTGTTCAATCTAGAAGTAGTGCCTGAGTGGGCCAAAACTATAGCACCTATTCTAACCTTTGGACCCAAACACCCTATTTTGAGAACCAAATAAAGAAGTAATGAGGTCTTAGAAATACCATATCATGGCAGACAACATGTATAAGCACACCAATCAAGGCATACTAACTTGCTTTGTAGATGAAGATGAACATGCAAAGTGGTTGCAAATAGCACATCTAGGTGCACTACTGTAACATCACTCCACAAATCAAACTCTGGAGATTTTGCAAAGGTTAGGGGTATATTGGCCAACAATGGAGGTAGATGTCCATAGGACATGTAAGGAATGCCCAATTTGTGCTCTCAAACCACCTGTGGAACATGCCACACTATATCAAGTGTCGTTAGCACCGGAATGGAGCGAACCATTAATAGTCTTTTTGAGGATGAAAACATTCCCTCAAGAGATGACATTGGATAGACAATGTTTAGAATAGGAAGCTCTAAATTATGCATGCCGATAATCTATACAAATAAGGAAGACACAACTATCTTAGATTCTATGTTCATGAGAGTGAATACCTCAAGGTCTTAGAGACTACTCACCAAGGAGTAGTAGGAGAACATTTTGGACCAAATATGGTGATCAAGGCTATACTATTTGCAAGTCTTTGGTGGCGAACACTTCACATGGATGCACATACCGATGTGAAGAGGTGTGATATTTGTCAACAAACTCAGTACCCGATACATAAAGATGAGATGCCTTTAAAACCCATGATCGGCGGTCGAGAATTCTCTAAGTGGGGAATATACTTTTGTCGGTCCTATTAATCCCTCGAATAAGGGTCCACATGCTGAATACATCATTGTGGCCATTGATTATCTGAGGAAATTGGTGAAAATTAAGGCAACAAGAAAGAATGATGCACAAACCACAACCAAGTTCCTATTTGAGAATGTATTTACACGATATGGTTTGCCAATTGAATTGGTAAGTGATAGAGGCACACACTTCTTGAATGAGGTCATTCAATACTTGCTACAGTAGTTCATGGTGGTTCATAAGAAGTCGGCTTCCTATCACCCACAAGCTAACAAACAAGCTGAGAGCACAAATAAGATTCTATGTAATGTGTTGATTAAATTGGTGAATAATAAATGCTCAAATTGGGACAAATAGATACGCCATGTTGTTTGGGCATATTGAGTTTCCTATAAAATGGTGCTCCAAGCCACACCCTTTCAACTGGTATTTGGCCAAAATGCAGTATTACCTTTAGAAATTCTGATACCTTTAGGCTTTAGGTAGTGATGTGTGTGAACTCTCTAGGACCACCAGGGCACTTTTTTCCCTCTTTAGGAGGTTTTTTCCCCCGGCTTGTATATATGCTAATTTCCCAAATGGCATACTTATCTTTGTACATTCTAATGGTAATACATTCAATATTGTGTGTTGTGCTCCAAGCTTCTTCTTCTTCCTTGTGTCGTTCTCATGCTTCTATAGACATCTAACTCCAACAATGGGTATCAGAGTAGGTCACTGCTTCATCTAGGGCATCGTCAACACTCGTCCGATCATAGTCTCAGAATCCCACAAAATTTGGTATGCATACTCAAGGTGATCAACAGATCAAAACACCTTCGCTGTGTGGTGCCGAAATCACGATCTAAGCTCGTTTCGACCTTCGAACGTGTTATCACAATGCTTATGTAGACGCGTTTGTCTTTTTGTGCCAAAGATATATACCAGTTTTGGTTCATCTATATAAGCATCTCAAAGTCTACTACAGGTTTAGCAAAACTCGTCAGGGTAGTTTTGCTCAACTTTTTCAGATACAATCATTTTTTTGCATTAGGGTATTTTAGTCAGTGGACATGGTTGAAAGTAGTGATGTATTTCATATGTTGGCTGTTGAGGATAAGTTGGATGGTGCGAATTACCCATTGTGGGATTATATGATGTGTCATGTATTGGTCATAAAAGGACTGTGGAATATTGTGCAGGGTGTTGAAAGATGTCCTATTACACTTGCACACACACATACTAAAACTGATGTAGATGGTGTCAAAGATGGTGATATTCTACAAATTCTCATTTGTGCTACTATTTCTGTTGTGCCTACTGTAGAGCAAATTCATTGGGATGTCAGAGATGCTCATGCACATGCATTGATAGCTTTGTCTGTCAAACGTGCCATTATTCCTCACATTCACTCTTACAGAACAGCTAAGGATGCTTGGGATACACTTACGACATTGTACCAGGCTAGGAATGAATGCATGAGGACTACCTAGAACTTGTTCATACAGATGTTTGGGGACCAAGCAAGGATCCCTCAATCTCTGGATCAAGTTATTATGTATTTTTCATTGATGATTATAGTAGGTGGACTGTATTGTACTTTATGAAGCACAAAGATGAAGTATTAAGTTCCTTTAAAAAGTATCTTGCACTTGTTGAGAATCAAACAGGGAGAAATCTAAAAAGGCTAAGGTCAGATGGAGGAGGTGAGTATATTCTTGCAGGAAAGAGGAATCAAGAGAGAAATTACCACAAGGTATTCTCTGAGCAAAATGGGGTGGCAGAAAAGAGAAATAGATTGATTGTTGAAACAGTTAGGTCAATGTTGAATGAAAAACAATTACCTAACTACTTGTGGGCAGAGAGTGTATCTACTACCACTTATCTTGTAAACAGGTTGCCATCCAAATCTCTCGATGGGATGACCCCATATGAAGCATGGCATGGTAGAAGACCTTCACTTGATCATTGCAGGATCTTTTGATGTGTAGCTTATGTGCACATTCCTTCTCAGATAAGAGGTAAGCTAGACCCTAAGGTAGAGAAGTGCATCTTCATAGGGTATGATCTAAATCAGAAAGGATACAGGTTCTACAATCCTTGAAACAAGGGATTCATGGTTAGTAGGGATGTTGTCTTTGATGAGAATGACTTTTGGTTTGATAGTGAATGCAAGAAAGTAAAACTACCTTATGACTTGGAGGAGGAGTTTCCAAGCCTCACTAAGGAGGAGCCTACTCAGAATGGAGACATAAATTTAGATGATGAGGACATCATAAAGGTTGAAGAGTTCAAAGCATGGAAGTCTAAAGGCAAAGTCAATATGAAGAAATTGGAGGATATACCCGAATCTTCGAACCAAGCAATTAGAAGATCACAAAGGGAGAGCAAGAAGCCAATCAGATATGGCTACGACACTTCCCTTGTTACTAAGAACTATGTTTATCTTGCAAAAGATTTTTCAATTGAAGAACCAACATCATATGAAGAAGCAAAGACCAAGGCAGAATGGAAAGAAGCTATGGATGAGGAAATTGAAGCACTCAAGGAGAGTGGTTCTTGGGAATTAGTACCAAAGAAAGAGTTTATGAAGGTAATTGGTTCTAGATGGATCTATAAGATCAAAAGGAATTCTGATGGGTCAATAAGCAGGTACAAAGCTAGACTTGTGGCTAAGGGTTTTGCACAAACCCAAGGCATTGATTATGAAGAAAACTTCTCACATGTGGCCAAAATGCCAACCATCAGGGTATTGGTAAGTGTGGTTGCATCAAAGAATTGGAACATGTACCAATTGGATGTAAAAAGTGCATTTTCGAATGGCTGAATTTCAGAGGAGTTGTACATGTCTCAACCTTCTGGTTATGAGGACCCAAACAAGGTAACATATGTATGTAAATTGAACAAAGCTCTTTATGGATTGAAGCAGGCACCTAGGGCATGGAACCATAGGTTTTGTCATGAGTAAAGCAGATACTTCTCTATTCATCAAGAGAAGTAATTTAGAGGTAATATACCTATGTGTATATGTTGGATAAAGGTTTTGTCATGAGTAAAGCAGATACCTCTCTATTCATCAAGAGAAGTAATTCAGAGGTAATATACCTATGTGTATATGTTGATGATATCATACTCACAGGTAATGATGCTCATGGCATCAAACAGATCAAGAATCTGATGATAAAGGAGTTCAAAATTAGTGATCTTGGATCACTAAAATATTTTCTTGGACTTGAGTTAGTCTATGCTAACTCTGGAATTTATATTACTCAGAGAAAGTACATACAGGATATGTTGAAGAAGTTTCATTTGTAGGATACCAAAGTTACAAGTACTCCAATGGAGGTAAACCTAAAATTAAGTGCTCATGAAGGTGATCTACTTGAGAACATTGCAGGTTACCAAAGCATAGTGGGAAGCTTGAAAAATGCTACCTTGACAAGGATTGACATTGCTTATGGAGTAAGTGTGCTAATTCAGTTTATATACAAGCCTAGGGCACCTCACTTGGAGGTTGCCAAAAGGATTTTGAAGTACCTTAAGGGTACTCAACATCATGGACTATATTTCCCTTATACATCAGACTTGGACATCAAGATTTATTCAGATGCAGATTGGGCACGATGCAAAGATGATAGGAGGAGTACCTCAGGATACGTATCATTTCTAGGTGATAAGCCAATATCATGGTCATCAAAGAAGCAACCTACTGTTGCTTTATCTTCTACAAAGGCAAAGTATAGAGGATTGGCCAATGCTACTCAAAAGGCCATATGGATTAGATTGTTGTATACAGAATTGGGCTTGCATACTACATCTGCAAAGGTCTTTGGAGACAATACAAGCTCATTACATATTGCAACAAATCCTATTTATCATGCTAGGACCAAGCATATAGAGGTCCACTATCATTATGTGAGAGAGAAGCTATTGAGCAAGGATATTCAGTTAGCATATGTATCAACTAATATGCAATGTGCAGATTTGTTGACTAAAGCATTAGATGGTACAAAACTTTGCAGGTTCAAATCAATGATTGGGGTTCTTAGATTGATAACTAGGGAACCATGTATGTGGTGACTAGCTTACCAGATAGGAGACCGTTGCAGAATAAAGAAGCATAGATAAGGGAGCCCCAAAAAGTTTCAAATTATGGGCATAAATTTTCTTCTTCAAATTTCTATGAAAACCTCATGAAGCCATGTAAATGCACTAGAATAGTCCTCTAGATGCATAAACCCTAGTTATTGTAACATTATCCTTGTAATATAGTAAGAAATTAGTGTTTTTCAATAAAAGTGTCAGTCTCTTGTGTAAAAGGACCAATTTTAGGGCACATGTATATAAGTCACTTAGTGATTCTTGTAAATGACTTTTTTGCCATTGAGAGAATTGAAACTGAATTTCAAATTTGCCTCTTTCCTACTGATTATCTTCTTCTCCAAGAGCTTGTGTGTGTGTTTCATGCTTGAAATGTGTGTGTGGAACTGTTGTTTGTCCCTTCCCATCACTTTTGAACTACTATAATGCGCATGTGAGCCGTGAGGAGTTGTCAAGCAAGTGTTGGTGTTTCTCGCCATTCACTATTTTGCTCATTGCTTGAAGTAGGTTTGTCGATTTGAACAAAAATACCACCATAAGATGCATCTCATTGAGAGATTTGAAGGGAACCCAACCATGTTCAAAGTTCTAAGTTGAGAGAAAAGTTCGAAGTGCTGTGCTGACACTATGAGCACAAAACTTGGAAGGGATACTATTGAAGGTGAGCACATTAACCCTATAACCTCAAGAAATCAAAAGAATGCTCAGAAACGTGATCTAGCACATAATCAGTATCGCGGGGTAAGAGAGAAGGGTTGGAGTGAGTTTTTTGTGTGGTACATGTTGAGATATCAAGCTCAACATGTGATGATCCAGGATGACACGTACCAGTTTTTTGTTTCTCTGAGAGGTATAGTGGTCACACCGGTATATGTCAGGGATACTTCATTGAGCTTTATTAGATTTATCTACCGAGAGTGATGGCACATTTGTTTCTTGCCAGCTCACTCATTCACGGACATTAGGTTTTTCCTTATGTACTGATCTTTATATATTGCACTTGTTGTATTCTTGTTTTTAGGTCATTCTTGTACATTCCTTTTATCATCCAAGAAAGGTAAACAAAAGCTTTCTATTGGTCATAAAACATGTGCAGGTTTGGAAGGCATGATGGAGATTCAAGCGGTTCAGAAAAGAGTCTTGATGAGAAACTTGGATTGCCGTCTGTGAAGACTCCAGGAGTAAGAAGGGCATATGCAGATGATACAAGGTGAAGTGGCCCAGGACCAAGAAGATCTAGGAGGATGAGGAATTCAATACAACGATTGACATATGATAGTTACATGGCTCGTCATTATGCCTACATGACAAAGGTAATACAAGATGCTGAACCTTCTTGCTTTGAAGATGCAATTGGAATTGCAGGTTGGGAAAAAGCGATGGATGAGGAGATGGCTGCACTTTATGGAAATGATACATGGAAGTTGGTTCCATTGCCACAAGGAAAGAAACCCATAGGCTTTAAATGGGTTTACAAGGTAAAGCATTATGTTGATGGTAGCATAAGCAGGTATAAAGCATGATTGGTAGCTAAAGGATATGCAGATACATATGGCATTGATTATGAGGAAACATTCAGTCGTGTAGCTAAAATGTCTACTGTTAGGACACTTGTTGCATTAGCTACAACAAAAGGATGGACTTTGCATCAGATGGATGTGAAGAATGCTTTCCTACATGGTGAGTTACAGGAAGAAGTATATATGGACCAACCACAAGGATATGAAGATTCAAAGCATCCAGAATATATTTGCAGGTTGCAAAAGACTTTGTATGGGCTGAAGCAAGCTCCGTGTGCATGACATGCAAGGATTGTTGATTACTTAACCAGCATTGGGTTTTCTATGTGTGATGCAGATCATTCACTATATGCAACGAAGGTTGATGATGGCATCATGATTGTGGTCATTTATGTTGATGACTTGATTGTAGGTGGTGATAATGAAGAAAGCATCAAAGAGGTAAATCAACTTCTTATGCAGGAATTTGACATGAAAGAGCTTGGTGTGTTGTGCTATTTCTTGGGCATTGAGTTTATACATACAGAAATAGGTATATGGATGTCGCAAAGGCAATATTCCTTGAATATGCTGCAAAAGTATGGTATGGCTGGTTGTAAGACAATTTCTATGCCATTAGATCAGAATTTGAAGTTGGATACTACATCAGGTGAAGCATTGGAAAATGCTACTATGTACAGGAAAATTGTGGGAAGTTTTATATATCTTACAATTACAAGGCCTGATTTAAGCTATATTGTTGGACTTGAAAGTCAGTTTATGTAGGTTCCCAAGAAGCCACATTTGGATGCTCTGAGGCGCACTCTATGTTATGTGAGTGCTACTTTGGATTATGAATTGTTTTATGAAGCTGGTGTAGATTTGTAGTGTTGGCAGTGGTCAGGGCGGTCAAGGACTTACAAGATAAGGGAGTCAACATGAAGGGCCAAGTAGACAAACTAGTCAATGTAGATCTCGCAAATAGGCCCTTAAATTTTCTCAAATATTTCCCAAATAGTGATTCTAGTCACTCCATACCATTGTAAATACTATTCCACCTTTTTCTAGCTCCATTTTGTGCAAGCCAACGAGTCCTTGAGCTTGAGGAGCATTAGAAGTAAGCGAAGGAGAAGAAGGAAACACATATCTTCCCATTACCCATCAGGGGTACACAACCAAAGCAATTCTAGACTCGGGTGCAAGAGTGGCAATTGCTACAACTTCCCTATGGAAGCATTGGGGCAAGCCAACACTCAGGCCAACGAGAATGAAATTGCAGATGGCCGATGGTCACATTGAGAGACCCTTAGGACTGCTAGAAGGAATAACTCTCACTACATGTGGTGTAGAGTTTGAGCATACTTTTGCTATATGTGATTTTAGCAAAAATCATGCGTACGAGATGATTTTGGGAAGACCATTTATGCGGCAGTTGCAAGTGGTGCAGGATTGGGGAACCAATTCCTTGTACTTGCAACACTTAGGTGTCATGACCAAAGTTAATCTCAAGGACTATTCTCATAGAGATGTACCTCCCATCCAATGGAATCCCATCCATAGAGCCAAAGATGACACTCAGTCAGTGCATTCCATAGGATCCGAATCCTCATGGATGCATGAAGACACTCACTTGTGGATGTGTAAAGTAGCAATAGAAGAAGAGAAGAGAGAAAAAGCCAGAGAGATAGGTGCGAAGGAAACCCATAGATCAGTTCAAGACCCGGCCTATGCACCTGTAGTATTTCCTAACGAAGAGTTTGAACCTCACGACTGGGCGGAAATTCTAGCAACAATGGATGTAGCCATCAATGAAGAACAATGGACAACCCATTGTGACGAGGATGGCTATGACATTTCAGTCTTCTCCATAGAGCCAATCATGGGAGATTCGGTTTTAGAAGAATGTGAACCTAGCACTGATGCATTTGAGGATGCAAGTGACTCTGATCTAGAGTCAATCATTATGGACCCGCCTTTTGCATCGGATGAAGAATACTTCTATGAGGTAGAAGTTCATCCTCAGAGACATGAAGAGCTTACAAATGATGTAAGGTTTACCACACAAGTAACTGCTAAGAATGAGAACAAGAAGAGGAAGAAGAAAGAAGTCACACCAGAAGAGGAAGAATCATTGTTTGAGGTCCCTGAAAATTTTAAGAAGTATGAGATAGATGATAGGAGAGTCATGATAAGAATGCCAAAACGTGAGGCGCAGTCAGGGGAAGCCTATGATAACTAACCACCCAGAAAATAGTTGTCGCCATAGAAGAAGGAGAAGGAAGATGCACCTATATAGGGCATGACCTGACGGAAGAAGAAGAGTAGGAGTTGATAGCCTTGCTAAGGGAGTACCGAGATGTATTCACTTGGAGTTACAAGGACTTAAAAGGCGTAGACCCTGACATATGCTCACACACAATTCCCATGACCTCAGATGCCAGACCGTCCAAGCAGAAGCCATACACCTATAACGATAACTACGCTGCTAAGATCAAGGAGGAGATAGATAGGTTGGTAGAAGTTGGATTCATCTATGAGATTGAGCACACTGAGTGGGTATCCCCCATTGTAGTGGTGCCCAAGAAGAATGGAAAGCTACATGTGTGCATTAACTTGAAGAAGGTTAATGCAGCCACTATTCGAGATAACTATCCGCTTCCTATCACAGAACATCTCTTAGAAAGAGTAGCAGGCAACGAAGTGTACAACTTCCTTGATGGATTTTCTGGCTACAATCAAGTAGCCATAGCTCTAGAAGATCAGCATAAGACGGCTTTTGCCATAGAGTGGGGCATATCATGTATTTAAAGAATTCTTGAGGAAGAATTTAGAGGTCTATGTTGACGATCTTTGTGCTCATTCCAACATTAGACAAACACATATACCTGAACTCAAAGAATGGCATATCTACGGACGAGGAAAAAGTGAGAGCTATTGTAGAGCTACCTAGGCCGAGGAATGTCAAGGAAGTACAAGCTTTCATGGGGCATTGTGGTTATTACCGACGTTTTATACACATGTATGCCATCATTGCAAAGCCTCTATATGGACTTCTGACCAATTTTGAGTGGATTGAAGAATGTGAAAACTTCTTCAATGAGCTTAAATGACGATTATGTTCAACACCAATCTTGACCACACCAGATTGGAATAAGCCCTTTCATGTTCACGTGGATGCATCCAATTATGCTATTGGATGTGTACTCGCAAAACCTACTGGTGAAGGTAGTAAGATGGTTCCTCTTACTTATGGAATACGACTTTGAGGTAGTGGTGAGGAAAGGCAAAACTCATTTGAGAGCCGACCATCTCTCTAGGCTCACATCGGGAGAGGCCCCACAAGGAGTATCAGATGACCTTCCTGATGCTTACTTGTTTAATTTGGAAGTTGTACCTCAATGGGCAAAAACATTGGTACCAGTATTGACATATGGACCCAAAGACCCAGTAATAAACCTTGAAGATAGGGAGCTAGTAAAAGCCTAGAAGTACCATATCATGGTAGGGAATATGTACAAGCATATAGATCAGGGAATATTAGCTTGTTGTGTGGAAGAGGATGAGCACGCAAAATGGTTGCAATTAGCACATGTAGGTGCATTAGAGCAACACTACTCTAAGCAAAGAACTTTACAGACACTCGGGAGATTTGGAGTGCACTAGCCTACTATGGAAGCAGATGTACATAAGATGTGTAAAGAATTCCTAGTCCGTCGAACTAGACCACCTGTGGAGCACGCTACCTTGTACCAAGTGTCTCTAATACCAGATTGGAGTGAACCATTAGTAGCCTTCTTGAAGATGAAAACATTCCCTCAAGATATGACCCTGACGAGGCAAAGAAGTTTAGAACAAGAAGCCCTAGACTACTTGCTTATTGGTGATAATCTGTACAAGCGAGGAAAGGATGGATATCTATGGCTATGTGTCCATGAGAGCGAATATCTGAAGATTTTGGAAACTGCTCACCAGGGTGTAGCAGGGGGACATTTTGGACCAGAATGGGTGATCAAGGCTATACTATTTGCTGGTCTTTGGTGGCCAACCCTTCACATGGATGCACATACCTATGTGAAGAGGTGTGATGTCTGTCAACGAACTCAGTATCCTATACGCAAAGATGAGATGCCTTTGAAACCTATGATGGGTGGACGTGCATTCTCTAAGTGGGGAATAGACTTCGTAGGTCCTATTAATTCCCCAGCTAAGGGTTCCCATGCTAAATACATTATTGTGGCCACATATTATCTAACCAAATGGGTAGAAGTAAAAGGTACGACAAAGAACGATGCTGAGATGATTGCTAAGTTCTTATTTGAGAATGTGTTCACGAGATACGGGCTACCTATCGAGCTAGTAAGTGATAGAGGCACTCACTTCTTGAATGAATTTATTGAAATTCTTCTCTAAGAGTTCTTGGTAGTACACAAAAAGTCTGCCCCCTATCATCCACAAGCAAATGGGCAACTTGAAAGCACAAATAAGATTCTATGCAATGTGCTCACCAAATTAGTGAATAATAAACGCTCTGATTGGGACAAACAACTACACCATGTTGTTTGGGCATACAGAGTTGCCTATAAAATGGTACTCCAAGCCACACCCTTTCAGATGGTATTTGGCCAAAATGCAGTGCTACCATTGCACTTCTTGATATCTACATTGAAAGTAGCACAAAAGCATGATTGGACAGGCCATGAGCTCTCCTCTAGAAACTTTGACCTTGAGCAATTAGGAGAAACAAGACCGAGGGCTGCTGCAGGGATATATGCAGCTAAGAAACGACAGAAGGCGTACTTTGATGTCCATGTTAAGGATAAAGCCCTTGAAGGCCGGTGTTGGCAGTAGTCAAGGAACTGAAGGATTCACAAGACAAGGAAGCCTACGAAGGGAGTCGGAGCGAAGAGAAAGCGCAAGCAGACACAGTAGTCAAAGAAGATCTGGCAAGTAGGCCATTTAAATTTTTCAGGCATCAAAGAGTTGGGCACACAAGAAAAAGGAGCAAGTAGGGAGCTCCAGGAAATGTATGTCAAAATGTTAGAAGAAATCCCTGCAAAAATAGTGATTTTCATCACTAAAAACCATTATAAATACCATTTCATATTTTTGTAGCTCCATTTTGTGCAAGCCAAGGAGTCCTTGAGCTTGAGGAGCTTTAGAAGTACCTACCTATCACTTTTCACATTTTTTAGACTCCGTTTGAACCTCCAAATAGGGCAGAGAACCTAATTTTTAACTAGGCCGGACACTAGGTCTGGACAAGGCCAAAACCTAGTCAAAAACTATAAATAGAGCTAGAGAGCTCATTTTTGAGGTTAGCTTGTAATTGATTTGAACTTGTATGAGCTGGTTGAAAGTAATATAAAGAACTCCATTGCTTCTCTCCCTTTGTCTTGCCTTGTGTGCGCATGTGTGTGTATGTGTGTGCATGTTTGTGTGCTTCTCACTCACGCACTTGTGCCTTCACTTGCTCGAGGTCATCATACCATCCTCATGTCTTCCCGGATTGACATTAAAGGAGGTGCTACTCATCACTGAGCTACACCAAATTTTGGCGCCGTTGCCGGGGATCGAGCTTTGAGGACGAGCGTGTGATGGTAAGACGTAGAGTTGAGGCATTGGAGTCATAGGTATTTTCTTCATTTTTATCTATTTTCTTTTGTTTTTATCATCTCCATCATCATCCTCACCATCTCCCACATCCATCTCCATCATCGCGAAAAATTTCAGTTTTTGGTCATATCACCCCACCCATACCATTTCCCTCATTTCACTTGTGAGAGAGAGCGAGAGAGCGTTTGTGTGCTTGTGATTTTTTGTGTTTTTTGAGATTTTCTGCAGGAATCAGCATCCCCAGTAGCTGCACCAGCTTCAGCAGGTAAAAAAATTTGACTGTGCAGGTCCCGAGGTGTTGACCTCTGTCAATCGCGACCGATAGAAAAGTTGACTATTTTGCAAAACAAAGTGTATAACCATGATGTGTAGGCCTAGGGCATCCTAAATGTGTGTTTAAAATTTTGAAATTCCTCAGATTTTTGTCAATCGTGATCGACAAACCACGACAAACACTTGCCGATTGACCTGTCAATCGCGATCGACACGTCAATCGCGACCGACTGAACGAAACTATACCACCACTGAACGAGAGGGATTAGGCATGGTATATGCAGTTAAAAAGTTTAGACACTATTTGCTTGCAAATAAGTTTAAATTTTTTACTGATCATCAAGCACTGTTGTACTTGGTAAACAAGCCATGCAATACAGGTAGATTAGTAAGATGGTTTCTCTTACTAATGGAATACGACTTCGAGGTTGTGGTGAGGAAAGGGAAGACTCACTTGAGAGCAGACCACCTCTCTAGGCTCACATCTGGAGAAGCCACACAAGGAGTATCAGATGACCTTCCTGATGCTTACTTGTTTAATTTTGAAGTTGTACCTCAGTGGGCTAAGCCATTAGTGCCAGTACTGACCTACGGGCGTAATCACCCAATCATAAACACTCAAGATACAGAGGTAGTAAAAGCCCAGAAGTACCATATCATGGCAGGAAGTATGTACAAATAGACAGATCAAGGGATATTGGCTTGTTGTGTGGAGGAGGATGAGTACGCTAAACGGTTGCAATTGGCACATGTAGGTGCATTAGAGCAACACTACTCAAAACAACGAACCCTACAGACACTAAGGAGACTCGGAGTGCATTGGCCTACTATGGAAGCTGATGTACATAAGATGTGTAAAGAATGCCCAAATTGTTGCACTAAACCACCTGTGGAACATGCCACTCTTTATCAAGTGTCCATAGTGCCAGATTGGAGTGAACCATTAGTAGCCTTCTTGAGGACGAAAACATTCCCTCCAGATATGACCCTGACGAGACAAAGAAGTCTAGAACAAGAAGCCCTAGATTACTCAGTCATTGGTGATATTCTATACAAGCGTGGTAAAGATGGTTACCTGAGACTATGTGTCCATGAGACTGAATATCTCAAGATCTTGGAAACTGCTCACCAAGGTGTAGCAGGAGGACACTTTGGACCAGATCGGGTGATCAAGGCAATACTATTTGCGGGCTTCTGGTGGCCGACCCTTCACATGGATGCGCATACCTATGTGAAACGGTGTGATGTTTGTCAGAGAACTCAGTATCCTATACGCAAGGATGAGATGCCACTGAAACCTATGCTGAATACATCATTGTTGCCACAGACTATCTAACAAAGTGGGTAGAGGTAAAATCTATGACAAAGAACGATGCTCAGACAACTGCTAAGTTCCTATTTGAGAATGTGTTTGCAAGATACGGGCTACCTATAGAGCTGGTAAGTGATAGAGGCACTCACTTCTTGAATAAAGTTATTGAAAATATGCTCCAAGAGTTCTTGGTAGTACATAAGAACTTTGCCCCCTATCACCACAAGCTAATGGCCAGGCTGAGAGCACAAATAAGATCCTATGCAATGTGTTGACTAAATTGGTGAATAATAAACGCTCTGATTGGGACAAACAGCTACACCATGCTGTTTGGGCATACCGAGTGGCCTATAAAACGGTACTCCAAGCCACACCCTTTCAGATGGTATTTGGTCAAAATGCGGTGCTACCTCTGGACTTCTTGATTCCCACATTTAGAGTAGCACAGGAGCATAAGTGGACGGGTCATGAACTCTCTTCGAGAATTTTGGACCTCAAACGATTAGGTGAAACAAGACTAAGAGCTGCAGCAGGAATATATGCAGCTAAGAAAAGGCAGAAGGCGTATTTTGATGCTCATGTGAAGGATAAAGGATTGAAAGCAGGGGACCTAGTTTTAGTCTACACTTTGAAGCAACATGCAAGAAAATTAGAGAAACGTGGCTATGGACCTATGATCATAAATAGGATCTCAACGAGTGGAGCAGTACAACTAGCCACCTTAGAAGGTGATATTCTTCCGAGCTACATCAGCGGGTGCAGAGTCAAGTTGTATCAGGAACCTCTCACAGAAGAAATGCTCAGTCGACTCAACACTGCTAAGAAACGCAAAGAAGAAGAAAAACGAGTTCAAGGAGAAGCTCAAGCAGAAGCTTTAGAACGCATCAGAAGGATGAAGTTGAGACGACAGGGTAGGGATCAACCTAGGATAGGTGCCTATGAGGATCTAGGATATCATGTGGCAATGTGTGAAGTCTCAGGAATAAGTCCCCAAAGAATAATAGATCGACGTCCTTTTGTGACCTTAGAGATAGGACAAGGAGTTAGTGCAAAAATTGTGCGAGCATTGATTGACTCAGGTGCAGCCACTAGTGTGGTGAGACTTTCTTACTGTCGAGAATTGAAATTAAAAGTCAATCCTATAGAAGCATATCTCAAAGGATTCCGAGGTGTGGAAACCCCTTGCGTGGGCGAGGTGGGAATTCCCCTCTCCATTCAAGATGTTCCAATGACAGTTAAGGTACTAGTGTGTCAAGATGAGGATCTCACTGAGCCTCTAGTCTTGGGTCAAGACTGGATCTATGACCATGCAGTCAACTTAAACCTAAGAAGTGGACTTCTTCAGGTATGGGTATATCAGAGTCGAATTACAGTTGAGTTAGATAATGGAGCACTCAAGGAACTAGGAAAGGCACAGACTCCTGGTCCTTCCAGGGGTACACATGAAGTTGACCATGCTGTTCTTGTCCAAAGCTATGTGATGCAGAGGAATGGTGATCTCAATAAAGGAGTCAAGGACTCAACGGAACTCCCTTCTTTTCCAAAGGCCAGAGGGAGGCAGCAACCACAGGCAGATCAATTACTGAAGACTACCTATGCTGGAGACCAAAAGAACATGCAAAGCAGAATGACTCAGCCATTGAAACAATTGTGGGTGCGAAAAGGCGAGCGGCCTATTACAGTCAAGCGACAACAATCATCTCAACTTCCTATTAGTAATCAACGACATGATACTAATAAGAAGACTTCCAAAACTTCTTTTGAGAAAGTGAAATCTATCTGGGTGCCCAAGAAGTCGATGAAGGCTGGCCCACAATCAAGACAAATTTGGGTGCCTAAGACTTGCTTGCGGGCTCAGCTAGTCCCGCACGAATCACATCATACACGACAGGGTTCACTCACTCAAGGAGCCGTAACCCACTCTTGTTTAATACGCACGAACACACAGTTGCCCAGAAGCACGCACAGACTCACTTGTAAATGGGTCCCAAAAACGCCTCATTCCCAAGCAGACATACTCATAAAGCCCTCCAGAGTCTCCACTAAACCAAAACCGAAAGCCATCCATTGTGTTTGGCAGCTGTAGCTCAGTGATGAGTAGCACCTCCTTTAATGTCAATCCGGGAAGACGTGAGGATGGTATGAAGACCTCAAGCAAGTGAAGGCACAAGTGCATGAGTGAGAAGCACACTAACATGCACACACACGCGCACACACAGTCAGACAAAGAGTGAGAAGCAATGGAGTTCTTAGATTACTTTCAAAAAGCTCTTACAAGTTCATATCAATTACAAGCTAACTCCAAAAATGAGCTCTCTAGCTCTATTTATAGTTTTTTACTAGGTTTTGGCCCTGTCCAGACCTAGTGTCCGGCCTAGTTAAAAATTAGGTTCCAGGGCCAATTCGAGGGCTTAAACGGAGCCTAAAAAATACAAAAATTGATATGTAGGTACTTCTAAGGCTCCTCAAGCTCAAGGACTCCTTGGCTTGCACAAAATGGAGCTACAAAAATATGAAATGGTATTTACAATGATTGTTAGTGATAAGAATCACTGTTATAAAGATGTTAATTTGGAAAAATTTGAAGGGCCTATCTACCAGATTTGCGTCGACTGCTTTGTCTACTCAATCCTTCACCTCGCTCTGACTCTCTCCGCTGCCTTCCTTGTCTAATCAGTCCTTGGGTGCCCATACTGCTCTCAACACCCCCCCTCTCTCGCGTCTGTCGTCCCTGACAGACCCTTGTTGCTAGGAGTGTTGGATGTAATATTCCGCAACCTGAGTGGGAAGCTGATGTTCTTGTATGCGTAGTCCTCTGGCCAAGTCTGTCATCATACGATCCCAATCAATTGGTCCTGGAATGTCCGGATGTGGCAGACGTAACTGATTTGCATGGATCGCTTGTTCTACTGCGAATAGATGTAGCAAATGTGTGGGTCTGGGAATGAAAATTTCTAAATGATATTCCCAGAATCCCGTAGAGAACATTTCCTCAAATGTCTGCTTGAAGCATGCGGGTAAGTACTTTATTCGTGCATGCCAGGCAAAGATTATAGTAACCGAGGGAGTCTGGCTCATGTCGTAGACTAAATCCTTGTTACCTTGAGAGAATCCAGGGGCAGAGATGTATGGAGCTTGTACATTCCGAAAGGTTTTGAAGACAATGGTCATGAGCTCGAATATCTTCATACACATTTTCGTTGCTATGTCGAGTACATTATTTAGACGTGTAGACCAGTGCCGAATTGTTGATATCATGTAGGCTACGGTTGGGGTCCCTCGAGGTGGAGCAAAATATGGATAGTTAACCCAAGCCGAGCATTCTTTATTGTTGCATACCTTGATCGCAAATGCTTGCCAAGATCTTCGATGTACCATTGGGCAATAGCATGGATTATACTTGATATACAGTGGCATGGTTGCCCAGGTGCTCATCATCTCAGGGTAATCGGTTAGTAGACGTGCACGCCAATTAGGCTGGAAAATCGAGCCCGCACGCGCATCTATCGGTAAGTCCTCTGGCTCAAATTGAGTGGCAAATGTGGGCTCCTTCCCTGTATGTCTTTTAACTTCTGCATGATAATCATGTAGCAAGACAAAATAAGGCATGTATTGTGACTCTGATGTTGTGATTAACCGTTGGTGGGATAGGTTCTGAAAGTAAGAAGACCGAAGGATAGTTTCTTCCAGATTTGTGAGAGATTGCATTTGCATAGCAACGCGATCATCATGTGTCTTACCCACTTTCTTGACCCTTTTGACCCAATCTGGAACTTGAATTTCTAAAGTGTCCTGTCCTTCCTCTGTAGTCCGACCACCGGGTGTTGGCATTGGCTCGTACAGCTCTTCATAGTTGTCATCGACGGGGATTTCCACGACTGTTTCAAGTTCTGGTTCTTCAGTGGGCGAGGGTGGCCTTTCATATGGTAAGAGGCGTGCTTGGAGTTCTGCCACCTGTTTTCAGAGGGTCTCTACTTCTTCTGTAGAGTGTTGCAAGATTACCGGCTCCTGTTGAGCTATGGGGGCACTGGCTATCTATTTCTTTAGGTCTGCACATTCAGTCTCTAACTTTTCATATGACTCCAAGAAATTTGCATGCTCCTCAAGTAAGATGCGAATATCTTCCGATGGGACTGCTCTATACTTGGTAGGGCTAATGGTTGCTCCTGCAGTTCCTTCCATAGCCGCTTCAAAGTTGTCTTGGTTTTGTTGTTGAAGCCTCTTGTTCTCTTCTAGTGCTGCTTCCATATGCTTCCTTAATAGCCCAAGGTTGCGTCTGAGTGTAGCATTAGATATCATTTGCGCTTGGAGCACTGTTTCTAGTTCCTTGACTGCTTGATCATCTACTGTTGATGTCTTTGATTCCAATTCGGAGTGAGCCTGCTATAAGGTGGTATGCTCGGTTAGGAGCGTTTGGTAATCAGCTTCAAGAGTGGTGACTCTAGCTTGCAGACGTTGAGATTCTGCCTGGAGGGCAGCAGTGCGTTCTTCCAATTGATGGTATTCTTGTTGTAGTTGATGTGCACACTGAAGTAATGTATTGAACGTGCTATTTACATTATGAGATGCAAGGGGAAAAGTTTGGAATGCTGGGGAGGTGGGATTGGGGAGGGAGGTAGTGAATGTTGTGTGTGCCAATGATGTGGTGAGTGGTGAGGTGGGGGGTAAGGGAGGGGGAGATGGTGGAATCGTGGGGAGAGGTGCTGTGGTGGGTGAAATGTCCATTGGGTCAGACAGAGTGGTGTGTACAGGGGCTACCATGTAGGTGGGTATGGTAGGTGAAGTGAGTGTGGTGTTCGTGTAAATTGATGTCGTTGCGAACAGCGGGGAAATGTGCCTCTGAAACATTGGAGAGCGGATGAACTGCTCCACAAAGGACGGGTATTGGGGTGGTGAGGTCAGGTTGAAAGAGGTGTAGGGGCCAGATGGGAAGTGAGGGTCATGGAATGGAGGTACCCGTATTGGGGAATAGGCTGGGAAACACAGGGTGCCTTCGGTGGGTGCTGGGTTTCCAACCACACTTGGAATTATGGGATGGCCAATTATGGGTTCGGAGGGTAGAAGGGTTGAAGTGTACAAGGGATTGGTGACGAAAGAGAAGAGGGTGTCTTGTGAGGTGGGTTCTCGAAAGGAAAATGATGTGACTGAGGGTGGGTTATAAGTGAAGGTAGAGGTGATGACTGGCGTTTCTTCCATGGTGGGAGGTGGTGGTGGGGTTGGAGAAGGTGGTGATGGGGGATGCTGGGGTGAGATGGGTGATGTCTGAACGAAGGTTTCGGTAGAGAGGTCAATGGTGGTGGTGGGGGTAGCTGTGGCTTCAATGGTTACCTCTTGTTCTGTGACGGGCATCCTGATAGTCTTACCTGCTCGTGGTAATGTGTCGACTCTACGTTTGTCATACCTCACAGACTGACGGACTGCAGTGTGGACAGCCTCCGGAACTCCTAAAGACTCTGACACTAATTTGAGGGTGTCAATGAAATGTTGATCCACCCCATCATCTGATAGCATTTCTTGCATCAAAGCTTGACCTGACACAAGAGAGAGTTGATGCCTTTCTTGCACTGCTTTGATTGTGTCGTATAACCTTTGTAGTTGAGCTGTATATGTAGGTGCACCTACAATTTCTAGCACTTCTTGTTGCTCATCATGATGCTCTTGATCATAATCCTCCTCATCTTCCTCCTGTTCTTCATCTTCATCATCCTCTTCATCCACTTCCACTGTGGTGGCAGGTACTTGGGCGGTTGTTGCTTGCGTTTGCACATTCTCCACTTGTTGTGCCTCTTCTGCCTCGAGCTCTACATCCTGTAATAATTGTTCGAAATCTTCATTCGTGAGTTCTTCCAAAGGTGCACCACTGGGAAATTCAAGATCGGTTGGGATGGGAGGGAATATCAAGGTAGAGCCGTCGGTGCTGTGTCTTGGAAGTCGGAGTGTGAATGGTCGGACTCTTCGGGGTGGAGGGGTGACGTCTGGTGTTAGGGTGGCTCCACGTGGTTGAGCACAAGGGACTTGGACAGTACCTCTCATCTTCTTAGAAGGGGGTCCAGTGGATGTCCTGCCTCTAAACTGCTCTACACGATTCCACATTAGGGCCCGTTGAATAGGGATGTCATAAGCCAAACACCTATAAATGATTCTCGTCAGAGCACAGCAACCATATAAAACCTGTTTCCGCGGCCATCGTTTGTGAGCTAGGTGTATCTGATCAATTATCCAGTGGGGTAAGTTGATGGTGAGGCTCTGTGTCTCTGCCAGATACAAACTAAACCAAATCTTTTTGGGCGGCATGGTGAATCTATCTTGGGTAGGAAAAGCAAAGTGTTGCATGCACATGCGAAGGTGTATTGCAACATTAGGCGTCATGGACACCATGTCCTTGAGTTTGGTGAGGCTTCGATTCTTCATGTAATCAGGCACTAGGGTCTCCTTCTCTGTAGGAATATGCATTCCGCGCATATCTAGGGCCTCTCTCACCAAGTTGTTTGATAGCCTGAACCTCTTGAGCTCATTCCCCTTTGTCAGAGATGGAATCACAAATGAGCTTGCACCTTTTGGGTTCTTGTTTGGAGTCAAGGTGTTGATGAGATAGTAGCATCGCATGAAGTCAGGCTTTGGGAGCCGTGCACTAAAATATGCATTCAATCCTACCTTCTCCCATACCGAACGTAGACCTTCTGCATTTTGTAACTTCTCGAATTCTCTTGTAAAGAAATGGTATTTGCCTTGCTTCCCATTAAAGTCCAACTCTGATTCCCATAGGTATGCTCCCTCTCCCAAGGGTCCTGCCACTTCACTAAACCAGTGGGAAGTTTTTCCTACGGGCATGGTATGGCCACTGGGAGGGCCCGCTATAGGTATGATTTTGATGGCCTGCAATTCTTCTGGTCTTACGTTTGTTTCAGGTAGAACAGGTAAACTGTCTAAGTCCACCACTTGCTGGCTTGTTTCTGTTTGAGAGCTAGTTCCTGCTGCCTCAGCCATGTTGAAAACTTCGCAGCTTGTTCTATGAGAATATACGAATAAATGTTAACATTGCAATGGACACAAAAATGACACTGTGTCCCCTGTTACAACATTAACATGAGGTTCGAGAGAGGTTAGGGGGTTGGTAAGTGCTCGGTGCTTGTGTGTGTAGTTAGGAATTGGGTAGATCTAAGAGCTAAGCGGAATGATGTGGTGTGAGAGTGAAGTAGTTAGTAGGTGGACATGGATTTACAATTGAGGTCCGGGGGTTTATTACAAGGTTTAGGTTGCCAAATGCAATGGATAGGTTTTGATTTTGACTTTGTGGAGGCTCTGGAGTGTGATAGGGTATTTACTTGAAAAATGGGGCTTTTTAGGGACCCATTTACAAGTGATTCTACTTGTGCTCATGGAAGAATACGTGTTAGTGCGTGATGTGTAAGACTGGGCCTCAGATGTTCGCGTGAGTGAAACATGTTGTACAGGGTTTGGCCTTGGTGTAGTTATTTGAGCCCGCAAGCAAGCCTTAGGCACCCAGATTTGTCGTGATTGTGGGCTGGCCTTCATTGACTTCTTGGGTACCCAAATAGACTTTACTTTCGCAGAAGAATTGTCGAGTTGTTGATTACTAATAAGAGGTTTAGGCCGTGGTGTTGGCCTGGTCGGAATAGGGTGTTCGCCTTTTCGCCTCCATACTTGTTTCATCGGCTGAAACAATCTGCTTTGCTCCTTTTTTTGGCCTCTAGTATAGGTAGTGTTCTGCTTCTTCTGTATTTGATCTGTCGTTGGCTGCTGCATCCTTCTGGCCTTTGGGAAAGAAGGGAGTACCGTTTTATTCTTGACTCCGTTGTTGAGACAATCCTCTTTCTGCATAATACATTTTTGGACAAGAATAGCATTGTCAACTTCATGTGCACCCCTAGAAGGACCAGGAGTTCGTGCCTTACCTAGTTCCTTGAGTGCCTCATTTTCCAATTCAACTGTAATTCGACTATGATTTACCCATACCTGAAGAAGTCCACTTCTTAGGTTTAGGTTGACCGCATGATCATAGATCCAGTCCTGACCCAAGACAAGAGGCTCGGTGAGGTCCTCATCTTGACACACTAGTACTTTGATTGTCATTACTTCGTCTTGAATATAGAGGGGAAGTTCCACCTCGCCCATGCAAGGGGTTTCCACACCTCCCAATCCTATGAGATATGCTTCTATAGGATTAACAGTTAATTTCAACTCTTGACAGTAAGACAATTTAACAGCACTAGTGGCTGCACCTGAGTCAATCAAGGCTCTTACAGTCCTTGCACCCTTTCCTTGTCCTATATCTAAGGTCATAAAAGGACGTCGATCAATTATCCTATGGGAGCTGATACCTGAAACTTCACACATAGGCACGTGATATCCTTGATCTGCATATGCATCTGGCACAGGTTGCTCTCTACCTTATCTTCTTAATTTCATTCTCCGTATGCGCTCTAAGGCTTCTGCTTGGGCTTCTTCTCGAATTCGCTTTTCTTCTTCTTTGCGTTTCTTAGTAGTATTGAGTTGACTTAGCATTTCCTCTGTGAGAGGTTCTTGATACAGCTTGACCCTGCATCCGCTTATGTAGCTCGGAAGAATATCACCTTCTAAGGTGGCTAGCTATACTGCCCCACTCGTTGAGATTCTATTAATGATCATGGGTCCGTAGCCTCTCTTCTCCAGTTTCCTCGCATGTTGTTTCAACGTGTATACTAGTACTAGATCGCCTGCCTTCAAACCTTTATCCTTAACGTGGGCATCAAAGTATGCCTTCTGTCGTTTCTTAGCTGCATATATCCCTGCAGCCGCTCTCAGTCTTGTTTCTCCTAATCGTTCAAGGTCAAAAAGTCTTGAGGAGAGTTCATGACCCGTCCATTCATGCTCTTGTGCTACTTTCAGTGTTGGTATTAAGAAGTCTAATGGTAGCACTGCATTTTGGCCAAACACCATCTGAAAGGGGGTGGCTTGGAGGACCGTTTTGTAGGTGACTTGGTATGCCCAAACAGCATGGTGTAGCTGTTTGTCCCAATCAGAGCGTTTATTGTTCACTAATTTCGTCAACACATTGCACAGAATCTTGTTGGTGCTCTCAGCTTGGCCATTTGCTTGAGGGTGATAGGGGGCAGACTTCTTATGAACTACCAAGAATTCTTGGAGTAGCTTTTCAATCACTTCATTCAAGAAGTGAGTGCCCCTATCACTTACTAGCTCTATAGGTAGCCCATATCTTGTGAATACATTCTCAAACAAGAATGTAGCAGTTTTCTGAGCATCATTCTTTGTCGTGGCTTTTACCTCTACCCACTTTGTTAGATAGTCTGTGGCAACAATGATGTATTCAGCATGTGAACCCTTAGCTAGGGGATTAATAGGACCAACAAAGTCTATTCCCCACTTAGAGAATGCACGTCCACCCATCATAGGTTTCAGTGGCATCTCATCTTTGCGTATAGGATACTGAGTTCGCTGACAGACATCACACCGTTTCACATAGGTATGTGCATCCATGTGAAGGATCGGCCACCAGAAGCCCGCAAATAGTATTGCCTTGATCACCCGATCTGGTCCAAAGTGTCCTCCTGCTACACCTTGGTGAGCAGTTTCCAAGATCTTGAGATATTCACTTTCATGGACACATAGTCTCAAGTAACCATCTTTACCACGTTTGTATAGATTATCACCCATGAGTGAGTAATCCTGGGCTTCTTGTTCTAAACTCCTTTTCCTAACCAGAGTCATGTCTGGAGGGAATGTTTTCATCCTCAGGAAGGATACTAGTGGTTCACTCCACTCTGGCACTGTGGACAGTTGATAAAGAGTGGCATGTTCCACAGGTGGTTTAGTGCAACAGATTGGGCATTCCTTGCACAACTTTTGGACATCAGCCTCCATAGTAGGCCAATGCACTCCGAGTCTCCTTAGTGGCTGTAGGGTTCGTTGCTTTGAGTAGTGTTGCTCTAATGCACCTACATGTGCTAATTGCAACCATTTAGCGTACTCATCCTCTTCCACACAACAAGCCAAGATCCCTTGATCTGTGTGTTTGTACATACTTCCTGCCATGATGTGATACTTTTGGGCTTTTACTACCTCTCTATCCTGTGTGTTTATTACTGGATGGTTAGGCCCGTATGTCAATACCGGTACCAATGGCTTAGCCCACTGCAGTACAACTTCCAAATTAAACAAGTAAGCATCAGGAAGGTCATCTGACACTCCTTGTGGGGCTTCTCCAGATGTGAGCCTAGAGAGATGATCCGCTCTCAAGTGAGTCTTCCCTTTCCTTACTACAACCTCGAATTCATATTCCATTAGCAAGAGAAACCATCTTACTAATCTTCCTGTATTACATGGCTTGTTCACGAGATATAACAATTCTTGGTGGTCAGTAAAAAATTTAAACTTGTTTGCAAGCAAATAGTGTCTAAATTTCTTAACTACATATACCATGCCTAAGCCTTCTCTCTCTGTAGTGGTGTAATTTCGTTCAGCTGCATTCAATTGTCTACTGGCATAGGCAATCGGGAGATCCATATTACCTTCACCAGTAGGGTGTGCGAGTACACATCCAATAGCGTAATTGGATGCGTCCACATGAACATGGAATGGCTTGTTCCAATCTGGTGTGGTCAAGATTGGTGCTGAACATAATCTTCGTTTAAGCTCCTGGAAGGAATTCTCACATTCATCAGTCCAATCAAAGTTAGTCAGAAGTTTATACATGGGCTTTGCAATGACAGCATACATGTGAATGAACTGGCGGTAGTAACCACAATGTCACATGAAAGCTTGTACTTCCTTGACATTCCTTGGCCTAGGTAGCTCTGCTATGGCTCTCACTTTCTCTTCATCAGTGGATATGCCATTCTTTGACACTATGTGTCCTAGAATCTTGCCTTGCCTAACCATAAAGACGCACTTTTCTGGGTTTAGGCAGACTTGATATTCTCTACATTTGTCAAAGATTTGTCTGAGTTCAGGAATATGGGTTTGTCTAATGTTGGAATGAGCACAAAGATCATCAACATAGACTTCTAAGTTTTTTCTCAGGAACTCTTTAAATACATGGCACATTAGCCTTTGGAAGGTAGCTGGTGCATTGGTAAGCCCAAATGGCATTACTCTAAAGGCAAAAATGCCCCATTCAGTGGCAAAAGCCATCTTATGCTGATCTTCCGGAGCTATGGCTACTTGATTGTAGCCCGAAAATCCATCAAGGAAGCTGTACACTTCCTTGCCTGCTACTCTTTCCAAGAGATGTTCTGTGATGGGAAGCGGATAGTTATCTCGAATTGTGGCTGCATTGACCTTCTTCAAGTTAATGCATACATGCAGCTTTCCGTTTTTCTTGGGCACCACTACAATGGGGGATACCCACTCAGTGTGCTCAATTTCATAGATAAATCTAGCTTCAACCCGTCTATCTATCTCTTCCTTGATCTTGGCAGAGTAATTATCGTTATATGTGTATGGCTTTTGCTTAGAAGGTTTGGCATCCGAGTTCATGGGGATAGTGTGTGAGCATATGTCTGGATCAACACCTTTCAAATCCTTGTAACTCCAAGCGAATACATCTCTGTATTCCCTTAGCAAGGCTATCAATTCTTGCTCTTCGTCTTCCGTCAGGTCATGTCCTATGTAAGTGCATCTCTCTTCTCCTTCCTCTATGGCTACCACTATTTTCTTGGTGGTCTCTTTGTTATCATAGGCCTCCCCTGATTGCGCCTCTCGTTTAGGCATTCTGATCATGACTCTCCTGTCATCTATCTCATACTTCTTAAAATTTTCTGGGACCTCAAACAAAGATTCTTCCTCTTTTGGTGTGACTTCTCTCTTCTTTTTTTTCTTTCCTTCTTCCTTCGGGGTCACATGTGTGGCTAGTCTTACATCACTTGTAAGCTCTCCATACCTCTGGGGTTGAAATTCTACTTCATGGAAGTATTCTTCATCTGATGCAAAAGGTGGGTCCATAATGATTGACTCTAGATCGGAGTCACTCGCATCCTCAAATGCATCAGGGTTAGGTTCACATTCTTCTAACACTGCCTCTCCCATGATTGGCTCTATGGAGAAAACTGAAATGTCATAGCCATCCTCATCACAGTGAGGTGTCCATTGTTCTTCATTGATGGCTACATCCATTGTTGCTAGGATTTCTGCCCAGCCGTGGGGTTCAAATTCTTCGTCAGGAAAGGCTACAGGTGCATAGGTTGGGTCTTGAATTGATCTATATGTTTCTTTTGCACCTACCTCTCTGGCTTTCTCTCTCTTTTCTTCTTCTACTACTACTTTCCACATCCATAAGTGGGTGTCTTCATGCATCCATGAGGATCCTGACCCTATGGAATGCACAGATTCCGTATCATCTTTGGTTCTATGGATGGGATTCCATTGGATAGGAGGGACATCTCTATGAGAGTAATCTTTGAGATTTACTTTGGTCGTAACACCTAAGTGTTGTAGGTACAAGGAGTTGGTTCCCCAATCCTGTACCACTTGCAACTGTCGCATAAATGGTCTTCCCAGAATCATCTCATAGGCATGGTTCTTGCTAAAGTCACATATGGCGAAAGTGTGCTCAAACTCAACACCACAAGTAGTGAGAGTTATTCCTTCTAGCAAGCCTAAGGGTCTCTCTATGTGACCATCAGCCATTTGCAATTTCATTCTTGTGGGCCTGAGTGTTGGCTTGCCCCAACGCTTCCATAGGGAAGTGGTAGCAATTGCAACACCTGCGCCTGAGTCTAGAATGGCCTTGGTGGTGTATCCTTGATGGGTGATAGGAAGATATGTGTTTCCCTCTTCACCCTCACTCATGTCTCCTATCTTGTCCAATGGTATTTCTGGCACTGTTTTCTGGGATCCTACCTGGGAACGAGGTTTGCTATCTCTGATACTTGTTTGGCTACATGTTTCCATAGCTCTGGCCTTACTTTGAGTAGCTCTTCTAAGGTGAGGTTACACTGTACTTTAGTGTTTTTCACTACCTCTGTGTTCCTAGGTATGATCGAGTCTTCGTTTCTTACCATGACCGTGGGTGCTCTCATACAAGTAGACTTAGCTTCCCATGGGCCTGTGAAGTGGGGTAATTCTTGTAAAGAATTAGACTCAAAGTCTAGTCTTTCCTGAGATTGGGTGCTCTCCTGCTCCTCATAAATGGATGGGATGTCTTGTGGGAATTGGTCGTGTGCATCATCCACAAGTTCAATAGGAGGTGGGACTTCACTCTCTTTAGCCCATTTGTGTTCTTGAATCTCGCGTAGGAATTCTGGTGTGAACCGATTCATAGAAGATGATGTGTCTAGCTCTGTAGAGTTAGGCACATAGGCTTCAAGCACATAGGCTTCCTAGGCAGAAAGACCTGCTCCTTTACTTGCCTTGTCCTTATGTTGAGAGGTGGGTTCCTTTTCTGACTGTGCAATTAGCTTCTCTATTCTTTCTAATAGTCCATCAAAGTGCAACTGTGCCTTCGCTGAACTAGAGATGTTAAATAGGCGACTATCTTCAAACATGGTTTGAGCCAATTCCACCATCTTAGCACAAATTTTAGTTCGTTCAAGTTCTAGTTCTGCTCTAGGGTAACACTTTTCATGATCAGTTACGTTTGGCCCTTCTTGGATTCTGGCCTGATATGCTTTAAGCATCATATTTAGGTCCTCGGGAGTGGGATCTGCTAGGACTGATCCTACTCTTGGGGGTGGTGGGTTTAGGTGAGGCGGGTTGGAAGATGGCGGTTCGGATGGAGTTGGGAATCGTGGAGGTGGGGTAGTGTGAGAGGGAGTTTGAGATGTGATTTTAGTTATCCTGGCCTTTGTTTCTCTGAGGCTTTCCTCGAGTTCACTCATCTTTTTTGCCCATTGCCTTTTCATTCTTTCACGACTATCTCTCCAAGCTCTAGTCCTTTTCTTTATCCTGCTCTCTGTTTCACTAACATCTGGGCTCTTTTCCTGGCCTACCCCTTGGTTTTGCTGCAATGCTTGAGCTCTAGTGACTACCTGTATGGGTGTAGTGGAAGTGACACTTCTTGTGGAATCCACCACTAACCCAATAACGTTAATAGGAGTGATTTTTGGCATATTATTAGGATTCTTAGGGCAGTCTCGTAAGAGATGATCCTTTCCACACTCTTGGCAAAAGCCCTGAATCGTCACTGACTGGGGTTGTGTAGGTGGAGGCAAGGGACAATCACGAATGAGATGATCTCCCTGACATCTGTAGCATGGTCCTCTAGGGAATGGCGGTCTTGCCTGCCTAGGTTGAGGTCTAGGGTTGGGGTTTGCATACATGACGTTTCTGTAATCTGACTCCCAACTAGGTTCATTTGGCTCTTCACTATAGTAGGACTCACCATGTTCAGGAGACTGCATGTAGTAGGCCTGGGGACTATCAATATGTGTAGAATCAAAGCTATGGTTACTCGGGTCACTTTCTGAAAGTAATGGAGTCACTGGGACTATGGCTCTATTCACATTTTCTTCTGCAGCTGCATACTTTACTGGAATCACATTAGTAGGAGCAGGTGGTTGTTGTGCTAGCACTGGCTGGGGTCTCAGTTGGGCCTGATATTGCGGTTGGTAGTTTTGCTGAGGCCTAGTATACTGCTGAGGTGGGTACTGGTTCTGGTATCTTCCTTGTTGAGGGTATGGTTGTGGGTACGTCTGCCTAACGGTTTGCTTATTGTAGGGGCAATCTTGTGCGGTGTGATTGGTGTACCTCCGTTCTATGGTGCAGTACTGGCTACTAGGATTTACTTGGGGTTGAGCCATAATGGGACATACATTCGCCATGTGGTCGCCACCACAAGTATAGCATCTTTTCACAGGGGCAAACCTTGGGATCTGTTTACTAGTTCAACTTGATTGATGCCTATCGTTGCCCTGACTTACTCCTATCACTAGTCGTTCTTAGCCTAAGCTAGGAATTGACAGAGGGGGTTGAAAGTTTCCAATCTTTTGTTTCCTGCTTGGTTGCCCTTGAATGCCCAGGAAGTGTGTTCCCAAGCTTGCACTTACACTTTCTTAGAACGCCTTTCAACGCTCTCAATAGATCTATAAGAGTTCCAAAGTTAGCTTTAAGATTTAAATTACAAAGACAGAACCAATGATTCTCATTCCTGTAGCACAAATACTAATTTGCATAGTGATTTTTAGGAAAACAATTCTTAAGACCCCTGACTTTGATCCCCCTAGGTATGGTCAACTTCAAAATACCCTAGTATATGCCACGAGCTTTCCAACAAGCCCTAGAGCTCAAAAAATGGATTTCATATGAAAAAGTTATGACCGTTCAGGGTTCTAGGGTTAAGACAGGGTTCAAACAGGATCACTGTGCAACAGGTTTTCCCCAAGTTGTTTTCCTATGGCCTCCTTATGTGCTCTAGAGTAAAATGTTCATGCCCAAAATTAGCCAAACTCTTCAAATTAAAAACCCTAAAAAATTGGCTGTCAATCGTGATGGACAGGGCAATCAATCGCGATGGACAGGAGTCGATCGCGACGGACAGGTGTCGATCGCGACGGACAAGCAGTCGATCGCGACGGACAGAGCTGTCAATCGCGACGGATTGAAATTTTGCAAATTTTTCAAAAATTTTTGTGGAAATGTGGTGTGCAGGGTCTCTAGTCCACTGTGGTGCACTCAAATTTACCAAAAGGTGAAAATATCTGTCAATCACGACGGATAGGCAATCGATCTTGACGGACAGGTAGTCGATCGCGACGGATAGGCAGTCGATCGCGACGGACAGGCAGTCAATCGCGACGGATAGGCAGTCGATCGCGACGGACAGGCAATCAATCGCGACGGATAGGCAGTCAATCGCGACGGACAGAGCTGTCAATCGCGATGTATAGAGCTGTCAATCGCGATGGATTGAAATTTTGTAAATTTTTCAAAAATTCTTGTGGAAATGTGGTGTGCAGGGTCTCTAGTCCACTGTGGTGCACTCAGATTTACCAAAAGGTGAAAATTTCTGTCAATCGCGATCGACAGAAGTCGACGACTACGAGACAGTTCTGCACATTTCCGTACCTGCGCGACGTGCTGGAGGGGATGATGATGCTGAAACCTGCAAGAAACTCCAAAAGCATGCAGAAAATAGCACACAACAGTTCGCTCTCTCGCTCTCTCTCACAAGTGAAATGAGGGAAATGAAAGGAAGAAGGGGATATAGTAAAAAACTGAAATTTTTGCGATGATGGAGATGGAGATGGAGCTGGGAGATGGTGATGATGATGATGGTGATGAGGTAAGGAAAAGAAAAAAAAGGAAAAGTGAAGAAGTTACCTACAACGCCAACGTCCCAAATCTACGTCTTACCATCACACGCTCGTCCTCAAAGCTCGATCCCCGGCAATGGCGCCAAAATTTGGTGTAGCTCAGTGATGAGTAGCACCTCGTTTAATGTCAATCCGGGAAGACGTGAGGATGGTATGAAGACCTTGAGCAAGTGAAGGCACAAGTGCGTGAGTGAGAAGCACACTAACATGCACACACATACACACACACGCGCACACACAGTCAGACAAAGAGTGAGAAGCAATGGAGTTCTTATATTACTTTCAAAAAGCTCTTACAAGTTCATATCAATTACAAGCTAACTCCAAAAATGAGCTCTCTAGCTCTATTTATAGTTTTTGACTAGGTTTTGGCCTTGTCCAGACCTAGTGTCCGGCCTAGTTAAAAATTAGGTTCCAGGGCCAATTCGAGGGCTTAAACGGAGCCTAAAAAATACGAAAATTGATATGTAGGTACTTCTAAGGCTCCTCAAGCTCAAGGACTCCTTGGCTTGCACAAAATGGAGCTACAAAAATATGAAATGGTATTTACAATGATTGTTACTGATAAGAATCACTATTATAAAGATGTTAATTTGGAAAAATTTGAAGGGCCTATCTACCAGATTTGCGTCGACTGCTTTGTCTACTCAATCCTTCACCTCGCTCTGACTCTCTCCGCTGGCTTCCTTGTCTAGTCAGTCCTTGGGTGCCCATACTACTCTCAACAGCAGCCTAAAACTTGTAATAAAACCCACGAACCCCATGTGTAAATTCATCCTCACTTGCTAACTACATCACTCATACACTGCATCTTTCCATCTAGCTCGTAGAACTATCCATTCATTAACTACACACACAATCATCGAGCACTCACTGACCCACTAACCCATTACTCACCTCATGATAATGTTGTAACGGGGACAAAAAGTGTTCTATCTTGTCCATTACAATACTAATGCATGATCTATATTCTCACAGAACCAGCAAGCAAGCGATAACAATGGCAGAAGCAAGAGGCACCAGTTGCCAGGCAGGGTCTAGCACACAGATTGTGGACATTGAAACCCTCCTCCTTGAACCACCACTCACCGAGAGGCCTCGAGAACTTCAAGCGGTGCATGTTCTCCCTATTCAGGACCCTCCTCAGGGACACACTTCTCAAGTGGGGAAACACGCTCATTGGTTTAGTGATGTCGCAGGGCCATTGGGTGATGGCACCTACTTCTGGGAAGCAGAAATTGAGTTCAATGGCAAATGGGGACACTACCATTTCTTCACTCGCGAATTTGAGAACTATCAGAATGCAGAAGTAATGCGATCGGTTTGGACCAAAGCGGGATTGGATAGCTATTTCAGAGCACATTTGCCTAAGCCTGATTTCCTACGCTCCTCCTATTTTATCAGTACCATCACTCCTAGCAGGGCCAAGGGAGGCGATAGTACTTTTGTGCTACCCTCACTATTGCCAGGCCACGAACTCAAGAGATTCAAACTGACCCTCAATTTGGTACGGGCAGCATTGAACATGCAAGGAATGCATATTCCCATTGAGAAAGAAACAATGGTTCCAGGTAGGATGAAAACCACACCTATTTCTGCCATTACCACAGTCGTCATGGGAATTCCTCTCTCTCCCGGCATCCAATTCGGAGTAGTTACCATGCCCACCTTCACAACACTCTTCACAAATATCACATCCACCCCACCCACTGTTCCCATCTACACAGTCACACACACGTTCGACACAATGGAAACATCACCAGCCATAGCACCACTCCCACCCCCCACGCAACCTCAATCTCCCATACCCCCTCCACCTACCTCACCACTTGACTCCACAGCATTCACAACTCCCTTCCCCTTCCCCATTCCCCCTGCATCTTCATCTTTCCCTGCATTGTTTAATGTAAATAGTATATTCATGGCATTACATCAATGCGTGTATCAACTTCAAAGTGAGTATCAGGCTCTCGAAGACTGTCATCATCAACTGACGGCGAATCATCAACAACTACAGAGACGGTGTTGGAAGCAGTCAGAGGCACAGACGACGTGGAAGCATGTAAAGACGGAGCAGGGAGCCAGTCGGATCATTTTTTCAAACAACTATGTTTTTATTACCTCTTCAAACATCCAACAGTGATTTTCATCACTCTTGTAACATATGTAATATAGACAAAACCCCATTTTGTAATCCATAGCTCCATTTTGTGCAAGCCGAGGAGTCCTCGAGCTTGAGGAGCTTAGGTAGAATGCGCGTACCAATTTTCGTTATTTTTAGACGTCGTTTACCCTTCCAAATAGCCTCTAGGACCTATTTTTTAACTAGGCCGGTCACTAGATGTGAAACCGGTCAAAACTAGTCTAGAAACTATAAAAAGAGCTAGAGAGCTCATTTTTGAGGTTGGTCCATGTTGGCTAGTGTGAGCTTGGAGCTAGTTTGAGCTTGTAATAGTGTTCTTGAGTAATAGAGCTAATTTCTCACCTTCCATTGTGTCTTGCTTGTCTCTTCATTGTGTGTGTGTATGTGTGTGTGCATCTTTATGCTTCTCACCTTCACTCTCACTTCATCTTACATTCACGATCTTCATATCACTCCTATCTCTTCCGCGGATTCACATTAAGGAGGTGAAGCTTCTTAACGTGGTTCTCACCATTGTGCTAGAGCAACACCAAATTTGGCGTCGTTGCTGGGGATCGAGTCTAGGACGAATGTGTGATGGTAAGAGTATAGCAAGAAGTGGCGTTGGAAGGTAAAAATTTCAGTTTTTGTTGTTGTTTTTACTTAGTTTTTAGTGTTTTTCACCTCCCCCACACTCCATCTTCATCATCGCATCATCATCTTCATCTCCAAAAAAATCAGAAAATTCACCATATCCACCCATTCACCTCATTTCCCCTCATTTGTGCATGCGAGAGAGAATTTTTGTGCTTGTGTTTTCTTGAGTTTTCTTGCAGGTACAGAGCTCCAGTGCATCAGGAAAGCTTGGAAAAGGTAAAATTTTACCCTCTGTCAAAGATCTGCCGAGTGTGGCGGACCATCGCAATGGTCTGCAACCTTCGGAATTCTTGGTAGGCGACCACACCACGAGGTAGGCGACCCTTGCGCATCCACGAATCCACAGGCGCATCTCAAAAATTCATACTTTGGTGGACCATCGCGATTGGCTCGGACCATCGCGATTGTGTCGCACCATCGCGATAGGTTCACGCCATCGCGACGGCTCGGCCGGACCATCGCGACGGTCTCGGACCATCGCGACGGTTCACTTGAGCCATCGCGATTGCCCACTTGGACCATCGCGATTGTTCAGCTGACCCCGGACCATCGCAATTGGCCCATTGTTGGAGCAAGTCTATGACAAGCCTAAGTATTGGCTTGAGTCTCACAAAGTCATTAAAGAAGCTTCAAAATGAAGACTATGTAAAGTTCACTTGTGAACTACCTCTTGTAACTTTTGAAGAGTTTACTTAATGTAAAAGTAAGAGAATCTTAAGTGGTTGAGCCCACATGATCAAGAATGGAAAGAGGAGCCACGAATTCGTGATTTGTGGTAGGTAGAGAATCAAATCAATCATTGATTGATTGGAGAGTGATTGAGGGAAGTTAGCCTCCCAAACTCAACTATAAATAGATGGCAATTTTAGTCGTGGCTAGAGAGACCTATGTGAAGACCTCCAAGAGCTGAGCTTTATGCCATATCAAGGTGTGATTACAAGGCACACATATGTATCAGTAAGTCATTGTATTGTACAAGCAATATACTTTCATTTTCATGATTATTTGAGTTCATCTTTCCATGTTCTTGTGATGTGTACTACTCACTGCCATTACTTCAGTTTTTCTCAGTCAGCTTGCAGAGATTGTTTCTCTGCACTTGGTTCATCATTTTCAGTGATTTAACTTAGTAAAGTTAGCTCTATAATTCTACTATATGCTCATAAATTTTCATGTCATTTGGATGTTTTAATCTTTAGTTATGTTCATTTGAAGTCAACAGGGTCTGTTCATCTTCACCTCTCTATCAGGTACCCGACTTTTTCACTCATCTTGTCAGAGCCATTTCTCAGTGGTTACTTATACAAATTCAGTGATTTTAAGCTTGTTGGATTCAGCTTACTGTCTAGTATAAGCATACAAATTTTCATGATCATTGGATTCTTACATCTTGAGTTATGTTAATTTTTCTACTCACTGGTCTATTTTTGTAGCAGCCCGTGAAAATCGGGATGATGTCATCACTTGTTAAAAGTCATTCTCAGTGTGTGGTTTGTTATTTTTGATGAGATTACTCTCTAAAGTTAGCTCTTTAAGCTACCTAGCCTTCCCCAAGAGGAATTAATCTAATTGCTGCTGTGCTCAGAGAATTATGTAAAACACTGGACAGGTGTATCAACCAAGAATAGCAAGTTTTCACCTCTGAGCTAACTCCAACTTATCTGTTTTGATCTATCTTTTTGAGAGTGATCTTCCAAGGTACATAGGGTGTCTAATACATCCATTGGCAAGCTAAAAGGGCCCACTATCTACTCCTGGAGTTCATTTGGCTGGTGTAGAGCAAAGATTTTGCAACACCTCTTCATCTTCAACACATACCTATCCATCTCTTCACAGTGGTATCAGAGCAAGGTTGGACAACATGGCAGATGGATTTCCTTCATCAATTGACAAATTGGATAGAGGTAACTACTCAGCTTGGTCATTAAGAATGGAAGCTTATCTCCAAGGTAGAAGTTTATATGGTTATGTGGCTGGAGATGAAGTTATGCCAAGTTTCAGGAACAAAAATCAACCAACACAAGAAGAGCAAAAAAGATTGAGCACATGGTGCTCCAAGGATGCACTTGCAAGGTCTTATCTTCTCAACTCTATCTCAGATTTTTTGTTGCCTCACATTAGAAGTTGTAAGACATCTCAGGAAGTGTGGGATGCACTTGAAGCTTTCTTTGCTTCAAGTACTAAAGCTAGGAAGCATCAACTATGGCTGGATTTCACAACTCTCAAGAAGGCTCCCAAACAAAATGTGACTGATTTTGTCACAAAGCTCAAGGACATAGCAGATCAGTTGCGAAGCATTGGAGAGGTAATAGATGAAGAGCAAATTGTAAGGCAGGTCATCAATGGCTTGAAGGCAGATGACAAGTGGGAAGCATTCACCACAGCTATGGATTTGTACATGGACATGCATGTACCTAATTTCAACACACTCATTGGACAATTACTTACTCAAGAGGCAAAGCTTATCAAAAATGGAGAAAGCTCTAAAGGTAATCAATCTTCAGCTTTATACACGGATAAAAGAAAGTCTAAAGATAACAAAGGAAAGGCAAAGAAAGTGGATGATGAAGCAGGTACATATCAAGCTAACTATGCAGGTAGAGGAAGACATGGCAGAGGTAGAGGAAGAGGAGGTAGACAAGGCAGGGGGAGATCCCAAGACTCCAACTCATGTTCTATTTGTGGATTAACTAATCATACAACTGAAAATTGCTTTAGGAATTCCAGGAATCAAAGAGGCAGAGGATACAATAGAGGAAGTTATGGCTACTCAAGAGGAAGGTTCAACAATTATCATGGCAACTACAACAACTACAATCATTCAAACTATCAAGGAGGCTACAAAGGAAGGAGAGACTACAATAACTACACAGAAGACTCAAACAAAGAGGATTCATTATTGATCATGAACATGGCTATGCCACAAGGTAAATCTGATGAGCATGTTTTCTACATAGATTCAGGTTGTTCAAATCATGTGGCAGGAAATGTGGCACTCCTATCAGATTTAGAAGATCCAAGGAATAAGCATGAGGTACAAACAGGAGATGATACAAAACATCCTGTGGAGAAAATAGGCAATGTCAAAGCACCTGATGGAAACATCAACCTACTCAGTAAGGTACTCTATGTCCCTACCATTACAAAGAATTTGATAAGTGTTGGGCAGATAGTAGAGAAAGGGTTGCAAGTCAGGTTCACAAAGGCAGGAGCATTTGTTGAAGATCCAAGTCAAGGATTCAGAAGAATTGCAAAAGGTGAAAAGACAGGTAGATTGTTCACATTTGAATTACAGGACACTAGAAACATTGCTCTATTTAATTATGGCAGTCAGACACTCACAGAATTGGAAGTATGGCACAAAAGGTTAGCACATATTGGTGAAAGGTCATTAAAGCAAATTTGCAGGGACCAAAGTGTACTTGGACTCCCTAATTTGTCAAAACAACATATGATTTATAAGTGTAGTGCATGTCAGTTTGGAAAGTCTCACAGGTTACCATTCATGAAGAAAGGTTATATGCATGGAGATCTCTTGGAGTTGGTTCATACAAATGTATGGGGACCAAGCAAGGAAGCTTCAATATCAGGATCAAGGTATTATGTTTCCTTTATTGATGATTGCAGCAGATGGACTATCCTATTCTTTATGAAACACAAAGATGAAGTTTTTTCATGTTTCAAAAGATATTTGGCTCTTGTGGAGAATCAAACAGGTAAATCACTAAAAAGGCTAAGGTCAGATGGAGGGGGAGAATACTTCTCCCATGAGTTTGATTCTTTTCTTCAAGAAAGAGGAATCAAAAGAGAGGTAACTACAAGGTACACTCCTGAGCAAAATGGAGTGGCAGAAAGGAGGAATAGGACAATTGTTGAAGCTGCAAGGTCTATGTTAAATGAAAAGCATTTACCTAATTACTTATGGGCTGAGGCTGTATCTACAGCCACTTACTTGATTAACAGGTTGCCTTCAAAATCCCTTGATGGGATGACTCCATATGAGGCTTGGAATGGAAGAAGACCAAGTTTAGATCATTGTAAAATTTTTGGATGTATTGCTTTTGCTCATGTTCCTTCACAGGTTAGAGGCAAGATGGATCCAAAGGCAGAAAGGTGTGTATTTATTGGATATGACAACAATCAAAAGGGCTACAGGTTATACAACCCTACCAACAAAGGATTCTTGGTAAGCAGAGATGTAGTTTTTGATGAGAACAATTCATGGTATGAAGATTCATGCAGGAAGATCAATTTACCATATGATCTTGAAGAAGATTTTCCAAAGCTTGGTAGAGAACAATCAAAGATTGAAGAACAAGACACCTCAGAGGATGATGAAGAATCTCACATGGAAAAGATCAAAGCATGGAAGTCTAAAGGTAAAGCAAAATTGCAGGAACTCGGACATGAGGTAGAATCATCACATCATGGCCTAAGAAGATCTATGAGGGAAAAGAAAAAACCAAAAAGGTATGGGTTTGACACCTCATTAGTAACTAAACATTCTATCTACATAGCACAAGACATAAACCAAGAGGAGCCATCATCATTTGAAGAGGCCAAAGCAAAAACAGAATGGAAGCATGCAATGAAGGAAGAGATTGAAGCACTTGAGGAAAACAACACTTGGGATTTGGTGCCCAAGACTTCATCCATGAAGGTAATAGGCTCAAGATGGGTCTATAAACTCAAGAAGAATTCTGATGGTTCAATTAACAGGTATAAGGCAAGGCTTGTGGCAAAAGGCTTTGCACAAACTCAGGGAATTGATTATGAGGAGACTTTCTCTCCTGTGGCAAAGATGCCTACTATTAGGGTTTTGCTTAGTATTGCCTCTTCCAAGAATTGGAAGATACTTCAACTAGATGTAAAGAATGCATTCTTGAATGGTTGGATAACAGAAGAGGTATATATGGCACAACCACCTGGTTTTGAGAGTCAAGTTTATCCTGATTATGTGTGTAAACTTAACAAAGCATTGTATGGTCTCAAGCAAGCTCCAAGAGCTTGGAATTTCAGGCTTGTTTCATTCTTGCAGGACAAAGGCTTTCAACCAAGCAAAGCAGATCCTTCACTCTTTATTAAAAAGAGTAATTCCGAGGTCATCTACCTATGTGTATATGTAGATGATATTATATTGACAGGAAATGATGCAGATGGTATGAAGAAGATCAAAGATCAGATGAGAGAAGAGTTCAAGATAAGTGATTTGGGTTCACTTACCTACTTCCTAGGTTTGGAAGTTGTCTACAAAGATCATGGTTTGTTTCTCACTCAAAGAAAGTACATTAAGGACATGTTGGCAAAATTCAAGATGCAAGATTGTAAGATTGCAGGTACTCCAATGGAGGTTAATCACAAATTGAGCTCACATGAAGGTGAACTCATAGAGGACATCACATCATATCAAAGTCTAGTGGGTAGTCTCAACTATGCCACATTGACAAGAGTAGATATATGTTACAGTGTGAGTGTGCTAAGCCAATTTATGCACACACCAAGGAAACCACATATGGATGCTGCCAAAAGGATACTCAAATATCTCAAAGGAACCATAAATGAAGGACTTTATTATCCTTATGTATCTGATTTAGGTTTGAAGCTATTTTCTGATGCAGATTGGGCTGGCTCCAAGGAAGATAGAAGGAGCACTTCAGGTTATCTTACCTTTGCAGGTTCAAAGCTTATTTCATGGTCATCCAAGAAGCAACCCACAGTTGCTCTCTCTTCTACTGAAGCTGAATACAGAGGTCTTGCCATAGCTACACAGGAAGCTATGTGGATGAAGACATTGTTCAAAGATCTTGGATTGGAGTTTGGAACTCCAACTATTTTTGGTGACAATATGAGTTCTATTCATTTGGCTGCTAATCCTATTTTTCATGCAAGGACTAAACATATTGAAGTTCATTATCACTATGTACGAGAAAAGGTTCTAAGCAAAGAGATTCAAATATCATATGTGTCCACTCATCAACAATGTGCAGATATTCTAACCAAAGCATTGGATGGTACAAAGCTTTGCAAATTCAAGGCTATGATTGGTTTGCAGGTAATCTTGGAAGATTGAAGACCTCAAGCATACTTGGCTTGAGGGGGAGCTGTTGGAGCAAGTCTATGACAAGCCTAAGTATTGGCTTGAGTCTCACAAAGTCATTAAAGAAGCTTCAAAATGAAGACTATGTAAAGTTCACTTGTGAACTACCTCTTGTAACTTTTGAAGAGTTTACTTAATGTAAAAGTAAGAGAATCTTAAGTGGTTGAGCCCACATGATCAAGAATGGAAAGAGGAGCCACGAATTCCTGATTTGTGGTAGGTAGAGAATCAAATCAATCATTGATTGATTGGAGAGTGATTGAGAGAAGTTAGCCTCCCAAACTCAACTATAAATAGATGGCAGTTTTAGTCGTGGCTAGAGAGACCTATGTGAAGACCTCCAAGAGCTGAGCTTTATGCCATATCAAGGTGTGATTACAAGGCACACATATGTATCAGTAAGTCATTGTATTGTACAAGCAATATACTTTCATTTTCATGATTATTTGAGTTCATCTTTCCATGTTCTTGTGATGTGTACTACTCACTGCCATTACTTCAATTTTTCTCAGTCAGCTTGCAGAGATTGTTTCTCTGCACTTGGTTCATCATTTTCAGTGATTTAACTTGGTAAAGTTATCTCTATAAGTCTACTATATGCTCATAAATTTTCATGTCATTTGGATGTTTTAATCTTCAGTTATGTTCATTTGAAGTCAACAGGGTCTGTTCATCTTCACCTCTCTGTCAGGTACCCGACTTTTTCACTCATCTTGTCAGAGCCATTTCTCAGTGGTTACTTATCCAAATTCAGTGATTTCAAGCTTGTTGGATTCAACTTACTGTCTAGTATAAGCATACAAATTTTCATGATCATTGAATTCTTACATCTTGAGTTATGTTAATTTTTCTACTCACTGGTCTATTTCTGTAGCAGCCCGTGAAAATCGGGATGATGTCATCACTTGTTAAAAGTCATTCTCAGTGTGTGGTTTGTTATTTTTGATGAGATTACTCTCTAAAGTTAGCTCTTTAAGCTACCTAGCCTTCCCCAAGAGGAATTAATCTAATTGCTGCTGTGCTCAGAGAATTATGTAAAACACTGGATAGGTGTATCAACCAAGAATAGCAAGTTTTCACCTCTGAGCTAACTCCAACTTATCTGTTTTGATCTATCTTTTTGAGAGTGATCTTCCAAGGTACATAGGGTGTCTAATACATCCATTGGCAAGCTAAAAGGGCCCACCATCTACTCCTGGAGTTCATTTGGCTGGTGTAGAGCAAAGATTTTGCAACACCTCTTCATCTTCAACACATACCTATCCATCTCTTCACACCCATGCCATCGCCACGACGGTGCCACGTGTCAAGATAGACCATCGCGACGGTTCATTTTTTGGACCATCGCGACAGCCCAAAATCGGACCATCGCGATTGGCTCACGCCATTGCACTTGTGACCATCGCGACGGTTCACTTCGGACCATCGCGACTGTCCACCTTTGACCGTTGACCCGTGCCATCGCGATTGTCCACCTGATCGGGCCATTGCGACGGTTCGACCTCACGCCATCGCGATCGCTCACTACTGGACCATCGCGACAATCCATTTTCACGCCATCACGATCGTTCACTTCGGGCCATCGCGATCGTTCATTTCGGGCCATCGCGACGGTTCACCTTTTCGCACCATCGCGATTGTCCAAAGTCCACGCCATCGCGACGGTTCGCTTGGACCATCGCGATGGTCCCAGACCATCGCGATTGTGCACCCCCATCGCAAATTTAGGATTCCAATTTTTGACCAATTTTGGGGGTATTTTTGAGAAATTTTTGGACCATTAGACTCATAGGAGACCCCTTAGCTCATATTTGAAGGAAAACCTGATTGTCAGTTTTTACCCCCCAGGGCCTGAACGCTCATAACTTTTTCATCCGAAGTCCGTTTTTTGAGCTTAATAGCTCATTAGAAAGCTCTTGACGAGCACTACGTGACCTCAACTGTTTTTTTCATAAAGAATACATATATTTCTTGGATAAGCTATTTTGAGGTTCACCTAGTTTGGGACTAGGAAGCCAGGGGGCAAGTATTGAAATTTTGGGCAAAAGAGAAGGGACTTAAAAGGTGTATGTACTCAAGTACTTGATCATTCAATTGTGAATTGGTCTAATATTGAATTTTTCCAGGTCAAGCAAGGGCAATCAAAGGCAACCAAGGCAAGGCAGTAAAGGGCATAAAGCTTGGGAAGCGCGGCTTCTTGGGCATCAGAGCAACCAGAAAAGCTGACTCGAGGTTGGAAGATTACTCAACCCCCTCAGTCAAATTCTTAGCTTAGGCTAAACGGTAGTTGTGGATTTAAGACGATAGGAACGCCTCAAGTTCAAGATACTTAATTCTTTCAAGTTTAAGACTACAAGTAAAGTTGTGTGTGACGAAAACCTAAAGAAAAGAACCTAAGTCTGACGGAACGAGAACTCAAAATCATAACAGAAAGTCGAATTCCTGACGCATATATTAAGACAAGAATCCAAAGAAAATCAAAAAATCATCAAGAAAGTAATAACAAAGAACCATTGACGATCTAAGTGTATAATTGAGTGTGCAAGGAAGAAAATTAATGAACCTTAGATCAGGGAGACACATAGGTAAGTCGGACCGACGAAGCCTTAGATCATCAGAGGTAAGTGTAAGAACTACTGCACGATCGTGGGCTCAACAATTGAATAGTAATTACCCCTACGAGAGCTCAGATACTAGCGAATCAGAAATGGCATTTAGCACAGATAGACCAGAAGGAGGGTCTAATGTAGCATATTTAGAAAAACTTGAAGGACCCTATAGAACACAACTAGAGTTTCTCCGAACCAACCGCTTAGGTGCTCGCATCTATGAGGATGGTTTGCGAAGGCAAGTGGTGCAAATGCACAACCCTGATCAACCCATTGGATTGGAAAGACCAGTGGTGAAATTTGAGAGAGACGCGTACATAGACAAAGAAGGAACCATGTACGTTCTAAGTACGCAGCCAAACGATACTAATGAGTTTGGCACAATTCAATTAGAGACGGAAGAGAAATTTCAAGGAAAAGAACCGTTAGAAGAACCTAGAACCCCTAGAGGGAAATCCGTATTAACAAGAGTACTCATCCCAGAGTGGATCCCTCAAGATAACAGGAGCACCGAGTTGTTTGTAAATAAAGAGACAGATGAAGCCTTTTGGAGGTACAGAAAGGAACACCCTGGTGAGATAGGCATCATTACAATTTATGAATTCAAGGACCCAGATACACCTGGAAAGGTTGTATACCTGGATGAGACTTCAGAAAGAGTCTTTGTGGTGCCTGACCGTGCTAAAAACACATACACATGGAGAGGTGAATTGGTATTCCCTCCATCTAGAACGAACATGAATACAAGTCAACAAGGGGCAGGAACATCCTCAGCCCATGGAAATCAAAGAGAAGGAAATAAAGAGAGACCGGAAGTAAGCTTTAATCACCCCATAGGGAGAGATAGAACAACCACGAACACTAATAGAGCGGATAGACAAAGAGATCATGGAATACCAGGCGGTAGAGATGATTTTCCTCTACCTAGGCCGCGTGAACACGCAAGAGTATTGAGACCCACTCAATTAGTGAAATCCATGAAGAATTACTTTGATGGGACAGGAGATCCCTATGACCATGTCGCAGAATTCAAGCAAGTACTAAGAGCAGAACAATTCGAGGACATGTTCACGCAATACAATGCATTTGGACTAACGTTAAAGAATACCGCTTTAACTTGGTTCCAACCATTGCAACAAAGGCAATTTAGAGACATCCATCACTTTTTAGAGTCATTCATCATTGAATTCTCTAAAAGTGGGATTAGACATGACACGTCTTCGTTGATTCATAGCTTTAAACAAACCCCTCAGGAAACAGTTAGACTGGCAGGACGTAGATTCAGACAATATGTCGAACGATGTCCAATACAAGAGCTACCCTCACAAGCCAAACAAGTATCACTGTTCCTAGATGGCTTGTTGAGCGCTAAACTACGCTCCTATGTGTACCTAAAGGAACCCAGAACGCTAGAGGAGTGTGTAAGAATATGTATAGACATCGAGGACAACCTAGGAGATGAATTAGAACTCTCAAAGGTCTACAAGGACTCAGATTGTTCTTCTCTAGCATCGACAAAATTGTCTAATTTGATAGAGGACCTAGCAGAAAAAGTGGCCCAAAAACTAGGAGTTTCTAGTAAACAGGTGCCCAAGCTACCAACTAATGTACGTTGTTACACTTGTGGTGGAAATCATTTGGAAAACGTGTGTCCCAATGCACCACAACCTCAAGCCAACCCTAGTGGCCAATATTGTACAATTGAGAGAAGATACACGAATCATACGGCTCAGGACTGCCCATACAACAAACAAACCGTGAGACAGCACTATCCGGAAGCATACCCGCAGCCAGGTAGGTATCAAGGCCAATACAATGCTCAGCCTTATTACTATAGGCCTCCTCAGAACTACCCATACAAGGCTCAACAGAGACCTCAACGTGTCTTAGCTCAGCATCCACCCCCACCGGCGAATGTCATCTCAGTCAAATACGCTGCTGGAGAAGAGAACCTAAGTAGGGCCTTAGTGCCTTCTTCACCCTTGATCACAGAAAGTGACCCGACCTCAAACAGTTTTGACTCTACTCATGTAACTAGTCCACCCGCTTATTACACGGAGTCACCAGAACATGTGGAGACATATCATTATGATAGTCCACCAATGGAACCTAGTTGGGAGCCAGACTATGCTAATGTGATGTACGCAAACCCAAACCCACGGCCCCAATTGAGACAACAGAGACCACAGGGCCCTAGAGGACCATGCTTTAGGTGCCAAGGAGATCACTTCATAAAGGATTGTCCACATCCCCCAATAGCAAGGCAATCACAGTACTATAGCATACAAGGCTTTTGTGCCGATTGTGGCAAAGAGCACGTAATCAAAGATTGTCCTAAGAACCCAGTTAACACTTCGAATGTGACACCGATCAACGTGATAGGTATTGTAAATAACGCAGATGGATCCAACCCTACATACGTGCCTATCCAAGCTATAACAAGAGCCCAGACACTCTTACAGAACCAACAGCTTAATCAAGAGAAAGTAGCCGGAACTAGTGAAGTTGCAGAATCTAGCAGTAAAAAGACAAAATCTTGGAAAGATTCTAGAGAAAGGATAAAGAGAAAATGGAGTAAAAAGATAAGCGAGTTGGAAGGAAGTTTGAAGGAATCTAGAGCCAAAATCCAAGAATTGACTTCACAGGAATTGAATCAAGAAAACCCAGCTCAAAAATCAGGATCAGTTTTGGCGGAACCCATACCAAAAGATCTAGACATGATGTTTCGTGCATATCAGGCTAGAATAAAAGAGGGACCTCAAGTAACGGAAATGAGTAAAAACTACCCTCGAGCCGATCTAGAAATTGAGAGAACTAAACTTTGCATGAAGATGGTAGAACTAGCACAAGCTTTGTTCGAAGCCTCTAGATATCTCAATTGGAATAACATGGCAAAACCGGAACTACACTTTCAAGGACTAATGGAGAGACTAGAACACTTGATAGAAAGCAAAGAGAAAAAGGATCAGCATAGGAACCCTATTGTCTCAGAGACATAGGAAAGGAATGCACCATCCCTGTCTCAAGTACCCAATACAGAAAGTCAAGATAACCTATCTTCCATACATAGGTACTCACATGAATTTTTGAGAGAAATACAAGAAGAGAAATGGAGAAAAGAACAAGGAACTCATCCTCCTATTCAAGAAATAGACGACTTGCAGGAACAATTTCCCCAAGACATCCCCTCTATATACGATGAGGTAGAGGTGGAACAACTGAGTGAACCCACAGGATTTGAATCTAATTCTTTACAAGAATTACCTCAGTTCACAGGACCTTGGGAAGCAAAGTCTATTAGTATGAGAGCACCCACGATAATAGTGAGGAATGAAGAATCAGTGATCCCTAGGAACACGGAAGTGATCAAGAACACTAAAGTACAGTGTAACCTCACTCTGGAGGAATTGTTAAAGGTAAAACCAGAATTGTGGAAGCACGTAGCAAATCAATTCCCTGAGCTTGCTACCACACCCTCTCAGATAGGATCACATAAGAAGGTGCCAGAGATACCCGTGGAAAAGATTGGAGACGTAAGCGAAGGAGAGGAAGGTAACACATATCTTCCAATAACCCATCAGGGCTACACCACGAAAGCCATCTTAGATTCAGGAGCCGGAGTAGCCATCACTACCACCGCTTTGTGGAAACGTTGGGGTAAGCCAGCACTCAGACCCACCAGGATGAAACTACAAATGGCTGATGGACACATAGAAAAACCGTTAGGCCTACTAGAAGGCATATCTCTCACCACTTGTGGTGTGGAATTTGAGCATACCTTTGCCATTTGTGACTTTGCAAAAAATCGTGCTTATGAGATGATATTGGGACGACCATTCATGCGTCAGTTGCAAATTGTACAAGATTGGGGAACTAATTCTTTGTACTTGCAACATCTAGGAGTGACTACTAAAGTCAATCTTAAAGACTATTCACATCGAGATGTACCCCCAATACAATGGAACACCATCCATAGGACACCAGTAGAGACGGAATCCGTGCACTCATTAGAATCAGATCCTTCTTGGTTGCATGAGGATACCCATTTATGGATGTGTAAAGTAGCCAAACAAGAGGAAGAACGATTAGAAGCAAGGACCTTAGGTGCAGAACAACATCCACGAACCCTTCAAGATCCAGCCTACGCACCTGTAGTATTCCCAGACGAAGAGTTTGAACCCCATGGTTGGGCAGAAATACTAGCAACCATGGACGTAGCCATCAATGAAGAACAATGGACACCCCACTGTGACGAGGATGGCTATGACATTTCAGTTTTCACGATAGAGCCAATCATGGGTGATGCAATTTTAGAAGAGTGTGAACCGAACACTGATGCATTTGAGGATGCAAACGATTTTGATTTAGAATCAATTATCATGGACCCACCCTTGGCATCAGAGGAAGAATATTTCTACGAAGTAGAGACTCACACTCAGAGACACGAGGAAATTACGAACGAGGTAAGGTTAGCCACTCAAGTGACTGCTAAGAGTGAAGGTAAGAAAAGAAAGAAGAAAGCAACCATGTCAGAAAAAGAAGAATCTTTATTTGAAGTACCCGAGAATTTCAAGAAATATGAGATTGAAGATAGAAGGATCATGGTACGAATGCCCAATAGAAAGGCGAATGACGGACAAGTATATGATAACCGAGAGAAAACCAAGAAAATAATAGTTGCCATAGAAGGAGAAGAAGAAAAATGCACATACATAGGGCATGATTTGACGACTGAAGAAGAAGAAGAGTTAGTTGCCCTATTGCGCGAATATAGAGATGTTTTTGCTTGGAGTTACAAAGATTTGAAAGGAGTAGATCCAGATATATGTTCTCATAGAATCCCTATGACTCCAGATGCAAAACCGACAAAACAAAAACCGTACACGTATAATAATAACTACGCTGCGAAGATTAAAGAGGAGATAGATCGCTTGATAGAAGCAGGATTCATTTACGAAATTGAGCATACCGAATGGGTATCCCCCATTGTGGTAGTGCCCAAGAAGAATGGAAAATTGCGTGTGTGTATTAACCTTAAAAAAGTTAATGCCGCAACGATTAGACAGCCCAAATCCTCTTCCTATCACGGAACATCTATTGGAAAGAGTTGCGGGCAAGGAAGTGTACAGCTTTCTTGATGGATTCTCAGGCTATAATCAAGTAGCCATTGCTCCAGAAGACCAACACAAGACGGCTTTTGCCACTGAATGGGGCATATTTGCATTTCGTGTGATGCCTTTTGGCTTAACTAATGCACCCGCTACTTTCCAGCGACTCATGTGTCATTTTTTTAAGGAATTCTTACGCAAGAGCTTGGAAGTTTATGTCGATGACTTATGTGCACATTCAAATGTAAGACAGACACATATCCCAGAATTAAGACAAATATTTGACAAATGTCGAGAATATCAGGTTTGTTTGAACCCTGAAAAATGCGTTTTCATGGTCAGACAAGGCAAAATTCTAGGACACATTGTGTCAAAAAATGGAATCTCTACGGACGAGGAAAAGGTGAAGGTAATTGCAGAATTACCTAGACCAACTAATGTGAAAGAGGTACAGGCATTTATGGGCCATTGCGGATATTATAGAAGATTCATACACATGTATGCAATCATAGCCAAGCCTTTGTACTCTCTTTTAACCAACTTTGAATGGACAGAAGAATGTGAAAATTCATTCAATGAACTTAAACGACGCTTGTGCTCAGCACCTATATTGACTACCCCAGATTGGAGTAAGCCATTCCATGTACATGTGGATGCATCCAATTACGCCATAGGATGTGTGTTAGCACAACCCATGAATGAAGGTAACATAGATCTCCCCATAGCTTATGCGAGCAGACAATTGAACGCAGCAGAAAGAAATTACACCACGACGGAACGAGAAGGATTAGGGATGATCTACGCGGTAAAGAAGTTTAGGCACTACTTGTTGGCCAACAAATTCAAGTTCTTTACAGATCATCAAGCCCTATTGTACTTAGTCAACAAACCATGTAACACAGGACGACTGATATGTTGGTTTCTATTACTCATGGAGTATGATTTTGAAGTCGTAGTCAGGAAAGGAAAGACGCATCTTAGAGCTGACCACCTCTCAAGATTAACCTCAGGAGAAGCTCCCACAGGAGTAGCGGATGAATTACCAGATGCATACTTGTTTAACCTTGAGATACCACCAGAATGGGCTAAGCCTATAGTCCCTATTCTGACATACGGACCCAGGAATCCTAGGATAAAGATCAAAGAAGGAGAGATTACCAAGTCTCAGAGGTACCAAATAATGGCAGGAAGCATATATAAACAGGATAATCAAAAGATTCTTGCTTGTTGTGTAGATGAATCAGAACATGCGAATTGGTTGCAATTAGCACACATAGGTGCATTAAAGCAACATCATTCAAAACATCGAACATTACAGACTCTGCAAAGACTACGAGTATATTGGCCTTCTATGGAAGCAGATGTCTACAAGTTGTGCAAAGAATGCCAGGTGTGTTGTGAAAGACCACCAGTAGAGCATGCTACATTATATCACGTGTCTCTCACACCAGACTGGAGTGAACCTTTAGTGACATACTTGAGGACGAACACATTCCCTCAAGGCATGACCTTAGCTCGACAACGCAGTCTAGAGCAGGAAGCTCAAGACTATTCACTTATTGGCGATAATTTATACAAAAGAGGACGAGATGGATATCTAAGACAATGCGTTCATGAGAGCGATTATCTGAGCATACTAGAGACTGCACACCAAGGTGTTGCAGGAGGTCATTTTGGACCCGATAGGATAGTCAAAGCCATTCTCTTTGCAGGATTATGGTGGCCCACTCTTCACATGGATGCACATACCTATGTAAAGAGATGTGATGTGTGCCAAAGAACTCAGTTTCCTACTCGCAGAGATGAAATGCCATTGAAACCCATGATGGGCGGACGTGCATTTTCTAAGTGGGGTATAGACTTTGTAGGACCCATTAACCCCCCTGCAAAAGGTACACATGCGGAATACATTATTGTTGCCACAGATTATCTAACCAAATGGGTAGAGGCAAAAGCCACAAAAAAGAATGACGCACACACAACTGCAAAATTCTTATTTGAAAATGTCTTTACAAGATATGGATTGCCTATAGAGTTAGTGAGCGATCGAGGCACTCACTTTCAAAACCAAGTCATTGAATATTTGTTACAGGATTTTATGGTGATTCACAAGAAATCTGCACCATATCATCCTCAGGCCAATGGTCAGGCTGAAAGCACTAACAAGATACTTTGTACCGTACTGACGAAACTCGTGAACAACAAACGTTCAGATTGGGACAAACAGTTACACCACGCTGTTTGGGCATATCGAGTGGCCTACAAGACCGTACTCAATGCAACTCCCTTTCAAATGGTTTTTGGTCAGAATGCAGTGCTTCCTTTGGACTTCTTGATACCGACCCTTAAGGTTGCACAAGAACATCAGTGGACTAGCCATGAATTATCAGCGAGAATAATGGACTTGGAACGATTAGGAGAAACCAGGTTGAAAGCAGCAGCAGGAATATATGCAGCGAAGAAGCGACAGAAAGCATATTTTGATGCACATGTGAAAGATAAAGGGTTAAAAGAAGGAGATTTAGTTCTAGTGTATACGCTGAAACAGCACGCACGGAAGTTAGAAAAGCGAGGTTATGGACCTATGATCATTAACAGACTTTCGACAAGTGGAGCAGTACAATTAGCCACCTTAGAAGGAGATATAATGCCTAATTACATTAGTGGCTGTAGAGTCAGGTTATATCAAGAACCTCTTACTGAGGATATGCTTAGACGACTCACGTTGGCAAAGAAGCGTAAGGAGGAAGAAAATAGAATACGAGCGGAAGCTCAGGCAGAAGCAATAGAACGCATTAAACACATGAAGTTAAGAAGACAAGGACTAGGGAGAGAACATTATAACCATCTGGAAACATCACCCAGATATCCCATGGCCATGTGTCAAGTAAAGTCAACCACTCATCCTAGCATAGTGGACAGGAGACCATTCATTACAGTTAGGCTAGAGCACGGCAACCCTTGCCAAGAACTCAGGGCTTTAATTGACTCAGGTGCTGCGACTAGTGCGATTAGATGGTCCCACTATAAGGATTCAGGAATAGAAATGCGGCCAATTGAGGCATACCTCGTAGGCCTAGGAGGCATGGAAACCCCTTGCATGGGTGAGGTGGACCTTCCTATCCTCATTAAGGATATGACCATGACAGCGAAGCTACTAGTGTGCCATGATGACGACCTGATAGAACCCCTAATCCTTGGCCAAGATTGGCTATACGATCACTCAGTGGACTTAAATCTTAGACAAGGCTCCTTACAGATTGGAACCTTAGAGCAGAAGCGAGTGATACCGCTTGACTTCCCTAATGGCATTCCGATTGAGGTTTGTAACCCTAGACCCCATGAAATACATGCGACGGAAGACCGGAAGATCTTTGATCAACTCAGTCACGTTACGTCTACACCAACCCACTCGAGCTTGGCTATGGACAATTGTCAATCAGAAGGACGACAGGAGATCTTCCCTGGGACTTCCTGCAAACTAGAAGGGGCAGCTACCCAACCGCTAGGGCAGATGGACACAATCAGCGGTCAGGTGGGTTGCATCAGCGGCCAAATGAGCACGACACCCTGCGGTGCTCATCCTTCCAAACTTGTTGCGGATTGGCCTAGATTAAAGTTAAAGAACGAATCACTTCCTAATGGGCAGGTCACGCAAGTGTTGGAACTCCCTTCTTTTCCAAAGCAGAGCGTCCATCCGACCTCTCAACCTCAACCACAACAGAGTCAACCACGACGAAGGAACCCAGACCGACGGCAGTATCAGAAGACACCACAAGGAAAGCAGTCTAGGCCACCCAAAGGAAGCGGCACCAGACAAATATGGGTGCCAAAAGGACAAAAAGTACCGAAGAACTCCAACCAAGCAGAGCTCGACAAGCAAAAGGCAGGGCAGAAACAGAATCAGTATCCACCATCCCCTCGACCTTCTTCTACAGGTCCAAGCATTCGACAAATTTGGATCGCCAAGAAATACCTTACCCATAGACCCACACCCACGCAGATTTGGGTACCCAAACCATGTATCATAGCTCAACCCTTAAGCCATGTAATATATACCCCTTACAAATCTTTCCATCCCTCAATACCACCACACCCGATACTACCTTTTGCCCCTCATCAGAAACCCACCACCCACTCAAAGACTCTTAGGAAATGGATACCGAAGAGTGTCCAACCGTCTTCCCCTATCCCATTGTCTAACTACCCCCCGACTAACATACAACCTTGTAATAAATCACTAACCTTTCAACCTTGTATAAATTCACCCACCATCATCACACATCACTCATAATCTCATCTCATCAAGAAATGTATGCATAATCTGAAACGTGTAGGTGTCTAGAGACCTGCACTAGTGCTGCAAGAAGCATTGCATCCATCACATCACAGCACTTGGCTACACGGGTTACGCATCAGTTATGGAAAGGGATTGCGGTCTCACTTTAATGGGATCATAATTAATTTCCATGCTAATGTGTTAATCTTTTGTAGCAGATCTTTCTCGTTAGCGCATCAGTCATCATGCAAACCGACGAAGGACCATCAGGAGCAGGCCCCAATGTAGCTGCAGTGCCCCTCAATGTTTTACGAGCAGAATCCCACCCGACTGCTCCACCGCCAGAATTCCAAGGATTTCCAGGGCCCATGCCAATCGATAACCCACCAATGGGCTACACGGAAAAGATACACCGTAACTCTCACTGGTTTCAGGGACTTGCAAGACCCTTAGCGGACGCGGATTTTATATTTGAATCTAATTTGACGTTTGATGACCGCACTTGGGGAAAATACCAATTCTTCTCCAGAGAGTTCGAAGGCCTACAGAACACTCAGGACTTAACTCATGTTTGGGCCAGAGCCGGCTTCACGGAGTATTTCAGTGATCCTCTGCCCAAACCTGACTTTTATAGGTGTTACTATTTAATCACTACTTTGCTGGCCTCAGAGAATAAGGATATCCCAGGAACGTTTATTTTGCCTTCTTAGTGGAGGATCCACCTTACAAAAGGTTTTACCTTTCGAAGGATTTAATCAGAGCTGCCATCAAGATTCATGGAACCCACACGCCCACAGATCGAGAAAGATTAGTTCCAGACCCTATGAAACGTGGGGATGTCACTAAGTAGGAGGAGATCTCAACAATTACACCGGAGCTGTCAAAGCCGCTAAGGATATGCATGCAACATTTTGCATTCCCCGCTCAGGACAGATTCACCATGCCACATAAAAGAATATGGTTTGGATTGTACTTAGCCTGTACTGGACCTCAGACTGTCGATCTGGCGAGCTGGATCATTGATCAAATGTATTTGGCACAACACAGATGGGAACGAAAGAAAGTGCTTAATGGATGTTGTGCGCTGACAAGAATTGTTTACATGTGCTTGGCTTATGACTTGCCAATTGAACGTGCATTAACAGGAGAAGAGCTGAAGGCATTCAAAGGAACGACGAAGAAAGCCAGGAAGCCCAGCAGAGCACGGGCATGGAAGCGCATGAGAGGCACTATTCCTTGCCTTCAAGTGCCAGAGTCACCATCACCACAACCCTCTCCAGAGCGATCACCGACAGAAGCTGCTCCCACTGTACAACCCATTCGAATAAGATTATCTCGACCAGTGGTAACGGAGGGCACTACTAGTACCGTTGCACCTCAGGCAGCTACAACCACAGAACCCACCACCACGACAGTAGAAGCTCCCACCACTATTGGTGCGGAAGCCTTTTCTTTCCCATTACCACACATGGAGGCAGAACCAATAAACACAACATTCGATTTTGAAATGCCTGATGCATTCTCAAATGAGTTCCAGTTTTCAGAGGCACAAATGTTCTCTCAAGAATTTGAAAGGCCGAGCTACCCTACCACACCGCGGGATCAGCCACAGGGACAAGTGGTGTCGAGCTCTGATGACGAAAGAACAGCCACCGATGATGATGAAGGTGACGATGAAGCCAGCCAGGGCACTCACGAGTCCCAAGAACAGGAACAGACAGATGGCCAAGGCCAACAAACCGATGCACACGGTGACACCAGCACGCATGAAGAGGAGACTTTCGAAGCAGCAGCTTACACGCTGGCAATCAAGAAATTATATCGAACAATGGAGAAAGTCTGGGCACGGAAGAAATTGACTGAAGAAGAGAGCCAGACCCTAATCGAACAAGAACTCGTCTCCGGAGGATTTGAAGAAGTCTACATCAGAGGGTTTAGAGAACTGGTCAAATCCATCGGCCGGGTCGAAGCACTGAGATATTTACAAAGGAAGCCACTTCCACAATATGACCCTCGCAGAGTTCGCCTGTTATCAAAGCCCGGTGAATATATTCGAGTTCCGGTAGGTGCTCAATCATCCCACCAGGCGCAAGATGCACGCCTACGTCCGGAAAGATCCATCACCGAAGAAGCTATCCTAGTCGACTCCCCACCACGTACTACCGTTGTACATACTACCACTATCCTTGAAATAACATCCACACCTTCTACTCCTCTCTCACCTCATGTTTCACCAACCCATCCTGTATCCCCCGCACACCCGCCTGCTCCTCCCACATCCACACCAGTCCACGGCAACATAGCCACAGCTTTTGTCCTACCCATTCATGCCACCATGCCCGCACCCACCCCACCTCGTCTACGTGTTAACCCCTTCGTCCCTTCATCCTTCCCATCTTTTCCCCCACCTTTAAGACACCCTTTCACCTTTCTAACCCCACTCACCTTCTCACCAGTTTCACCTCCCCAACCCACTATAACCCCTATTTCCCCTTTTCACCAAGCGGCTCCAGCCATCCCCCCTGTAACTTACTCTACATTTGTAAATCCCGTCTTCACACATACACAACCACCCACATACACACCGCTTTTCACAGTCACCGCACTTGACACGTCCAATGACATGGACATCTCACCACCCACCGCACCAGCACCCACTTCACTCACAGCACCATCATATTTAGGTACTTCACAATTTTCCACGATCACCACTGCATCCACCTTCCCAACCCCATTCCCCATTCCCGCTGCATCTACTTCCACTGCATCCTCATTTAGCACTCCATTACTATTATCGCCAACCATAGACACTGCACTTCAACAAATATTCACATGCATGTCACAAGTACGAGATGAGTTTGCATCTCTTGGCAACAACTATCAACAGCTGCAGAGGACGACAAATGAATTACAGTCTCAGCTTAATTCATTATCAATCGAGAATGCATCTTTAAATACGCGACACCAAGAACTAAGAGAGGCATATCATAAGCTAGAGCTAGAAAGTGAAGAGAAAACAAAAGAAGCCACTGCTGATCTGGACAACCTGCTTCGAGCCCAAACAATTAGGAACGCGACGCTGACCAGGAATATGGGCTTACTCAGGAGGCACCTAGCCGCAGCAAAAGAGGAGAACCAGAGACTCCAAGAGCAAAATAGAGAGAATTTGGAAGCGGCATTGGACCATCCAGAACAACCCTTAAGTCCTAGCAGATTCAAGGCAATCCCATCCGAATCGATGCAGATGTTGCTAGAGGATCACGTGAGATTGCTAGAGGACTATGATCGAATAAACAAAGAGCATCAGAAGTTAAAAGAAGATCACAAGTTACTACAGCTCAGAGCACCGGTATCACAACAAGTACAAGTAGCAGCAGAAGTACCAGAACCTGTGGACCCCTCTCCTGACCTCATAGAGGAACTCAACGCATTACGGGCCCAGGTAGCCACTCTCCAATCACGCATAGATGTATACGAAGCACCACCACGGCCTGACTCCCCACCGGAGATCCCAGCTGACGACGAGAACATAACCATTCCGGTGGAGGAAACGTTTGAAGAAGCATACGAGCCAATACCCATCTCAGGCGGACGAGTCACGGCCGAAGGCCAGATGACCTATGAACTTCCTACCCCCGCGTGGATGAAAACAATTGAGGAACTTGGAACGACACATTCAACCAGAGTAGAGGCACAGTTACATGCCACGGCCATGATTGAAGAGAGAATCTTACAATCCCCCTTCTTTGCTCATTTGGCCCCCCGACGTTATATATCTGGGCATGAGTTGCAGTATAAACCATACTTCATGTTAATGGCTGAATATCAGCTAGCTATAGAGAAAGAAACCGGCATGAAACCCACGCATGCTACACAATTCGAGCCGGCGGACTTGCCACCAAATGCGCAAAGAGGAGAGATCCATCAACCTGATTGGCGCAAAGATTTACTCCAGAAGTACCCAGAAATGATGAGCACATGGGTGAAAGCGCCTTTACATTTAAAGTATAATCCTTGCTGGGGACCAGTACCATGACGCCGCTCCTGGACTGCATTCGCTATCAAAGTACAAAACAATAGGCAGTGTCAGGATTGGTTGAATTACCCCTACTTCAAGCCGCCCACCGAGTTACCCACTGTTGGCTATATGATGGCGACAATCCGTCATTGGCTCCCTCGCTTGAAGCATATGGATGATATCGCAGCGCATATGACTGTCAAAATTTTTGACATGATGCAAATGATATTTAAAGTCTTCCGACGCGTCAAGGCACCGCATGTAAACACCCCGGGATTTGAGCATGGTAACTTTGATCTAGTATATGACATGAGCACAACGCCATCGCTCCGGGTGTGTTATGCCTGGCACTGTAGAATAAAATACCTACCGGCGTGCTACAAGCAAACATTTGAAGAGATGTTCACCACCGGATTTTGGGAATACCATTCCGAGGTATTCATCAGCAGGCCCACACATTTATTGCAACTATTTGCCTGTGAGTGAATGGTTTATTCCACGCATTATCAACTCCCGCCACCCGACGAACCACAACCAATCGATTGGGAGAAACTCGAGGTTGATCTGGCCCGAGGCATTCGAGTATCTGAGCACACCCTCGCTCACGACCTCCTACAAAACTACATCCGGCAAACCGCACAACAAGGTTCTGTCGAGGACGACAGAAGCGAGAGGGAGGGGGGTGTTGGAAGCAGTCAGAGGCACAGACGACGTGGAAGCATGTAAAGACGGAGCAGGGAGCCAGTCGGATCATTTTTTCAAACAACTATGTTTTTATTACCTCTTCAAACATCCAACAGTGATTTTCATCACTCTTGTAACATATGTAATATAGACAAAACCCCATTTTGTAATCCATAGCTCCATTTTGTGCAAGCCGAGGAGTCCTCGAGCTTGAGGAGCTTAGGTAGAATGCGCGTACCAATTTTCGTTATTTTTAGACGTCGTTTACCCTTCCAAATAGCCTCTAGGACCTATTTTTTAACTAGGCCGGTCACTAGATGTGAAACCGGTCAAAACTAGTCTAGAAACTATAAAAAGAGCTAGAGAGCTCATTTTTGAGGTTGGTTCATGTTGGCTAGTGTGAGCTTGGAGCTAGTTTGAGCTTGTAATAGTGTTCTTGAGTAATAGAGCTAATTTCTCACCTTCCATTGTGTCTTGCTTGTCTCTTCATTGTGTGTGTGTATGTGTGTGTGCATCTTTATGCTTCTCACCTTCACTCTCACTTCATCTTACATTCACGATCTTCATATCACTCCTATCTCTTCCGCAGATTCACATTAAGGAGGTGAAGCTTCTTAACGTGGTTCTCACCATTGTGCTAGAGCAACAGACGGCTTACAAGTATAGAAGAAGAAAATGCAGACCTCAATCAACGCTACACCACTCTCGAGCAAGCTCATCAAACCCTCCTGGAGACACCCCAACCATCACAAGAGTCAGGTGTCAAACAACTCGAAGCCTTACTGGAGGTTTACCAAACAGATAATCTGAGAGTCCGACGAAATTTGACTCTACTCAGAAAACACATGGCTACAGCCCTTGAAGAAAACAAGTGTCTGCAGAAACAAAACGAAGAAAACCTGGAAGCTGCCATGGAAGGCTCTCCCCATGAAATCGACCCAGAACAATTCAAAGCAATTCCCTCAGAAACAATGAAAACAATCTTGGAAAGCTATGCTGATTTATTAGAAGCACATGACGATTTGGAAAGGGAACGGGATGAACTATGTCGCCAGCTCAGGGAATAGGAGGCACAACCCAAAGTCATAGAAACGACCTCGACTTCAGCGGAAGTAAAGGCATTAACAGAGCAAGTGGCAGAACTATAGAAGAAGTTACTGGAATATGAAAGGCAACCCTCTCCAGTTGTAGAACCAGAGCCAGATGAATTGGTGCCCATTGAGGTGGACGAAACGTGTGAGGAACCATATGTTCCTATGTCGATGCCAAGTGGCCAGAAAACCTCAGAAGGAATGGAAAATGGAAGTCGAAGTCCCCGAATGGCTCCTAACATTAGAAAAGGCAGCTACAACCCATGAAGATCGAGTGGCAATCCAAATCCAATCAATGGCCAAATTAGAAGATACCATCATAAAGTCAGAATATTTCCGTAGTATGTCTCATCATAGATGGATCGACACCAACGACGATCAGTATGTGCCATACTGTGTACTCCTGGCAGATTACAACGTGGAGATCCAACGCCGATGTGGCAAACCTCCAACTTTTGCCACACAATTTGGGCCCGATGATATCCTAGAGAGTGCTTAAAAAGGATCCATTCATCAACCCACCTGGAGGATCCGTCTTCTTGAGACCTACCCAAAGATGGTTCATACTTGGACTAACATGCCACTCTTTATTAAATACAATCCCTGTTATGTTCCAGTCTTCCGTAGACGCACCTGGCCCGAGTTCACAATTGTTGTCAAGAACATCAAAGGCTGTGCAAAGTGGTTAAATTATGTTTATCTAGCACCTCCACAAGGACCTCCCACTGTGAATTATATGATTTCTACCATCCGTCACTAGAGCATTCGACTACGGAATACCCCCGATGTGGTAGCCCAAATGTGCATGAAAATCTTTCAATTAATGCTGATCACTTTCAAGACATTCAAGAATATTAAAGACCCCCACTTCTCAAGAGTCGGCTTTCTTACAGGAAACCAAGATCTGGTATACGACATGAGCACCACCCCATCAATAGAGGTAATATATGCTTGGCATGCCAGAATCAAGTACCTCCCAGCTTGCTTTAAATAGACATTCGAGGAGATGTTCGTAACAGGATTCTAGGAATATCACTCAGAAATATTTGTACCCAGGCCCTCACATCTCCTCCAGTTATTCGCTGTGGAAAGAACCATCCATTCAGAACAATTGCGGGTGCCACATCCGGACGTACCAGGACCAGTGAATTGGGATGCATTGTTAATAGACCTAGCACGGGGGCTACGATTAGAAGAACACCACCTCGCTGCCGATGTTGTTCAATATTATGTCCAATGCACAACTAGACAAGGGTCTGTCAAAGACGACACACGCGAGAGAGGGGGGGGGTGTTGGCAGTAGTCAAGGAACTGAAGGAGTCATAAGACAAGGAAGCCTACGTAGGGAGTCGGAACGAAGAGAAAGCACAAGCAGACACAGTAGTCAAAGAAGATCTAGCAAGTAGGCCACTTAAATTTTTCATGCATCAAAGAGTGGGGCACACAAGAAGAAGGAGCAAGTAGGGAGCTCCAAGAAATGTATGTCAGAATGTTAGAAGAAATCCCTACAAAAATAGTGATTTTCATCACTAAAAACCATTGTAAATACCATTTCATATTTTGGTAGCTCCATTTTGTGCAAGCCAAGGAGTCCTTGAGCTTGAGGAGCTTTAGAAGTACCTACCTATCAGTTTTCACATTTTTTAGACTCCGTTTGAACCTCCAAATAGGGTAGAGAACCTAATTTTTAACTAGGCCGGACACTAGGTCTGGACAAGGCCAAAACCTAGTCAAAAACTATAAATAGAGCTAGAGAGCTCATTTTCGGGGGTAGCTTGTAATGGATTTGAACTTGTATGAGCTTTTTGAAAGTAATCTAAAGAACTCCATTGCTTCTCACTCTTTGTCTTGCCTTTTGTGCGTGTGTGTGTGCATGTTAGTGTGCTTCGCACTCACGCACTTGTGCATTCACTTGCTCGAGGTCATCATACCATCCTCACGTCTTCCCGGATTGACATTAAAGGAGGTGCTACTCATCACTAAGCTACAATAGGGTAATTTGAAGTGACCATACCCCGGGGTAGGAAAACTAAGTTTCCCTTGGGATTGTTTTCCATAGAGGCAAAAGGCGATTGGGTCTGTGAATTACATGCATGAAAGTGATCTGTCTGTCAACTGAATTCAATTCTTGAGCTAATTGTGGACTTTTTCAGGTTCTTTGAGAGCATCAAAGGGTACTTGAAGCAAGAGTAAGTGCAAGCTTGGGAACACGCTTCCTGGGCATACAAGGGCAACCAAGGGAAGAAACTTAAGGTTGGAAATTCTCAACACCCTCTGTCAATCCCTAGCATAGGCTAAGTACGGATAGAGGTCTTGATTAATTAAGGACACGTTAAGAATGACCAAGTCCAAGAACTCTAATCACTCAAGTGCAAGTGTTAGGAGATTACAATTGCGAAACAACCTAAGGGAAAAGAACTTAAATTGAGCGACCACACTCAAAGTACGATAAAATTTAAGTGATCCTTGCGACGAAGATTAAATGGACAAGAAGTGACACCCTAAGGGCAATTAAAAAAGAACAAGTGACTAATACAAAAGAACTCAGCAACGCAAAGTGTACTTGGGAAAATTTGAGATCATTCAATTGGGCATATGAACCTTAGATCAGGACGACACCTAGGGAGAGATAGACAAAGTCTTAGATCTTCAGAGGCTAGTGTCAATCATACTGCTAGGTCTTGGGCCCAGCAGTTGAGCCACCATTTGTACTACCCTAGCTCTGAGACTAGCGAGTCTGAGATGTCCCACAGTATGGAGAGACCTACAGGAAGCTCCGGAGTGCCCTATTTACATAGGGTGGAAGGCCCTTACAAGACGCAACTCGAATACCTTAGGACCAACCGATTAGGTGCTAGCATCTATGAGGACGGCCTAGGAAGATCTGTGGTCCAGATCAAAAACCCTGACCAATCCATTGGACTAGAGCACCCAACTGTCAAGTTTGAAAACGGAGCATACCTAAACAAGGAAGGGACAATATATGTAGTCACCAGTCACCCAGATAAGACAGATGAATTTGGGAATGTGATCTCAGAAGCGGATTTAGGTGACCTGGAGCAAGGAAACATGGGTGTAGAACCTAGAACCCCCCGAGGCAAATCTGTTCTCACTAGGATTATCACACCAGAGTGGATTCCCCAAGACAATAAAAGCATAGATCTACTCCTAAACCGAGAGATTGATGAAACCTTTTGGAGGTATAGATCTGATCAGCCAAATGAGGTAGGAACAATCATGATATATGAGTTCAAAGATCCTGATAGCCCAGGCAGAGTGACCTACTTAGATCACGCTTGAGAGAGGGTCTTTGTGGTTACAGAAAATGATAGGCATGCTTACACTTGGAAAGGTGAATTTATTTTCCCCCAACCAAGGTCTAATGTGTCCTTTGGTCACTCAGGAGCTGGAACATCCCAAGCTCATGGAGCTCAAAGAGACAGACATAGAGATAGACCTAAGGTAAGCTTTGCCAACCCAGTGGGAAGAGAAAGAACGAGAACAGAAACAAATAGAGGGGAACCTGAGGGACTTAGAGCCCCAAGGAACCAAAGGAATGCAGATGAATTCCCTCTACCAAGGCCTAGGGAACACACCAGGATTTTGAGACCGACTCAGTTAGTTAAGTCCATGAAGAATTACTTCGATGGCACAGGAGACCCATATGATCATGTGGCCGAGTTTAGGCAAGTCTTGAGAGCTGAACAAGTTGAGGACCTATTCACGCAATATAATGCCTTTGGTCTAACACTTAGGAACACAGCCCTTACGTGGTTTCAACCATTGAATGAGAGACAGTTCAGGAGCATAGACCAACTCTTAGAGGCTTTCATCACCGAATTCTCTAAAAGTGGCATAAGGCATAATACTTCCTCATTGATACACAGCTTCAAGCAGACCCCTCAAGAGACCATGAGACTTGCAGGAAGAAGACTTAGGCAGTATCTTGAGAGATGCCCTGTTCCTGAGTTACCAACACCAGCCAAACAAGTGGCTTTATTCTTGGATGGATTGCTAAGTACCAAATTGAGGTCATATGTGTACTTGAAGGACCCTAGGACTATAGAAGAGTGTGTACGCATGTGCATCGACATCGAGGATAACCTAGGGGAAGAGTTAGAGCTCTCCAAAATCTACAAAGATTCAGATAATGCTTCTAGCCTCTCGGCCACACAATCCACATCTATTGAGGAAATAGCAGAGAAGGTAGCTCAAAAATTAGGTGTCTCGAGCAAACAAATCCCAGTTACACTTGTGGAGGTGACCATATGGCAAATGTATGTCCCATTATGGCTCAACCTCAAGAAAATCCTAGTAGCCAATACTGCACCATAGAACGGAGATACACCAATCACACCACACAAGATTGCCCCTACAATAAGCAAGCAGTTAGGCAGACGTACCCACAACCATACCCACAACAAGGAAGATACCAGAACCAGTACCCACCGCAACAGTATGCTAGGCCTCAACAAACCTACCAACCACAATACCAAAACCAACAAAGGCCTCAGCCTGTGTTAGCACAACAACCCCCTGCCCCAGCTAATGTAATTCCGGTAAAGTATGTAGCTGCAGAAGAGAATTTGAATAGTGCTATAGTGCCAGTAACACCATTGCTTTCAGAAAGTGATCCCAGTGACCATAGCTTTGATTCTACACATATTGATAGTCCCCAGGCTTACTACATGCAATCTCCTGAACATGGTGAGTCCTACTACAGTGAGGAACCAAGTGAACCTAGTTGGGAGCCAGAGTACACAAATGTAATGTACACAAACCCTAACTCTAGACCCCAACCTAGGCAGGTAAGACCCCCATTCCCTAGAGGACCATGCTACAGATGTCAAGGAGATCACCTCATTCGTGATTGCCCCTTACCTCCATCTACACAACCCCAGTCAGTGACAATTCAAGGCTTTTGCCAAGATTGCGGGAAGGAGCATCTCTTAAGAGACTACCCAAAGAATCCCAATAATATGCTAAAAATAACTCAAATTAACATTATTGGGTTAGTTGTAGACTCAACAGGAAGTGTCACTTCCACTGCACCAGTGCAAGTGGTCACTAGGGCCCAGGCCTTGCAACAGAACCCAGGAATAGGTCAAGAGAAGAGTGCAGAGGTTAGTGAAACCGAGAGCATAGCCAAGAAACGGTCGAGAGCTTGGAGGGATAGCCGAGAGAGAATGAAAAGACAATGGTCTAAAAAGATGAGTGACTTAGAAGAAAGCATAAGAGAAACAAAAGCCAAAATTGTTGAACTCACCTCTCAAGCAAACTCTCACATACCACCACCACCCTCATTTCCATCACCATCTTTCAACCTACCTCAGACCATCCCACCACCCCCTAGAGTAGGATCAGTATTAGCTGACCCCACTCCTGAAGACATAGACATGATGCTTAAGGCATATCAGGCCAGAATCCAAGAAGGGCCAAACGTGACGGAGCATGACAAGTGCTACCCCAGAGCTGACCTAGAGATAGAAAGAACCAAGCTTTGCGCGAAAATGGTCGCGTTGGATCAGACTATGTTTGAAGCCAGTCACCTCTTCAACTACTCTGGCTCAGCTAAGACACAATTGCACTTGGATGGACTCCTAGAGAAGTTAGAGAGCATAATTGCAAGATCTGCCAAGGAAGAAAAAAATCAAGGAAGAGATGAGGCAAGCAAAAGAATAAGCCTTCCCCCACAGGAAGCTTTTGTGCCCAATTCCATTGAACCAGACACCTCCTCTTCTATGAATAGATACACACCAGAATTCCTACGAGAGATTCAAGAAGACAAATGGGCTAAAGAAAGTGAAGTCCCTCCTCCCATTGAACTTGTGGATGACACGCATGATCAATTCCCACAAGATATTCCCTCTATTTATGGAGAGCAAGAGAGTGCACAAAGTCAAGAGAGATTAGACTTCGAGTCTAATTCTTTACATGAATTACCCCACTTCACAGGCCCATGGGAAGCCAAGTCGACCTGTATGAGAGCACCCACAAGCATGGTAAGAAACGAAGACTCAGTCATACCGAGGAATACGGAGGTAGTGAAAAACACTAAAGTGCAGTGCAACCTCACTTTAGAAGAGCTACTCAAAGTTAGGCCAGAGTTATGGAAACATGTAGCCAAACAAGTACCAGAGATAGCAAAACCTCGTTCCCAGGTAGGTTCTCATAGGACAGTGCCAGAAATTCCTCTAGACAAGATAGGAGACATGAGTGAAGGTGAAGAGGGAAACACCTATCTTCCCATTACCCATCAGGGGTACACAACTAAGGCAATTCTAGACTCAGGTGCAGGAGTTGCTATTGCTACCACTTCCCTATGGAAGAGGTGGGGCAAGCCGGCACTCAGGCCCACGAGGATGAAATTGAAAATGGCTGATGGTCACATAGAGAGGCCTTTAGGACTACTTGAAGGAATAACTCTCACTACATGTGGTGTAGAGTTTGAGCACATGTTTGCTATCTGTGATTTTAGCAAGAACCATGCCTATGAGATGATTTTGGGAAGACCATTTATGCGACACTTGCAAGTGGTACAAGATTGGGGAACCAATTCCTTGTATTTGCAACATTTAGGTGTCACCACCAAAGTGAATCTCAAAGATTACTCTCATAGAGATGTCCCTCCTATCCAATGGAATCCTATTCATAGGGCCAAAGATGATACAGAGTATGTGCACTCCATAGGATCAGGATCCTCATGGATGCATGAAGACACTCACTTATGGATGTGTAAAGTGGCAGTAGAAGAGGAGAAGACAGAAAAAGCCAGAGACGTAGGTGCGAAAGAGACACACAAATCAATTCAAGACCCAGCCTATGCACCTGTAGTGTTCCCTGACGAAGAATTTGAACCCCACGGCTGGGCAGAAATTTTAGCAACCATGGATGTAACCCTCAATGAAGAACAATGGACACCCCACTGTGATGAGGATGGCTATGATATTTCAGTTTTCTCCATAGAGCCAATCATGGGAGATGCAATTTTAGAGGAGTGCGAACCTAGCCCTGATGCAATTGAGGATGCAAGCGACTCCGATCTAGAGTCAATCATTATGGACCCACCTTTTGCATCAGATGAAGAATACTTCTATGAAGTAGAATTTCAACCCCAGAGGCATGGAGAGATAACAAATGATGTAAGGTTAGCCACACAAGTGACTGCTAAGGATGAAGGAAAGAAAAGAAAGAAGAGAGAAGTCACACAAGAAGAGGAAAAATCTTTGTTTGAGGTCCCGAAAAATTTTAAGAAGTATGAGATAGATGATAGAAGAGTCATGATAAGGATGCCTAAACGAGAGGCACAATCAGGAGAAGCCTACGATAACAAAGAAACCACCAAGAAAATAGTGGTAGCCCTAGAAGAAGGAGAGGAGAGATGTACTTATATAGGACATGACCTGACGGAAGAAGAGGAGCGCAAATTGATAGCCTTGCTAAGAGAATACAGAGATGTGTTCGCTTGGAGCTACAAGGATTTGAAGGGTGTTGACCCAGACATATGCTCACACACAATTCCCATGACCTCAAACGCGAAACCCTCTAAGCAAAATCCATACACATATAATGATAACTATGCTGCTAAGATCAAAGAGTAGATAGATAGATTGGTAGAAGCTGGATTCATCTATGAAATTGAGCACACTGAGTGGGTATCCCCCATTGTAGTGGTGCCCAAGAAGAATGGAAAGCTACGAGTATGCATTAACTTGAAAAAGGTCAATGCAGCCACCATCCGAGATAATTATCCACTTCCTATCACAAAGCATCTACTAGAAAGGGTAGTAGGCAAGGAAGTGTACAACTTCTTTGATGGATTCTCGGGCTACAATCAAGTAGCCATAGCTCCAGAAGATCAGCATAAGACAGCTTTTGCCACAGAATGGGGCATATTTTCTTTTAGAGTAATGCCATTTGGGCTTATCAATGCTCCTGCAACTTTCCAAAGATTGATGTGTCACGTGTTTAAAGAGTTCTTGAGGAAGAACTAAGAGGTCTATGTTGATGATCTCTGTGCTCATTCCAACATTAGACAAACCCATATCCCTGAACTCAGACAAATCTTTGACAAATGTCGAGAGTATCAAGTCTGCTTGAACCCAGAAAAGTGTGTTTTCATGGTCAGGCAAGGCAAGATTCTAGGACACATAGTGTCAAAGAATGGCATATCCATCGACGAAGAGAAAGTAAGAGCCATAGCCGAGTTACCTACGCCAAAGAATGTCAAGGAAGTACAAGCTTTCATGGGGCATTGTGGCTATTACTGACGCTTTATACACATGTATGCCATCATAGCAAAGCCCCTGTATGGACTTTTGACTAACTTCGAGTGGACTAATGAGTGTGAGGACTCCTTCAATGAGCTCAAAAGATGATTGTGTTCAGCACCAATCTTGACCACACCAGATTGGAATAAGCCGTTTCATGTTCACGTGGACGCATCCAATTATGCTATTGGATGTGTGCTTGCACAACCTACAAGTGAAGGTAATATGGATCTTCCCATTGCCTATGCCAGTAGACAATTGAATGCAGCTGAACAAAACTATACCACCACTGAACGAGAGGGATTAGGCATGGTATATGTAGTTAAAAAGTTTAGACACTATTTGCTTGCAAATAAGTTTAAACTTTTTACTGATCATCAAGCACTGTTGTACTTGGTAAACAAGCCATGCAATACATGTAGATTAGTAAGATGGTTTCTCCTACTAATGGAATACGACTTTGAAGTTGTGGTGAGGAAAGGGAAGACTCACTGGAGAGCAGACCATCTCTCTAGGCTCACATCGGGAGAAGCCCCACAAGGAGTATCAGATGACCTTCCTTATGCTTACTTGTTTAATCTGGAAGTTGTACCTCAGTGGGCTAAGCCATTAGTGCCAGTACTGACCTACGGGCCTAATCACCTAGTCATAAACACTCAAGATAGAGAGGTAGTAAAAGCCTAGAAGTACCATATCATGGCAGGAAGCATGTATAAACAAACAGATCAAGGCATATTGGCTTGTTGTGTGGAAGAGGACGAGTACGCAAAATGGTTGCAATTAGCACGTGTAGGTGCATTAGAGCAACACTACTCAAAGCAAAGAAGTTTACAGACACTTAGGAGATTCGGAGTGCATTGGCCTACTATGGAAGCCGATGTCCAAAAGTTGTGCAAGGAATGCCCAATCTGTTGCACTAAACCACCTGTGGAACATGCCACTCTATATCAAGGGTGCCAGATTGGAGTGAACCATTAGTAGATTTCCTGAGGACGAGAACATTCCCTCAAGATATGACACTGTCCAGACAAAGAAGTCTAGAACAAGAAGCCCTAGATTACTCACTCATTGGTGATAATCTATACAAGTGTGGTAAAGATGGTTACCTTAGACTCTGTGTTCATGAGAGTGAATATTTAAAGATTTTGGAAACTGCTCACCAGGGTGTAGCAGGAGGACACTCTGTGCCAGATCGGGTGATCAAGGCAATACTATTTGCGGGCTTCTGGTGGCCGACCTTTCACATGGATGCACATACCTATGTGAAACGGTGTGATGTTTGTCAGAGAACTCAGTACCCTATACGCAAGGATGAGATGCCACTGAAACCTATGATGGGTGGACGTGCATTCTCTAAGTGGGGAATCGACTTTGTTGGTCCGATCAATCCCCGAGCTAAGGGTTTACATGCTGAATATATCATTGTGGCCACGGACTATTTAACCAAGTGGGTAGAGGTAAAAGCCACGACAAAGAACGATGCTCAGACGATTGCTAAGTTCTTATTTGAGAATGTGTTCACTAGATACGGGCTACCCATAGAGCTAGTAAGCGATAGAGGCACTCACTTCTTGAATGAAGTTATTGAAAATCTGCTCCAAGAGTTCTTGGTTGTACACAAGAAGTCTGCCCCCTATCACCCACAGGCTAATGGGCAAGCCGAAAGCACAAACAAAATTCTATGCAATGTGCTTACTAAATTGGTGAATAATAAACGCTCTGATTGGGACAAACAACTACACCATGTTGTTTGGGCATACCGAGTGGCCTATAAAACGATACTCCAAGCCACACCCTTTCAGATGGTATTTGGCCAAAATGCGGTGCTACCTTTGGACTTCTTGATTCCCACATTGAGAGTAGCACAAGAGCATGAGTGGACGGGTCATGAACTCTCTTCGAGAATTTTTGACCTTGAACGATTAGGTGAAACCAGACTAAGAGCTGCAGCAGGAATATATGCAGCTAAGAAACGACAGAAGGTGTACTTTGATGCCCATGTTAGGATAAAGGATTAAAGGCCGGAGACTTAGTTTTGGTATACTATGATCATAAATAGGATCTCGACTAGTGGAGCAGTCCAATTAGCCACACTCGAAGGCGACATTCTCCCTAGCTACATAAGCGGATGCAGAGTCAAGTTATATCAGGAACCTCTCAATGAGGAAATGCTCAATCGACTCAACACTGCCAAGAAACGTAAAGAAGAGGAAAAACGAGTTCGAGAAGAAGCACAGGCAGAAGCCTTGGAACGCATCCGAAAAATGAAGATGAGAAGACAAGGACGAGATCAACCAAGGACAGATGACTATGCGAACCTAGGATATCATATGGCTATGTGTGAAGTCTCAAGTGTAAGCCCCCATAGAATAGTTGACCGACGTCCTTTTGTAACCTTGGAGATAGGACAAGGGAAGGGTGCAAGGACTGCACGGGCCTTGATTGACTCAGGTGCAGCCACTAGTGCCGTTAGACTCTCTTACTGTCAAGAATTGAAGTTAAAAGTCAATCCTATAGAGGCATATCTCATAGGATTGGGAGGTGTGGAAACCCCTTGCATGGGCGAGGTGGAACTTCCCCTCTCCATTCAAGATGTTCTAATGACAGTTAAAGTACTAGTGTGTCAAGATGAGGATCTGACGGAGCCTCTGGTCTTGGGTCAAGACTGGATCTATGACCATGCAGTCAACTTAAACCTAAGAAGTGGACTTCGTCAGGTATGGGTAAATCAGAGTCGAATTACAATTGAGTTAGATAATGGAACACTCAAGGAACTAGGAAAGGCACAGACTCCTGGTCCTTCTAGGGGTACACATGAAGTGGACCATGCTGTTCTTGTCCAAAGCTATGTGATGCAGAGGAATGGTGATCTCAATAAAGAAGTCAAGGACTCAACGAAACTCCCTTCTTTTCCAAAGGCCAAAGGGAGGCAGCAACCAAAGGCAGATCAATTACTGAAGACTACCCATGCTGGAGGCCAAAAGAACGTGCGAAGCAGAATACCTCAGCCATTGAAACAATTGTGGGTGCGAAAAGGCGAGCGGCCTATTACAGTCAAGCGACAACAACCATCTCAACTTCCTATTAGTAATCAATGACATGATACTAATAAGGAGACTTCCAAAACTTCTTTTGAGAAAGTGAAATCTATCTGGGTACCCAAGAAGTCACTGAAGGCTGGCCCACAATCAAGACAAATTTGGGTGCCTAAGGCTTGCTTGCAGGCTCAACTAGTCACGCACGAATCACATCATACATGTCAGGGTTCACTCACTCAAGGAGCCGTTACCCACTCTTGTTTAATACGCACAAACACACAGTCGCCCAGAAGCACGAACAGACTCACTTGTAAATGGGTCCCAAAAATGCCTCATTCCCAAGCAGACATACTCATAAAGCCCTCCAGAGTCTCCACTAAACCAAAACCGAAAGCCATCCATTGTGTTTGGCAACCTATAACTTGTAATAAAACCCCCCGAACCCCATGTGTAAATTCATCCTCACTTGCTAACTACATCACTCATACACCGCATCTTTCCATCTAGCTCGTAGGACTATTCATTCATTAACTACACACACAATCATCGAGCACTCACTGACCCACTAACCCATTACTCACCTGAAGATAATGTTGTAACGGGGAAAAAAAGTGTTCTATCTTGTCCATTACAATATTAACGCATGATTCTATATTTTCACAGAACCAGCAAGCAAGCAATAACAATGGCAGAAGCAGGAGGCACCAGTTCCCAGGCAAGGTCTAGCGCACAGATTGTGGACATTGAAACCCTCCTCCTTGAACCACCACTCACCGAGAGGCCTCAAGAACTTCAAGCAGTGCATGTGCTCCCTATTCAGGACCCTCCTTAGGGACACACTTCTCAAGTGGGGAAACATGCTCATTGGTGATGTCGCAGGGCCATTGGGTGATGGCACCTACTTCTGGGAAGCAGAAATTGAGGTCAATGGCAAATGGGGACGCTACTATTTCTTCACCTACGAATTTGAGAACTATCATGTTGATGTATGAAACACCACAAGAAATGAATTAATGTGACACTAGAACACCTCTATGGTCACCATTAACTCATTGCCACTCCAAACTTTGAGAAATGATAGCCTAAAGTGAGAACTTTGCTTCTATAGAAATTCCTAGTCACTGAAATGACATACCTCCAGTATTTTGCTAATTTCTCCTATCTCAAGTATTATTTCTCCATGAAACTTTATAAGATGAAACTAGAAGAGTAGAGATTTCCAACAAGCTATCATATGCATCAAACAGATCTCTAGAACTCAAGTTATGGCCTTCACAAGATGACCCTGTATGACCTTCCAAAATTGGAAATTTTTGCCTGTTTTAGTATTTATGGGTGTCTAGAAATAAAAATTCGATGCCTAGCATCGAATTTCAGTCAAGGTCGATGCCGGGCATCGACTTTGAGCTTTTTTAGGCCCTTTTTCTGCACCAGAAATACTCTCTTTTACACACACATGAAGAAGACCAATTGTATGCTAGAAGTCGATGCCGAGCATCCACTTTATGTTGAAACTCGATGCCAGGCATCAAGTTGCTCCACAAACTTCATGTTTTTAAAAGATTCAACAATAGTTAACACATAGAGAATGGAAATAATGACTTATCAGCCAAGATTCGATGCCAGGCATCGAATTGCTCAGAAAACTTGAACTTTTGAATTCATCACATAGTAGGCAAGCATGGAGATGATGGAGAGAGACTCATACACAGAACTTTACTCAGTTCTTTCTCATAGCTATGAAAACTCAGAAGTTTTACAGATGCTTTCTCACTCAGAGAAGCCCGACTATACTCAGTCGTATAAAATGAACTCCTTCTTCTACTTCTTCTCTCTCACTCTCTCTCTCTCTCTGCGTCAGTTGATACAAACTAACTTATATAGATTTTCGTATTCTCGTGATTTTAAAGAACTTCTAGAACTAAAGTGAACTAACTTTACAAATATGATACACTTGTGAATTTGTCCCTTCACATAGGCATGGTGTTTTCTTCCTAAGATTTGACCTTCAAATATATGTCCAATTAGTGAGTGTTTCTCCAACAGCTCCCCCTCAATCACTAATTGACATTCCCTGTTTCTTCATATCATCTTCTTTTCTTTTACTCCTGCCATGCTTTTGAATCTGCTGGTCTTCACACCATCCAAGCTCTTTGTCATTATGTCTGCTAACTGATCTTTGTCATTATGTCCACTTCAATCTCCTTCTCCATTACCTTTTCTCTGAGAAAATGATACTGTATCTCTATGTGCTTTGTCCTTGCATGAAATACTGGATTTGCTGCAAGATAAAGTGAACTCATATTATCTCCATGTATTGTAGGTGTACCTTGATCAATGCCTAAGCTCTTGAACAATGTCTGCATCCATATGACTTCCTTAGCTGCTTCCACAAGTCCTTTGTACTCTGCTTCAGTTGATGATAATGCTACTGTATGTTGTTTCTTTGAACACCAACTTACAAGCTTATCACCAATATATATCATGTAACCATGAGTTGATCTTCTGTCATCTTGGTTACCTGCCCAGTCTGAGTCACTGTAGGCTCTCAACTTCAAATCTGATGTAAAAGGATAATATAATCCTTCCTTTATAGTTCCTTTGATATATCTGAGAACTCTTTGACCTGCAATCCAATGTGGGTCCTTTGGACAATGCATGAATTGTGACAAAACTCCCACTGCATAACTAAGATCAGGTCTTGTTAGTGTAGCATAAATCAAACTACCCACAAGAGATTGATACTTCCTCATATCTTTGTATTCTGCACCATCATATTTACTGAGCTTGTGATTAACTTCAAGTGGAGTTGAAGCTTCTCTACAATTTTCCATATCAAACTTCTTCAACAGATTCAGAAGATACCTTTCTTGTGATACATATATGCCATGATCTGTATAAGTGACTTCCATTCCAAGAAAGTATGACAACTTTCCTAGGTCACAGATCTTGAACTCTTTCTCAAGAAATCTCTTTACCTCCTTGATTCCTTCATCTGAAGTACCTGTGATTATAATGTCATCTACATAAATACAAATGTAGATTGTACCTTCCTCTGTTCTTCTGATAAGTAGACTTGGGTCTGCTTTTGAACTTTGATATCCAAGATCATTGAGATACTTCACCAGTCTATAGTTCCAAGCTCTTGGAGCTTGCTTCAATCCATACAATGCTCTTCTCAACCTGCAAACAAAATTTGGATACCTGGAATCTATAAACCCTTGAGGTTGTTCCATGTATACCTCATATGATATGTATCCATTCAAGAATGCATTCTTTATATCCAATTGACTTAGAGTCCATCCTTTTGAAGCTGCAATAACAATGATTGTCCTTATAGTTGACATCTTAGCTACGGGACTGAATGTCTCATCATAATCTATGCCATAGGTCTGGGCATAGCCTTTCACCACCAATCTAGCTTTGTATCTGGCTATACTTCCATCTGCAAGCTTCTTCACTTTATAAACCCATTTATTTCCAATAACTTTCTTACCATTTGGTTTAGGAACAAGTTCCCATGTCTTGTTCTCCTCCAGTGCATTGAATTCTTCCTTCATTGCTTCTTCCCATTGCTTCTTACCTTTAGCTTCATCTAGTTCTGAGGTTCTTCATCATCTTTGACCATATATGCATAGTTCTTCTGAGTTATGTAAGAAGTATCATAAGAATACCTTTCTGGTTGTCTCCTTGTCCTGCTTGACCTTCTTGGTTCACAATCTTCATATGTGTCTGGATACACTTCTTCATCAAATATAGGAGCTTCTTCATTTCTTCTTGTTAATCCACTTGTGGATGTACTTGCTTGCATATAGTCTTCATCTCTATTTACCTGCACAATTGATTTTCCTTTCTCACATCTTCTTATCTCTTCTTCAAATTCTTCAGCTGTATGACTTTGATCTGCATACCAACTTTTCTGTTCATCAAATGTAACATCTCTAGAAACAAGAAATTGTTTGGTTAGAGGATTCCACAACCTGTAACCCATCTGCTTTTCATCATAACCAATGAACACATATTTTTCTGCCTTTGGTTCAAGTTTATGCCTAAGCTGTGATGGCACATAAGCATATGCAATTGATCCAAACACTCTACAATGATCTAGTGTTGGTTTCTTACCCCACCAAGCTTCATATGGAGTCATTCCATTCAGAGTTGCACATGGTAATCTATTCACAAGATATGTGGCTGTATTTACAGCCTCAACCCAAAGATAATTTGGACAGTTCTTCTCCTTTAGCATAGCTCTAGCAAACTCAACCAAAGTCCTATTCCTTCTTTCTGCTACACCATTTTGTTGTGGTGTATACCTGCAAGTTATTTCTCTCTTAATACCTGCATTCCAAAGATAATCATTGAACTCTTGGGAGAAATATTCTCCCCCTCCATCAGACCTCAGTCTCTTAAGCTTTTGACCTGTGACTCTCTCTACATATGCATGAAAATGCTTGAAAGCTCCAAACACTTCTGATCTTTCCTTCAAAACATATAATGTTATCCATCTTGTAGCATCATCAATGAAAAGAACATAGTACCTTGAGCCACTGATAGATCCTTCTTTTGTTGGTCCCCATACATCTGTATGAATAAGCTCTAGTAATCCATCATGTTTGAATCCTTTCTTCTGAAATGGTAACCTGTGTCTTTACCCATTTGACATGCTTCACATTTATAAACCATATGTTGACTTTGCACATTTGGTAATCCTAGTACAGACTGATTAGCAACCATAGCTTTAATTCCTCTTTCATTAAAGTGACCTAATCTCTTATGCCAGAGATCAAGTTCTGTAATCACTCCTTCACCATGTGTGAGCAAAGCTTGACCAATGTTCCCTTGCACTCTTAAAGTAAAGAGTCTACCTTCTTTCTTACCAGAGACAATCTGATTATACCCATTCTCTGGATCTTCAACAAATACTCCTTCATTTGTAAACCTAACTTGAAAACCTTTTTCAACTATCTGTCCCACACTAATCAAGTTTTTAGGTATTGTGGGAACATACAAAACATTGGTTAGCAAATCTGCTCCACTCTTGCATTTCACCTTTCCAATTGAATGTACACTGTGTCTGGTATTATCACCTGTTTGAACTGTGTGACTAGAAATGCCTTTTTCCAATTCTGACATCAATTCTATGTTTCCTGACAAATGATTAGAACATCCAGAGTCAATGTAAAATACCTTTAGATCTTCTTTATCTGATGTGTTGATTGAGTTCATCATCAATGATGTATGACTTTCATTTTGTGTGTCATTTGCATAGTTGTAGTAGGTGGTGTTGTAGGATTGATTCTGTCCCCAACTTCTTCCTAAACCTCTACCATAGCCTCCTCTTTGACTTTGTCTACCTCTTTGGAAATTACTTTGATATCTTCCACCTCGGCCTCTGCTATTGTTGTTTTCATTCTGGTTTGATCCTTGTTGGTTGTGCCAACAGTCATGAGCCAAATGATTACTCAATCCACAGATCCAGCAAGCCTTTTTGTTGTTATTTTGATTACCTCTTCCTCTTCCAAAACCTCTTGCTCTTCCTCTGTCAGTGCCTTTACCTCTTGCATAATAAGCTTGAGAACTAGACTCCTCTTCATCCTTTGCTTTACCTTTATCTCCTTTCTTCTTGTTCTTCATGTACATTGCAGAACTTTGTCCTTTATCTCCATCTCCCTTCAAGTCTTGCTCATATGTGAGCATCAAACCAAGCAACTAGTTCAAATCTGGAACATAATGATTTAATGAAAGTTCTGTTGATAAGACAAAAGGTTTCCACCTTTCATCCCCTCTCAAACCTGTAAGTAGCTGAGCAATCAATCTGCGATCTTCAACATCTTCATCTATGGATCCAAGTCTATCTGCAAGATCCTTCATCTTAGTGACATAATCACTAATGGTTTGACTTGGCTTCTTCTTGAATGTTGTAAACTCTGACCATAGACTTGCTTTCCGTGCTTTAGTAGTACTTTGGAAATGATACTCCAATGCATTCCATATATCTTTAGATGATTCCAATCCTCTGATGAGAACTTTGCTTCTACAGCAATTCCTAGTCACTGAAATGACATACCTTCAGTATTTTGCTAATTTCTCCTAGCTCAAGTATTATTTCTCCATGAAACTTTATAGAATGAAACTAGAAGAGTAGAGCTTTCCAACAAGCTATCATATGCATCAAACAGATCTCTAGAACTCAAGTTATGGCCTTCACAAGATGACCATGTATGACCTTCCAAAATTAGAAATTTTTGCCTGTTTTAGTATTTTTGGGTGTCTAAAAATAAAAATTCGATGCCTAGCATCGAATTTCAGTCAAGGTCGATGCCGGGCATCGACTTTGAGCTTTTTTAGGCCCTTTTTCTGCACCAAAAATACTCTCTTTTACACACACATGAAGAAGACCACTTGTATGCTAGAAGTCGATGTCGGGCATCCACTTTATGTTGAAACTCGATGCCAGGCATCGAGTTGCTCCACAAACTTCATGTTTTTAAAAGATTCAACAATAGTTAACACACAGAGAATGGAAATAATGACTTATCAGCCAAGATTCGATGCCAGGCATCGAATTGCTCAGAAAACTTGAACTTTTGAATTCATCACATAGTAGGCAAGCATGGAGATGATGGAGAGAGACTCATACACAGAACTTTACTCAGTTCTTTCTCATAGCTATGAAAACTCAGAAGTTTTACAGATGCTTTCTCACTCAGAGAAGCCCGACTATACTCAGTCGTATAAAATGAACTCCTTCTTCTACTTCTTCTCTCTCACTCTCTCTCTCTCTGCGTCAGTTGATACAAACTAATTTATATAGATTTTCGTATTCTCGTGATTTTAAAAAACTTCTAGAACTAAAGTGAACTAACTTTACAAATATGATACACTTGTGAATTTGTCCCTTCACATAGGCATGGTGTTTTCTTCCTAAGATTTGACCTTCAAATATATGTCCAATTAGTGAGTGTTTCTCCAACATATCAGAATGCAGAAGTGATGCGAGCGGTATGGACCAAAGCGGGCTTGGATAGCTATTTCAGGGCACATTTGCCTAACCCAGATTTCCTACGCTGCTCCTATTTTATCAGTACCATCACCCCTAGCAGGGCCAAGGGAGGCGATAGTACTTTTGTGCTACCCTCACTATTGCCAGGCCACGAACTCAAGAGATTCAAACTGACCCTCAATTTGGTACGGGAAGCATTGAACATGCAAGGTATGCATATTTTCACTGAGAAAGAAACATTGGTTCCAGGCAGGATGAAGCATAAGGATCTCAATAAATTGAAGGACATGGTAGCAATGACACCTACCATTGCTCTCCACCTATGAACGATCATGCAGCATTTTGCTTTTCTCGCCCAAGAACGCTTCACTATGCCACCAAAAAAGATATGGTTTAGCTTGTACCTAGCGGAGATAGAGAATCTCACCATCAATATACCACACTGGATCATCGATCAAATACACCTAGCCCATCAACGGTGGAATAAGAAACATAAAAATGTACTTCATGGATGCTGTGCTCTCACAAGAATAATCTACGGGTGCTTAGCGTACGACGTGCCCATTCAAAGAGCACTAGTATGGTCCAGGGCCCAAGAGTTCCAAAGACGGCTATCAACGGCAGGTCCTTCATCGAAGAAGATGAGAGGGGGAGTTCAATTACCATGCGCTCAACCAAGGGGAGCCACTACCACACTAGAGGTGACCCCTCCACAAACGCGACGTATCCGACCATTTACCATTCGCCTACCCAGACCAAGTGCAGAAGGACCCAACCTGGTGTTCCCTCCGATTCCATTGGACTTGGAGTTCCCACAGGGTTACACCCTTGCTGATTTGACAGATGAAGAAATGGCCCATTTGATCAATGAGTCTAATCTGGAGACAGAAGCAGAGCAGACGCAAGGACCATAACCTACTACTTCAACTTCAGCCCCGACCCAACCGGGAGTAGTAGAAGTAGAAGAGGATGAAGAAGAGACAGAAGAAGAAGAGGCAAACGAGGAGTATGATCAGGAATATGACGAACTTTCAGAACTAGCAAGTGCCCCGGCATACTCGGCCCAAATAAAAAGATTATACGAAACTATGAAGCGAGTCCAAGAACAACACAAATTGTCGCTCGAGACAGGAAAGATGATCATGAGCCAAATGTTAGCCGAGGAAGGCATGGATGACATGTTTATTGAATCGATGAACCTGCACGCAAACGCATTAAGCTTAGATGAGGCTGTTCATGTAGCCATGACTTATATTCATCGATTTGAGAAATGACTGCCTACTCGCCCCATGCGATCCGGCAAACAAATCCACATCAATGTATCAAAACCAGGAGGTACCACACAAACAGAAGCACATCAGGCAGAACCACTCTCACCCCCACCTCACCTCTCACTACACAAGTCACCTCACCACCTGGCACTACCACGCCTATTTCTGCCATTACCACAGTCGTCATGGGAATTCCTCTCTCTCCCGGCATCCAATTCGGAGGAGTTACCATGCCCACTTTCACAAAACTCTTCACAAATATCACATCCACCCCACCCACTGTCCCCATCTACACAGTCACACACACGTTCGACACAATGGAAACATCACCAGCCACAGCACCACTCCCACCCCCCACACAGCCTCAATCTCCTATACCCCCTCCACCTACCTCACCACTTGACTCCACAGCATTCACAACTCCCTTTCCCTTCCCCATTCCCCCTGCATCTTCATCTTTCCCTGCATCGTTTACTGTAAATAGTATATTCATGGCATCACATCAATGCGTGTATCAACTTCAGAGTGAGTATCAGGCTCTCGAAGACCGTCATCATCAACTGACTACGAATCATCAACAACTACAGAGACGGCTTACAATTATAGAAGAAGAAAATGCAGACCTCAATCAACGTTACACCACACTCGAGCAAGCTCATCAATCCCTCCTGGAGACACTCCAACCTTCACAAGCGCTAGGTGTCAAACAACTTGAAGCCTTACTGGAGGTCTACCAAACAGATAATCTGAGAGTCCGGTGAAATTTGACTCTACTCAGAAAACACATGGCTACAGCTTTGGAAGAAAACAAGCGTCTGCAGAAGCAAAACGAAGAAAACCTGGAAGCTGCCATGGAAGGCTCTCCCCATGAAATCGACCCAGAACAATTCAAAGCAGTTCCCTCAGAAACAATGAAAACAATCTTGGAAAGCTATGCCGATCTATTAGAAGCACATGACGATTTGGAAAAGGAACGGGATGAGCTACGTCGCCAGCTCACGGAACAGGAGGCACAACCCAAAGTCATAGAAACAACCTCGACCTCAGCGGAAGTAAAGGCGTTAACAGAGCAGGTGGCGGAACTCCAAAAGAAGTTATTGGAATATGAAAGACAGCCCTCTCCAGTTGTAGAACCAGAGCCAGATGAATTGGTACCCATTGAGGTGGACGAAACGTATGAGGAACCATATGTTCCTATGCTAATGCCAGGTGGTCAGCAAACCTCAGAAGGAATGGACACCTTGGAAGTCGAAGTACCCGAATGGCTCCAGACACTAGAAAAAACAGCTACAACCCATGAAGATCGAGTGGCCATCCAAATCCAATCAATGGCCAAATTAGAAGACACCATCATAAAGTCAGAGTATTTCCGCAGTATGTCTCATCATATATGGATCGGCACCAACGACGATCAGTATGTGTCATACTGTGTACTCCTAGCAGATTACAACGTAGAGATCCAACGACGATGTGGCAAGCCTCCAACTTTTGCCACATAATTTGGGCCCGATGATATCCTAGAGAGTGCTAACAAAGGATCCATTCATCAACCCACCTAGAGGATCCGTCTTCTCGAGACCTACCCAGAGATGGTCCGTACTTGGACTAACATGCCACTCTTTATTAAATACAATCCCTGTTATGTTCCGGACTTCCGCAGACGCACCTGGCCCGAGTTTACCATTGCTGTCAAGAACATCAAAGGCTATGCAAAGTGGTTAAACTATGTTTATCTAGCACCTCCACAAGGACCTCCCACTGTGAATTATATGATTTCTACCATCCATCACTGGAGCATTCGACTACGGAACACCCCCGATGTGATGGCCCAAATATGCATGAAAATCTTTGAATTAATTCTGAACACATTCAGGACATTCAAGAACATTAAAGACCCCCACTTCTCAAGAGTTGGCTTCCTTACAGGCAACCAAGATCTGGTATATGACATGAGCACCACCCCATCAATAGAGGTAATATATGCTTGGCACGCCAGAATCAAGTACCTCCCAGCTTGCTTTAAACAGACATTCGAGGAGATGTTCGTAACAGGATTCTGGGAATATCACTCAGAAATATTTATACCCAGGCCCTCACATCTCCTCCACTTATTCGCTGTGGAAAGAACCATCCATTCAGAACAATTGCGGGTGCCACATCCAGACGTCCCAGGACCAGTGAATTGGGATGCATTGTTAACAGACCTAGCATGGGAACTACGATTAGAAGAACACCTCCTCGCTTTCGATGTTGTTCAATATTATGTCCAACGCACAGCTAGACAAGGGTCTGTCAGAGACGACAGACGCGAGAGAGGGGGGGTGTTGGCAGTAGTCAAGGAACTGAAGGATTCACAAGACAAGGAAGCCGACGAAGGGAGTCAGAGCGAAGAGAAAGCACAAGCAGACACAGTAGTCAAAGAAGATTTGGCAAATAGGGCATTTAAATTTTTCAGGCATCAAAGAGTTGGGCACACAAGAAAAAGGAGCAAGTAGGGATCTCCAGGAAATGTACGTCAAAATGTTAGAAGAAATCCCTACAAAAATAGTGATTTTCATCACTAAAAACCATTGTAAATACCATTTCATATTTTTGTAGCTCCATTTTTTGCAAGCCAAGGAGTTCTTGAGCTTGAGGAGCTTTAGAAGTACCTACCTATCAGTTTTCACATTTTTTAGACTCCGTTTGAACCTCCAAATAGGGCAGAGAACCTACTTCTTAACTAGGCCGGACACTAGGTCTGGACAAGGCCAAAACCTAGTCAAAAACTATAAATAGAGCTAGAGAGCTCATTTTTTAGGTTAGCTTGTAATTGATTTGAACTTGTATGAGCTGGTTGAAAGTAATCTAAAGAACTCCATTGCTTCTCTCCCTTTGTCTTGCCTTGTGTGCGTGTGTGTGTATGTGTGTGCATGTTTGTGTGCTTCTCACTCATGCACTTGTGCCTTCACTTGCTCGAGGTCATCATACCATCCTCACGTCTTCCGGGATTGACATTAAAGGAGGTGCTACTCATCACTGAGCTACAGCCGGAGACTTAGTTTTGGTGTATACCTTGAAACAACATGCAAGAAAGCTAGAAAATCATGGCTATGGACCTATGATCATTAATAGGATCTCAACTAGTGGAGCAGTCCAATTAGCTACACTCGAAGGTAATGTTCTCCCTAGTTACATAAGTGGATGCAGAGTCAAACTATATCAAGAACCCCTCACTGAGGAAATGCTCAATCGATAGAACACCACCAAGAAATGTAAAGAAGAGGAAAAACGAATTCAAGAAGAAGCATAGGCAGAAGCCTTGGAACGCATTCGAAGAATGAAGTTGAGAAGACAAGGTAGAGATCAGCCTAGGACAGAGGCGTATGGCTATGTGTGAAGTTTCAGGTATTAGCTCTCATAGAATAATTGATCGACGTCCTTTTGTAACCTTAGAGATAGGACAAGGAAAGAGTACAAGGACTATACGGGCCTTGATTGACTCAGGTGCAGCCACTAGTGATGTTAAACTCTCTTACTGTCAAGAGTTGAACTTAAGTGTCAATCCTATAGAATCCTATCTCATAGGATTGGGAGGTGTGGAAACCCCTTGCATGGGTGAGGTGGAACTTCCTCTCTACATTCAAGATGTTTTAATGACAGTTAAAGTACTAGTGTGTCAAGATGAGGATCTCACTGAACCTCTTGTCTTGGGTCAAGACTGGATCTATGATCATGCAGTCAACCTAAACCTAAAAAGTGGACTTCTTCAGGTCTGGGTAAATCAGAACCGCATTACACTTGAGTTAAACAGTGAAGCACTCAAGGAACTAGGAAAGGCACAAACTCTTGGTCCTTCCAGGAGTACACATGAAGATGAAGATGTTATTCTTGTCCAAAACTATGTGATGCAAAGGGATGATTGTCTCAACAAAGAAGTCAGGGATACGATGGAAATCCCTTCTTTTCCAAAGGCCATAGTGATACGGCAACCAAAGGAGGATCAAATGCAGAAGAAGCAAATGACATATGCTCGAAGTGAGAAGAAAGTACGAAGCAGGGTGTCTCAGCCACCAAGAAGAATGTGGGTGCGGAAAGGCGAGCATCCTATTGCGATCAAGCCACAACCACTGGCTCAACTTCCTATTAGTGATCAATGAAAAGACACTAATAAGAAGTCTTTCCAAATTTCTTCTACAAAAGCAAAGTCTATCTGGGTACCCAAGAAAATAATGAAGGCTGACCCACAATCAAGAAAAATTTGGGTGCCTAAGGCTTGCTTGCGGGCTCAAATAGCCACACACAGACCACACCATACACAACATAGTTCACTCACAGGAACAGCTGAGTCCCACCCATATTCCACACACCCAAACACATATTTGTCCCGGAGCACGAGTAGAATCACTTGTAAATGGGTTCCTAAAAAGCCTCATTTACAAGCATACATTCTTATGAAGCCCACCAGAGTCTACACAAAATCAACAAAGAAAGCCACCCACTATGTTTGGAAGCCCAAACTTTGTAATAAACCACTTGATCCCATTGTAAATCCACCTCCGCTTACTAACTATGTCCACACTGTACCGCACCATCCCAATTAGCACATAGGAACCCTGCATCTGCTAACCACACTTCACACTCACAACCACACGGGCACGAACTAGCTAACTAACTAAATCTCAGTTCATCATGTTAATGTTGTAACGGGGACACGTGACCACCTTGTGTCCATTTTCAATGTTAACATTCATTTGTATATTCTCACAGAACCGGCGACCAATTTCTTCAATATGGCCGAGGCTGCAAGAACAAGCTCCCAGGCAGGTACGAGTCCTTAGATCGTAGACATTGAAAGTCTCCCTATTGAGGAGGAGTTGAAGGAAAGACCACAGGCATTGAGAACTTTACATGTCATACCTACTCAAAATCCTCCCCAAGGTCACACATCACCAGTAAGCAAAAACTCGCATTGGTTCAGTGATGTGGCAGGACCTCTTGGAGAAGGCACTTATTTGTGGGAGGCAGAAATAGAGTTCAATGGACGCTGGGGCCAGTATCACTTCTTTACAAGAGGGTTTGAGAGGCTTCAAAACAATGAAGGGTTGAAACCAATGTGGAAGAAGGCTGGACTATATGATTACTTCAAAGCTCAGTTACCCAAGCCAAAATTTCTAAGGTGTTCATACTTGATTAGCACCCTCACTCCAAGTAAAGAGAAAAAGGGGTATATCACCTTTGTCCTACCATCTCTTACAAGAGGTAATGAACTGAAGCGCTTCAAATTGATGAAAAATTTGGTAAGGGAAGCTCTCGATATGAAAGGTATGCACATCCCCACAGAGAAAGAGACAATGATCCCAGATAACATGAAGAACAGGAACTTGACTAAACTGAAGGACATGGTGGCAATGACACCAACTATTGCCATTCACCTCCGAATGTGCATGCAACATTTCGCGTTCCCTGTTCAAGAGAGATTCACGATGCCAACAAAGAAAATTTGGTTCAGTTTGTACTTAGCAAATACCTTCAATCTAACAATCAACATGCCTCATTGGATCATTGACCGAATACACCTGGAACATCAACGATGGTACAAGAAACAGAAGTCAGTACTTTATGGGTGTTGTGCTCTTGCAAGAATCATTTATCGGTGCTTGGCATATGATGTGCCAATTCAAAGGGCACTTGTTTGGACTAGGGTGCAAGAATTTCAACGAAGACTGTCAGCCGCAGGACCTCCATCCAAGAAAATGAGGGGAGTAGTTCAGATGCCCTGTGCACAGGCCCGAGGTGCCACCCTGACACCGGACACAACTCCACGACTTCCAAGGTGAGTGCAACCTTTCACCATCAGATTACCAAGGCCCAGTGCGGAGGGACCGAATCTGGTGTTCCCATCGATACCCACTGATTTAGAATTCCCTCATCGCTTCACACTAGAGGATCTAACTGATGAGGAGATAGCAAGAATAATTAATGCAATGAATTTGGAAGTTGAAGTAGAACAATTAAGTGGGCAACAAACTATCACGGACCAACCCCATCCAAGTCAACCAGACATCGTCGAAGTAGATGAAGATGAAGAGGAGACTGAAGAAGAGGAGCAAGAGGATGAACAAGAAGGACCATTCGACGAAGGAGACCATGAATATGAACAAGAAGTCATACCAGAACTTGAAGGCTCCCCTTCCTATACAAAGCAATTAAAACGATTGTATGATACCATCAACCGGGTTCAGGAACAACACAAACTATCCCTGGCAGCAAGAAAGGCCCTAATGAACCAGATCCTGGAAGACGAAGGTGTGGATGACCAATACAGGGAAACCCTTGACATGATTGCTGTTGCATTGGGGGTACCAGAGACAGTGCATAGCGCTCTCGCACACTCGTGAAGATCGGAGCGAAGATATGGTAGATGTCCCCCTAGGCCAAGGAAACAGATAAATATCTTGGTATCAGAACCATAGGGCACCACATCCACCACCACGGGCACAGCTCATACCATTCATCACACTGATGAAGCCCATACCTCAAGTGCACCCCCGTCACCCCCTTTACCACCCTCCCATCCAACTCCACCACCTTCACCTCCTACCACCACGATCACCACCACTATCACACCCTCAGATTCCACTTCCCATACCGAAGCACAGACTGTGAGTCAACCCTCAGAATCTGCACAACCTGACACCACCACTATTGTAAATGCAACCATTGACATGGTAATTCTAACTGTAGCCACTAAAAACCCCATTCCCCCTTCACACTTCCTGGTGGTTCATATTCACAACTACACACACCTCTTTACACCTTCACGACCATCACCACACCAACAATTCCCATGTTCACAATCACTCCCACAACCGCATCCACATATGACTTCATGGACATATCACCCACCTCCGCACCTCTCCCTCCCCCCATATTCCCACAATCTCCCATTCCCCCACCACCCACTTCACCCTTCTCAAGCACAACATACACACTCCCTTTCCCTTTTCCCTACCCTCCTGCATTCAACACCTTCCCAGCATCCACTCCTGTCAATAATGTATTTAATACTTTGTACCAATGTATGTCTCAATTACAACAGCATTACCAGCATTTAGATGCTCAGCATACGAGTCTGTTCCAAACCCACAAAACATTGCAAGAGAGATTCATTAACTTAGAGAAGGACAAGAGGCTATTACAACAGCAGTATAATAGCTTGCAGGCACAACATGATCAGTTAGTAGCCAATCCACCCCAGACAGATACCGAGGAAAGACAACAACTCGATGACATGTTACACGCCCAGATAACCGACAATCTCAAGCTTTGACATAACCTCGCCTTACTACGCAAACACATGTCTGCAACACTAGAAGAAAATAAAAGACTGCAGAAACAGAATGAAGAAAACCTAAGATCCTCATCATGACACACTAGCATTTTGACTTCCATTGGAACATCTTGAAGGTAGATGGGAAGTTCCACCTCGCCCAAACAAGGGGTTTCCACACCTCCCAAACCTATGAGATAGGCTTCTATTGGCTTGATGTTCAATTGTGGGTCTTGGCAGTATGAAAGTCTAACTGGACTAGTTGTTGCACTTGAGTCAACTAAGGCTCTCACAATCTTTACACTCTTTCCTCGTCCTGCCTCCACAGTCACAAAGGGGCGTCGATCGATTATGCAAGAAGTAACTATTCTCGATTTTTGGCACATGTCCATGTGATATTTTTGGGCTTTCGGGTTGACATCTTGGCCTAGTTGCCTTAACTTATTTTGCCTAATGCGCTCTCTAGCCTCTACCTGTGCTTCCTCTCTGACCCTCAACTCTTCTTCTTTTCGCTTCTTAGTAGTGTTGAGTCTCATTAACATATCCTCTGTAAGAGGTTCTTGATACAACTTGACTCGACATCCACTAATACAGTTTGGCAAGATGTCACCTTCTAGAGTGGCCAATTGAACTGCACCGCTAGTGGAAATTCTATAATGATCATGGGTCCATATCCTCGTTTCTCCAATTTGCGGGCATGCTGCTTTAGTGTATAAACCAACACTAGATCTCCTTCTTTCAATCATTTATCCTTGATGTGTGCATCAAAGTATGCCTTTTGTCTTTTCTTTGTAGCATAGATGCTTGCTCCCGCTCGTAGCCTCGTCTCACCTAAGCATTCTAGATCAAAGATCTTGGAGGACGACTCATGTCCATTCCACTCATGCTCTTTTGCTACTTTCAAGGCTGGGATTAGGAAGTCCAATGGTAGCACAACATTCTATCGGAAGACCATCTGAAATGGGTTGGCATTGAGTATCGTTTTGTAGGCAACTCCGTTAGGCCAAACATCATGATGAAGCTATTTGTCCCAATCAGAGCGTTTATTATTTACGAGTTTTGTCAATATGTTACATAGGATCTTATTCGTGCTCTCGGCTTTTCCATTAGCTTGTGGATGATAGGGGGTAGACTTCTTATGTATTAACAAGAATTCTTGGAGAAGGTTTTCAATAACTTCGTTCAAGAAGTGCATACCTCTATCACTTACTAACTCTATTGGTAACCCATATCTGGTGAACACATTCTCAAATAAGAACTTTGCCATTGTTTGAGCATCATTCTTTGTTGTGGCTTTTACTTCTACCCACTTTGTAAAGTAATCTATGGCTACAATAATGTATTTGGCATGGGAGTTTCTTGCTGGGGGGGTTAATAGAACCTACAAAGTCTATACCCCACTTTGAAAATGCACGTCCTCCCATCATTGGTCTCAAAGTCATCTCATCTTTTCTTATTGGATATTGAGCACGTTGGCATGTGTTGCATTTCTTCACATAGGTATGTGCATCCATATGAAGAGTGGGCCACCAAAGTCCTGAAAATAGAATGGTCTTGATTGCTCTCTCAAGCCCAAAGTTTCCACCTGCAACACCACTATGTGCAGTTTCCAAGACTCTCAAGTAATGATTCATGAACACATAGTCTTAAGTACCCATCTTTGCCTCTTTTATAGGTTGTCTCCTACCAAGGCATTGTCTTGAGCCTCTTGTTCCATGCTTCGTTTTCTTGCAAGACTAGCCTCATTGGGTAGTGTTCCTGATCTCATGAATTCTACCAATGGAGCACTCCAATCTGGAATTAATGAGATGTGATAAAGAGTCGCATGCTCCACTGGGGGTCTCGTCTGACACACTTGACAATTCTTAATCCACTCATGTATTTCTCTATCCATGCTAGGCCAATATACTCCTAAACGTTTCAGATTTTGTAATGTTTGTTGTTTGGAGTAGTGATTTCCTAGCAGTCCCTCATGGGCTTATTGCAACCAACTAGTATGTTCATCATCCTCGCACAACAAGCTAGTACACCCTCTAAATCTTGCTTGTACATACTTCTTGCCAATATTTGATATTGTTGTGATCATACAATTTCTTCCTTGTTTGTTTTTATGTGCTTATTTGCAGGTTCGAAGGTTAGGATCGGTACCAACTTATTTGCCCATTTAGGAACAACTTCTAAATTGAACAAATAAGCATTAGGTAGTTCATCTGACACTTCTTGCAGTGTCTCTCCTGAAGTGATGCAAGAAAGATGGTCTGGCCTAAGGTGGGTCCTACCTTTCCTAACGACAACTTCAAAATCGTATTCCATTAGTAAGAGGAACCATCTTAATAAGCGTCCTGTATTGCAAGGTTTATTTACCAAATATAATAAATCTTGATTATCACTGAAAAACTTGAACTTGTTGGCCAATAAGTAGTGTGTTGGCATCATATGGGAAGAAGCCAAGTATGGGCATGCATGTGGATCTAGCACTAAGGCAACCTATTAAAATTTTTCCAAACCTTACATCATTATAAAAGTGATTCTCATCACTAGAAACCCTTGTAAATACCATTTCATCTTTTTGTAGCTCCATTTTGTACAAGCCAAGGAGTCCTCGAGCTTGGGGAGCCTTAGAAGTAGTTGCCTGCCAATTTTCATATTTTTTAGATCTCGTTTGAGCCCTCAAATAAGCCCTGAAACCTAATTTTTAACTAGGCCGGACACTAGGTCTAGACAGGGCCAAAGCTAGTAAAAAACTATAAATAGAGCTAGAGAGCTCATTTTTGGGTTAGCTTCTTGTAGGTTTGAGCTTGTATGAGAACTTGGCTGTAATAGAAGTGATTTCATTGCCTTACTCTCTTTGTTCTTGCCGTGTGTGCACGTGTGTGTGTATGTGTGTGCATGTTAATGTGCTTCTCACTCACACATTTGTGCCATCACTTGCTCGAGGTCTTCATACCATCCTCATGTCTTCCCGGATTGACATTAAAGGAGGTGCTACTCATCACTGAGCTACACCAAATTTTGGCGCCGTTGCCGGGGATTCGAGCTTTGAGGACGAGCGTGTGATGGTAAGACGTAGAGAGGACGCGTTGGAATGGTAAGTAGTAGGTAAATTTCTTGTTTTTTCTCCATCTCCATCTCCATCTTCATCTCCATCTTCATCGCCATCTTCATCTCCTTCACCACCTTATATTCCCACTTCCAAATCATTTCCCTCATTTGCTTTGTGCGAGTTTGAGAGAGAGCGAGTGTGTGTCCTTGTTTGTGTGTGTTTTTGCATGTTTCTTGCAGGTTTCAGCTCCATCATCATCTCCAGCAAGCTCAGCAGGTACGGAATCTCTTTGCGCAAGCCCCGAGGCATCGAGCTCGAGCTATCGCGACACACCGAAAAGTTGCCCCAATCACGATTCTGAGTGTACCACCACACTGCGCAGCCCTAGAGCTCCTCGGATCACTAGACAGAACAGAAAAATTCACCATATCCCGACCTATCACGACACCTCGAGGTATCGTGACACTCCCAGGTATCGCGACACTCCTAGGTATCGCGACACTCCCAAATATCGCGACACCTCGACCTATCGCGACACTCCCAGGAACATTGTGTGCAAGCAAGGCATTCCAAGGCAAGCTAGAAAGGGTGAGTACCAAGCTTGCTTTTGTTGTGCACATAGGAGTGTTTATCCTCCAACAGTGGTATCAGAGCTATAAGTGGAGTATCAAAGAGAGAAGAAGGAGCTACTGAAGTGAAGTGAAGACTTCATCAAATTTTGAAGGAAGGAAGCAAAGAACGGGCACGTCAACAACAAGGGGAAGCAAATACATCATCAAATCAAAGACGAAGCTTCATCAAGAGGAGTAGCTCTATTTTTTGAGGTAAAAGCCATCCTTTTCAACTTCATTGCATCAAGGGGGAGGTTCAAAAGAGTTAGGAGGCACCATGGCTGACCTCAATGCTCAGATTGAGAAGCTCGAAAAAGGAAACTACCAACCGTGGCGATTTAGAATAAGCAATTTTTTGATGGGGAAAGGTTTGTGGGGACTTATGAGTGGTGGAGAGCCAAAACCCTACATAGATGAGGTAAATCCAACTAATGACCAGAGAAGAGCAGTAAGAGAGTGGGATGAAAGGGACAAAAGGGTCATTTTCATTTTATCTCAGCATATTAGCAACTCTATGGTAGGGCATATTCAAGATTTGGATACATCGAAGAAGGTGTGGGAGTGCTTGGAGAGATTGTACTCAACCTCCACAAAAGCTAGAAAAATTCAGCTCAAGAATGAGCTAAATAATCTTAGGAAAAGCCCCTCTCAAGGTGCTAATGATTACATATTAAAGGTTAAAGAGCTTGCAGATGCACTAGGGTCAATCGGTTGTGCCCTAGATGATGACGATCTTGTCGCCCACACCCTAAATGGACTTAGGGATGATGAAAAATGGAGGGCTTTCACAACTTCAGTGTATGTAAGGGACTCTCTTCCTGATTTTGATCAACTAATCACTCTCATGGTGACAGAGGAGATGAACCTTGGTGGTCATAACGCCAAGGATAGCCAAGGGCAATTGTTGTATGCAGGTAGAGGAAGAGGAAGACACAACCGAGGTGCTTCAAGAGGAAGAGGAAGATATCAAAGCAACCAAGGAGGTCAAGGACAACAAGAAAATGTAGGTCAAAGAGGTGGAAGAGCCACAAATAGAGGAAGAGGTGCAAGATTTGGTGGAAGAGGACAAGCCACTTCAAATGGATGCTTTGTATGCGGTAAGCCCGGTCATTTTGCAAATGAATGCTATCATAGAGCTCAAAGACAAGGGAATCAAAGCAACAACAACAACAATTATAGAGGGCAATGTAATTATGCAAACACATCATCCAGCCAAGGGAATGATTATTTACTTGCCATGAGGTATGGTGAAGATACAACTCAAGCTAGTGAAGATGTATGGTATGTAGACAGTGGATGTAGCAATCATATGTCATGTCGAAAGGATCTTTTTAGTAATTTGCAGGTCCCAAAGCATCAAGGGCATGTGGAAACAGCTGATAACTCAGAGCATACCATTCAACATGTGGGAGATATCAGTTTGGAAGGAAATCAAAGAGCAAAGTGCTTATCAGAGGTATTACATGTCCCTACTATTACCAAAAACTTGATTTCGGTAGGCCAAATGGTAGAAAAAGGCTATCAAGTTAGGTTCAATGAAAGAGGATGTTTTGTTGAGGATCCAAGGGCAGGTTTCAAGCTCATAGCAAAAGGAAAAAAGCAAGGGAGAATGTTCACAATGGACATAAATCAGCCACACCATTCAATGTATGTCACATATGGAGACAAGAGGATAGCAGATTTGGATCTATGGCATAAACGAATAGGTCACATCAACCTACAAAAGCTCAAGGACATGCAAAGGAGGAGCTTGGTAAGAGGCCTACCAAATTTTTCATCTAAAATGTTGCATGAAATTTGTGTAGCTTGCCAACAAGGAAAACAATCAAGGCTGCCCTTCAAGAAGAGTACCTATGTAAGTGCAAATGTTTTAGACCTCATTCACACGGATGTTTGGGGTCCAACAAGAGAAGCATCCCTTGCTGGAAATAGGTATTTTGTAACCTTCATTGATGACTTTTCAAGAAAAGTGTGGTTGTATTGCATTAGAAACAAATCAGATGTGTTCCACTACTTCAAGAAATTCAAAGCACAGGTGGAGAAGGAATCTGGCAAGTTTATCAAAACTTTGAGATCCGATGGAGGGGGAGAGTACTTCTCCCATGAATTTTCTGAATTTTTGCAGGTCAATGGCATCAGAAGACAAATTACATGCAGGTATACCCCTCAACAAAATGGGGTAGCAGAGAGAAAGAACAGACACATAGCAGAGGTAGCAAGGTGTATGCTCAACGAAATGAATATGCCGCATTGTTATTGGGGACAGGCTGCATATACAGCCACATACATCATGAATAGATGTCCTACATCAGGTATACATCATCTAACCCCTGAGGAAGCATGGAGTGGAAGAAAACCTTGCATTTCACATCTTAGAATCTTTGGTTGTATATGCTATGTACATGTACCTCAAGAGTTGAGGTCAAAGTTAGATGCCAAATCTGAAAGGTGTATTTTTTTGGGATATTCTATGGAACAAAAGGGGTATAAATGCTATAATCCCATCACCAAGGAGCTGAAGGTAAGTAGGGATGTTGTCTTTGATGAGTTGAAGCCTTGGTATGCATGCACAAGTCCATTGCAGGTTGAAGACATAGGTGAGACAGATTTGAAGAATGATGATAGAGTTCAAGAAAGCATGGATTTGAGTGGTCCAAGCAACTCATGCAACACAAGGACACCCTCACCATGGAGTGGAAGGCTTAGGGAAAGAGAGACCAGCTCTGAAGAAAGCAAAGTCAAAGGCAAAGAGAAGATTTCAGTTGAAGAAGGAAGCTATGTGGACGAGAGCATGTTGGAAGATGAAGAGATAGAAGAAGTTCAAACTCCAGGAGTGGCTAAACAAAGAAAGAAGATGGCAACCACACCAAAAGGAAGTGAAAGAAGGTCTTCAAGAGTAAGATATCCAGTACAAAGGTTAACATATGATAATTTCATTGCAAAGCATTATGCATACATGACTCAGGTAATCAAGGACAAAGAACCAACTAGTTATGAAGAAGCTAAGGATTGCAAGGAATGGCAAGAGGCAATGAAGGAAGAGCTCAAAGCACTTGATGAGAACCATACTTGGAGCTTGGTACCAGCTCAAGAAGGCATGAAGGTGATAGGTAATAAGTGGGTTTACAAAATTAAAAGAAATTCAGATGGTTCCATTGCTAGGTACAAAGCAAGGTTGGTGGCGAAAGGCTTCTCCCAAAGCTACGGGATAGATTATGATGAAACTTTCAGCCCCGTAGCCAAGATGCCAACAATTAGGACTTTGATTGTAGTGGCCACATCAAGGAAATGGAGCTTATATCAGTTGGATGTGAAGAATGCCTTCCTCAATGGAGAGCTTGAAGAAGTAGTCTACATGAGCCAACCTCAAGGATTCGCTAGTATGAGGTACCCAAATCATGTTTGCAAGCTAAGGAAAGCACTATATAGACTAAAGCAAGCCCCAAGGTCCTGGAATCAGAGGTTAGTGGATTATTTATCAAGTTGTGGATACAAAGAAAGTGTTACAGATCCATCACTTTACATGAAGAAGCAAGGAGACAAGACGGTATATATATGCATCTATGTGGACGATTTGATCATCACAGGAAGTGATATTGCAGGTATTAAAGATATCAAATCAAAGCTAGGAAAGGAGTTCAAGATATCTGATATTGGAACACTAAAATACTTCTTGGGAATAGAGGTAATCTATGCACACAATGGCATCTTCTTGATTCAAAGAAAATACTTGTTGGATGTGCTATACAGGTTTGGTATGAGTGGTTGTAAGCCACTTTCTCAGCCCATGGAGCCCAATACAAAGTTGGTTGCAGGTCAAGGAGAGGCTATACAAGATATTACACTATATAGAAGCATAATTGGTTCATTAATTTATGCTACATTCACTAGACCTGATCTTGCATATATAGTAGGTGTTCTCTCTCAATTTTTGCATACACCTACTCATGATCATCTTACGGCGGCAAGAAAGGTGCTTCGTTACATCAAGCACACCATCAACCAAGGTCTATTTTACTCATATGATGCTGATCTAAGTGTCAAAGGATATAGTGATGCTGATTGGGCAGGTAGCAAGGATGATCGAAGGAGTACATCGGGTTATGTTTTCATGATAGGTACAAAAGTGATCTCTTGGAGCTCTAAGAAGCAACCAACTGTTGCTCTTTCATCCACAGAGGCTGAGTACAGAGGTTTAGCATTGGCTACATGTGAGCTATTATGGCTTAAGAAGCTACTTAAGGACTTGGAAGTGGAAGTGCAGGAGTTTCCTCTTTATGGAGACAACATTTCAAGCATCTATCTAGCTAACAATCCCATGTTTCATGCAAGGAGCAAGCACATAGAGGTTCATTACCACTTCGTTAGAGAAAAGGTGATGGCAAAAGAGCTACATATAAGGTATGTGAACACTAAAATGCAGGTTGCACACATGATGACAAAGTTTCTTGAAGGTACAAAGCTTGGAGGATTCAAGGAAGCTATCAACATAAGAGACCTAGGCTGAAGCAACAAAGGAAAAGACTTGAGCTTGAGGGGGAGTGTTAAAAGTTTTTCAAGCTCAAGAGTGTGGGAACATGCCACAAATTGAACCTTCCACATCATCCACAATCAAAGGAGGCTGATTTCCATGAGTTTGAGGCATCCAATTATGCCCATAATGGAAAGAAGTTGATTAGAGAAGATTTAGCCCACCTCTTGATGTGATTGGACCTCACTTTTGACATGTATATGTTTTTGATTGGTTAAAGAGGTTAGTAGGTGGTCTTTAAAACCTCTAATGAGTTGTATTATGACTTAGAGTCGTGGAAATATGTGCCCAAGATGCTCCCTTGCTTAAGCACACCGCCTACTCGCTGTTCTCTGCATATTTTGCAGAAATTTTACTTTTACACACTCTATCTATCTAGATGTTTTTGGCAGACCCCCCGGTCTTGTAATTGTTGTTTCTCCTTCATCCGGAATCCATTTGCAATGATTTTTGTCTTGTTGGAAAGCTTATAAGTTCTACTTTGTCTGGTATAAGTCTCAGGTTCAGTGCCTGCACATGTGCAGAGAAATGTCCAGAACAGTGTCTGTCCAGTTAGCTCATACTCTGTGAAGAGATCAAGTTATCTGTTTTGTTGCAGCTGGTTGAGGCATCATCCAGTATCTAAATGGAGTGATTTTACTCTCATTTGAAAGCTCTTAAAGTCTTGTTTATGCCTGCAAAATTTCATTTTCAGTCTCTACATATACTCAGAGAAACTCAGAAAATACAGAGCCTATGTCTGAAAAATTTCAGGGTCCTAGGAGGGTTCATTTGCTTTTGTTGTGCACATAGGAGTGTTTATCCTCCAACACGACTTAGGTGTGGTAATAAATTAGGGCAACGTCAGGCACGAATCAAGTCCAAGAGAACTAATCAACTAAGTGCAAGCATTAAGTAGGTCTTAAGTGCGAAAACCCTAAGAAAAAAAAAAGAGTAAACTTGAATCGATCAATTATCAAGTGCGAACTTCAATTAAGTATTCCTGACGACGTGATCTTGAACAAGGGCATAACATAATAATCAACTAAAAAGAACAAAGTGATTGGTGCCAATTAACCTGCAACGAGAGTGTACTTGGGACCAAGGGGTAGATAAACCAGGCATATGAACCTCAGGTCAGGCAAACACTTAGGCCGAGACAGACAAAGCCTCAGATCTTCCGAAGCCAGTGTCAATCACACTGCTAGTTCATGGGCCTAGCAGTTGAGTGATTACCCATACACTCCCCGATCAGAAACAAGTGATTCTGAAATGTCCTATAACATGGAGAGACCAGTAGGTAGTTCAGGGGTGGCATACCTAGAAAATCCAGAAGGACCTTACAAGACTCAATTGGAATACATCAAGACTAATCATCTAGGTGCTCGCATCTACGAAGATGGCCTGAGAAGATCTGTGGTCCAGATTAAGAACCCCAATCAACCCCATGGATTAGAACACCCGGTAGTCAAGTTCAAAAATGGAGCATACCTAGATAAAGAGGGGACTATTTATGTAGTCACCACTCTTCCTGATAGAACAAACGAGTTTGGAAATGTGATCGCAGAGACGGACATGGGTGATATAGAGCAAGGGAACTTAGAGAGAGATCCGAGGACTCCTCGTGGTAAATCAGTCATGACCAGGATTATGACTCCAGAGTGGATTTCCCAGGATAATAAAAGCATAGATTTGCTTTTAAACCGTGAAACCGATGAGGCCTTTTGGAGGTATAAGCCTACCCAGCCTCATGAAATAGGATCCCTCACAATCTATGAGTTTAAAGATCCTGATAGCCCAGGCAAAGTAATCTAGACAATACATCAGAGAGGATCTTCATGGTCATTGAGCATGGCAGACATGCCTACACATGGAAGGGTGAATTTGTTTTTCCCCAACGTCGGTCCAATGTGTCCTACAACCACCAAGGAGCTGGGACCTCCCAAGCTCATGGAGCTCAAAGAGATAGAAGTAGAGACAGACCTGAGGTAAGCTTTGCCAACTCCCTAGGAAAAGAAAGAATGAGGACCGGGACAGATAGAGAAGAAACAGAGAGACTTAGAGACCCAAGGTACCAGAGAAATGCCGATGATTTTCCCTTGCCAAGGCCTAGAGAACACACAAGGACCCTGAGACCAACACAACTGGTGAAGTCCATGAAGAATTACTTTGATGGCACAGGAGACCCTTACGACCATGTGGCAGAATTTAGGCAAGTCTTGAAAGCTGAACAGGTAGAGGACCTATTCACACAATATAATGCTTTTGGTCTAACCCTTAGGAACACTGCCCTTACGTGGTTTCAACCACTGAACGAGAGGCATTTCAGAAACATATACCAGCTCCTAGAGGCATTTATCATTGAGTTTTCTAAGAGTGGCATAAGGCACAACACTTCCTCACTAATTCATAGCTTCAAGCAAACACCTCAAGAGACGGTCAGACTAGCAGGAAGACGATTTAGGCAATACCTAGAGAGGTGCCCGATGCCTGAGTTACCCACACCAGCCAAGCAAGTGGCTTTGTGCTTAGATGGCTTGTTGAGCACAAGCTTAGGTCATATGTGTATTTGAAGGACCCCAGAACTATAGAAGAGTGCGTTCGCATGTGCATTAGACATTGAGGATAATCTAGGTGAGGAGTTAGAACTATCAAAAATCTATAAGGATTCGGATAGCTCTAGTAGCCTCACATCTGGTCAATCCACATCCATTGAGGAACTTGCAGAGAAGGTAGCTCAAAAACTAGGTGTCTCTAGCAAACAAATTCCAAGATTTGCCCCAGTTACGCGGTGCTACACTTGTGGAGGTGACCATATGGCAAATGTATGTCCCATTATGGCCCAACCCCAGGTGAATCCTAGTAGCCAGTACTGCACCATAGAGCGAAGGTACACCAACCACACTGCACAGGATTGCCCATATAACAAACAAACTGTTAGGCAAAATTACCCTCAGCCTTATCCACAACAAGGTAGATACCATAATCAGTACCCACCACAACAATACAACAGACCACAGCAACCTTATCAGCCACCTTATCAAGGGCAGCAGAGACCTCAACCAGTCCTAGTGCAGCAACCCCCTGCTCCAACCAATGTGATCCCAGTGAAATATGCATCTGCTGAAGAAAATCCGAACAGAGCCATAGTCCTAGTCACCCCATTGCTATCAGACAGTGATCCAAGTGACCATAGTTTTGACTCCACACATATTGATAGCCCACAGGCTTACTACATGCAGTTACCCGAGCATAACGAGTCATACTATTATGAGGACCCAAGTGAAAATAGTGGGGATCCTGAGTATGCTAATGTCATGTACATAAACCCCAACTCTAGACCTCATCCTAGGCAGGTACGACCCCCATTTCCTAAAGGACATGCTTCAGATGTCAGGGAGATCACCTTATACGTGATTGTCCACTGCTTGTCCCTACACAACCCCAACCAGTGACAATTCAGGGTTTCTGTCAAGACTGCGGAAAAGAGCATCTCCTACGAGATTGCCCAAAGAACCCTAATAACATGCCTAAAATCACTCCCATCAACGTCATTGGGTTAGTGGTAGACTCTACGGGAAGTATAACTTCCACAGCCCCAGTACATGTGGTCACTAGAGGCCAAGCCTTGCAGCAAACTCAAGGAGTAGGGCAGGAAAAGAGTTTTGAGGTTAGTGAGACAGAGAGTATAACCAAGAAAAGGACAAGAGCATGGAGAGATAGCCGGGAGAGAATGAAAAGACAATGGTCACAGAAAATGAGCAAACTTGAAGAAAGCTTGAGAGAAACCAAAGCAAAGATAAGTGAACTCGCATCTCAAAACCACTCTCACACCCACCCTCCACCACCTTTCCCTTTACCCTCCAATCCATCTTCTTCCATTCCCCAACCTTTCAATACACCACCCTTAACCCACCCACCACCCAGAGTAGGATCAGTCCTAGCCGATCCCACTCGTGAAGATCTAGACATGATGCTTAAAGCATATCAGGCCAGAATCCAAGAAGGGCCCAATGTAACAGATCATGAGAAATGTTACCCTAGAGCCGATCTAGAGATAGAGCGAACAAAGCTTTGTGCTAAAATGGTCGAATTGGCGCAAGCCATGTTTGAAGCCAATCGCTTGTTCAATGGCTCTAACCCCATCAGAACAGCATTGCACTTTGATGGTCTATTGGATAGATTGGAGAGGTTACTTGCAAAGTCTAGAAAAGGAGCCACCTCCTAGGCTAAGGAGAGGGCAAGTGATAGAATAAGCATTCCTCCCCAGGGAGCTTATGTGCCTAACTCCACTGAACCAGACACCTCTTCTTCTATGAATAGGTATTCACCAAAGTTCCTGAGAGAGATTCAAGAAGAGAAGTGGGCAAAGGAGAGTGAAGTCCCTCCTCCCATTGAACTTGTGGATGACGCACATGATCAGTTCCCACAAGACATCCCTTCTATTTATGAAGAATAGGAAAGTGCCCACTCTCATGAGAGGTTAGACTTTGAGTCTAATTCCTTGCAAGAGTTACCACATTTCACACGCCAATGGGAAACCAAGTCTACTTGCCTGAGAGCACCCACAGTCATGATAAGAAACGAAGATTCAATCATACCTAGGAATACAGAGGTAGTAAAGAACACTAAAGTGTAGTGCAATCTCACTTTAGAAGAGCTACTCAAAGTTAAGCCAGAAGTGTGGAAACACGTAGCCAAACAAGTGCCAGACATAGCGAAATCGCGTTCCCAGGTAGGATCTCATAGAACAGTGCCTGAAATACCATTGGATAAGATAGGAGACATGAGTGAAGGAGAAGAAGGAAATACCTATCTCCCAGTTACCCATCAGGGATACACAACCAAGGCAATTTTGGACTCAGGTGCAGGAGTTGCAATTGCTACAACTTCCCTATGGAAGCGTTGGGGCAAGCCAGCACTCCGACCGACGAGAATGAGATTGCAGATGGCCGATGGCCATATTGAGAGGCCCTTGGGATTGCTAGAAGGCATAACTCTCACTACATGTGGTGTAGAGTTCGAACATACTTTTGCTATATGCGACTTTAGCAGAAACCAAGCCTACGAGATGATTTTGGGAAGGCCATTTATGCGGCAATTGCAAGTAGTACAGGACTGGGGAACCAATTCCTTATACTTGCAACACTTAGGTGTTACAACCAAAGTCAATCTCAAGGATTACTCTCATAGAGACGTACCGCCCATTCAATGGAATCCCATCCATAGAGCCAAGGATGACACGGAGTCAGTGCATTCCATAGGATCAGGATGCTCATGGATGCATGAAGACACCCACTTATGGATGTGCAAAGTGGCAGTAGAAGAAGAGAAAAGGGAAAAAGCCAGAGAGGTAGGTGCGAAAGAGACACATAGATCAATTCAAGACCTAGCCTATGCACCTGTAGTATTTCCCGATGAAGAGTTTGAACCTCACGGCTAGGCAGAAATTTTAGCAACAATGGATGTAGCGATCAATGAAGAGCAGTGGACACCCCACTGTGATGAGGATGGCTATGACATTTCAGTCTTCTCAATAGAGCCAATCATGGGAGATGCAGTTTTAGAGGAATGTGAACCTGGCCCTGATACATTTGAGGATGCAAGTGACTCTGACTTAGAGTCAATCATTATGGACCCACCTTTTGCATCAGATGAAGAATACTTCTATGAAGTTGAAGCTTACCCCCAGAGACACGGAGAAATCACGAATGATGTGAGGTTAGCCACACAAGTAGCCACTAAGAGTGGACGAAAGAAAAGAAAGAAGAAGGAAGTCACTCCGGAGGCAGAAGAATCCTTGTTTGAGGTCCCTGAAACTTTAAAAAATATGAGATAGACGATAGGAGAGTCATGATAAGAATGCCTAAACGTGAGGCACAAGCAGGGGAGGCCTATGATAGCAAGGAAACTACCAAGAAAATAGTTGTTGCCATAGAAAAGGGAGAAGAAAGATGCACCTACATAGGGCATGACCTGACGGAAGAAGAAGAGCAAGAGTTGATAGCTTTGCTAAGAGAGTACAGAGATGTATTCGCGTGGAGCTACAAGGACCTGAAAGGTGTCGATGCAGACATATGCTCACACACGATTCCCATGACCTCAAATGCCAGACCATCTAAGCAGAAGCCCTATACATACAATGATAACTACGCTGCTAAGATCAAGGAGGAGATAGATAGATTGGTAGAAGCTGGGTTTATCTATGAGATTGAGCACACTGAATGGGTATCCCCCATTGTGGTTGTGCCCAAGAAGAATGGAAAATTGTGTGTGTGTATTAACCTTAAAAAAGTTAATGCTTCCACGATTAGAGACAGTTATCCACTTCCTATTACTGAGCATCTATTAGAAAGGGTAGCAGGCAAGGAAGTGTACAGCTTCCTGGATGGATTCTCTGGCTACAATGAGGTAGCCATTGCACCAGAAGATCAGCATAAGATGGCTTTTGCCACAGAGTGGGGCATATTTGCCTTTCGGGTAATGCCATTTGGACTTACCAATGCACGTACTACCTTTCAAAGATTAATGTATCACATGTTTAAAGAGTTCTTGAGGAAGAATTTGGAAGTCTATGTTGATGATCTTTGCGCTCATTCCAACATTAGACAGACCCATATACCTAAACTCAGACAAATCTTTGATAAATGCAGAGAATATCAAGTCTGCCTGAACCCAGAAAAGTGTGTTTTCATGGTCAGGCAAGGCAAAATTCTAGGACACATAGTGTCTAAGAACGGCATATCCACTGACGAAGAGAAAGTGAGAGCCATCGCAGAACTACCTAGGCCAAAGAACGTCAAGGAAGTACAGGCTTTCATGGGGCATTGTGGTTACTACCGCCGGTTCATTCACATGTATGCTATCATTGCAAAGCCCATGTACGGACTTCTGACTAACTTTGAGTGGACTGATGAATGTGAGAATTCGTTCAAGGAGCTTAAACGAAGATTATGTTCAGCACCAATCTTGACCACACCAGATTGGAACAAGCCATTCCATGTTCATGTGGATGCCTCCAATTATGCTATTGGATGTGTACTTGCACAACCTACGGGTGAAGGTAATATGGATCTTCCCATTGGCTATGCCAGTAGACAGTTGAATGCTATTGAACAGAAACTGATCACCAAGCTCTACTGTACCTGGTAAACAAGCCATGTAATACAGGCAGATTAGTAAGATGGTTTCTCTTACTAATGGAATATGACTTTGAGGTAGTAGTGAGGAAAGGCAGGACTCATTTGAGAGCAAACCATCTCTCTAGGCTCACATCTGGAGAGGCCCCACAAGGAGTGTCAGATGACTTACCTGATGCTTACTTGTTTAATTTGGAAGTTGTACCTCAGTGGGCTAAGCCATTAGTGCCATTATTGACATATGGGCCTAACCACCTGTTAGCTGGAAAATTTTTAATGATTATGCACTAACATGTTCCATTTCGGAGATTTTTCATTTGAAAGTAGGTGTTTTGCAAGAGAATTGATGGTTGGTAGTGAGAAAACCCAATCAAATGTAGATGTGTGGATCAAGAGAGGGCATTGTCAACTTGGAGATTATGGCAAAGTCGTTGATTTTATGAATACCTTGGATGCCTTGCTGAGGGTTTGCAAACTCATTACTATTCCCCTTGAACATTCCCTTGATTCGCAACGAGCAAGAAGATTTGATACAAGCAGTGTATCTGGAATATCTGTGGCTGATCTTGCCTGTGAACCAATACTTCACACGAAACATTTTCAGTCTAAAGGAAGTCTACCACAATCCTCGGTGGAACAGATACTATCAGGAAGTGTGAGGGCTTAATATGTTGTATTATGCATTTGCAAATAACTACACATCGGCCATTATTTTCTCTTTGAGCTCAGCTTGTGGTGCAAAGAAATGGAGTCCAAAAGAGAGTGTATCACACTTTGTCGTTACTCTCTTAGATCATGAATATGCGAAAAGTGAACTAGAAATGATACAGTTCTGCCATGAAGATGCAAGTAGGTGCAAAAGAAAAAGCGATTGGAACTTATTTGTATGGTATCCAATGAAACAACAGTCAATTTTCAGAGATCTGATCTAACATTAGACGCATTGGAGTGATATTATTGGCAGGCAGCTGTCAGAAGGAGGTTATCACTGTTCTGAAAAAAAAACAGAAAAAGGGGGGAAGTTTTTTTGTCAGGTCTCTCTCTCCATTTTCTTCGCCAACAAGCGGGAGGGGCCATCTCTGCATTTCTGTTTTTTTGGGCCGACTTCTGTTTGGTGGGGACAGGGAAATGAGGGGAGGCTTATCCTTTTGAGAAGGGAAGAGGAGGTGTATTCGTGGGGGGGGGAACAAAAAACAAGCAGGTAGTTTTTTCCTTGGCGGCTTCCATGTATGGAGGTGTCGTCCAGTACCAAAGAGGAAGGGGGAGTCTTTATCAGGGCGTCTGCACACAACTCAACGGAGGGAAGAGAGACATACAACGTTCAATCATTGGGTGAAAAGGAAGCAAGGAATTTTTGAGCATTTGAGCAGGAGTGACGCAAAAGAGAAAGAGCATTCGACTTGTGCTAGATTTTTGTTCTCTGCCTATTAATCTTGTGTGAGGAGTGTTCATTCCTGAAGTGGAGTGGCTTCGGGTTCCGAGGTGACACGAGAAGGTGGGCTTCAGAAGAGGACACAAAGGTAAAGTATTTGGTAAAAGCGGATACTGGGGAAAGGGAAGAAGAGCATGAACGCTACAGTGTACCAAATCCCTGTGATTAAATGAAGAAAAAGGTTTTCTTGCATCTGACGAAGAGTGTGCTAGAGAGTCAAAGAGCTAGCAGGAAGAAAAAAATTATCGAGCAACTGAACCTCAAATGGAGATGACGGAAGTGCATGATAGGAGCTCCCTGTATTGAAATTGAGAAGAGTAGCAATCTGCTTATTTTGGATACAAAGCCGTTGGAAGATATCAACATGAAATGGGAATCAATAGCGTAGTATTTAGAGAGGAAGATTGCTTGGTGAAAATCCAAAGAAAAAGGGCCCAGCTGAACTATACACAAGACTCAGGAGGTTCATCTCAGAGGAGAGAAGTGATGGGTTTAGCTGCATGCTTGATGTATTACCCTTTGAGGCAAGAATATCGTGCTGAATCGATTTCGTTTCCATGGTTACAAAGCTGGGAAAGTACATGCAGATGACATATTGATCTTCACATGCGAAGGATGGAATTCATTCACCATTTCATATGGTCCTCCCGTCTCTGCCCAACTCTGAGGAGGGGGATTAATGTTGAGTAACACCCGGGGAGGTAGGAGGAGACAATTCCAGTCGTGCATATACTCATGGGGGCTATTGCAGTTCTGATATGATCCTCAAGTCTTCATTGGTCCCAACACCACTTCTGAGGTACGCAGTGTTACGGTTTTCCACTTGATCCTTCCTTCTCTCCATGTCATTTAGGCATTATTCAGTGGTTGGCTTTACCCTTCCTGTACTCGGCGTTTATAATTGACCCCCTGCAACCTTGGTCGATGAGGCCCATGGCCGGAGCTACCTGTATGCACATCGAGGGTCTTCCCATGGTGCAAGCAGTGTCTGCAGAAGTTAGGGTGAACAATTAACCTGCATTAGCTAAGGAGGAGATGGTTGTTATTCCGACTCCATGTTGAGCTTGATGGGGGTTCACCCAGTGGTAATGTCTTTTTGTTGGGCTGAAAGCTACTGTTTGTTATGCTCCAGTTTGGCATTCGCTGTCTCTGATCCTAGCTTTTGTATGCATGGCATAGTTCATAATTTTGTGTTGGTTGGGGTAACAAGTTAAGCCACGGATCCTGCGTCCATTTTCGATAGTAGTCTCTCAAGTGTATACTCCTCGTGGTGTCATTTGCAAAGCTTGACTCGTTCCTAGTGAATCTATTAGTTAACGTAAAGAGCAATGTGCCATATTCGAAGAAATTACACTACCAATGCCAACGCAATGATATCCAGTATTATATTAAAATGAGGTCTAGTGGATATGGCTGAAAGTGGTTGTGATGTTCTTATGTATTAACGGTATGAGATCCTGGTTTTCATATGCATGATGCTAGTAGTTCTGAAGGTGATACATTATGCCCTGCCCCATCATTTCCCCCACCAACGTTGTTGATTCCGAGTTGTTGGTACAACGATGAATTCACTTGGGAATGCGCATTTTAAATGGGTCACCTGTCAAGAGGTGTAAGGATTAGCAATTGACCAGAGGCTACAAGAATGATAGAACTGTGAAGCATCACTGCGTAGGATTAATAGTGAAGTTCCCATATACTGGAAGAGGTAATACGTAACTGTTCTATGACCATAGGATATGTTGTAAGTGAGAATTACCCTCCCCGAGTCATTATAAGGGTGCACTTGAAGACTTCTGTCTATTTTGACTACAAAGGTATGCTGGAATGTAAAGGATGAACCATGTTCGCGGTCATGGAGATACCTTACAAGGTTTAATCGTCTGTCATATTAGAGTGCACTACAAATTTGGATTTGGTGGGACGTTAGGTTTGAAATTGATATAATGACAGTTGTACTTTTAAGGGCAACTAAAAACAAAAGAAAGGATATGTATGCGTGTGGGTATGTGCAAGGGTACAAGTGTGAGTGAATGCGTGGGAAGCAAGCCCAAAGGGGTGTATGAGGAAAGAAACAAAATGGGGAAAAGTGGGTGTGTGTGAGGAGCATGGGTGTGAATAGGAAAGAGGGCAAGTGAATGAGGAGTGATGGAACAGGGGGCCGATAGGGGCACGAGTGTAGGTGGGTACAAACAAGGGCATATGAGTGCATGTGCGTATGAGTATAAGTGCGCATAAGAGTGAAAGAGAGAGGGGAAGGGGAGCCAAAGCAGATGGGTGCACTTGAGTATCTATGTGAGGGTGTGTGCACGTGCGAGATCAAGAAGGGTAGTGTGGGGGATGTATGGGTGCGAGATGATATGTGCATGTGAGTCGGTGAATAGAAAAGAGAGGGCGAGAAAAAGGGGGCAGGTGACAAAGTGAAATCAAGAAGTGCGAGTGAAGAAAGGGAGAGTGCAAAAAGTGACCAATGGATTTGGATAGCCAATTGTGCATGGGTTTTCCTGCCTTCTCCATAGATACCTATGAGTGAAATTATGGATTTAGGGCGATAAAAGGTAACCTAGTCTAAGGAAGTTTGGGAGCAAAATATCATTGTGCGTAGGCGTTTTCCCTTGGAATAAGAGGCCTAACATTTTGGTGCGTTTGCCGGGAAAAGCTTGGTACGTCTCTATAAGAGAGTGCCATAGGTTCGCCTAGCGCCACATGTTGGCCGAGCTTGCGGACTCCAGATCTAGTACGAGTGAGGGGAACTCATCCTCAGGAGCAACACAAACGCAAAGAGAGGAACGAGCTGAGAGAAGAGCACTTGAAAGAGAAAGGAATAGGTGGGAATCGCAAGGTGAGTCAACCTCGACTGGCTCGAAGAAATGTGCTAAAAACGTGTACTCCCGTAGGAGAGTCGCGAATCAAGTGTGGAAGTTTGAAAGAGGGATCCTGAGGCCACGTGCGCTAAATTTCTAGGATCAAAGTGATATTGACATCACACCTCTGTTTGAAATGGCTCAGCAGATTTTGGTTCATTTGGGGGACTTCACCAAGTTCTCAGGTGCTTGGGACGAGGATCCTGATAGTTTTATCCAGCTGTTTGAGGTTACTTGTGAGGCCAATGAGGTAGTTGACCAGGGTCAAAGGTTGAGAATTTTTCCGGCTATTCTCCGAGATGAGGCAGCCAATTGGTATGGGAATCTGACACCACAAGAGCGTGAAACTTATCAGATGCTCAAGGAAGCCGTCTTGGCAAAGTTTCGACGACAAGGCTTCCAAGATAGATTGGCCCAACAGATGGATTACTTGCGATAGGGAGTCAATGAGAGCATCGATAACTACATTCAGAGAATGGAAACGTTGGTAAGAAAGATGGGCGCGAATGCCCCGAACGATGAGACATTGAAAAGAAGATTCATTTCGGGATTGAGAGATCCTACGACATAGCAGCATATCAGCCTGACAAGACCTTCAACTTTAATGGATGCTAAGGAACAAGCAAGGCTTTGGGAGGAAGTACAATTATGTCAACAGAGGAAGATGGAGCTCTTATACGAGCCAATGGGAGGCCCAGGAAACATACCAATGAAAGATCCTGGTCAAGGAAGTCCCGCATTGACAACCCCAGCTTTTGTAGCTGCCACTAGCACGCCAGGTGAGGTAAAGCCTGCGCTAGCTGAAGAACGAATATTGGAGTTGGTCACACAAGCTATAAAAACTGCCACAATGACCCAGGAAACATACACAGTAAAACCCGAGGTAACTACAAACCCGAATCAAGTGTTTAGATCAAATACATGGTGTGGAAAGTGCCATGGTTATGGCCATTTGGCTTCAGAATGCCCTACAGTCTCAAGAGTATTCACAGATAAATCACCACCTAGAATGCGTTGCACTTTTTGTGGAAGAACAAATCACACAGAGGACCGATGTTACAACAAGAGAGCCTATGAAGAGAGGACCATGAAATCAGGAGATACAAGAGAAAGACCCTACACGGGATTGCCCGCTCAAAGTGTCCCACCTACATCTCGTTGGGAAAACAGACCAACTTATGGATATGGTGCTCAAGGCCAAGGAGGAGACTATCCAAGAGGAGTTGCACGTGATCAAAGAAGAGATGGTCCAATCCAGTGCTGGAGATGTCATGGCTTTGGCCATACTCAATCTAGATGTCCAAACGAAAAGAAACCAATTGATTATACCCCACTATGTAGGTACTGTAGTGGAGAGGGTCACTTTGATGAAGATTGTCCAAAACGAAGAGCTACCGCCGGCAAGGAAAAAGGACCAGTAGGGTCCTTGAATTATGTTGATACTCAGACGCATTCCACAACGAGAGCTCAAGAGCACGTTCCTACGATCGGAGTAGTGTTCAAGACACCAAACCCTCAAGAAGGTTCTAGCTCGTCGATGCACTTTGTGGATGCTTACCAGGTCAAGAAACCACATAAAGAGCCAACTGTGGTAGTAGTCACAAGGACTCAAGAGTATTTAAAGAAGCATCCAAAAGACGAAAGCAAAAAAGCTAGCCAGGAGAAGATAACCGAACATGGAGAGGTAGAGAACCAAGTTGGAGGATTTGATGAGCAGCAAGAGTTTGAGGATGGGGAGGAGATTGAGATCCTTCCACCAGTGACCAAGGAGTTTGTGCCAGGCATAGCACCATTCCTTGAAAGATTAAGGGCTCCAAAATGTAGGAAGGAAAGACAGAGTTTGGAGGAAGTGGATATTGTAAAGTTGCTCGCTGACACGGAAGTCACGCTGGACATTGGCACGTTGCTGAAATGTTCACCTGCTTATAGGAAACAATTCTACAACGAATATATTAAGAAGCCGAGGAAATCTCGAGAGAAAAAGAGACAAGATAAAGATGTCCAAGGGATCATTCAAAGTATTACGACGCAAATTGATTCGAATGCCTCCAGCTGTGACAGTCGAGATTAAAGGGTATGCAGTCCCTGGTGCTCAGTTAGATAGTGGAGCCGCAGTCAACCTTATGACTGAGTTCATGATGAAAGCTTTGGGCCTCAACCACATGGAAGAAACTCCGATGTCCTTGAGAATGGAAGATCAAACACAAGTGAAGCCTGCAAGCCTTTTGAAGAATGTAAGCACAGTGGTGGGCGGTCTAGAGTTTAAGGTTGATTATTTGATAGTAAAACCAAGGACCTCAGAGGCCACTTTCTCGATCTTACTTGGACGGCCATGGCTGGTGCAAGCTGAATGTGTGCACGATTGGCGCACAGGATTTATCACAATTGGACCGAAGGGCGATCGAATACAACTTCAAGTGTCTCCAAACTTGACCGGCAAGAAATCGACAACAGTTGAGGAAAGGGAGCAGAAAGCAAAGGAAAAGGTTAGACAAGAAATGGCGCGGGTAAGATTTGACCTGCGCACGGAGACTTCCAAGGACCTTTCACAGGATGGATTTAATCTGCAATTGGCCAACCTCCAACATGCGAAAGTGGGCGAGTACAAAGATCCACTATGTTACAAGAATGACTCAGACCAGGAGTTGCTGGGATGGTTGACACATACAAGTGAATTTGAGTGCTACATGTTGAGTATAGATGCAAAGGAAAGCAAAGCTACCCAATCCCTGGAGAAGGGAACTTCAAAAGATGAGTTGAAGCTGGAGTAAGCTCCAACAATGGAAGTGCAACAGTTGAGAGAAAGGGTCAGGATGTTAGAAGAAGAGCTTCTAAGGAGAAGTCTACAATTGGAAAAGGAAGCGAAGAGTAAGACTAAAGTGTCGGAAGCCATTGCAAGAGCTGAACTCAAGAAATTGGGTCGAATCGAAACAGAACAAAACAATGATTTACTGGCCAACCATGCACGCGTGATTGGAGAGCACGTTCCAATCACAGTGTCATCAAGGAATAAGGAATATTCGCAAGAAGCTCAGGTGGAAAAATGGGAAGTTTTTCCAGAAAAGTTCTTGAGTGTAGGGTCAGAGCTACCAGATGGAGTATGAGATTGTATTAAATTGGCACTCAAAAATTTCAGCAAGGCCTTTGCATGGTCATATAGTGATCTGAGAGGAATTGATCCCCGAATTTGCCAACATTATATAGACTTGGAAGAAGGCACCCGACCAATATGTCAACGACTTAGGCGGACAAATCCAGTCTACTCGGAATTGATCAGGCTGGAATTGACTAAGTTATTGGAAGTAGGATTCATATATCCCATCGCATCCAGCGAGTGGGTATCACCAATTGTAGTTGTTCCGAAGAAAAATAAGAAAATCCATATTTGCATAGATTATCGTAAGTTGAACGAGCGCACAAAAGAGGATCACTTCCCTTTGCTGTTTACTGATCAAATCTTGGACAGAGTGGCTGGCCATAAATTGTACTCATTTTTGGATGGTTTCAGTGGGTACAACCAGATCCAAATCCATGAAGAGGATCAATCAAAAACTACTTTCACCACAGAATGGGGTACGTATGCATATCGTGTGATGCCATTTGGATTATGTAATGCACCGGCCACATTCCAGAGAGCAATGATAGCTGCATATCAAGACTATTTGCAGGATTGGATGGAGATATTCCTCGATGATTTTGCGATCAGAGGTAACAATGAAAACATGATGGAGAGGATCGAAGCTATTTTAAGAAGAAGCATTGAAAAAGGCATCGCATTAAATCCTGAAAAGTGTACATTTGGAGTACGAAGAGGATTGCTTTTGGGACATGTTATTTCCGAAAAAGGGATCACAGTTGACGAGGATAAAGTAGAAAAAATCGGACAACTTCCACCTCCTCAAAACTTGCGACAACTCAGAGGATTCTTGGGGCATGCTAATTATGATCCACGATTTATATTAAATTTTGCATCAATAGCAGCACCACTGACGAATCTTTTGAGGAAGGACCAACAATACCAATGGACTGGAGAGTGTCAAGTTGCATTCGAATTGATAAAAAATAAATTAATAAATGCGCCAATTTTAGTAGCACCTGATTGGACAAAAGAATTTCATGTGCACACAGATGCTTCTCATACTGCGGTTGGAGCAGTGCTATGCCAAGCTGATGAAAAGAAATTGGACCACCCTATTTATTACGCAAGTCGAAACTTGAATAGCACTGAGAGGAACTACACGACTACAGAGAAGGAATGCCTCTCGATGATCTTTGCGGTAAACAAGTATCGGCATTACCTGATGGGAAAGAATTTCACGTTTTATGTGGATCATGAAGCCCTAAAGTACATCATTAATAAACCCGAGCTATCAGGGCGATTGATGAGGTGGATGCTACTCCTCCAAGAATTTCAGTTCACAATGGTAACCAAACCAGGCAAAGCGCATATATTGGCTGACCATTTATCTCGAATTGTTAATGAGGAGCCAATCTCTGGTGTGCCTGATGATGCTCCTGATGGGCATCTATTCCAGGTTGATGCTAAAGCACCTTGGTATGCCGACTTGGTGAATTTCTTGTGCACCACTAAATATCTGCCAGGAGCAAGCAAGAGAGAGAAGCAAAAACTGTTAGCATTGGCAAAGCACCATAGCATCATTGGGGGGCAGCTCTATCGATATTTTGTCCATGAGAGCATTTATCGGAGGTGTCTCGAGGAAGAAGAAGCAACCCTAGTGTTGAGAGCATTACATGATGAACCCTGCGGTGGGCATTTTGTTGGTGAGCTGATGGCAAGAAAGATCTTATTGGCTGGGTATTGGTGGCCAACGCTGTTTAAAGACTCTCACACCTACTGTAAGAAATGCGACAAATGCCAAAGAATGGGCAAACCAACATTACCACATGCTGCTCCTCTTACGCCGGTGCTTGCTCTTAAGCCTTTTGAAAAGTGGGGAATTGATTTTGTGGGGCCTATTGATCCTCCCTCAAGACGTAGATCCAATAGGTATATTCTGGTCTGCACTGACTATGTTACCAAGTGGGTAGAGGCTAAAGCTCTGAAGACTGACCGAGCTGTTGATGTAGCTAAATTTTTGTATGAACAAATTATCACCCGATTCGGATGCCCGTTGGAGATAGTGAGTGATAGAGGAACGCACTTTGTCAACGAACTGATCGAAGAATTAATGGAATTATATAAGATCAAACATAGAAAAAGCACTCCATATTACCCGAGGGCAAATGGACAAGTGGAGGTCACCAACAAGGTTCTTGAACAGATTTTGACAAAGACAGTAGCCGTGCATAGGCGAGACTGGGATGAGAGACTTTTGGAAGCCTTGTGGGCATATCGAACATCCTACCGAGTGACGACTAAGAGCACCCGTTCTCCCTAGTATATGGCGAGGAAGCCATCTTTCCCATCGAAAAAGAAGTTCCGACATTAAGAGTGGCCATCGAGGCCAGGCTGGGAGAGGAAGAGTCATTGAAGGAAAGGTACATACAATTGGTCAAGCTAGAAGAAAAGAGACTCATTGCACAACAAAGTCTGGAAGCTATTCAGAGAAGACGTAAGGAGAGGCATGACAAGAATCTCAAGACCTATGCGATTCAAGAAGGGGATTTGGTGCTAGTGTATGATAGTAAATATTATAAATTCCCGAGGAAGTTACAGACAAGATGGGCATGACCGTTTAAAGTGGTGGAACTCAACTCCAATGGTTCCATGCAAATTCAAGATTTAGGAGAAGAATGTGCTCCCGTGAAGGTTAACGCGCTTAGAGTTAAACCATATTTCAAGTAGCATTAGGACGGGAGAAGCCAGACGAGATCCAAGCAGAAGGACGTAGTAGACTCCTTGTACATAGATGTATATAAATATATATATATATATATATATATATATGCGCATATGTAAGCTATGATTTGTGTGTCATAAATATTCTTCCTTGCTAGCTCAAGAATTTTGGACTTCTAATTATTTTTTGTGTTGCACAGAGACTGTTAGGAGCTGTTGGTGCATGACAATCATCAATTGAAGAATTATGGAGGAATGAAATCAAGGAGTCAAGAAGAAAACAAAGTCAGATGGTTGAATGAAGGACATGTTCAGAAAATCCAAAGATATGTACACATATGTACATTAGCTGACTTATATCTTTGTTTAGTCATACACTTGTATATATTCATATATAAATATGTTGGAAAATGTCGGGCAAAGAGAGCAGAAGAAGATTAGAGAATAGGGAGAGAGAAATTAGTGTCATTAGACACATTGAAAGTGAGTGAATTATCTATCCTCACTTGTATGTAAATTTTCTGAAGAAATCGAGAAACTTGCGCCCGATGTTTTGCAGTCTGCTCCTTCTGTGTTTAATCTTTTGAGAAATCCTTCTGCACGTGTCTAAGTCCATAGCTAATCTATCTATGGCTAGAATTTGAGAGGTTAATTGAAATCAGGCTGAGAGAATTTTGATTAGGAACATTCATATGTAAGAATGTTCTAAGAGTCGTAAAATCTGGCGCACATTTCATCTTCAATGAAATGATCATTGCTCAGTCCGCAGTGTAAAGTTTTACACAAGTGAGGGCTTAAAATCTAAGTTGGAAGGTAAGCCATCTATGGCTAAAAGATCTTGATCAAACGGGATTTACTTTGGGAGAACCAGTGCTAAGAAGTTGCAGGTGTCAAAGTCGCCATTGCAGAGAAGCTCTTTCAGGTATAGGTAAAGTGTTTCACACATTTCTCAGTGTGTACTCAATTTTTTTGAGAGATTTAACTTGGCAAAGTTGCGCAACCTTAAGGCGAAGTGTTGTGCAAAGTTTTATCAAAAACTTTACAGGATTGATTAGTCAATGAGTGATTAATCTGCAGCAGACTTTTCTGAAGAAGCTGAATTTTTCAGAATAATCAATTTTCTGATAAATTGGTGAAAGTTCTCTAAATTTGGTGGAGTCTAAGGTTAATCTTGATATAGAGGTGATCTAAATTCAAGTTTAACTTGTTCTTTTGGAGATTAACACTCTCCATTAGTGGTATCAGAGCAGGTTGTGTCAAAATTGAAGTGAAGGAGACTCCAACTACTGCAGAAATACAAATCTTTACATCTCGAAGGTGCAAAAGGTTAAAGTGTGAAGAAAGATTGAAGGAAGACATACAAAGAGTATCAAAAGGATCAGAAGGAGCAACATTCGAAGTAAAGGTACATTCATTATCTGTAAAGGTTAAAGATTTGGAAATACAGGTGAAGCAAGGATGGGAGATAGTCTCCAAATTGAGAAGCTGGATAGAGAGAACTATCCTGCATGGTCTATGAGGATGGAAGCTCATCTTATGAGAAAAGATCTGATAGGATACATCACAGGAGATGAAGAAAAGCCAGAATTCAGAGATCCTAGTGTTCCAACTAGGGAGGAGCTTGCAGATTTGAAGAATTGGATGAAGAAGGATGCTCAAGCAAGAAGTATCATCTACATGGCAGTCAATGACTATTTGCTTCCTCACATTAGAGGACTTGAAAGTGCATGTGACATTTGGAATGCTTTGGAAGAGCATTTCCAAAATACAACCAAATCAAGGAAAGCTTCACTATGGGCAGAGTTTACTACTTTTAAGAAGAAGGCCTCACAATCAATCTCTGATTATGTGACAAAGATGAAGGACATTGCAGACTCTCTAGGTGCAGTGGATGAAGATATTGAAGAAGACAAATTGGTAAGACAAATACTCACAGGGCTAAGAGGAGATGAGAAGTGGAAGCCTTTCATTTTATCTACAGAACTTTCATTAGATCATTTTACTCCTGATTTGAATCAATTGTTAGGTCATATGCTAACTTTTGAGAATGATATCAAAGGAGATGTTGATAAGAGTGCAGGTCATGCAATGTACTCTAAAGACAAGAAGAAAGCTAACAAAGGAAAGCAACAATCAGGTGAAGAAGAAGGTACTTCAAACCAAGCAAACTTCATAAGAGGAAAAGGAAGTGGCAGAAGTAGAGGAAGAGGCAAAAACAACAAAGATAATGCAAGAGCTTGTTGGATATGTGGTAAGACCAATCATCTATCTCATGATTGTTGGCATAATAATCAAAACAATGGTAATTATCAGAACTTTAATCAAAGAGTAAGAGGTGGTAGATTTCAGAGAGGAAACTTCAGAGGTAGAGGTGGTAGGAATTCTTTTGGAAGAGGTGGAGGAAGAAGCTTCCAAAATCAATCCTATAATAGCACCTACTACAACTATGCATCAGATCAAAAAGAGGACTCGACTCTCATTATGAATACTTGTGAAACCTCACATGAGGACATGAGAGTGTTTTATATTGATTCAGGATGTAGTAATCATTTGAGTGGAAATATTGCTTTGATGACTGACCTAGATCATAATGCAATTAATCATACAGTTCAGACAGGTGATAATACAAAGCATAAGGTAAAGTCAATTGGTTCAGTCAAAGCTAAGGATGGGAGCACTCTTCTGAGTAAGGTTCTTTATGTTCCCACAATTCCAAAGAATTTGATCAGTGTAGGTCAAATTGTGGAAAAAGGATATGAGGTAAGGTTTACCAATGATGGAGTTTATGTGGAAGACCCTAGTCAAGGGTATAAACAAATTATTGCAGGAAAGAAAGAAGGAAGGCTTTTCACATTGAAGGTACAAGGAAATGTTGGACATGCTATGTTCACATATGGAGAGCAAAAGGTGTCAGAATTGGATCTTTGGCACAAAAGACTTGGACACTTTAATGAAAGAGGTATTAAAGAAATGATTAACAATGATTCAGTGCTTGGATTGCCTAACATTGCAGGTCAACACATGACATACAGATGTGAGGCATGTCAATTAGGTAAGGCTCATAAGCAATCCTATTCCAAGCATGGATTTATGTATTCAGAAAGACTTGAATTGGTGCATACAGATGTGTGGGGTCCTTCAAAGGATTTTAGTATAAATGGTTCAAGATATTATGTCATATATGTTGATGATGCTACCAGGTGGATCACAATTTATGTGATTAAAGAAAAGTCAGAAGTGTTTAATACATTTAAACACTATCATGCATATGCAGAAAGGATCACAGGTCAAAAATTAAAGAGACTAAGGTCAGATGGAGGGGGAGAGTATTTTTCAAATGAGTTCAATGATTATTTGTGGAATGCAGGTATAAAGAGAGAAGTTACTTGCAGATATTCTCCTCAACAAAATGGGGTAGCAGAAAGAAGAAATAGGACTCTTGTTGAGTTTGCAAGGTCCATGATGAAAGAGAAGAATTGTCCAAATTATTTGTGGGCAGAGGCTGTAAATACAGCTACATACTTGGTCAATAGATTGCCTTGTAAAGCTTTGCAGGGCATGACACCATATGAAGCTTGGTGGGGTAAGAAACCTACCTTAGATCATTGCAGAATATTTGGATGCTTGGCATATGCATATGTGCCATCTCAATTGAGGCATAAGTTGGAGCCTAAGGCAGAAAAATATGTTTTCATTGGCTATGATGATAAGCAAATGGGATACAGGTTGTGGAGTCCATCCACAAAGCAATTTATTGTATCCAAGGATGTTACATTTGATGAGCAAGGTACTTGGTATGCAGGTAAATATAATATACATGCAGATGATGAAGAAGTAGTGGATCAAAGAAAAGGTAAAGCAAAGATTCAATTACTTGATGAAAGTGAGAACAATGAAGTGCAGGTTGAAGTTGAAGAGAGGCCAAGGTTTGATCCAGAATGTGATGAACCAGAAACTTCAAGAAGTGCAGAAGTTAGAAGGTCATCTAGGCACAAATGGCAACCTACAAGGTATAGCTATGACACTTCATTCTTAACTACTAAAGATTATGCTTATTTGGTAAAAGCAGATGAAGACCCTTCTACATATGAAGAGGCCAAAGGGAAGAAGAATTGGGAAGATGCTATGCAAGAGGAGTATGATGCATTGATAGAGAATCAAACATGGGATTTGGTTCCTAAACCTAATAGTCAGAAAATCATTGGTTGTAAGTGGGTTTACAAGACTAAAAGATTTGCAGATGGAAGTGTGTCTAGGTACAAAGCTAGACTTGTTGTGAAAGGGTATGCACAGACATATGGAGTGGACTATGATGAGACTTATAGTCCTGTGGCAAAGATGACAACCATCAGGACACTCATAGCAATTGCTGCTTGCAAAGGTTGGAAGTTATCTCAATTAGATGTAAAAAATGCTTTCTTGAATGGTTACATTTCAGATGAAGTCTACATGGAGCAACCAGATGGGTTCAAAGATCAAGTGAGTCCAAATTATGTGTGTAAGCTCAAGAGAGCTTTGTATGGGTTGAAGCAGGCCCCAAGGGCTTGGAATTATAGGCTTGTCAAATTCTTGAATGATCTTGGATTTCAAGCATCAAAGGCAGATAGTAGCTTGCTAGTCAAAGCAAGTGAAGATGGGTTCATTTATGTGTGTATTTATGTTGATGACATAATACTTACAGGAACAGATGATAAGGGAATACAAATGATCAAGAAGCAGATGGAGAAAGAGTTTAAAATCAGTGATTTGGGGAACCTATCATTCTTCTTGGGAATGGAGATCTCTTATACTCAACATGGAGTATATGTGACCCAAGAAAGGTATTTTAAAAATTTGCTAACCAAATTTAAAATGGAAGATTGCAGGGTTGCACCTACACCTTTGGAAGTGAACCATAAATTGTCTAGGTTTGGAGGAGAAGAGTTCAAAGATATGAAACTCTATCAAAGTTTGGTTGGTAGCTTGATCTATGCTACATTGACAAGGCCTGATTTATCATATGCAGTTGGTGTGCTTTCACAATTTATGCATTGTCCTAGAAAGGAACATTGGATTGCAGGACAAAGAGTACTTAGGTACATCAAGGGTACACTCAGAGAAGGGTTGTACTATGGATTTACTTCTGATACAAGAGTGAAGATATATAGTGATGCAGATTGGGCAGGTAATGTGGATGATAGAAGATCAACACATGGATACTTGTGCTATGTAGGAGACAAATTGATTTCATGGTGTTCCAAGAAGCAACATACAGTTGCTTTGTCATCTACAGAAGCAGAATATAAAGGTATGGTGGAAGCTGCAAAAGAGGGAATATGGCTAAAGACACTTTTGAAAGTTTTTGATGTGATTCAGAGTACTCCTATTATTTGTGGAGACAATATGAGTTCATTATACTCGGCAGCTAATCCTGTATTTCATGCTAGAACTAAGCATATTGAAATACAGTATCATTTTCTGAGAGAGAAGGTCATTGAGAAGGAGATTGAAGTCATACACACTTCCACAAAAGATCAAGTTGCAGATATGATGACAAAAAGTCTAGATGGACCAAAACTACAAAGATTCAAGGATATGGCTGGAGTAAAGAAGATAGAGAAGAACCTCAATTAATGATTGAGGGGGAGCTGTTGGTGCATGACAATCATCAATTGAAGAATTATGGAGGAATGAAATCAAGGAGTCAAGAAGAAAACAAAGTCAGATGGTTGAATGAAGGACATGTTCAGAAAATCCAAAGATATGTACACATATGTACATTAGCTGACTTATATCTTTGTTTAGTCATACACTTGTATATATTCATATATAAATATGTTGGAAAATGGCGGGCAAAGAGAGCAGAAGAAGATTAGAGAATAGGGAGAGAGAAATTAGTGTCATTAGACACATTGAAAGTGAGTGAATTATCTATCCTCACTTGTATGTAAATTTTCTGAAGAAATCGAGAAACTTGCGCCCGATGTTTTGCAATCTGCTCCTTCTGTGTTTAATCTTTTGAGAAATCCTTCTGCACGTGTCTAAGTCCATAGCTAATCTATCTATGGCTAGAATTTGAGAGGTTAATTGAAATCAGGCTAAGAGAATTTTGATTAGGAACATTCATATGTAAGAATGTTCTAAGAGTCGTAAAATCTGGCGCACATTTCATCTTCAATGAAATGATCATTGCTCAGTCCACAGTGTAAAGTTTTACACAAGTGAGGGCTTAAAATCTAAGTTGGAAGGTAAGCCATCTATGGCTAAAAGATCTTGATCAAACGGGATTTACTTTGGGAGAACCAATGCTAAGAAGTTGCAGGTGTCAAAGTCGCCATTGCAGAGAAGCTCTTTCAGGTATAGGTAAAGTGTTTCACACATTTCTCAGTGTGTACTCAAATTTTTTGAGAGATTTAACTTGGCAAAGTTGCGCAACCTTAAGGCGAAGTGTTGTGCAAAGTTTTATCAAAAACTTTACAGGATTGATTAGTCAATGAGTGATTAATCTGCAGCAGACTTTTCTGAAGAAGCTGAATTTTTCAGAATAATCAATTTTCGGATAAATTGGTGAAAGTTCTCTAAGTTTGGTGGAGTCTAAGGTTAATCTTGATATAGAGGTGATCTAAATTCAAGGTTAACTTGTTCTTTTGGAGATTAACACTCTCCATCAGGAGCTAAGTAACAAAATGGCAGATCAAATAACTCAACTCTATTTGTACGAGCTAAGGATATATTTCTCGGACCAAACATTCACCCGCATGGACATAGAGGTTGACGACTTTGAGATGGAATATGATGTGGAGGAAGCGCACTGGCTGGTATGCTTTATAAACCAGGGTTTGGATGTTATGTTTTATATTGAGTGTTTTGAAGAATACCTGACCTGACATGTAGGATGGGCGGGGGATCGATATTACTATTCCGATCCTTCGAGTGAAATGCCTAACGAGGAAAACGATATCACTTGGGCTTGGGCAGATGTGTTAACGATAGGAAGTGATGACGGAGCTCCTGAAGTTGAGCTTGACTCGCCCTAGGGAAGTTGTTGGGATGCGAGTACGATGTGAGGCTACATGAGACATCCCGGAGACCCACATTCTAGATCGTCTAAGGATAGGTACAGGAGGGACTAAGGCATAGCTGGTTGTAGTTACCTAGTGAAAAGTCAAATCGATGAATACATATGTAGTATCTGTAATTGAGAGAATGGAGTGAAGAGGTGGTTGATCTGTCAAAGGCTAGAGTGTATATGTTTGCATGCATGTGTGGGAAAAGTGGGAAAATCCCTTTCTTCCTCTCCCTAATTCTCAGGACTGGGCAAATTAATTAACTATGAAAAAAAAAAAAGGAAAAGAAAAAACATTGTGTTGTTGTGATTGTACCAACGCGCTATGGTGAGCTAGTAGGTGGGTGGATTTATCCTAGCCGGGTGGTTAGGACCACGAGCCGCAGCTAGTTTCACCATAGGCTTGGGATGTATATGTTTATGTCTTAGCTACGCGCCATAACGGGTTGGTAGGTAGGTGGAGCCATCGTGGCTGGGTAGTCACGACCACGAGCTGCATCCAGCTTCGTTGGGGGCTAGCTTGATATGTTATTTTTTATCATTATGTGGTTGTGTGTTGTGCGCTGCGTTGCATTGGTAGATGGGTGGAATCAACCTGACCGGGTGGTCAAGTCCACGAATCACATCCAATGTCAATGCAGGCCAACGTGTGATTATAAATAAAATTTTGAAATTATTCCCCACTCCTGAGGGGGAGAGAGAGAGAGAGAGAGAGGGCGATGATCGCCGGGAAGGGAACGTTATTTGCTTGTGTGATTAGTATGTGATGGCTTGTGACAGATCAGCTCACTTTGAATCAACATTCTCAAAGACATGGATATTGTATATGTACTTATAGATGAGACTTTTAGCGAGGTAATGCAACGGGTTTGCTTTATAACTTGTGTGCTTTATCCGAGGGTTTTCCAGTGTGTGGGGCACTCTAGGGTTTTTATGTAGGTCTTGACTGGTACTCGAGTCTCGATGGCTTTTGTAGGACGACGATGGGGATTCTTCGGAAGTGTCTAAGTCATGGAATAATTGTATATAGCGAATAGTAGGTCAATAATGGGGTATGCATTTTGGGTATGTTGCATCTCCTGTTGAATTCATTTGAGTTGTTGTTGTTATTTTGATATTTCCGTTTCTGTTTTTTTTTCGCAATGACAATTGTATGTGTAAAACATGGAAGGGTATGCCTGTGTTATTTTGGATGAGAGTATTTTCATGATGGAATGCATGAGCAATTTGATGCATGATGGAATGGGAGTTGCATATATGTGCATGTTCTTGGATCATTTTGCAGTGAATTATTGGTTTGTATTCATGAGTGATTTTTTGAGCACTAATAGCTTTAATGAGTGCAGGTTCAGTGGAAGTGACAGCTCGATGAAAAGGTATGCAACCAAGTTATAAACTGACATGTTCATGGCTATTTGGGTTATATTGCAGCATAGAGTGGCTTGTTGAGGACGACTTCGCAAATAAGTGGAGGGGAGTATGTTAGCTGGAAAATTTTTAATGATTATGCACTAACATGTTCCATTTTGAAGATTTTTCATTTGAAAGTAGGTGTTTTGCAAGAGAATTGATGGTTGGTAGTGAGAAAACCCAATCAAATGTAGATGTGTGGATCAAGAGAGGGCATTGTCAACTTGGAGATTATGACAAAGTTGTTGATTTGATGAATACCTTGGATGCCTTGCTGAGGGTTTGCAAACTCATTACTACTCCCCTTGAACATTCCCCTGATTCGCAACGAGCAAGGAGATTTGATACAAGCAGTGTATCTGGAATATCTGTGGCTGATCTTGGCTGTGAACCAATACTTCACACAAAACATTTTCAGTCTAAAGGAAGTCTACCACAATCCTCGGTGGAACAGATACTATCAGGAAGTGTGAGGGCTAAATATGTTGTATTATGCATTTGCAAATAACTACACATCGGCCATTATTTTCTCTTTGAGCTCAGCTTGTGGTGCAAAGAAATGGAGTCCAAAAGAGAGTGTATCACACTTTGTCGTTACTCTCTTAGATCATCAATATGCAAAAAGTGAACTAGAAATGATACAGTTCTGCCATGAAGATGCAAGTAGGTGCAAAAGAAAAAGCGATTGGAACTTATTTGTATGGTATCCAATGAAACAACAGTCAATTTTCAGAGATCTGATCTGACATTAGATGCATTGGAGTGATATTATTAGCAGGCAGCTGTCAGAAGGAGGTTATCACTGTTCTGAAAAAAAAAACAGAAAAAGGGGGGAAGTTTTTTTGTCAGGTCTCTCTCTCCATTTTCTTTGCCAACAAGCGAGAGGGGCCATCTCTGCATTTCTGTTTTTTTGGGCCGACTTTTGTTTGGTGGGGACAGGGAAATGAGGGGAGGCTTATCCTTTTGAGAAGGGAAGAGGAGGTGTATTCGTGGGGGGAGGGGGGAAACAAAAAACAAGCAGGCAGTTTTTTCCTTGGCCGCTTCAGTGTATGGAGGTGTCGTCCAGTACCAAAGAGGAAGGGGGAGTCTTTATCAGGGCGACTGCACGCAACTCAACGGAGGGAAGAGAGACATACAACGTTCAATGGGTGAAAAGGAAGCAAGGAATTTTTGAGCATTTGAGCAGGAGTGACGCGAAAGAGAAAGAGCATTCGACTTGTGCTAGATTTTTGTTCTCTGCCTATTACTCTTGTGTGAGGAGTGTTCATTCCTAAAGCGGAGCGGCTTTGGGTTCCGAGGTGACACGAGAAGGTGGGCTTCAGAAGAGGACACAAAGGTAAAGTATTTGGTAAAAGCGGATACTGGGGAAAGGGAAGAAGAGCATGAACGCTACAGTGTACCAAATCTCTGTGATTAAATGAAGAAAAAGGTTTTCTTGCATCTGACGAAGAGTGTGCTAGAGAGAGTCAAAGAGCTAGCACGAAGAAAAAAATTCTCGGGCAACTGAACCTCAAATAGAGATGACGGAAGTGCATGATAAGAGCTCCCTGTATTGAAATTGAGAAGAGCAGCAATCTGCTTATTTTGGATACAAAGCCGTTGGAAGATATCAACATGAAATGGGAAATCAATAGCGTAGTATTTAGAGAGGAAGATTGCTTGGTGAAAATCCAAAGAAAAAGGGCCCAGCTGAACTATACACAAGACTCAGGAGGTTCATCTGAGAGGAGAGAAGTGATGGGTTTAGCTGCATGCTTGATGTATTAACCCTTTGAGGCAAGAATATCGTGCTAAATCGATTTCGTTTCCATGGTTACAAAGCTGGGAAAGTACATGCAGATGACATACTGATCTTCACATGCGAAGGATGGAATTCATTCACCATTTCATATGGTCCTCCCATCTCTGCCCAACTCTGAGGAGGGGGATTAATGTGGAGTAACACCCGGGGAGGTAGGAGGAGACAATTCCAGTCGTGCATATACTCATGGGGGCTATTGCAGTTCTGATATGATCCTCAAGTCTTCATTGGTCCCAACACCACTTCCGAGGTACGCAGTGTTACGGTTTTCCACTTGATCCTTCCTTCTCTCCATGTCATTTAGGCATTATTTAGTGGTTGGCTTTACCCTTCCTGTACTCGGCGTTTATAATTGACCCCCTGCAACCTTGGTCGATGAGTGTCACTCTAGCACAATGGTGAGTACCAACGTGAGGAGATACACCTCATAAATGTCAATCCGTGGAGACGTGAGGACCGGTATGAAGACCGTGAGCAAGTGATGGCACAAGTGCGTGAGTGAAAGCACACAAGCATGCACACACATACACACACACGCGCACAAGGTAAGAGCAAAGAGTGGAACAATGGAAAGCTTTGATTACCAAAGAGCTCTCTTACAAAACTGAAATCTACAACAAGCTAACCTCAAAAATGAGCTCTCCAGCCCTTTTTATAGTTTTTGAGTGGTTTTGGCCCTGTCCAGACCTAGTGTCCGGCCTAGTTAAAAAATAGGTTCCAGGGCTTATTTGGGGGCTCAAACGGAGTCTAAAAATTATGAAAATTGGTAGGATGGTAGTTCTAATACTCCTCAAGCTTGAGGACTCCTCGGCTTGAACAAAATGGAGTTACAAAAATGGAAAAACAGGTGCTTCTTGGAGCTCCCTACTTGCTCCTTCTTCTTGTGTGTCCACTTCCTTGATGCGCTTCCATGCTTTGTCCTTGACCTTGAGCTTCAACACTCCCCCCCCTCTTGAGTCTGTCGTCCCTGACAGACCCTTGTTGTAATGGTCGTTCCATGTAGTACATTGAGAGGTAGCGTCGTTTGCGTCCAACGGGGGTGATCCATTTTCCCAATGTAGCCTGGTCGTTTGTCTAGTTCCTTACTTTGCCACTGCTAGATCTTGCAGTTTGTAGTTCCTTTGTATTTACCTCTTCCTTGTATTCTATCTTGATGGTGCATTTGTTAGCTGTCCAAAACGACTAGTTGCTCAAAGGAGGTGATCAATGTTGATTATGAGCAATTCTCTATCGTGGATGGCTTCCTTGCTCGTGTAGTGGTCACCCTGATGTCCTCTGATTTTTTCAACGATAGCTTCCATAGTTTTCATGCCAAGTACATGTAACCCATAATCTATGATGGTTAAGTGCATTAGTGCATGGGTTGAACAAATTATGTGCCTTGTGCATGGCCTTGTAATGTGGCCCTACATATGCGTACTTGGAAAATGCATGGCAAGAAGTATGGTGCAAGAGATTGGGTCTTGAGCTAAGTGCTCAAGGGTATGCTGATGAAGAGGTTTCCTAATCGATCATGGTTATAGTGTTGTTGAAGCATACACGGCTTACCATGGTGAAGGGTCCATTGATCTTCATCTCTTCGTGTTGTAGTTCCAGCATGGTGTTTGACCCTCGTCTTGTCCTTTTTGTTGATGGATGTTCTTGCTGAAAGTTCGCTGATGAGCATTTTCAAGCACAGTCCTCTTCTGTGCACAGTCCTCTTCTTTTTTTTTTTTTTTTTTTTTGGAACAATGGCATCAAACAAGAAGAAAGAGGTTAGTATCAATAACATATTTTGCATGTGAAAATTGTGTCTCATGTGCCTGGGATTTCTCAATTGTGTCTATGCATGGCCATGTAAGGTGGCCCTATATTGATGCATACTTTGGAAATGCATGACCTGAATGGTGCAAACGACTGGGTTATGCCAAAGGCACATGGTTGCTGCACGTCGAGGCTTTTGATGTTACTCGCATAGTTGATGCATTCTTTGTTTGGAGGTATCGATTGGATCTCGAAATGATGTAATCCTCCTGATGGGAACCCATTTCCGAATAGTATTTGGCCCTGTAGAGATCACCTCAGGCGAGTTCTTCTTTGGATGCTGTCCAAACTTTGGTATCCCGTGTGGTTGGCCTTTTGGTTTTGTGGATGTTGTTGGTGCTTTTGGCTTCCAAACCCATATCCTTGATGATTGCGTGCTTTCTTTTGCAGAAGGGTTGAGTTTATCTTTGTTTGTTCTTTGTGTTTTGTTCTTACCCTTTGCTTTCCTTGGCTTCTTTGTTGAGACCTTTTGCCTGGTGGGGAGCAGAGGCCTTTGTACGTGTAAGAGCTTCTTGGGTACCCAAATCTGTAATCGCCCTTGTTGAGCAGTAGCTAATTTTTTAGGCACCCAAATTTGTACCTGATTGTGGTCGGCCTTTATTGATAGCTTCGGTACCCAAATTTGTTGGAGTCTTCGTGCTTGAGCTTGTCGTGGGTGTTTGCTCCTTCTGTTGTCATGGTCGATCTGGTTGGGTGCGAGTCTTTGAGGCAACATCGATGGTTGTACTCCTTTCTTTACCCAGATCTGTGTCATGCCCAACACTTCTTTCCTCTTGAAGGCTCTTTGTCTATTTGATAGACTGGCTGTCTTGCACTGTTTTGCTTGCTTCTGAGGTTGAACTACTGTAGATGCTTTACTCTTTGAAAAAAAAGAAGAAGGTTCATCTTGCCTTTGCGACTGTCCTTCCGTGATTGCGTCCGTCTGGATCATAGAGCTTTTGACATCTACAACATCTTGTTCGAGAAGATTAGCCTTAGAGAAACAAAGAGAGTGTGTGGTGTCAGTGTCAGTGGGCATGTGATTCTCCAATTCTAATGTAATGCATTGATTATATACCCAAACTTGAAGAAGTTGACTTCTTAGGTTCAAGTTGACAGCATGGTCGTAAATCCAATCTTGACCCAAGACAAGTGGCTCTGTGAGGTCCTCATCATGACACACTAGCATTTTGACGTTTATTGGAACATCTTGAAGGTAGATGGGAAGTTCCACCTCGCCCAAACAGGGTGTTTCCACGCCTCCTAATCCTATGAGATAGGCTTCTATGGGCTTGATGTCCAATTGCAGGTCTTGGCAGTATGAAAGTCGAACTGCACTAGTTGCTGCACCTGAATCAACTAATGCTCTCACAGTCTTTACACTCTTTCCTTGTCCTACCTCTATAGTCACAAAGGGCTGTCGATCAATTATTTGAGAAGTAGTTATGCCCGATTTTTGGCACATGTCCATGTGATATTTTGGAGCTTTTGTGTTGACATCTAGGCCTAGCCGCCGTAGCTTATTTCTTCTGATGCGCTCTCTTGCCTCTGCTTGTGCTTCTTCTCTAACCCTTAACTCCTCTTCTTTTCGCTTCTTAGCAGTGTTGAGTCTCATGAGCATTTCCTCTGTAAGAGGTTCTTGATATAACTTGACTCGGCATCCACTAATATAGTTTGGTAGGATATCACCTTCTAAAGTGGCCAATTGAACTGCACCGCTAGTGGAGAGTCTATTAATGATCATGGGTCCATATCCTCGTTTCTCCAATTTGCGGGCATGTTGCTTTAGCGTATAAACCAGTACTAGATCTCCTTCTTTCAACCCTTTGTCCTTCACGTGGGCATCAAAGTATGCCTTTTGTCTTTTCTTTGCAGCATAAATGCCTGCTGCGGCCCGTAGCCTCGTCTCACCTAAGCGTTCTAGATCAAAGATCCTGGAAGACAACTCATGTCCATTCCACTCATGCTCTTGTGCTACTTTCAAGGCAGGGATTAGGAAGTCTAATGGTAGCACAGCATTCTGTCCAAAGACCATCTGAAATGGGGTAGCATTGAGTACCGTTTTGTAGGCAACTCGGTATGCCCAAACAGCATGATGAAGTTGTTTGTCCCAATCAGAGCGTTTATTATTTACAAGTTTCGTCAATACGTTACATAGGATCTTATTCGTGCTCTCAGCCTGTCCATTGGCTTGTGGGTGATAAGGGGCAGACTTCTTATGTATCACCATGAATTCTTGAAGGAGATGTTCAATGACCTCATTCAAGAAGTGAGTGCCTCTATCACTGACCAACTCTATTGGTAATCCGTATCTGGTGAACACGTTCTCGAATAAAAACTTGGCCGTCGTTTGAGCATCATTCTTCGTTGTGGCTTTTACTTCCACCCACTTTGTAAGGTAATCTGTGGCCACGATAATGTACTCAGCATGGGAGTTTCTAGCTAGGGGGTTGATGGGACCTACAAAGTCTATACCCCACTTTGAAAATGCACGTCCTCCCATCATTGGCCTTAAAGGCATCTCATATTTTTGTATCGGATATTGTGCACGTTGGCATGTGTCACATTTCTTCACATAGGTATGTGCATCCATATGAAGAGTGGGCCACCAAAGTCCTGAGAATAGAATGGTCTTGATTACTCGATCAGGCCCAAAGTGTCCACCTGCAACACCACTATGTGCACTTTCTAAGACCTTCAAATAATCTGATTCATGAACGCACAATCTTAGATAACCATCTTTGCCTCTCCGATATAGGTTGTCTCCTACTAAGGCATAGTCTTGAGCCTCTTGCTCCATGCTCCGTTTTCTTGCAAGACTAGCCTGATTGGGTAATGTTCCCGATCTCATGAACTCAACCAATGGAGCACTCCAATCTAGGATTAACGACACATGATAAAGAGTGGCATGCTCCACTGGGGGTCTCTTCTGGCACACTGGACAATTTTGGATCCACTCCTGTATTTCTTTGTCCATGCTAGGCCAATACACTCCTAAACGTTTTAGATTCTGCAATGTTCGTTGTTTAGAGTAGTGATTTCCTAGCAGTCCCTCATGGGCTTGTTGCATCCAACTAATATGTTCGTCGTCCTCAACACAACAAGCTAATATGCCCTCGGTATCTTGCTTGTACATACTTCCGGCCAATATTTGATATTTTTGTGATTTTACAATTTCTTCTTTGCTTGTTTTCACATTTTTATTTGCAGGCCCAAAGGTTAGGACTGGTACCAACTTATTTGCCCATTTAGGAACAACTTCTAAATTGAACAGATAAGCATCGGGCAATTCATCAGACACTCCTTGCGGTGGCTCTCCTGAAGTGATGCGAGAAAGATGGTCTGCCCTAAGATGGGTTCTACCTTTCCTGACAACAACTTCAAAGTCGTATTCCATTAGTAAGAGGAACCATCTTACTAAGCGGCCTGTATTGCAAGGTTTATTGACCAAATATAGTAAAGCTTGATGATCAGTGAAAAACTTGAACTTATTGGCCAATAGATAGTGTCTAAACTTTTTCACAGCATATACCATGCCTAAGCCTTCTCTTTCCGTTGTGGTATAATTTCGTTCAGCTGCATTTAATTGCCTACTAGCATATGCTATCGGCAAATCTAGGTTTCCCTCACCTGTGGGTTGTGCTAGAACACATCCTATTGCGTGATTGGAGGCATCTACATGGACATGAAAGGGTTTTCTCCAATCCGGAGTAGTCAATATTGGTGTTGTGCACAAACGTCTTTTTAGCTCGTTGAAGGAATTCTCGCATTCCTCGTTCCATCAAAATTTGTTAACAACCCATAAAGAGGTTTAGCTGTGATGGCATACATGTGGATAAACCTACGGTAATATCCACAATGGCCCATAAAGGCTTGTACCTCTTTAACATTCCTTGGTCTTGGCAACTCTGCTATCGCTCTTACCTTGTCTTCATCTGTTGAAATTCCATTCTTAGAAACAATGTGACCTAAGATCTTACCTTGTCGTACCATGAACACACACTTCTCTGGGTTCAGACACACTCGATATTCTCTACACTTGTTGAAGATCTGTCTGAGCTCAGGGATGTGGTAACTTCTTTCTTGGGAATGAGCGCATAAATCATCCACATATACTTCTAAGCTCTTTCGCAAGAACTCTTTGAAGACATGACACATAAGCCTTTGGAATGTTGCAGGTGCATTGGTGAGCCCAAATGGCATCACACGAAATGCAAAGATTCCCCATTCTGTGGCAAAGGCCGTTTTGTGTTGATCTTCGGGGGAAATGGCTACTTGGTTGTAACCTGAAAATCCATCAAGGAAGCTATAAACTTCCTTGCCTGCAACACGCTCCAATAGATGTTCGGTGATTGGAAGTGGATAACTATCTCTGATCGTAGCGGCATTAACTTTTTTAAGGTTAATGCACACTCGCAATTTCCCATTCTTCTTGGGCACGACTACAATGGGGGACACCCATTCAGTGTGCTCAATCTCATAGATGAATCCAGCTTCAATCAGCCTGTCAATTTCCTCCTTTATTTTGGCTGCATAATTGTCATTATATGTGTAGGGCTTTTGTTTGGTGGGCTTGGCATCAGCGGTCATAGGAATCGTATGAGAGCAAATATTTGGATCTACTCCTTTCAAGTCGCTATAGTGCCATGCGAACACATCCCTATATTCCCTTAATAGAGCTACAAGCTCTGCTTCTTCTTTTGCACTTAGGTCATCTCCTATGTATGTACATCGTTCTTCGTTCCCTTCAATGGTCACTACAATCTTTTTGGTCCTTTCTTTATTGTCATATGCTTCTTCTATAATGGCCTCTCTCTTAGGCATCCGTACCAAAATTTTTCGGTCTTCCACTTCATATTTCTTGAAATTTTCTGGTACTTCAAACATTGATTCTTCCTCTTCTTGTTTCACTGCTTTTCTTTTCTTTTTCTTTTGACCTCCTTCACTTCCTTCCTTTGAATTTATCGTTTTAATACTCGTGAGGGGTTCTTCTTCTTTTTGGGTTAACACTCCTATGTCTTCTAAATAGTGTTCCTCTGAGTCAAAGTAAGTATCCATCACAATGGATTCTAGATCATCGTCATTCTCTTCTTCTTCTATGAACTCACTAGGATCACACTCTTCCAACAGGGGCTGACACATGAACACTGAAATATCATAACCCTCCTCATCACAATGAGGTGTCCATTGTTCTTCATTGACTGCAATGTCCATGGTAGCTAAGATTTCTGCCCAACCATGAGGCTCAAATTCCTCATCTGGAAATATCATTGGTGTATAGGCTGGGTCTTTTATTGGTCTATCTCCTGGGGGAGTTCCTTCTTCTCTTGCTTTTAGACGCTTTTCCTCTTCCTCCGCGACCTTGCACATCCACAAGTGAGTATCTTCATGTAGCCAGGATGGATCAGGTGAACTTCCAGAATGCACAGAGATTGAATCTTCTTTTGCTTTGTGGATAGGATTCCACTGTAGGGGTGGTACATCTCTGAAGGTGTAATCCTTCAAATTGACCTTGGTGGTGACCCCTAAGTGCTGTAAGTACAAGGAGTTGGTTCCCCAATCCTGTACTATTTGCAGTTGTCGTAGGAAGGGTCTTCCTAGGATCATCTCCTAGACATTATTTTTTTCAAAGTCACATATAGCAAATGTATGTTCAAACTCTACACCACAAGTGGTTAGAGTTATCCCTTCGAGAAATCCTAGAGGTCTTTCAAAATGACCATCTGCCATTTGAAGCTTCATTCTTGTTGGTCTTAATGTGGGTTTGCCCCATCGCTTCCACAAGGAGGTGGTCGCAATAGCAACACCAGCACCCGAATCTACAATTGCTTTGGTTGTGTAACCTTGATAGGTGATCGGAAGATAAGTGTTACCTTCTTCACCTTCGCTCATGTCTCCTATCTTGTCGAGAGATATCTCTGGAACTTTTTGCTTAGAGCCTACTTTTGGCATATTGGATTCAAGTTCTGGAACCTGATCCTTCACATGATTCCAGAGCTCAGGTTTTTGCTTTGAGCAGCTCTTCCACAGTGAGATGACATTGAACCTTAGTGTTCTTCACCACATCAGTGTTTCTTGGAATCACTGAGTCTTCATTTCTTACCAATATTGTGGGAGCTCTGATCTGGATAGATTCAGATTCCCATGGGCCTATGAAATGAGGCAACTCTTGTAGAGAATTAGATTCAAAATCTAATCTTTCATCTTCTTGTTGCTCTGCTTGGTCGCCATAGATAGACGGAATGTCTTGGGGAAATTGATCATGAAGATCATCAATCTCAGGAATAGGAGGGGAATTACCCTTCTCCTTGGCCCATTTCTCTTCTTGTATTTCCCGCAAGAACTCTTGAGAGTATTGTTGAATTGAAGGAGGTATTCCAGCATCCGTGGAATTAGGAACATAAGCTCCCATTGGTGGTGAGCTTCCTCTTTCAATAACTGGTTGAGCCTGTGGAGGTAAAGAAACTTGTGGTTTGTTTACCAACTGCTCTAATCTTTCTAGTAAGCCTTGGAAATGCAAATCCGGTTTGACAGAGTTTGTCTGATTGAACTTTTGACTAGTCTCAAGTATAGCTTGAGCTTGTTCTACCATTTTCATGCACATTTTCATCCGTTCAATCTCTAAATCTGCTCTAGGGTAACTCTTGTCCAAGTTTGTAGTTGTTGGCCCCTCTTGAAGACGAGCCTGGTAGGCTTTGAACATCATGTCCAAGCCTTCTGAGGTTGGATCTGCAAGAACAGACCCTGGTTGTGGATTATTTACAATGGGTGGTGGGGTGGAATGAGGCGAAGTGGATGGAGCTTCAGCATGCGAGGGGTTTTGAGATGCAATGTCTTCTATTTTTGTTTTGGTATCCCTTAGGCTTTCTTCTAGCTCGGATAGCTTTTTGTTCGACTTGCGATTAGCCTTCTCTCTGGTATCCTTCCATGTTCTTGGTTTCCTCTTACTAGGTTCTCCTGCCTCACTTGACTCCGATTGCTCAGATGGTTTTGCTTGTTGTGCAGCCTGTGCCCTAGTAACTGCCTGTACAGGAGCCACATTATTGCTACTTGAACTTGAATCTGCCACTAAGCCTACCACGTTGATGGGTGTGACCTTGGGTGCACTAGAGGGATTCCTGGGACACTCTCTAGGAAGATGTTCCCGGCCACACTCAGGACAAAAGCCTTGTATTGTAATGTTTTGCCTTTGTCCCAGAGCTGGTTGGTGGGGGCATTCACGAATGAAATGGTCGCCCTGACATCTAAAGCATGGTCCTCTAGGGGCTTGTGGTCTTACTTGTCTCAATTGCGGCCTTGGGTTTGGATTCGTATACATGACATTGGAGTATTCTGGCTCCCAATTTTGTTCCATAGGTGGTGTCTCATATTGACACTGAGAAGTCTCACTTTGCTCAGGTGACTCTATATAATAAGCATATGGACTATCTTCATGGAAGTAGTCTGAACCATGAGCGTGAGAATCATTTTCTGAGACCAATGGGGTTAGTGGCACCAATGCTCTATTAGGGTTCTCCTCCGCCATCGTATATTTAACTGGGATCACATTGGCAGGAGCTGGCGGTTGGTTTCCTAGGACTGGTTGTGGCCTATATGGTGCCTGATATTGTTGTGGCCTATAATATGGCTGTTGGTACTGGTTCTGATACCTACCCTGTTGGTAAGGTTGCTGATAATTTTGTCTAATAGCCTGCCTGTTATAGGGACAATCTTGGGTCGTATGATTTGTATATTTCCTCTCAATGGTGCAATATAGAGCATTAGGGTTTCCTTGGGGTTGAGTCGTCAACGGGCAAACATTAGCCATGTGATCTCCTCCACATGTATAACATCGCTTCACTGAAGTGACCCTTGGCATTTGTCTATTTTGAACTCCTAGCTTTTTGGCCACTTGCTCAGCTATCTCATCTATCTCAGTGGAGGTTCTAGAGGTATGACTTGTAGAACTATCAGAGTCCTTATAGAGTTTGGATAGTCCTAACTCCTCACCCAAGTTGTCTTCTATGTCAATGCAGATCCGTACACACTCTTCTATGGATCTAGGCTCTCTCAAGTATACGTATGACCTTAATTTTGTGCTCAATAGGCCATCTAAAAACAGTGCCACCTGTTTGGCTGGTGTGGGTAATTCTGGTACAGGGCATCTTTCCAAGTACTGTCTAAACCTTCTTCCTGCAAGTCGTACTGTTTCTTGGGGTGTCTGCTTGAAGCTGTGGATCAAGGATGATGTGTTATGCCTGATACCGCTTTTGGAAAATTCCACAATGAATTCTTCTAGCAGCTGACCTATCTCTCTATAGTTGCGACTGTTTAGAGGTTGAAACCAAGCTAAGGCAGTACCCTTAAGAGTCAAACCAAATGCCTCGAACTGGGTGAATAAGTCTTCAACCTGTTCAGCTCTTAGCACTTGTTTGAACTCCGCCACATGATCATAAGGATCTCCAAATCCATCAAAGTAGTTCTTCATTGTCTTAACCACTTGAGAGGGTCTAAGGGTTCTTGAGTGTTCTCGTGGTCTAGGCAATGGGAAATCATGATCATCTCTTTGATGCCTATGAACTCTATGTCTCTCCCTTTCAAGTCTTTCCGTTCCATATCCTGATCTGTCTCTGCCTACAGTGTCTACAAAGCTGACCTCCGGTCTCTCTCTAGTTCTTTCCTTGTGGGTTTCATGACCCTTGGATGATCCGGCTCCTTGGAGGCCCTGGGAAACATTAGATCTTGGTGGAGGGAAAATTGATTCACCTTGCCAAGTGTAAGCATGTCTGTCATGATCCGATACTAAGAATAATTTCTGAGATGTGTGATCTAGATAGACAGCTTTCCCTGGTGTCTCTAGGTCCTTGAATTCATAGATGGTGACTACTGGGCTGGGTTGATCTGGCCTAAATCTCCAAAAGGCTTCTTCCGTTTCTCTATTCACGAATAGTTCTATGCTTTTATTATCTTGAGGAATCCATTCTGGAGTGATCACTCTAGTCAAGACTGACTTACCTCTAGGGGTCTTGGGTTCTCCTCCTAGGTCCCCTTTCTCTAGGTCTCCTATCTCATTCTCAGGAATGATATTTCCAAACTCATCTGTCCTATCTGGTAAGTTGGTAACCACATACATGGTTCCTTCCTTATCAATGTAAGCACCCTCTTCGAACTTGACTACTGGGTGTTTGAGTCCAAAGGGTTGGTCAGGATTTTTGAGTTGAACCCCTGATCGTCTTAGACCATCCTCATAGATGCGAGCACCTAATTGGTTGGTCCTGATATACTCCAATTGGGTCTTATAGGGACCTTCTGGTGTCTGTAAACAGGTAGTGCCTGAGCTACGTGTGGGTCTTTCCATGCTAAAAGACATTTCTGAGTCACTGGTTTCTGAACTTCGTGTGTAAAGATAACCACTAAGCTGTTGAGCCCAAGACTTGGCTGTATGGTTGACACTAGCCTCAGATGATCTAATGCTTTGTCTATCCTTGCCTAAGTGTCTGCCAGATCTCAGGTTCATAAGCCTTGGCTTCTAGTCCCAAAGTTCTCTTATATTGCTCAAAATCCTTTGGAACACCTTGGTTTTCCAGTTTTCCTGAGGGTCAACTTCAAAATACCCTATCGAATAATCCTGTTATTATTTTTACCGTAACCAGTCAATGTTTTGGTTGTACTCCCCACGAGCTTTCCAACAAAACCAAAATCACAGCAAACGGATTTCGTATGAGAAAGTTATGCCAGTTCAGGGTTCTGGGGGTTGAAACAGGGAAACAGGGTCTCTCAGGAAATGCTTCAAAACAGGCGATACACGATATTTGTAGGACACGATACTTGATACTTGAGGAACTCGATACATGATACTTGGTATGTATCGCGATACTTGAAGTAGCGATACACGATCTTCAACAAGTATCGCGAGCAAACTCCACGACACACGATCTTTGATAGGTATCGCGATCGCTGTATAACGATACACGATACTTGACTATCACGATACTCGGGCAAAACGATACTTAACTCAAGACGATACTCGATATTTGGAAGAAAATGATACACGATCTCTGACTTAGGCGATACCCGATCTCTGTTAAGTATCACGATCTCTGATAAACGATACCGATCTCTCATGTAAACGATACACGACCTATGAACCAAACGATACACGATGGCTGGTGAGTATCGCGATCTTTGATTGAAAGGATCTTTGGCACCAACGATACTCGATACTTGGCTCAAAAACGATCGACGATACCTGAACAAAACGATACGCGATCTTGGGTAAGTATCACGATCTCTGAGAAGCGATACACGATACTTAAGCCAAAACGATACACAATCTATGACCCAAACGATACACGATCGCTGGTGAATATCGCGATCTTTGATTGAAACGATCTCTGGCCGAAACGATCTCTAGCCGAAACGATACACGATCACTGGTGAGTATCGCGATACTCAACCACAGGAGATTCACGATACTTGTCAGGTATCGCGAAACCTCAACCGCGGGAGAAACACGATACTTGGATTTTTTGGAGTCCAAATTCAAAAATTTTTACAAATATGAGTACCTTGTGTCCTCCTTGTCACTCCTATGTGTCTGTAGATGCAAAATCTTCCTTCAAACCCACGATATTGCCCTCACGATACTTGGCGCAGGTTTCGTCACGTTTGGGGCTGTTCACTCAGATTTTCAGCTATTTTGGTGCTACTTCTTCAGCGCCTCTGTTCTGCACTGTTGAGGGAGAATCAAGTAAGAAGAAGAAAAGAAGACAACGAAAGAAGCAGCTTCACTAAAGAGCAAGATCTGAAGATACATCTCTACAAGAAGCCCCGCAGGGGCGCATTACCCATCTCTGCACAGAGCCCCGCAGAGGCACGCATCAGGCGAAAAGAGAAAACAGCCAGGTCCTGCACGGTGGAAGAAAGCAAACAGGCTCAAAGCAATACAACAGGGTCAAATGTGTGCAACCAGGACAAATCAGAGGACCAAAAGTTAGAAAGGGGTAGAGGCTGAAAAGTTTAAGAGGGTGACTAAGAACAGCACATTCCTAGTCACTGGTGGCGTGTGTGGCAACCCAAGTCAACAGGCAAGACAAATGCAGCAGGCTCTCGAGTAGTAGAGCTTGAATCAAGAAGGCCATCAAATCTGCATGTCTGTTTAACTACAGATAAAACTGACCAAGGGATCCGTGCGGAGAAATGAAGTAATCAGCCGATGAACAGCTACATCCTGTCAAGGGACGACAGAGACGAAGAGGGGGAGAGTGTTGCAGAGCTAAAGAAGTACAAAGCAGAGAAAAAGACGGGCCCCAAAATTTTTCCGATTTGGACATCATATCTTTTGTATCATACTCATTCTTGTAATATATTTCCCTTTGTAAATGCACTAGAGGAGTCCTCTAGATGCATCCCCACAGAAGATTAGAGATTTACCCATGTAAAATAGTAGGAAATTAGTCTTTTAGTGAATAAAGTGCCGGTCTCTTGTGTGAAAGGACCATTTTTAGGGCACTAGTATATAAGTCAAATGTGACTCTTTGTAAAGAACTTTTTGCCATTGTGAGAAGGGAGAGCACAGAAATTCGAATTTGTGTCTTCTTCACTCTGTATCTTCTTCTTCGTGAGCTTGTATGCATGTGTATTGCTTGGAAAGAGTGCTTGTGAGTGTTGTCTATCCATGAGAGTGTTTATTTGCTGTAGGAAAGGTGTGTGCGAAGTGTAGGAAGTGCTGAAGTGTAGGAAAGTATTCCTACGACTCAGTATTTTGCTCATAACTTGAAGTAAGAGCGTCAGAATTGAGTGAAACCACTGCCATTGGATGCGTCTTCTTGAGAGCTTCGAAACGCATATGCTATTCGCTATATTTGGAGTTCCGAGCTGGGAGAAAAGTCCAAAACACTGACGGATGCTGCACCAAGTATCGTTTCGCCTTGACCAACAGTTGAAGCTTGTTTGGATAAGTCTTTGCCTCATTTACATTCTTTGAGTAGTTCATTTGCATTAACCATTACATGATTGCATGTCCTCATACACTCGGCTAGGTTTGTATACTCTTTGGATTGATAATTAAAAGCGTGTATCCCCACTGTATGCACTTGTGAGGGGATTGAGGTATAGTCTCTTTCTCCGCAAGTCCCTAAGTTGATACTTAGGACAACACACTTTTTGGCGCCGTTGCCGAGGAGTGACGAATCAAACCGAGACATTCATGTGATGGTAAGTAGCTTTTTGCATTGAAGTAAGTGGTGGAGTGAAAATCTTCTCTTCTTTGGTAAGTCATTTTCCACCGCACTTGCTACTTCTCATTCTTGGAGTGTGTGTAGTGAGTTGTTAGTTTAGGGAAGTGAGTAGTAGGAGGAGAGTAGGAAGAGTGAGGGAGTAGATTAGAGTAGCTTTCACCTTTTGTCTAGTTGTTTCATTTTCAGTAGATAGAAAAAAAACCAGGTATAAAACTCAAAAAATATTATTTTGAAAATCACTTGTGTTTTAGCAAGTATCGAGAGAGAGAGCGTCGAGTATCGTGAGCTGTGGCAGAGATCGTGGATGGAGTGTGGAGCAATCGGAGCTACGCAGAGCTAGTCAGGAGGAGTAGAGGGTTGTGATAGAATCCTAAGGTAAGCTTTTGTATCATTCCATCAACCTCATTACATAAATCAAGTCTTTCAGAGTGAAACGATCTGCGTCAGGTATCGTCTGAGATCTACAGGGGGTAAAAAGAGTGCTTTGCTTGATACAAAGAGTGAGAAGAGGAGAGAGGAACTAGGAAAACAAGGGCATCAAAACAAAACTTAAAAAACATTTCTCAAGAATTGTCTAAGGGTCAAGTATCGTTTTACTCCCGCGGTCGAGTATCGCGATACTTAGCAAGTATCGTTTTGCTCCTGTGGTTGAGTATCGCGATATTTCCCTCCGATCGTGTATCGTTTCATACCGATCACGATACTTGGTCAGAGATCGTTTTGCCAACGATCGTCGATCGTGTATCGTTTCGTGCCGGTCGCGATATTTGAAAAGTATCGTTTGGTTCAGCGATTGCGATACCTAACAAGTATCGTGTATCGTTTTGCCAGCGATCGTTTGGAGAAAGATCGCGTATCGTTTGGCTTAAGTATCGTGTATCGTTTCACAGAGATCACGATACTTGCCGAAGATCGCGTATCGTTTCGTTCAAATATCGGCGATCGTTGGTCGCGTATCGTTTGGGTTAAGTATCGTGTATCGCTACTCAGAGATCGCGATACTTACCAAATATCGTGTATCGTCGATCGTTCCAATTCAGAGATCGTGTATCGTGGATCTCAAGTATCATGTATCGTTGGGAGCCAAGTATCGTTTGTAAGAAGTATCGTGGCAGTCAAGTATCGTGAGAGTTTGTGTATCGCCTGTGACCAAATATCGTGTATCGTTTTCTGCCAAGTATCGGTATCGTTTATCAGGTATCGCGATATTTTTTAGGGATCATGTATCGTCTGAACCCAAAGATCGTGTATCGTGGATTTTTTTGGAGACAAGTATCGTGATCTGTAGAAAATTCTTCTTCAGTCATTTTTTTCCAGCCAAAGGCTTCTAGAAATTTTTGACCTGTAGTGAAGAGTGCCAAAGGCCCAAGGGTAACAAAGACTGATCAGAGTTTAGAAGTGGATGAACCTGAGATCCGGAAGAACCCTGGAAGCCGAAGAAGTGTAATCTCTTCCGTAGGTAGTGTAGCAGAGCCAAGTAACCATTCACATTACTCTGAGACCTCCAGTGAGTCAGAGGAAGAAATTCCCATGGCTTCAGAGGATATGCAGAACACAGTACCCATGATTGGCATGATGTCAATCATTGAGGGAGAGTACAGAACCTCCTTGGAGTATGTGAACACCAACCACAATGAGGTTCCCATTTATCTGGATGGTCTAAACAGATCTGTGGCCAGGTTAAAGAAAGCATCAGAGGCTTACATAGTGCCTAGACCAGCAGTCAAGTACGTAGGAGGACTGTACATGGACAAAAGAGATATCCAATATGTTGTCACAGAACACCCAGAGAACATTAACGAAATTGGTGAAGAAAATAATGCTTCAAACTTAAATGGAGGAGGGAATGAAGAGCAAGTAACTACACCTAGAGGAAGATCTACAGTCGCAAGGATATGGAGAGGAGATCTAATCCCCCAAGATGACACCTTAATGGATGTATATTTGATAAATGGGATGGAGCATCTCCTTAGAGCACATTCTTCAATTTGGGAAGCTGCTCCTAATCCAGTCACCATTTATGAGTTGCAAGATCCTGATTTTTCCACCATTATCACATATCTGAATAAAAATCAGAGAAGATATTGGCCCATAACAGAAGCAGAAAGAGCGGAATTGAAATATCAAAACATCCCAGTGTTCCCTCCTAGGGACCAAGCCACTACTTCAAGAAACCCACTTGGAACGTCCCATAATGATTCATACCAACAGTCGGGCCAAACCCAACAAACACAACAAACACAACCAACTCAAATCCCCTTCAGACCTCCTGTACAGTTCGCAATGCCTGTCAATAACCCTAATTACCGACCTCAGCCAACTAATGACCCAAGACATGGAGTTCATGCTCCAGCCAGACCACCGGTAGTAAGAGGACCAGGCATACCAATAGGAAGACCTATTTTCCCAGTGATGCCTAGACCACCCGAAGCAGGAAGACGACTAAGGCCAATCCAAGTTGCCAAATGTATGAGAAATCACTATGATGGCTCTAGCGAACCTTACAATCATATAGCGGAATTTAAACAAGTAATCAGAGCCGAACAGGTAGAAGACTTTTTGATTCAATATGAGTCCTTTGGTCTTACACTGTCAGACACAGCGTTAGCATGGTTTCAGCCACTGGACCCTAATACTTTTCAGAACATGGAGCAAGTATACCAAGAAATGATTGAGGAATTTACTAAATCAGGAATTAAAAACAATTCTTCATCATTAATCCATAGCTTCAAGCAAGTCCCTACCGAGTCAGTGAGATTGGCTGCCACAAGATTCAAGCAATATGTAGACAGATGCCCAGTAGAAGAGAGACCGACACAAAATAAAATGGTGTCATTATTTTTGGAAGGATTATTGAACGGATCCTTGAGATCATTGGTGTATGTAAAAAGGGTTCAGACCTTGCAAGAATGCATGAAAGAATGCATAGATTTAGAAGATAACCTAGCTGAGGACCTGAAAATACCTCAAGGAAGCTTGAAAAGTGAAGATTCGGCCAGTAACTCATCAATTCCTAAAAACAATGTAGAGGAAATAGCCGAATTGTTAGCGAAAAAGTTGAACGTTCAAGGACAGAGGAACTACCCCAATAACCCAATGAGAGTACCCATGCTCAGAAGATGTATGCAGTGCGCAGGTGATCATCCTTCTCACTTGTGTACTAGGGGAGTAGTTCCACCACCGGCTTATGTTTATAATAGACCCACTGTCCCAGGACCTCTACAATATTGCAGTGTGGAACAAAAATACACAAATCATAGCACAGAAAATTGTCCCTACAATAGGCAAGCGAGACCTGCACAGCAATACATGAGACCGTACGGATACCCTCAGAATCATCAGGGAGGTGAAGCTTTTAGGTATCCCTCTTATCAGCCACAGGCCCCAGCACCGCGACCATATGCATATCAGGGATACACCCAACCACAGCCAGTACTAGGACAACAACCGCCCCATCCTCAGAACGTTGTCCCAGTCAAGATTGCCAAACCTGAAGAAAACCTAGAGAGAGCTATAGTCCCAGCCACACCTTTGACTAGTAATGAACCATATGACTCATTTTATGACCCTAGTCAAGGAACATACCCTAATTATGAAGGCTCAATGATGGAATATGGACAATTGTATGAACCATATGCCTATGGCATGGAAGCACCAGATAGTTCATACGGTTATGAGCAGGACTATGTGTCATTAATGTATACAGCTCCTAGAGCAACCATACCACCCCGACCCATGAACAGACTGCCTGTACCCAGAGGACCATGTTACAGATGTGGAGGTGATCACTATATCAGAGAATGCACATTGCCAAACCCACCACCACCACAACGAGTCTGGGAAGGCTACTGTAGTGATTGTGGTAAGGAACACCTTTTCAGAGACTGCCCCAAGAATCCCAACAAGGTTACATCTAATGTACAAATCAACGTAATAGAAGTAATTGAATCATCAAGGAGTGATAAAGAGTACACAGTACCATTGAAAGCAATAACGAGAGCCAAAGCCAGAGAGACCCCTGATAAAACGGAGGAGAACAACCAAAGTGACAAGGAGAGGGACACACCCATCCCTCAAAGAGTTGAAGACTCAGAAGAGCCGGAGAAAAGTATTGCAAGTAAAAGGTCCCAGAGATGGAAGCACCGAAGAGAGAGGCTAAAAGAAAAGAAATTATTACAGAAGAAGGAAAAAGGGAACAAAAATGAACAGTATAAAAAAGAGGAGGTAGGATCAGTTTTAGCAGACCCAATGCCTGAAGAATTAGCCATGTGGATTCAGGCATACAAGGCAAGAATAAGAGCAGGACCTACCATAGAACAACACGAGAGAGAATATCCAAGAGGCGACTTAGAAAAGGAAAGACTGGAGATCTGCAAGAAACTGATAGAAGTTGCACAACAAACCTTAGAAAAACCTGCATCGCCTTTACCCAATACCCGAATTTCTGAAGGAGAATTCCAAGAGTGTGTAAACACTCATGAAAAGCCCGAAGTAAATAGACCACAGAATGACGAACGTGGTGTTGAGAGAAAGGAAGGATCCATAGTTCCTGAAGTAGAAGGAGAATGGACTAAGGATCTATGGGCACGAGTTCAAGAGGACAAATGGAAGAAGGTAGAAGGAATGGAACCACCCTTTGAAGAACTAGAAACAGAAAACGAAATAGAGGGTTCAATACCTGAATTAAATTCCGAAGAAATTTTTCCAATGGATGCAAGTGACCAAGGAGAGGAAGATGTAAAGGAACTGCCCAATTACACAGGGGAGTACGAACACAATTCAGAATTGTATCGCATTCCATCAATGAGGAAACGAGAAACGAACCCATCAGTCCAAACATCTGAGATCATACAACGCCTTAGAGAGGTAAAAAATCCCTTGTACCCTAACATTCGAAGAATTGCTGAAGGTAAAACCACATTTGAAAGAGAAATTAATCAATCAATGGGAAGTCAAGGAGGAAAAGAAAGAGATAGCAGACGAAGTAAACACGGTGAGAATTCCAGTGGACAAAGTAGGAGACTTTAGTGAGGGAGATGAAGGAAATACCTGCCTTCCAATTACTTATAGGGGTTACACTACCAAAGCCATACTAGATTCAGGAGCTGGTGTTGGCATTGCTACCAAAGAAATTTGGGAGAAATGGGGAAAACCCGCATTAAGACCAACACGCATGAAAATACAAATGGCAGATGGTCATACGGAGAGACCCTTAGGATTGTTGGAACGAGTAGTCTTCACTACGTGTGGAGTGGAATTCGAACACACTTTAGCAATATGTCACTTCGAAAGGCCAAGCAATTATGAAATGATCCTGGGAAGGCCTTTCATGAGACAGCTAAAGGTCGTACAAGATTGGGGAAAAGACGCGGTATACCTACAACACGCAGGAACCACCACTAGAATAAACCTACATACGTACGCTTATCAAGATGTTCCACCTCTACAATGGAATCAAATTCATAAGGAGGAAGACGATCAATCAATTCATAGTGTAGGTTCTAGTGATCAATCCTGGATGAACGAGGACACTCATCTATGGATATGCCAAGCTGCAAAGAAGGAAGAGGAGAGGAGAAAAGGATGGCAGCAAAAACAAGGGATAGCGAGGTCTGTACAAGATCCAGCTTATATGCCACAAGTGTTCCCGGATGAAGAATTTGAACCTCACGGTTGGATGGAAATTTTAGCGACCCTCGATGTCTGTGTAAACGAAGAAGTAGTGACCATGAACGAATGTATCGATGAAGAGGGTTATGATGTTAGCTTGTATATGGTAGTCCTTCAAGAGGCTGAAGAAGGAGAAGTGATCGAGAAAGACTGGAAGGAGGACTACGAGAGCATTGAAATGGAGCCCGAACCAATGGATCTAGGGAATAGTACCACCAACATAAATATCACCACCTATGGAAAACACCAGGAACCCACACAGAAAGGGGAATTAGAATTTGAAAGAGAATCAGAAGATGAAGAAAATAAACCCCAAGACCAATTTGAGGTACCAGCTCATTTTAAAAAATATGAAGTGGAGGAGAGAAAAATTGCTATTCAAATGCCTTTTAGGATTTATGATAACATCTGGCAACTAATTCATGCTCTACATTGAGTGCAGATGGCGTCTACTGATTCAGGATCTACGCAGCAGGAAGAGGTGCAGCTTCTTCCACTAGAATCAGTAACAAAAGCAAGAGGTCACTGGTTCCGAGATGATCAACCAGTGGCAGAGCACATCTTCATGGCAACTATCAAGATAATGGATACAGATCATTATTTTCCTATCATGTCACAGGACTTTAAAACGATCATACAAGGGCTACCTCATATTGAAGATGTATGGACACAAGCAGGCACCGAGGCATTTCTCAAACTGTCTGTCTATGTTCCAGACTTTCAAAGATGTGCACAAGTCATGAATACCATGCAACCGGCTGCAACAAAAATATCAGTCCCAGAAGCACGAGTACTGGATAAAGTGGGGACTTGGAAAACCATCCAATTCACACATGAGTTAATCAATAAAGCTTTTGGATGGAATCAAGCAGGTATTACTAGTGTGAAAGAAGAATGTCATGACCCTAAGAAGAGATCTTTCCTGGAAATTAACAGAATTGACATAGAAGATGTTGTCCGTCTCGTACATCAACACTTTTGTTTCCCCAGCATGCACAGATACACAGCTCCACAAAAGATAGTAGTTCAATTATTATCGCATGCCATGAGACAAATAGGAAACAGAATCAATTTAAGAGGGTATGTCCAAGAAAGGTTATTTGAAGCCCAGAAGAAGTGGGGACAAAAGAAGTTTTTGAATGGCAGTTCTGCATTAACACTATTGATATATGAAGCTCTTGAGATGAAAAACTGCTTACGGGAGATGCCGAACTCAGAAGGGCTAGCCAAGTATGCAAAATCTGCTACAGTCCCTAAGAAGAAGAAAGTAGTGGTTATGGTTGCAGAAGCTGGAACCAGCACACAAAAACCCATGAGGGGTACAAAGCGTTTAAGGGAGGAGGAAGCCCAAGCTACACCACAATCAAAGAGAACTCATCTCTTACCGAAGATCACGACGGCTCAAATGCCGATTACAAAGAGAGATCTTTCCGCTGCCCTCGAAGAAACACATCAATATATGCAAGGGCAGGTAAATTTAAACATTCAAGGTCATCATTATAGACAGGCTAGTCAAGAGAAACAACAACGGAGTCCAGAGAAAACACCAAAACAAGCTGGAAGATACAAAGAACTAGGGATCGATGATTCCAGTACAAATACGGACTCCAGCCCTGAAAAAGATACCTTGGATACTGATATACGGACAGAAACACAAGAAGAGGAATGGAATGAAATCGATCAAGTGGAAGTGACGCCAGGAAATCATAAAGAAAAGGAAAAGAATGCAGAAGATCCCGTGGAACAGGAGCATGTCATTCAATTGAATGACACTACAAAAATAAGCATCAAGGAAGATACAACCAGTGCTACACACGTACAACAACCTATTAAAGAGGAAGAACAAACTCCAGTAGGTAAGGAGACAGAGGAATTACAAATCAAAGAACAAATTGTGATTGAGGTACCGGATGATACACCTCAAGGAAACAAAGAAGACATGGGGGCTGAGCCAAGGATCCAGCTTCAGATTAGGCAGCCCCATGACACTACATTACATATTGCACAGGGAAAAGATGTCACAACCGGCGACGAACCAAGTATACCAAAAACATGGCTGAATGTGGATGTCACTCAACTGAAACCGGTAGTCAAGCAGATGATTCAAACAACGATGGATACCCAACAACAGATGATGGAAATAGATGCAGATTATGATAGAGCCATGCAAGAAAAAAGTCAATTCCAGATAATGAGCGAACAACTGTCATCACAACTCATTCAAGCACAAAAGGAGATAACGGCCAGGAACACGGAGTTGTTCGAAATCAAAACGAAATGTGATATAATAGTGACTCAGCATCACCAACTCCAAGCACAGCTCGCAAATTTACAGAGATCATATGATGCAAGCGAGGCAGACAAAGAAAGAATGAAAGCTAGAAGTACATTGCTCGAGACACAGCTAAAGGTATATATGGAAGAAAATGACACTTTGAGAAACAGGAATAAAGATTTAATGAAATCATTATTATATGATCAACCGATCGAGCAACAGGAATTCTCAGAAACGAACAAAAAAGAATTAAGAGATCAGATTGCACAATATGCAGATTCGCTAAGACAAGAGCGCACACTAAGAGAAGAATCGGAACACAAGTACAGTCAAGAGATAAAAGAATTAAAAAAGCAGTTACATACAGCACAGGGAAAACTCGTAACAAGCTACAGTGAAAACATGGATAATGTAACTGAAATCGGAAATGAGTTACTTGCAGCAAAAGAAGCACTCAGGGCAGCCATGCAAGAAGTCAAAGATAAAGATGAAAGCATAGAACAGCTGAAGACTCAAATAAAAGAGAAAGCACCGATCGGGACACCAGTAGTGCCAGATAAGGAAAATCCTACTGACGAGGTAGAGGTAAGTCCTCTATCTCAACCGATCTATAGTTCTCCAATACGTGAGCAGATGGCGGACATACATGATGATCATCCAATGCCCTATACTGCAGAAATAAGTCAGAAGGAACAGGCACTAGTGGTGTCCCGATTGACAGAAATTTTTGAAAATGAAGTGGTCAAAGTCATGAAAGAGGCCAAGATCAAAGGTAAAGACCTGGACAAAATTATGAAGCCATTCAATATTCCATACGGACACTTGAAAGAGAAGACAAGATGTTATATAATGAAGATTACATAGAAGAGTCCAGATGAGCAGCTGAATTTTAAACACGATACGTTCCCATACACTCAAGCAGAGTTTGAAGCTGCACAACCAGTGTGGCGACGAAAATTTTTGGAGAAACATCCCACACTACGAGTGCATTGGCAAGCAGCGCCATATGCATTCCAGGTAAACCCTTCATTTTGTCCAATACCACGCAGAAGCGATACCAGGGAATTTTTGGATTTGCAAAGAAGCGGCACTATCAATAAGCAGTGGCTCAATTATCCCATGCTTCCGAGCCCGCCACATAACTATTTGCCAACGGAAGACTATATGGTCAAAACCATAGAATTTTGGCTACAGAATTATACGACAGTACCTGATTTAACTGTAAAAATGACCAACAAAATACTTAGCATGATCCTCATCGTTTTGAAGGTATTCAAGCACGCGGCTTACACCTTTTTGAACTTCATCGGTATTAATCAGGGCACGAAGATCCTCATTTTTGATCTCTCAGTCATGCTTAGCAGACCAACAATTATGGCATATTATTCTAGAATTATGTTCTTGCCAAGTGTATATATGCAGACTTTCGAAGAAGCTTTCTTTACAGGATTTTTTGAGATGGATTTAGAGATTTTTTTGAAAATGTCATCCAATTTAAATGCCAGATTAGTGGCATATGAACTCAGCTTCTTCGCGGATCACAGACAGCCACCCAATGACGGTGTGAAGGCAGAACAATGGAAACAACTCATGATACGTGAAGCAAATCTGCTAAATGATACAGAGCAAAGAGTTTATCAAACATATGCCCGTCGCTTATCAAAGCCTCTCGGGGACGACAGAGTCCAGGAGGGGGGCAGTGTTGAGGGAGAATCAAGTAAGAAGAAGAAAAGAAGACAACGAAAGAAGCAGCTTCACTAAAGAGCAAGATCTGAAGATACATCTCTACAAGAAGCCCCGCAGGGGCGCATTACCCATCTCTGCACAGAGCCCCGCAGGGGCACGCATCAGGCGAAAAGAGAAAACAGCCAAGTCCTGCACGGTGGAAGAAAGCAAACAGGCTCAAAGCAATACAACAGGGTCAGATGTGTGCAACCAGGACAAATCAGAGGACCAAAAGTTAGAAAGGGGTAGAGGCTGAAAAGTTTAAGAGGGTGACTAAGAACAGCACATTCCTAGTCACTGGTGGCGTGCGTGGCAACCCAAGTCAACAGGCAAGACAAATGCAGCAGGCTCTCGAGTAGTAGAGCTTGAATCAAGAAGGCCATCAAATCTACATGTCTGTTTAACTACAGACAAAACTGACCAAGGGATGCGTGCGGAGAAATGAAGTAATCAGCCAACGAACAGCTACAGCCTGTCAAGGGACGACAGAGACGAAGAGGGGGAGAGTGTTGCAGAGCTAAAGAAGTACAAAGCAGAGAAAAAGACGGGCCCCAAAATTTTTCCGATTTGGACATCATATCTTTTGTATCATACTCATTCTTGTAATATATTTCCCTTTGTAAATGCACTAGAGGAGTCCTCTAGATGCATCCCCACAGAAGATTAGAGATTTACCCATGTAAAATAGTAGGAAATTAGTCTTTTAGTGAATAAAGTGCCGGTCTCTTGTGTGAAAGGACCATTTTTAGGGCACTAGTATATAAGTCAAATGTGACTCTTTGTAAAGAACTTTTTGCCATTGTGAGAAGGGAGAGCACAGAAATTCGAATTTGTGTCTTCTTCACTCTGTATCTTCTTCTTTGTGAGCTTGTATGCATGTGTATTGCTTGGAAAGAGTGCTTGTGAGTGTTTTCTATCCATGAGAGTGTTTATTTGCTGTAGGAAAGGTGTGTGCGAAGTGTAGGAAGTGCTGAAGTGTAGGAAAGTATTCCCGTGACTCAGTATTTTGCTCATAACTTGAAGTAGGAGCGTCTGAATTGAGTGAAACCACTGCCATTGGATGCATCTTCTCGAGAGCTTCGAAATGCATATGCTATTTGCTATATTTGGAGTTCGGAGCTGGGAGAAAAGTCCAAAATACTGACGGCTGCTGCACCAAGTATCGTTTCGCCTTGACCAACAGTTGAAGCTTGTTTGGATAAGTCTTTGCCTCATTTACATTCTTTGAGTAGTTCATTTGCATTGACCATTACATGATTGCATGTCCTCATACACTCGGCTAGGTTTGTATACTCTTTGGATTGATAATTAAAAGCGTGTATCCCCACTGTATGCACTTGTGAGGGGATTGAGGTATAGTCTCTTTCTCCGCAAGTCCCTAAGTTGATACTTAGGACAACATGCACCCTCTCTAAGCTTCTTGCTCACAACCACAAGTAAAATAAGGTGAATGTACTCTAAAAAATGGGAAAAAACTAAGAAGATGAAGGCGGGTGGAGATGGTGATGATGATGAAGATGAAGAAGAAGGAAAATTCAGAAACTGAACTGAAAATGATGATTTTTTTACCTTCCAACGTCGCTACTCTACGTCTTACCGTCACACGCTCGTCCTCCAAGCTCTCTCCCAGGCAACGGCGCCAAATTTGGTGTCACTCTAGCACAATGGTGAGTACCAACGTGAGGAGATACACCTCATAAATGTCAATCCGTGGAGACGTGAGGACCGGTATGAAGACCGTGAGCAAGTGATGGCACAAGTGCGTGAGTGAAAGCACACAAGCATGCACACACATACACACACACGTGCACAAGGTAAGAGCAAAGAGTGGAACAATGGAAAGCTTTGATTACAAAAGAGCTCTCTTATAAAACTGAAATCTACAACAAGCTAACCTCAAAAATGAGCTCTCCAGCCCTTTTTATAGTTTTTGAGTGGTTTTGGCCCTGTCCAGACCTAGTGTCTGGCCTAGTTAAAAAATAGGTTCCAGGGCTTATTTGGGGGCTCAAACGGAGTCTAAAAATTATGATAATTGGTAGGATGGTAGTTCTAATACTCCTCAAGCTTGAGGACTCCTCGGCTTGAACAAACTGGAGTTACAAAAATGGAAAATGGTATTTACAATGGTTTTTAGTGATAAAAATCACTATTTTTGTAGGGATTTCTTCTGAAAATTTGACAGGTGCTTCTTGGAGCTCCCTACTTGCTCCTTCTTCTTGTGTGTCCACTTCCTTGATGCGCTTCCATGCTTTGTCCTTGACCTTGAGCTTCAACAATGAGGCCCATGGCCGGCGCTACCTGTATGCACATCGAGGGTCTTCCCATGGTGCAAGCAGTGTCTGCAGAAGTTAGGGTGAACAATTAACCTGCATTAGCTAAGGAGGAGATGGTTGTTATTCCGACTCCATGTTGAGCTTGATGGGGGTTCACCCAGTGGTAATGTCTTTTTGTTGGGCTGAAAGCTATTGTTTGTTATGCTCTAGTTTGGCATTCACTGTCTCTGATCCTAGCTTCTATATGCATGGCATAGTTCATAATTTTGTGTTGGTTGGGGTAACAAGTTAAGCCATGGACCCTGCGTCCATTTTCGATAGTAGTCTCTCAGGTGTATACTCCTCGTGGTGTCATTTGCAAAGCCTGACTCGTTCCTAGTGAATCTATTAGTTAACGTAAACAGCAATGCGCCATATTCGAAGAAATTACACTACCAATGCCAATGCAATGATATCCAGCATTATATTAAAATGAGGTCTAGTGGATATGGCTGAAAGTGGTTGTGCTGTTCTTATGTATTAACGGTATGAGATCCTGGTTTTCATATGCATGATGTTGGTAGTTCTGAAGGTGATACATTATGCCCTGCCCCCATCATTTCCCCCACCAAAGTTTTTGATTCCGAGTTGTTGGTACAACGATGAATTCACTTGGGAATGCGCATTTTAAATGGGTCACCTGTCAGGAGGTGTAAGGATTAGCAATTGACTAGAGGCTGCAAGAATGATAGAACTGTGAAGCATCACTGCGTAGGATTAATAGTGAAGTTCCCATATACTGGAAGAGGTAATACGTAATTGTTCTATGACCATAGGATATGTTGTAAGTGAGCATTAGCCTCCCCGAGTCATTATAACGGTGCACTTGAAGACTTCTGTCTATTTTGACTACAAAGGTATGCTAGAATGTAAAGGATGAACCATGTTCGCGGTCATGGAGATACCTTACAAGGTTTAATCGTCCGTCATATTAGAGTGCACTACAAATTTGGATTTGGTGGGACGTTAGGTTTGAAATTGATATAATGACAGTTGTACTTTTAAGGGCAACTAAAAACAAAAGAAAGGATATGTATGCGTGTGGGTATGTGCAAGGGTACAAGTGTGAATGAATGCATGGGAGGCAAGCCCAAAGGGGTGTATGTGGAAAGAAAGAAAATGGGGAAAAGTGGATGTGTGTGAGGAGCATGGGTGTGAATAGGAAAGAGGGCAAGTGAATGAGGAGTGATGGAACAGGGGGCCGATAGGGGCACGAGTGTAGGTGGGTACAAACAAGGGCATATGAGTGCATGTGCATATGAGTATAAGTGCGCATAAGAGTGAAAGAGAGAGGGGAAGGGGAGCCGAAGCGGATGGGTGCACTTGAGTACCTATGTGAGGGTGTGTGCACGCGTGAGATCAAGAAGGGTAGTGTGGGGGATGTATGGGTGCAAGATGATATGTGCATGTGAGTCGGTGAATAGAAAAGAGAGGGCGAGAAAAAGGGGGCAGGTGACAAAGTGAAATCAAGAAGTGTGAGTGAAGAAAGGGAGACTGCAAAAAGTGACCAATGGATTTGGATAGCCAATTGCGCATGGGTTTTCCTGCCTTCTCCATAGATACCTATGAGTGAAGTTATGGATTTAGGGCGATAAAAGCTAACCTAGTCTAAGTAAGTTTGGGAGCAAAATATCATTGTGCGTAGGCGTTTTCCCTTGGACTAAGAGGCCTAACACCACCCAATAATAAACACACAAGATAGGGAGATAGTAAAAGCCCAAAAGTATCATATCATGGCAGGAAGTGTGTACAAACATACAGATCACAGGGTATTAGCCTATTGTGTGGAAGAGGACGAGTATGCGAAGTGGTTGCAATTAGCACATGTAGGTGCATTAGAGCAACACTACTCAAAACAACAAACCCTACAAACATTGAGGAGACTTGGAGTATACTGGCCAACTATGGAAGCAGATGTTCATAGGATGTGCAAGGAATGCCCAATTTGCCGCACTAAGCCACTAGTGGAACATGCCACCCTTTATCGTGTGTCTCTAGTGTCAGATTGGAGCGAGCCATTAGTGGCCTTTCTGAGGACGAGAACATTCCCTCAAGAAATGACTCTGGTGAGACAAAGGAGCTTAGAACAAGAGGCGCTAGACTATGCTCTCATTGGAGATAATCTATACAGACGCGGAAAAGATGGGTATCTTAGATTGTGTGTCCACGAGAGCGAATATCTGAAGATATTAGAGTTTGCTCACCAAGGTGTAGCAGGAGGACACTTCGGTCCAGATAGGGTGATCAAGGCAATTCTATTTGCAGGATTTTGGTGGCCCACCCTTCACATGGATGCACATACCTATGTGAAGAGGTGTGAGGTTTGTCAGCGAACCCAGTATCCCATACGCAAGGATGAGATGCCTTTGAAGCCTATGATGGGTGGACGTGCATTCTCTAAGTGGGGAATAGACTTTGTTGGTCCTATTAATCCCCCAGCTAAGGGTTCACATGCTGAGTACATCATTGTGGCCACAAACTATCTGACCAAGTGGGTAGAAGTGAAAGCCACTACGAAGAATGATGCTCAAACAACAGCAAAGTTCTTATTTGAAAATGTGTTCACTAGATACGGATTGCAAATAGAATTAGTAAGTGATAGAGGCACACACTTCTTGAATGAAGTCATAGAAAACCTTCTCCAAGAATTCTTGGTAGTACATAAGAAGTCTGCCCCTTATCACCCACAAGCTAATGGCCAAGCCGAGAGCACAAATAAGATCTTATGCAATGTGCTGACTAAATTGGTGAATAACAAACGCTCTGATTGGGACAAACAGCTACACCACGCTATTTGGGCATATCGAGTTGCCTATAAAACAATACTCCAAGCCACACCCTTTCAATGGTATTTGGCCAGAATGCAGTGCTACCATTGGATTTTTTGATACCTACCTTGAAAGTAGCATAAGAGCATGACTGGACCGGCCATGAACTATCCTCTAGAATCTTTGATCTTGAACGTTTAGGTGAGACGCGATTGAGAGCTGCAGCAGGAATCTATGCAGCGAAGAAGAGGCAAAAGGCGTATTTTGATACACATGTGAAGGATAAAGGCTTGAAAGCAGGAGACCTAGTCCTAGTCTACACATTGAAGCAACATGCACGAAAATTAGAGAAAAGAGGCTATGGACCAATGATTATCAATAGGATCTCCACAAGTGGAGCAGTACAACTAGCCACTCTAGAGGGTGACATACTACCAAGTTACATAAGCGGATGTAGAGTCAAGTTATATCAATAACCCCTAACTGATGAAATGCTCAATCGACTCGTTACTGCAAAGAAACGTAAGGATGAGGAAAAGAGAATTCGAGAAGAAGCACAGGCTGAAGCTTTAGAACGCATTCGACGAATGAAATTGAGAAGGCAAGGTAGAGATCAACCCATGACTGACGCTCATGAAGCTCTAGGTTATCACATGGCCATGTGTGAGGCTTCGAGTGAACTGGCCCGTAAGATAGTTGACCGACGACCTTTTGTGACCCTAGAAGTAGGACAAGGAGAGAGTGCAAGGACCGTGAGAGCTTTAATTGATTCAGGAGCGGCCACTAGTGCAGTTCGGCTTTTGTATTGCCAACAGTTGCAATTGGAGGTAAAACCCCTAGAAGCATATCTGATAGGATTAGGAGGTGTTGAAACCCCTTGCATGGGAGAGGTGGAACTTCCCCTCTACATTCAAGAGGTCCTCATGCCAGCAAAAGTACTAGTATGTGAAGACGAGGATCTTACCGAACCTCTCGTCCTGGGCCAAGACTGGATCTATGATCACGCAGTCAACCTCAACCTAAGAAGTGGACTTCTTCAGGCTTGGGTAGGCCAAAGCCGCCTTATGATTGAATTAGAAAAACCAGCACTCAAACCAGTAGAAAAGGGACCAACCCTTAGTCCCTCCAGGAACCCACATGAACATAACAATGTTGTACTTGTCCAAAGTTCTATGGTGCAGAGGATTGTTAATCTTACCGAAGGTACAAAAGTCAATGAGGAGTTCCCAACTGTTCCCAAGAAGGTTCCAAACATGCAGACCGAACATCACACGACACGAAGGAGGCTGATGACCACGAAGCAGGAGCACCAACCAGTGCAACACGGAGTACCTCGTGGCGCGAAGCAGATCTGGATGTGCAAGGATGGAAAAACCACAGCTCTAGTAACAGGTTCTCAAGGAGGCACAAAACAAGCCACACCATCAAGGTCAAAAGTGAAGGAGTACCCTAGGCAACCTCCTAGGCATACCACGTCTATTTGGGTCCCTAAGCAGTCAATGAAGGCTAGCCCCAATGCTAGACAGATATGGGTGCCCAAGGCTTGTTTACGAGCCCAAATAGCGCCAACTCTAGTCACTGGCATAATTCAACACTCACAAGTCCTCTCGACAAACAACTCAGGAACTCTACCTAAATCCCACACTAACCCACACTCAGTCAAACCGAGTAATGTCTGGAAATGGGTACCCAAAAGGTCCCAAATTCATCACAATCTTGTTCATAAATCTTTACCTGTCATTAGCTCTAAGAGCTACGAATCCTCTATCAAAGTTTGGAGACTTAGACCCTGTATCAAACCCCCAGTCCCAATTTTGTAAATCCATCCACTCTGATGTAGGTGCATTCTGAGTACTTTGCATGTCCACAGTATGCATTTAGGAGTACACTAACCACTAACCATCACTTACATCTATCACGAACACTTCACCCTAACCACTAACCTTCGGGATTTTCATGTTAGTATTGTGAAGGGAACACCATTACATCCTGTTTCATATGCAACACTAATATGCCTTTCTTCTTCTAGCAGATAAGCACCCGATTCCCATGGCAACAGCAGCAGGCACGAGCTCTCAGGCAGGCACTAGCACTCAAAGCAATTGGGATACCATGCCTGTGGAGGCCCCACTGACAGCAAGGCCTGAAGAGCTTTTGAATGTGAGAAGAATTCACATTCCGGATCCACCAAGTGGCCTGACAGAAAGATTAAAGGGGCATTCTCATTAGTTCAATGAGATGCCAGGAGATTTGGGAGACGCAGATCATATCTGGGAATCCAAGTTGGAATGTGGAGGAGTGTGGTGGACCTTTCAGTTCTTCTCACGAGAATTTGAAGCATTGCAAAATGTTGCCCCTCTTCAAGATATTTGGAAAAAAGCGGGATTGCAAGATTATTTTAGTGTAGCCTTGCCTAGACCTGATTTTCTTCGGTGCTACTACTTGATTGCAACTCTCAAGGCGACAGGAGACAAAGATCATTCAGGCACATTCCTGGTGCCCTCTCTGTCAAACCAGGAAGAAATGAAGAAGTTTGAGTTGAATATCACTTTAATCAGGGAGGCCCTTCAGATGTATGGCACCCATGTACCCTCCGATCGAGATCCTTTGATACCAAAGCCGATGAAGAACAACAAAATCAAGAAGTTGAAAGAAATGTGTGCCCTCACCCCCAACATCGCCATACCACTGCGGATGTGCCTTCAACACTTCGCATTTCCAGTGCAAGACCGGTTCACCCAGCCTCATAAGAAGATCTGGTATGGGTTATACCTAGCAGAGACCGGGAGCTTACCTATGAAAATGCCAGTATGGATCCTTGATCAGTTATATGAAGCAGGCAAGTGAGGAGTGAGGAAGCCTACTTTGAATGGCTGCTGTGCCATTACAAGAATCATCTACAGGTGCCTGGCTTATGATGTGCCAATTGCACGAGCCCTTAAGTACTCACAATTGGAATTCTTCCAAGGGCGGAAGTCAGGGGTTCAACCTGCGAAAAGAATGCGTGGATCACTTTCATAGGTTCTAATTCCTTGTGAGGCCACCACAGAAGCTTCCCCTAGAGAAGAGGCACAAGTAGCCCCATTCACAATCCATCTTCAAGGACCCCAATCAAGAAGCATGGTACAACCCACTCCATCAGCCCCCCCACTACCCACAGATGCGGAGTTTGCATCCATGGCTCCACTACCAGAAGATCCATCGTTGGACTTTGAAAGCTTCTTGCAAACAACTCACTTATCTGAGAGTGAGTTCTTCTCAGACACGGACGGCCCCGAATCATCATCCCAGAGAGGACGGACACAGAGTGCGGCTAGAAGGGTGCATTGGGAAGATGAGGCACAACAAACACAGGAGGGAGGTACACATGGGCAGGGAGAGATGCAAAGGAATGAATCAGAAGAAAGTGAGGAAGAGGCCCCTGCCTACACGGCCCAACTCAAACGGCTATACAAGACGATCAAGTAGGTACAAAAGAGACATAGGCTATCAGAGGAAGCAAATAGAGCATTGGTGAACCAGATGCTGCAAGCGGAGAATGTGGACCTGCATTTTGTAGAATCATTGAATCTTTTGGCAGAGAACTGTGGGATAGTGGAAGCCATGAGGACCATGGTATATCATAATACCCCACAATATGACCAACGAAGGATCGATACGCGACCGCGAAGGGGAAAAATGATTCAAATGGAAGTCTCTACCACACTGCCTACTATCACTCAAGAAGATGTTCACATGGCCAGCCCAACCAACAGTGAAGAACCAGATGTACATGCTCAGATACCTTCTCCCCCATCACCTCCCATCCAGCCCTCAGAACCCCTCACCACTAGCCTTCCTGAACAGCCAGTATCCACCCATAGAACCCGTTCTACACACCACCAGTTCTCCATCCTTCCCTTTACCTACATCCACTAGTTCCATCCAATTTTCTGAACCCCATATAGGTCACCCCAGCACCGATCAAGCTATAATAGGTCATGTTGGAGCAAGTCTATGACAAGCCTAAGTATTGGCTTGAGTCTCACAAAGTCATTAAAGAAGCTTCAAAATGAAGACTATGTAAAGTTCACTTGTGAACTACCTCTTGTAACTTTTGAAGAGTTTACTTAATGTAAAAGTAAGAGAATCTTAAGTGGTTGAGCCCACATGATCAAGAATGGAAAGAGGAGCCATGAATTCGTGATTTGTGGTAGGTAGAGAATCAAATCAATCATTGATTGATTGGAGAGTGATTGAGGGAAGTTAGCCTCCCAAACTCAACTATAAATAGATGGCAGTTTTAGTCGTGGTTAGAGAGACCTATGTGAAGACCTCCAAGAGCTGAGCTTTATGCCATATCAAGGTGTGATTACAAGTCACACATATGTATCAGTAAGTCATTGTATTGTACAAGCAATATAGTTTCATTTTTATGATTATTTGAGGTCATCTTTCCATGTTCTTGTGATGTGTACTACTCACTGCCATTACTTCAGTTTTTCTCAGTCAGCTTGCAGAGATTGTTTCTCTGCACTTGGTTCATCATTTTCAGTGATTTAACTTGGTAAAGTTAGCTCTATAAGGCTACTATATGCTCACAAATTTTCATGTCATTTGGATGTTGCAATCTTCAGTTATGTTCATTTGAAGTCAACAGGGTCTGTTCATCTTCACTTCTCTGTCAGGTACCCGACTTTTTCAGTCATCTTGTCAGAGTCGTTTCTCAGTGTTTACTCATCTAAATTCCGTGATTTGAAGCTTGTTGGATTCAGCTTACTGTCTAGAATAAGCATACAAATTTTCATGATCATTGGATTCTTACATCTTGAGTTATGTTAATTTTTCTACTCACTGGTCTATTTCTGTAGCAGCCCGTGAAAATCGGGATGATGTCATCACTTGTTAAAAGTCATTATCAGTGTGTGGTTTGTTATTTTTGATGCGATTACTCTGTAAAGTTAGCTCTTTAAGCTACCTAGCCTTCCCCAAGAGGAATTAATCTAATTGCTGCTGTGCTCAGAGAATTATGTAAAACACTGGACAGGTGTATCAACCAAGAATAGCAAGTTTTCACCTCTGAGCTAACTCCAACTTATCTGTTTTGATCTATCTTTTTGAGAGTGATCTTCCAAGGTACATAGGGTGTCTAATACATCCATCGGCAAGCTAAAAGGGCCCACCATCTACTCCTGGAGTTCATTTGGCTGGTGTAGAGCAAAGATTTTGCAACACCTCTTCATCTTCAACACATACCTATCCATCTCTTCACAGTGGTATCAGAGCAAGGTTGGACAACATGGCAGATGGATTTCCTTCATCAATTGACAAATTGGACAGAGGTAACTACTCAGCTTGGTCATTAAGGATGGAAGCTTATCTCCAAGGTAGAAGTTTATATGGTTATGTGGCTGGAGATGAAGTTATGCCAAGTTTTAGGAACAAAAGTCAACCAACACAAGAAGAGCAAGAAAGATTGAGCACATGGTGCTCCAAGGATGCACTTGCAAGGTCTTATCTCCTCAACTCTATCTCAGATTTTTTGTTGCCTCACATTAGAAGTTGTAAGACATCTCAGGAAGTGTGGGATGCACTTGAAGCTTTCTTTTCTTCAAGTACCAAAGCTAGGAAGCATCAACTATGGCTGGATTTCACAACTCTCAAGAAGGCTCCCAAACAAAATGTGACTGATTTTGTCACAAAGCTCAAGGACATAGCGGATCAGTTGGGAAGCATTGGAGAGGTAATAGATGAAGAGCAAATTGTAAGGCAGGTCATCAATGGCTTGAAGGCAGATGATAAGTGGGAAGCATTCACCACAGCTATGGATTTGTACATGGACATGCATGTACCTGATTTCAACACACTCATTGGACAACTACTTACTCAAGAGGCAAAGCTTATCAAAAATGGAGAAAGCTCTAAAGGTAATCAATCTTCAGCTTTATACACGGATAAAATCAAGTCTAAAGATAACAAAGGAAAGGCAAAGAAAGTGGATGATGAAGCAGGTACATATCAAGCTAACTATGCAGGTAGAGGAAGACATGGCAGAGGTAGAGGAAGAGGAGGTAGACAAGGCAGGGGGAGATCCCAAGACTCCAACTCATGTTCTATTTGTGGATTAACTAATCATACAACTGAAAATTGCTTTAGGAATTCCAGGAATCAAAGAGGCAGAGGATACAATAGAGGAAGTTATGGCTACTCAAGGGGAAGGTTCAACAACTACCATGGCAACTACAACAACTACAATCATTCAAACTATCAAGGAGGCTACAAAGGAAGGAGAGACTACAATAACTACACAGAAGACTCAAACAAAGAGGATTCATTATTGATCATGAACATGGCTATGCCACAAGGTAAATCTGATGAGCATGTTTTCTACATAGATTCAGGTTGTTCAAATCATGTGGCAGGAAATGTGGCACTCTTATCAGATTTAGAAGATCCAAGGAATAAGCATGAGATACAAACAGGAGATGATACAAAACATCCTGTGGAGAAAATAGGCAATGTCAAAGCACCTGATGGAAACATCAACCTACTCAGTAAGGTACTCTATGTCCCTACCATTACAAAGAATTTGATAAGTGTTGGGCAGATAGTAGAGAAAGGGTTGCAAGTCAGGTTCACAAAGGCAGGAGCATTTGTTGAAGATCCAAGTCAAGGATTCAGAAGAATTGCAAAAGGTGAAAAGACAGGTAGATTGTTCACATTTGAATTACAGGACACTAGAAACATTGCTCTCTTTAATTATGGTAGTCAGACACTCACAGAATTGGAAGTATGGCACAAAAGGTTAGCACATATTGGTGAAAGGTCATTAAAGCAAATTTGCAGGGACCAAAGTGTACTTGGACTCCCTAACTTGTCAAAACAACATATGATTTATAAGTGTAGTGCATGTCAGTTTGGAAAGTCTCACAGGTTACCATTCATGAAGAAAGGTTATATGCATGGAGATCTCTTGGAGTTGGTTCATACAGATGTATGGGGACCAAGCAAGGAAGCTTCAATATCAGGATCAAGGTATTATGTTTTGTTTATTGATGATTGCAGCAGATGGACTATCCTATTCTTTATGAAACACAAAGATGAAGTTTTTTCATGTTTCAAAAGATATTTGGCTCTTGTGGAGAATCAAACAGGTAAATCACTAAAAAGGCTAAGGTTAGATGGAGGGGGAGAATACTTCTCCCATGAGTTTGATTCTTTTCTTCAAGAAAGAGGAATCAAAAGAGAGGTAACTACAAGGTACACTCCTGAGCAAAATGGAGTGGCAGAAAGGAGGAATAGGACAATTGTTGAAGCTGCAAGGTCTATGTTAAATGAAAAGCATTTACCTAATTACTTATGGGCTGAGGCTGTATCTACAGCCACTTACTTGATTAACAGGTTGCCTTCAAAATCCCTTGATGGAATGACTCCATATGAGGCTTGGAATGGAAGAAGACCAAGCTTAGATCATTGTAAAATTTTTGGATGTATTGCTTTTGCTCATGTTCCTTCACAGGTTAGAGGCAAGATGGATCCAAAAGCAGAAAGGTGTGTATTTATTGGATATGACAACAATCAAAAGGGCTACAGGTTATACAACCCTACCAACAAAGGATTCTTGGTAAGCAGAGATGTAGTTTTTGATGAGAACAATTCATGGTATGAAGATTCATGCAGGAAGATCAATTTACCATATGATCTTGAAGAAGATTTTCCAAAGCTTGGTAGAGAACAATCAAAGATTGAAGAACAAGACACCTCAGAGGATGATGAAGAATCTCACATGGAAAAGATCAAAGCATGGAAGTCTAAAGGTAAAGCAAAATTGCAGGAACTCGGACATGAGGCAGAATCATCACATCATGGCCTAAGAAGATCTATGAGGGAAAAGAAAAAACCAGAAAGGTATGGGTTTGACACCTCATTAGTAACTAAACATTCTATCTACATAGCACATGACATAAACCAAGAGGAGCCATCATCATTTGAAGAGGCCAAAGCAAAAACAGAATGGAAGCATGCAATGAAGGAAGAGATTGAAGCACTTGAGGAAAACAACACTTGGGATTTGGTGCCCAAGACTTCATCCATGAAGGTAATAGGCTCAAGATGGGTCTATAAACTCAAGAAGAATTCTGATGGTTCCATTAACAGGTATAAGGCAAGGCTTGTAGCAAAAGGCTTTGCACAAACTCAAGGAATTGATTATGAGGAGACATTCTCTCCTGTGGCAAAGATGCCTACTATTAGGGTTTTGCTTAGTATTGCCTCTTCCAAGAATTGGAAGATACTTCAACTAGATGTGAAGAATGCATTCTTGAATGGTTGGATAACAGAAGAGGTATATATGGCACAACCACCTGGTTTTGAGAATCAAGTTTATCCTAATTATGTGTGTAAACTTAACAAAGCATTGTATGGTCTCAAGCAAGCTCCAAGAGCTTGGAATTTCAGGCTTGTTTCATTCTTGCAGGACAAAGGCTTTCAACCAAGCAAAGCAGATCCTTCACTCTTTATTAAAAAGAGTAATTCCGAGGTCATCTACCTATGTGTATATGTAGATGATATTATATTGACAGGAAATGATGCAGATGGTATGAAGAAGATCAAAGATCAGATGAGAGAAGAGTTCAAGATAAGTGATTTGGGTTCACTTACCTACTTCCTAGGTTTGGAAGTTGTCTACAAAGATCATGGTTTGTTTCTCACTCAAAGAAAGTACATTAAGGACATGTTGGCAAAATTCAAGATGCAAGATTGTAAGATTGCAGGTACTCCAATGGAGGTTAATCACAAATTGAGCTCACATGAAGGTGAACTCATAGAGGACATCACATCATATCAAAGTCTAGTGGGTAGTCTCAACTATGCCACATTGACAAGAGTAGATATATGTTACAGTGTGAGTGTGCTAAGCCAATTTATGCACACACCAAGGAAACCACATATGGATGCTGCCAAAAGGATACTCAAATATCTCAAAGGAACCATAAATGAAGGACTTTACTATCCTTATGTATCTGATTTAGGTTTGAAGCTATTTTCTGATGCAGATTGGGCTGGCTCCAAGGAAGATAGAAGGAGCACTTCAGGTTATCTTACCTTTGCAGGTTCAAAGCTTATTTCATGGTCATCCAAGAAGCAACCCACAGTTGCTCTCTCTTCTACTGAAGCTGAATATAGAGATCTTGCCATAGCTACACAAGAAGCTATGTGGATGAAGACATTGTTGAAAGATCTTGGATTGGAGTTTGGAACTCCAACTATTTTTGGTGACAATATGAGTTCTATTCGTTTGGCTGCTAATCCTATTTTTCATGCAAGGACTAAACATATTGAAGTTCATTATCACTATGTACGAGAGAAGGTTCTAAGCAAAGAGATTCAAATATCATATGTGTCCACTCATCAACAATGTGCAGATATTCTAACCAAAGCATTGGATGGTACAAAGCTTTGCAAATTCAAGGCTATGATTGGTTTGCAGGTAATCTTGGAAGATTGAAGACCTCAAGCATACTTGGCTTGAGGGGGAGCTGTTGGAGCAAGTCTATGACAAGCCTAAGTATTGGCTTGAGTCTCACAAAGTCATTAAAGAAGCTTCAAAATGAAGACTATGTAAAGTTCACTTGTGAACTACCTCTTGTAACTTTTGAAGAGTTTACTTAATGTAAAAGTAAGAGAATCTTAAGTGGTTGAGCCCACATGATCAAGAATGGAAAGAGGAGCCACGAATTCGTGATTTGTGGTAGGTAGAGAATCAAATCAATCATTGATTGATTGGAGAGTGATTGAGGGAAGTTAGCCTCCCAAACTCAACTATAAATAGATGGCAGTTTTAGTCGTGGTTAGAGAGACCTATGTGAAGACCTCCAAGAGCTGAGCTTTATGCCATATCAAGGTGTGATTACAAGTCACACATATGTATCAGTAAGTCATTGTATTGTACAAGCAATATAGTTTCATTTTTATGATTATTTGAGGTCATCTTTCCATGTTCTTGTGATGTGTACTACTCACTGCCATTACTTCAGTTTTTCTCAGTCAGCTTGCAGAGATTGTTTCTCTGCACTTGGTTCATTATTTTCAGTGATTTAACTTGGTAAAGTTAGCTCTATAAGGCTACTATATGCTCACAAATTTTCATGTCATTTGGATGTTGCAATCTTCAGTTATGTTCATTTGAAGTCAACAGGGTCTGTTCATCTTCACTTCTCTGTCAGGTACCCGACTTTTTCAGTCATCTTGTCAGAGTCATTTCTCAGTGTTTACTCAATTAAAATCAGTGATTTGAAGCTTGTTGGATTCAGCTTACTGTCTAGAATAAGCATACAAATTTTCATGATCATTGGATTCTTACATCTTGAGTTATGTTAATTTGTCTACTCACTGGTCTATTTCTCTAGCAGCCCGTGAAAATCGGGATGATGTCATCACTTGTTAAAAGTCATTCTCAGTGTGTGGTTTGTTATTTTTGATGAGATTACTCTCTAAAGTTAGCTCTTTAAGCTACCTAGCCTTCCCCAAGAGGAATTAATCTAATTGCTGCTGTGCTCAGAGAATTATGTAAAACACTGGACAGGTGTATCAACCAAGAATAGCAAGTTTTCACCTCTGAGCTAACTCCAACTTATCTGTTTTGATCTATCTTTTTGAGAGTGATCTTCCAAGGTACATAGGGTGTCTAATACATCCATTGGCAAGCTAAAAGGGCCCACCATCTACTCCTGGAGTTCATTTGGCTGGTGTAGAGCAAAGATTTTGCAACACCTCTTCATCTTCAACACATACCTATCCATCTCTTCACAGGTCACCCATCAGATTTCCTAGCCTTCGGATAGCCACTTGCCACTACCCAAACCTTAACACACTCATTTTTGTCTACCAATACTATTCCACTTTCCCAACCCCGCACCACTGAGCCCCTCTTGACCCTCTCAGAACCAACATCCATCACCCAACCTCCATTCTTAACAAGCCTTGTAAATATACTTCAACAAATAGAGAATTATAATAAAAAGTCCCTTTCCCAAACCACCTCCCCCACATTCACTGCCACCACTAACACACCAGCCACCATTCCTGTATTCACAATTCACACTTCACACACTATCACGTCCGATCCCATGGACATTTCACCATCCAGAAGAGCACCCACCACCACATTTGTTCCAACATCATCACATTTCACTTCACCCATAGGCACATCATCCACTTTTCCCTTCCCCATTTCCCGACCCCTTGCATTTTCCACCTCTAACCTTGCATCCACATCATTTAGTCATGCACTAGACACCATGTTCGAGGCGGCCACACAACTTAAGCAAGAGTATAAATTACTGGAAGAGAATAACACAGAGCTGTGCAATCTCTCGGCTCAACTCCAGGCACGTGTCAATGCCTTGGAGCTAAGTAATACAACACTACAACAGGAAGTGACCGCCCTCCAACAATCGAAGGCAGAGCTGGAAGCCAAGTATACGGAGACGGGTAAGACCATGGAGGAACAACTCAGAGATCAACTGGGTCGCAATGCTAGACTCCAAAGAAACATGGCCTTACTTTGCCACCACTTAGCAGCGGCTCAAGAAGAGAACAGAAGACTACAACAACAAAACCAGGAGAATTTAGAAGCAGCCATTGAAAACACCCCTGGAGCACCCATCGACCCTGCTAGCTTCTAGGCCATCCCTTCAGAGAACATACAACAAATATTGGAAACCTATGCCAACCTCTTAGAGGCACATGATCAGCTGGCCGACCAAGTAAAGGAACTACAAAGCTCCCAAGTGCCTACACCACATCCACTAGAACATAAAGAGATGGTCGATGCTACTACTTCACCAGAGCCAAACTCTTCCACAGCCAATGAGGTACTTGAGCTACGACAACAAGTAGCAGAGTTAAAGATCAAGTTGTTACAGTATGAACGACCCCCCTCTCCACCTGATCAACCAATAGAAGAAGAAGCAGTAATCATCCCAGTGGAGGAAACATTTGAAGACACCTATGAGCCTCAACCTCTTCCAGGAGGCAGAATCACGGAGGAAGGTCAAGACACATATGAGGAACCCCCTGTAGCATGGATGAAACAAGTAGAGGAAATGGGGACAACTCATGAGGAACGTATCTCCAATCAAATGCTGGCCATGAGGACCACTGAAGAAACCATACTGCAATCAGAATATTTCAGACACCTCGCCTCTAGAAGACTGATAACTAGTTCAGAGTTGCAATATAAACCCTACTTTGTATTGTTGGCAAACTACAACGCGAAAATCAAACGCAAAACCAACAAGTACCCTACTTTTGCAACACAGTTCGAACCAGAGGATATTCCAGAGGAAGCCAAGAAAGGGGCCGTATTTCAACCAATTTGGAGACAGAAATTATTGGAAACCTATCCGGAGATGCTACGCACATGGGATCACGCTCCCATGCATTTGAGGTATAACCCTTGCTTTGGGCCAGTGCAAAGAAGAAGATCATGGAAAGCATTTGCTATCAAGGTTCAGAACAATGCAAACTGCAAACAATGGCTGAATTACCCCTCCATCGCACCCCCAACAGGCACACCCTCCGTATCATACATGATGGCTACCATCCGACATTGGATGCCACGCCTCCACCCCATGACCGATGTTGCCGGGCAAATGATGCTCAAAATTTTGGACATGATGCAAGTGGTGCTAAAGACTTTTCGGAATGTACGTAATATTCAGCCACCAATTCCAGGCTCCATCAACGGTAACTACGACTTACTTTACGATATGAGCACGACCCCAAGTATTCGAGTGTCTTATGCATGGCATGCACGAATACGATATCTCCCTGCTTGTTACAAGAAAATGTTTGATGACATGTTCACCACCGGTTTTTGGGAAGCACACTCAGAAGTGTTCGTGCCACGTCCCACTCATCTGCTACAATTATTCGCATGCGAACAAACAATGCACTCAGAGCTCTACACCACGCCCCAACCCGACATGCCTGGTGCAGTTAACTGGGAGGCCCTGCAGAGAGACTTGGTCAAGGGACTGCGGATTAAAGAACAAGAATTGGCAACAGACATACTATAGCAATACATTGATCAAACCGGGGAGCAGAGGTCTGTCAGAGGCGACAGACGCTAGGGGGGGAGAGTGTTGGCATCATATGGGAAGAAGCCAAGTATGGGAATGCATGCGGATCTAGCACTAAGGCAACCTATTAAAATTTTTCCAAACCTTACATCATTATAAAAGTGATTCTCATCACTAGAAACCCTTGTAAATACCGTTTCATCTTTTTGTAGCTCCATTTTGTACAAGCCAAGGAGTCCTCGAGCTTGGGGAGCCTTAGAAGTAGTTGCCTACCAATTTTCATATTTTTTAGATCTCGTTTGAGCCCTCAAATAAGCCCTGGAACCTAATTTTTAACTAGGCCGGACACTAGGTCTGGACATGGCCAAAGCTAGTCAAAAACTATAAATAGAGCTAGAGAGCTCATTTTTGGGCTAGCTTCTTGTAGTTTTGAGCTTGTATGAGAACTTGGCTGTAATAGAAGTGATTTCATTGCCTTACTTTCTTTGTTCTTGCCGTGTGTGTGCGTGTGTGTGTATGTGTGTGCATGTTAGTGTGCTTCTCACTCACACATTTGTGCCATCACTTGCTCGAGGTCTTCATACCATCCTCATGTCTTCCCGGATTGACATTAAAGGAGGTGCTACTCATCACTGAGCTACATAGTGTCTAAACTTTTTCACAGCATATACCATGCATAAACCTTCTCGCTCGATTGTCTATAGTTTCATTCAACCGTATTTAACTGTCTACTAGCATATGCTATCGGCAAATCTAGGTTTCCTTCACCTGTGGGTTGTGCTAGCACACACCCTGTAGCATGATTGGATGCCTCCACATGAGCATGGAATGGTTTATTCCAATCAAGAGTGGTCAGTATTGGTGTCGAGCACAAACGTCTCTTCAGCTTATGGAAGGAATTCTCGAATTCATCGTTCCACTCGAAATTTGTCAACAACCCATAAAGAGGTTTAGCTATAATGGCATACATGTGGATAAACCTACGGTAATATCCACAATGGCCCATAAAGGCTTGTACCTCTTTAACGTTCCTTGGCCTCGTCAACTCTGCTATGGGTCTTACCTTGTCCTCATCTGTTGATATTCCATTTTTGGAACCAATGTGACCTAAGATTTTACCTTGTCGTACCATGAACACACACTTCTCTAGGTTCAGACACACTCAATATTCTCTACATTTGTTGAAGGTTTGTCTGAGCTTAGGGATGTGGTATCTTCTTTCTTGGGAATGAGCACAAAAATCATCCACATATACTTCTACGCTCTTTTGCAAGAACTCCTTGAAGACATGACACATGAGTCTCTGGAATGTTGCAGGTGCATTGTTGAGCAAAGATTCCCCATTCTGTGGCAAAAGCCATTTTGTGTTGATCTTCTGGTGCGATGGCTACTTGGTTGTAACCTGAAAATCCATCAAGGAAGTTGTAAACTTCCTTGCCTGCAACACGCTCCAATACATGTTCGGTGTTTGGAAGCGGATAATTATCTTGAATCGTAGCAGCATTAACTTTTTTAAGGTTAATACACACTTGCAATTTTCCATTCTTCTTGGGCACCACCACAATGGGGGGACACCCATTCAGTATGCTCAATCTCATAGATAAATCCAGCTTCAATCAGCCTGTCGATTTCTTCTTTTATTTTTGCTACATAAGTGTCATTATATGCGTAGGGCTTTTGTTTGGTGGGTTTGGCATCAGCACTCATGGGGATAGTATGAGAGAAAATATTTGGATCTCCTCCCCTCAAATCTCTATAGTGCCATGCAAACACGTCCCTATATTCCGTTAATAGAGCTACAAGCTCTACTTCTTCTTTTGCACTTAGGTCATCTCCTATGTATGTACATCGCTCTTCGTTCTCTTCAATGGTTACTACAATATTTTTGGTCTTTTCTTTATTATCATATGATTCTCCTACGATGGCCTCTCTCTTAGGCATTCGTACCGAAATTTTCCGATCTTCAACTTCATATTTCTTGAAATTTTTTGGTACCTCGAACAATGATTCCTCCTCTTCTTGTTTCACTGCTTTTCTTTTCTTTTTCTTTTGACCTCCTTCACTACCATCCTTTGAATTTACAATTTTAATACTCATGCAAGGTTCTTCTTCTTTTTGGTCCAATACTCCTACATCTTCTAGATAGTGCTCCTTTGAATTAAAGCAACTATCCATTACAATGGACTCTAGATCATCGTCGTTTTCTTCTTCATCTATGACATCACTAGGATCACATTCTTCTAGCAAGGGCTGACACATGAACAGTGAAATATCATAACCCTCCTCATCACAATGAGTGTCCACTATTCTTCATTGACAACAATGTCCATGGTGGCCAAAATTTCTGCCCAACCATGAGGCTCAAATTCCTCATCTGGAAAGATCATCGGTGTATAGGCTAGGTCTTTAATTGGTGTTTCTCCTTGAGAAGTTCCTTATTCTCTCGCTTTTAGGCATTTTTCCTCTTACTTGTGCAACCTTGCACATCCACAAATGAGTATCTTCATGCAGCCAAGATGGGTCAGGAGAACTTCCAGAATGCACAAAGATAGAATCTTGCTTTGTGGATAGGATTCCACTATAGGGGTGGTACATCTCTAAAGGTATAATCCTTCAAGTTGACCTTGGTGGTGACCCCTAAGTTCTATAAGTACAAGAAGTTGGTTCCCCAATCCTGTACTATTTGTAGTTGTCATAGGAAGGGTCTTCCATAGGATTATCTCATAGACATTATTTTTCTCAAAGTCACATATAGCAAAGGTGTGTTCAAACTCTACACCACAAGTAGTTAGAGTTATCCCTTCGAGCAATCCTAGAGGTCTTTCAAAATGACCATCTGCCATTTGAAGCTTCATTCTAGTTGGTCTTAATGTGGGCTTGCCCCATCGCTTCCACAAGGAGGTGGTCGCAATAGCTGTTGGAAGTGAGGTAGGCCCTTAGGCTCATGTCACAGGTCCATGGTTCCATAGTTCCAGTCATGTACAACATTAATTCCAGCAATCTTCCATATTGACAAAACATGAACATAACAACTTAATCATACAGATGATGAGACAAAGATAGAGAAAGAATAGACGTCATGTGTAAGGTGTTACATAAGCCATCGCTTACTCATAGTATCATATATACCAATGTTCAATGTACAATGTGGGAGCAAAACTCTCAACCACTCTATGTGATGAGAAATAGATGAATGAGTGTATGGGCAGTAATCTGAATATATATGAGATGTGTGACCTTATAGGTTATAGAAGAGTGAATATGAGTGACTGTAAGAGGAAGGATCAGTGTGAAACTGATAGTCAACAAACCCTCATATGAACTTAGGCTATGGAAGACCCTAAGTCAGATACGTGTGTGAAAAGATCACATACTTATAAAGTAGCATAGAATGCTAACAAGTTTGTTGCTAGAAATCCTCAAACTCATGTGAACACACCTTCTTAAACACCTCATCAAATATGCATACAACATATACGTACTGTTTCTCTTGTACCTATGCTGAATAGGACTCCTCCTGATATGAACGCCACGGCCTCCATAAAATTCAAGTAGTACTTGTGTGCATAAAGAGAATATGTACCTGAATACTTAACATAAGATGTAAATCTTATGTTAACCACCATCCAATGTCTTTGAAGTAGCTCGACATCTTCTTGTAGAAGACAATCTTCAACCTAATATCTTCCTGTAGAAGATAATCTTCAAATACACCATGTAGATGGTCGATCCTCATCATCAAGCTACTAATGACCAAGTCTTCTTGCCATGAACAAGAGATAACCTCCTCTCCATTAGCTAGAGTGTGAGCACACCCTTCATCTTCTCCAAGAAGAATCATTAAGAAGAACTCCATAGCTGCTCCTCAACATGCTTCAAGCTAGCACCATGGCTGCCCCATGTGCTAAACGAAACACCACCTCTACTGAGGTTCAAGCTTCAAGCTTGTGTTGAATACTAGGTGAAGGATACAATACAAGTGACCAAGCATGTACTTATATAGTCTTGTGTGTACTCTCAAAAGCTTCTCCAAAAGCCAAAATAAAGCTACAATCTTACGATCTCCAATAAAGCATGATCGCTACGCAAATAGTCTTCTGCTGCGCTGTTCGTTTTGCTTTTATTGAGTTGAAAAGCATGATATCAAAAGGACTGTATAACTCCATGTTGCTGGCGACGGGATTTGATCCCGGGTGGTTGGGTTAAGAGAGTAATGGCGTAGCCATGCACACTAGCGCCTTCTTGATGTAGGGAGTATTAAAAGATTTCTATAATATCTGTAGCGCCCGTCAATTCTTGAATTAAAGACTATACAAGATGTCTACACATGTTCTTCTAATTAAGAAAGATTGATCAATTTGGACCAATGGGACATTGTTTCCAACAATCCCCCCTGCAATGTCATATTGGTACATTCTGGACTATATCTGCAAACTTTATAATCTGCAAATTACCACAAGCTTAGAATAGCCTGTCACAAGCTTGTACTTCCGACACTTCCGAAAAAAAGTCTTCTTCAAAACTGAATTCGACTTTCCTTCAAAAATCTGAACTTGCTGAATATGAACCATAATACTTGAGAAAATATGCAAACTAGATATCCAATAGTGAACACATCAAGCAATCATTGCTTGACAACAAATGTAGCATATACTGTCTCTGCACCTGCTATCTCCTGTCTTCAAAAACCTGAAAACATACACTAGGATCCATATATTTGCAGTTACCTTCCAAAAAGGTTTCTCAACGTACTTCTGCTGCGTCATGTAAATACACTAAACAAAATCAGGAACTGAATCCTGGAACCTGTGACTGTCAACTCACAACTTAGTGTATTATGAACACTATTGGTTCATCTCTGACTGTACTCAACTCAATATGAGTCAAAAAATCTATGATGTCATCATGTCTTCATCCTTTAAATCCTTCATACCTCTTTCCTTCAGAACTTGGTATAAACATATATGTGCGCACTTGTGAAATATACCTTTCTGAAATATCAAGCTTCTCTTCAAATAGAACTCTGGAAGCTTCTCCTGAACAGGAACATCCTAACAGGAACTTTCTCCAAATGTTCTTCTTCTTCCTTCTTCTTTCAAAGTTGGAACATAAAGTGAACCTGACAAAGGAAATATAGGAATACCTGAAATAGGAATACCTGTAGGTATGACTCTGCATTCTTTTACATATGGCTTGAAAATAAGTCTTCATGTTTCATCACCCCCCGGGATGACTTAACACTAGTATCCAGTATTCTTCAAATATATCAGACTTTATGAAATGTGGAACGTCTTCCTTCATAAATATGATGTTCAGTGATCAATACCTGTATCTGAAACAAAATCTCTAAACCCTTTTTATTAGCATTGTGCAAATGCCAATAGCTTTCCATGTCATTCTTCAGCTTTCCAAAATCTAGAATGAGGTTAGCTGAACCTAACATAATAAAACCTTGCTGAAAGCTTTTTAGGATTCATAACCTTCTGTAACATAACAAGTATCTTCTTTTATCTCTCTGCAAGACAAATCTGATAGAACCTGAATCTTTGACTTACTTCTTCCAATGTTAAGAATCTTCACAAACAAAGGATAGACAACTGAATCATAAATACTCAAGATCATGCAAGATCTATCCAAGATCAATGATCTCTTCTGTGTAGAATCTGCTCTTATCAAACCTTCAAATTTGAATGTTTGATTTGTTACCTGAATGTCTCCAAGTGTCCATGCTTCTTATAAAGTTATAAAAACTTTTCTTCAAACAAATCCTTCCAAGAATTTGCAATTCTTACTTGAAACATAAGTGGACAAACTTCTCACCTTGAGAACTCCAAAAGCTGCAAGTTGATACTTCATAACTTTCATATTTTACCCGGCTGAAATGTGATAGTACCTGCTTGACTTTCTTTTGGCTAACTCCACTTCTTAATCAAGTGATAGGATATGATGGAACACCTTTTGGAATACAAACATGTATCCAAAAGACTAGACAATCATAGAAAGTAGATTCTTCATTGACTTGTACATCAACAAGATTCTGAATTTTCTGAAGTTTTCTGAAAATATTGAATATGAGCTAACCTTTTCCAAACATAAAACCTCAACCCAATTCTTCAACATTTGCTACAAAAAACTCTTTTACCTCAAGAGTTAGATAAAGAAGAAATAAACTTCTCTGCAACTTGTCATATACCAAGTAGCTCTGTATTGACACTCCAAGAATTCTTTGAGGGAATATATAAGCTGCCTACTTGAAAGCTTCAACATAACTCATACACATATGAGTGCTTTTGTTTCTCTCAATGCAATTCTTTGTCATATCTACTAAATCATGACCAAGTGTAATGCAAAACAAGAAATTGCTTCTTTAAACAAGATGTTCTCGTAGACTTGTCTTTGGATGTAGAGGATAAAATAGGAAAAGTATATGGAAAATATATGAGAAAAGGAAGCCTTAATTTTCTTTTGGAAATGATGGACTTTCTTCTTCTGCATCTTTCTTCCACCTAATGATGTCAACATCTTCAAAATTCTCTTCCATACCTTTTGTTCTCTTCATCTTGAAGTAGCAAGCACTCTTGACTTCTTCAAATGAAATCTTTCTCTTCCTCTAATGCTAAGAGTAAGAGATAAAACAAACATGGTATACAAATGGAAGTGAATATAGAATCATGTTTTATCATCTCCTCATATCTCTGAATAAAAAATCTCCTTCAAATGTCTGAAACGACTAAATTCACCAATCGTTGTCTGAATGATGAATTGCCCTTCTAGAGTTACTTTCTCTAGATACATTTGTACCTTGATATCCAACCAACTTACAATAGAAAATTGGCTGAAAAACTCATCCCATCTTCACATTTGTCTTCTTAGATGAACTTTCTTGCCATGAAAGAGATCTCTCAAAACTCTCTAGAAAAACCTCTAGATACCTGTTTTGATGTAGCTAATGCTTTAACTTTCAAATGATGAAAGTGTATAAAAGCATTCCTTGAATTTCTTCAAATCTCTTCATAACTGCTCTTCTAAGATATGACTTGCAAATGATAATCTGATAGTAAAAATTGATACCTGTGATTTGATGTTGATCTGATTCCTTCATCTTCTCTAAACCATTGTTCTTCCTTGAATTTGAAGTAGTCTTCTCTTCATCAAGTCTGGGTCTTCAAACAATACTTTTGTAAAGTATTTGCATACTCTTCAAAAATATTTGGCTGCTAACAGATCATCAACTTCATACTCCACACTGATGAATACACATGTAACTGAAATGTCTAATTCTCAAATCTCTACTCATCTAGATTAAGTGTGTATGTCAAATGTCAAATATTAGAAGATGCTTTCAAATCATATGTTGTAAATCTGGAATTCTGGGAACCTGAGATATGAATGAGCCTTAATGCATTGATGCCAAAGATCTAAAGTTCTGTAACCAAAACCTTAGTGCTCTGATACCAAATGTTGGAAGTGAGGTAGGCCCTTAGGCTCATGTCACAGGTCCATGGTTCCATAGTTCCAGTCATGTACAACATTAATTCCAGCAATCTTCCATATTGACAAAACATGAACATAACACAACTTAATCATACAGATGATGAGACAAAGATAGAGAAAGAATAGACGTCATGTGTAAGGTGTTACATAAGCCATCGCTTACTCATAGTATCATATATACCAATGTTCAATGTACAATGTGGGAGCAAAACTCTCAACCACTCTATGTGATGAGAAATAGATGAATGAGTGTATGGGCAGTAATCTGAATATATATGAGATGTGTGACCTTATAGGTTATAGAAGAGTGAATATGAGTGACTGAAAGAGGAAGGATCAGTGTGAAACTGATAGTCAACAAACCCTCATCTGAACTTAGGCTATGGAAGACCCTAAGTCAGATACGTGTGTGAAAAGATCACATACTTATAAAGTAGCATAGAATGCTAACAAGTTTGTTGCTAGAAATCCTCAAACTCATGTGAACACACCTTCTTAAACACCTCATCAAATATGCATACAACATATACGTACTGTTTCTCTTGTACCTATGCTGAATAGGACTCCTCCTGATATGAACGCCACGGCCTCCATAAAATTCAAGTAGTACTTGTGTGCATAAAGAGAATATGTACCTGAATACTTAACATAAGATGTAAATCTTATGTTAACCACCATCCAATGTCTTTGAAGTAGCCCGACATCTTCTTGTAGAAGACAATCTTCAACCTAATATCTTCCTGTAGAAGATAATTTTCAAATACACCAGGTAGATGGTCGATCCTCATCATCAAGCTACTAATGACCAAGTCTTCTTGCCATGAACAAGAGATAACCTCCTCTCCATTAGCTAGAGTGTGAGCACACCCTTCATCTTCTCCAAGAAGAATCATTAAGAAGAACTCCATAGCTGCTCCTCAACATGCTTCAAGCTAGCACCATGGCTGCCCCATGTGCTAAACGAAACACCACCTCTACTGAGGTTCAAGCTTCAAGCTTGTGTTGAATACTAGGTGAAGGATACAATACAAGTGACCAAGCATGTACTTATATAGTCTTGTGTGTACTCTCAAAAGCTTCTCCAAAAGCCAAAATAAAGCTACAATCTTACGATCTCCAATAAAGCATGATCGCTACGCAAATAGTCTTCTGCTGCACTGTTCGTTTTGCTTTTATTGAGTCGAAAAGCATGATATCAAAAGGACTGTATAACTCCATGTTGCTGGCGACGGGATTTGATCCCGGGTGGTTGGGTTAAGAGAGTAATGGCGTAGCCATGCACACTAGCGCCTTCTTGATGTAGGGAGTATTAAAAGATTTCTATAATATCTGGTAGCGCCCGTCGATTCTTGAATTAAAGACTATACAAGATGTCTACACATGTTCTTCTAATTAAGAAAGATTGATCAATTTGGACCAATGGGACATTGTTTCCAACAATAGCAACACCAGCACCTAAGTCTATGATTGCTTTGGTTGTGTAACCTTGGTAGGTGATTGGAAGATAAGTATTACGTTCGTCACCTTCGCTCATGTCTCCTATTTTATCGAGAGGTATCTTTGGAACTTTTTGCTTAGAGACTACTTTTGGCACATTGGAATCAAGTTCTAGAACCTAATCCCTCACATGATTCCATAGCTCAGGTTTTGCTTTGAACAACTCTTCTATAGTGAGATGACACTAAACCTTAGTGTTCTTCACGACATCAGTGTTTCTTGGAACCACTGAGTCTTCATTTCTTACCAATATTGTGGGAGCTCTGATGTGAAGAGATTCAGATTCCCATGGGCCTATGAATTGTGGCAGCTTGTGTAAAGAATTAGATTCAAAATCTAATCTTTCATCTTCTTGTTGCTCTGCTTGTTCTCCATAAATGGATGGAATATCTTGGGGAAATTGATCATGAAGGTCATCAATTTCAGGAATAGGAGGGGGATTATCCCTCTCTTTGGCCCATTTCTCCTCTTGTATTTCTCGCAAGAACTCTTGAGAGTACTGCTGAATTGAAAGAGGTGTTCCATCATCCACGGAATCAGGAACATAAGCTTTCATTGATGGTAAGCTTTCTCTTTCAACCATTGGTTGAGCCTGTGGAGGTAAAGAAACCTGCGGCTTGTCTATCAACTGCTCTAATCTCTCTAGCAAGCCTTGGAAATGCAAATCCGGTTTGATAGAGTTTGTCTGATTGAATGATTGACTGGTCTCGAGCATAGCTTGAGCTAGTTCTACCATTTTCATGCACATTTTTGTCCGTTCAATCTCTAAGTCTTCTCTAGGGTAACTCTTGTCTAGGTTTGTAGCTGTTGGCCCTTCTTGAAGTTGAGCCTGGTAGGCCTTGAACATCATATCCAAGCCTTCTGGGGTTGGATTTGCAACAATAGACCCTCGTTGCAGTTTATTTACAGTGATTGGTGGGTTGGGATGCGGTGGAGTGGATGGAGCTTCGACATGCAAGGGTGTTTGAGATGCGATGTCTTCTATTTTTGTTTTCGTATCCTTTAAGCTTTCTTCTAACTCGTATAGCTTTTTATTCCACTTGCGATTGGTTCTTTCCCTAGTATCCCTCCAAGTTCTTGTTTTCCTCTTACTAGGCTCTCTTGATTTGCTTGAATCCAATTGTTCAGATGGTTTTGCTTGTTGTATGGCTTGTACCCTAGCAACTGCCTGTACAGGAGCCACATTATTGCTACTTGAACTTGAATCCACCACTAAGCCTACCACATTCATGGGTGTAACCTTGGGTCACTAGAGGGATTCCTGGGACACTCTCTCGGAAGGTGTTCCTTGCCGCACTCAGCACAAAAGCCTTGTATTGTGATGTTTTGTCCTTGTCCCAGAATCCATGAGTGGGGACATTCATGAATGAAATGGTCACCCTGACATCTAAAACATGGTCCTCTCGGGGCTTGTGGTCTTACTTGTCTCGCTTGAGGCCTCAGATTAGGATTTGTGTACATGACATTGGAGTATTCTGGCTCTCAATTTTGTTCCATAGGTGGTGTCTCATATGGGTAGGAATAAGCCTCACTATGCTCTGGTGACTCTGTGTAATAAGCTTGTGGATTATCTTCATGGGAGTAGTCTGAACTATGAGCATGAGAGTCATGATCTGAGACTAGCAGGGTTATTGGTACTAATGCTATATTAAGGTTTTCCTCTGCCATTACATACTTAATTGGAATCACATTGGCAGGAGCTGGTGGTTGGTTTCCTAGGACTGGTTGTGGCCTGTACGGTGCCTGATATTGCTGCTGGTATTGAGGTTGATATTGTTGTTGTGGCCTATAATATGGCTATTGGTACTGGTTCTGATACCTACCCTATTGGTAAGGTTGCTGATAATTTTGTCTAACAGCTTGCCTATTGTATGGACAATCTTGAGCCGTATGGTTCGTGTATTTTCTCTCAATAGTGCAATATGGAGCATTCCAATTTCCTTGGGGTTGAGCCATCATTGGGCAAACATTAGCCATGTGGTCTCCTCCACAGTTGTAACATCGCTTCAATGAGGTGACCCTTTGTGGTTGTCTATTTTGAACTCCTAGCTTTTTGGCAATCTGCTCGGCTATCTCATCTATCTCATTGGAGGCTCTAAAGGTATGACTAGTAGAAATGTCAGAATCATTGTAGAGTTTGGACAATCCTAACTCCTCACCCAAGTTGTCTTCTATGTCAATGCACATCCACACACATTGCTCTATGGATCTAGGCTCTTTCAAGTACACGTATGATCTCAACTTGGTGCTTTGCAAGCCATCTAAAAACAAAGCCACTTGTTTGGCTGGTGTGGGTAACTCGGGAATAGGGCATCTTTCTATGTACTTTCTGAACCATCTTCCTGCAAGCCGCACTGTTTCTTGAGGTGTCTGCTTGAAGCTATGGATCAAGGATGATGTGTTATGCCTGATGCCACTCTTGGAAAATTCTACAATGAATTCCTCTAGCAACTGACCTATCTCTCTATAGTTGTGACTGTTTAGAGGTTGAAACCAAGCTAAGGTAGTACCCTTGAGAGTCAAACCAAATGCCTCAAACTGGGTGAACAAGTCCTCAACATGTTCAGCTCTTAACACTTGTTTGAACTTAGCCACATGATCATAAGGGTCTCTGAACCCATCAAAATAGTTCTTCATGCACTTGAGAAGGTCAAAGGGTTCTTGGGTGTTCTCGGTGTCTAGGCAATGGAAAATCATGTTCATCTCTTTGATGCCTATGATCTCTATGTCTCTCCCTTTCAGGTCTTTCACCTTCATGTCTTGATTTGTCTGTGCCCACAGTGTGTGCAAAGCTTACCTCAGGTCTCTCTCTGGTTCTTTCCCTCTGTGTTTCATGAGACTTGGAAGATCCAGCTCCTTGGATACCATGGGAAACGCTAGATCTTAGTGGAGGGAAAATTGATTCACCCTGCCAAGTGTATGCATGCTTGTCATGCTCTATTACCAAGAATATTTTCTCCGATGTGTTATCTAGAGAGACAAATTTACCTAGTATCTCAAGATCTTTGAATTCGTAGATGGTGACTGTTGGGCTAGGTTGATCTTACTTGAATCTCCAAAAGGCTTCATCCGTTTCTCTATTCAAGAATAGTTCTATGCTTTTGTTGTCTTGAGTAATCCACTCTGGAGTGAGCACTCTGGTCAAAATAGATTTTCCTCTAGGAGTCTTGGGTTCTCATCCTAGGTCTCCTTGCTCTAGGTCTCCTAGCTCATCCTCAGGAATGATATTTCCAAACTCATCTGTCCTATCAGGTAAGCTGGTGACCACATACATGGTTCCTTCCTTATCAATGTATGAACTCACTTCGAACTTGACCACTGGTTGTTCAAGTCCAAAGGGTTGGTCTGGATTTTTGAGTTGGACCATTGATCGCCTCAGGCCATCCTCATAGATGCGAGCACCTAATTGGTTGGTCCTGATATACTCCAATTGGGTCTTATAGAGACCTTTTGGTGTTTGTAAATAAGCAGTACCTGAGATATGTGTGGGTCTCTCCATGCTAAAAGACATTTCTGAATAACTTGTGTCGGAACTTAGCACGTAGGGATAACCACTAAGTTTTTGAGCCCAAGACTTGGCTGTATGGCTGACAATGGCCTCAAATGATCTAATGCTTTGCCTATCCTTGCCTAAGTGTCTACCAGATCTTAGGTTCATAAGATTTGTCTACAAGTCCAAAATTTCCCCTGATATTGCTCAAAATCCTTTGGAACTCCTTGCTTTCCTAGTCCACCTGAGGGTCAACTTCAAAATACTATATCTTGTTTTGGTAGTACTCCCCTCGAGATTTCCAATGAACCCAAAATCACCGCAAACGGATTTTGTATGAGAAAGTTATGCCAGTTTAGGATTCTGGGGGTTAAAATAGGGAAACAAGATCTCTCTGGGAGCTCAGAAAAGGTGATACGATACCAGATTTTGCACGATACGCGATACCACTATAGATGATACCACCTTCGATGATACGATACCACCAAGGTGACACCAACTTCCACGATACGATACTGCTATCCAGACGATACAATACTGGAAATGGCCACGATACGATACCTTGGATAGACATGATACGATACCAGAATAGCTAACGATACGATACGATACTTGATTGGCTCACGATACAATACCAGAATATCTAACGATACGATACTTGATTGGCTCACGATACGATACCACTTGACTGATGATACGATACCACTGAATTGACACGATACGATACCTCCAGTTGGGCGATATGATACCGCAAGATACGCGATATGATACCAAAAATCAAACGATATGATACTGAAGTAACTCACAATACGATACTGACGCTTTGCGTGATACGATAGCAAAGGATCAAATGATATTATACCAAAATAAGAGGCGATACGATATCAAGTTGGCGATATGATACCAACTTGGCCGACGATACGATACCACTCAGTCGATGATACGATACCGTGACTGACACAATACGATACCACCGGGGCGACTACGATCGCGATACCAGCACTTGACGATACGATACCAGAATGGTATCGTGATACCTCAAGTGGGTGTGCATGATAAGATACCTCGACAAGTATCATGATACACGGGAGTTTTGGTATCACGATACCAAAACTTGACCGGACACGATTCTTGGAGTTTTTGAGGTCCAAATTCAATTTTTTTTGCTAATATGTGTACCTTAGGTTCTCCTTGTCACTCCTATGTGCCTATAGATGCAATGTCACCCTCCAAACTTGCAATATGACACTCGCAATACGAGACATAGGTCTTCTCATGCCGCGATACTGTGAATCAAATTTTTGATGTTTTGAGAGTGTTTCAAGAGTATTTTTGTTCATATATTTAGGTAGTGATGTGTATGAACACACTAGGACCGCCGGGGCACTTTTTTCCCTCTTTAGGAGGTTTTTTCCTCCCGCCTTGTATATACGCCTATTGCCCTAATGGGCTACTTATCTTTGTACATTCTCTAGTAATACATTCAGTATTGTGTGTTTGTGCTCCAAGCTTCTTCTTCTTCTTCTTCTTCCTTGTGCTGTTTGCGTGCTTCTGCAGACGTCTATCTCCAAGAATTGGTATCAGAGCAGGTCGTCGCTTCATCTAGGGCGCCATCGACACTCCTCCGTTTGCAGTCTCAGATTCGCACGAAATTTGGTGAGCATACTCAGGGTGTTTCTGAGATCAAAACTGCTTCGCTCTATGGTGCCGAAATCGCGATCTGAGCTCGTTTCCACCTCCGAACGCACTATCGCAGTGCTTGTGCAAGCTATTTCGTCTTTTTGTGCCAAAGGTATATACCAGTTTCTGTTTGCCAATATAAGCGTCTCGAAGTCTGCTATAGGTCTAGCAAAATTCGTTTGGGCAATTCTGTTCAACTTTTTGAGATACAGTCAATTTTCTACATCAAGTTATTTTAGTCACCGACCATGGTTGAAAGCAGTGATGTATTCCGTATGTTGGTTGTTGAGGATAAGTTGGATGGTACCAACTACCCACTATGGGCTTATATGATGCGACATGTATTGGTTGCAAAAGGATTGTGGAACATTGTGCAGGGTGTTGAAAGACGTCATGTTACACCTGTAACAACAGGTACTGCAAATATAGGTGCTGAAGCTGATGAAGATGGTGTCGAAGATGATATTGTGCAGATTCCTGTTCGTGCTGCTATTTTTGCTGCACCTACTATAGAGCAGATTCGTTGGGATGGCAGAGATGCCCAGGCACATGCATTGATAGCTTTATCTGTCAAACATGCCATTATTCCTCATATTCGCTCTTGCAGAATAGCTAAGGATGCTTGGGATACACTTACCACATTGTACCAAGCTAGGAATGAGGCTCGTGTTGCTTTACCTCCGAAAACAGTTGGAGAGTGAGCACATGAATGAAGGTGATTCTATGGACAGTTTCCTAACAAAGATCAAAGACTTGAAGGAGCAGTTGATTTCTGCTGATGAGGTTGTACCAAATAGCTCACTTGTACAGACTGTTATGAATGGTCTTCCTGATTCATATGAGAGTTTTGCTTCTACTCTTCGGTTGATGATGAAAGGAAATCCAAATGCCTTGTCATTTGAGGAGTTAGTCTCTGTTCTGTTGCAAGAAGATCAATCCAGGCAGATTAGGTCCATTATGCGAGTTGTAGATCAAGCTTTCCTGGCTAGTCAGAAGGGCAAAGGAAAATGGAGCTCTTCAACTAGTAAGCAAAAATCTGCTAATTCTGCATATTCGAAGAAGGAAGATAAAGATGAGAAGAAATCAGAAAAGCAGAAATTGTTTTGTAAGTACTGTAAAGGGAATGATCATATCATAAAGAACTGTCCAAAACTGGCTGCTAAAGAGGCAAAGAAGAAAGAGGCTGGAATGGTTGTTGCAGAGGCCTCTACACCAAAAACAGAGTCTGCTAATCTTGTACGGGAAGAAGAATGGGCATTTACTATTGTTTACAGTTTTGACCCATCTTCTCATGAGCACTGCATGTCTGCAATAGACTCAGATGTTTGGTACTTTGACAGTGGGGCGACCAAACATATTACCTCGCAGCGCAGTTTCTTCTCTTCACTCGAGCCTGCCCCTACATGGAATACTGTTACATGTGCCAACAACTCCTCTTATCCTGTTATGGGAGTTGGTAAGATCATTTTGACTACTGTTGATGGTAGTTCTTTTACTTTGTCAGATGCTTTATTTATGCGAGGGATCAAAAAGAACATGTTATCAATTTCTGCATTAGCCAAGATTGGCTTGGTTGTGAAATTTATTGATGACACGTGTATAGTTCATGATCTGTCGAATGGCGATGTGATTATTGCTTCTGGCATTTTATGTCGTGGGTTGTATAAGCTCATAGTCTATGAAAGATCTATAAATGATTTGGCATGTATAGTAAATGATTCTCAAGCTATGTCAGATGCAAAGCTTTGGCATGCACGCTTTGGTCATCTGAATTTCGCTAGTTTGCTATGCCTACAGAAATATGAAATGGTGTCCTCCTTGCCCAAACTTGAGGCACCTGGAAAACATGTTTGTGAAGGCTGTATTTTGGGCAAAATGCAGCGTTCATCTTTTCCAAAAGATGGTTCAGTTCGGGCTATTTAGAAATTGCAGCTTGTACATAGTGATGTCTGTGGTCCTATGCAGACACCTTCTTTTGGAAATTATCTTTACTTCGTGACTTTCATTGATGATTTTTCCAGGCATGCATGGGTATATCCACTCAAAGCAAAGTCCGAAGTGTTCATGTGCTTTAAACAGTTTTTGGTTTTGGCTAAAAATCTGTCAGCATGTAAAATGGGCACCCTCCATTTTGATTGAGGGGGGGAATATATGTCTTCTGATTTTAATGCATTTCTGGTTGAACGTGGGATAAAACGCCAGTGTATAGTTGTCACTCTAGCACAATGGTGAGTACCAACGTGAGAAGATTCACCTCATAATTGTCAATCCGTGGAGACGTGAGGACTAGTATGAAGACTACGAGCAAGTGAAGGCACAAGTGTGTGAGTGAGAAGCACACAAGCATGTACACACATACACACACACGCGCACACAAGGCAAGAACAAGGAGAGGAACAATGGAGTTCTTTGCATTAGTCAAAAAGTCTCTTACATAAGCTCAATTCACAAACAATCTAACCTCAAAAATGAGCTCTCTAGCTCTTTTTATAGTTTTCTAACTAGCTTTGGTCTTGTCCAGACCTAGTGTCCGGCCTAGTTAAAAATTAGGTTCTAGAGCCTATTTGAGGGCTCAAACAGAGTCAAAAAATTATGAAAATTGATATGTAGCTAGTTCTAATACTCCTCAAGCTCGAGGACTCCTCGGCTTGCACAAAATGGAGTCTATTCTACCAAAAACAGAATTTACAATGTTTGTGTAGTGATTAAAATCACTTGAGTTGTAAATGGTCCATGGAAAAAATGATTGGGCCTTGTTGCCGTATTGTGCATGACTCCTCCGTTGCGCTAGTATGCTCTTCATCTGACTTGTATGCCAACACGCCCCCCTTCCTAGCGTCTGTCGCCCCTGACAGACCTCTGTTCTATCGAGTGGTCGATATAGTATTGGATGACATTGGTGGCAAGTTCGTGTTCTCCTATCCTTAAGCCTCTTGCTAGATCAGCTTCCAATGCATCCCAATTTATTGCGCCAGGGACCTCTGGTTGCGGTGTGGTGTAGTACTCAGAGTACATTGCTTGTTCATAAGCAAAGAGATGGAGCAGGTGTGTTGGCTTCGGTGCGAAGATCTCCGAGTGATACTCCCAGAAACCTGATCTGAACATTTCTTCGAAGGTCTGTTTGTAACATGCAGGGAGGTATTTGATGTGTGCATGCCAGGCGTAAGCCACACGAATACTAGGGGTGGTGCTCATGTCATACACCAAATCATAATTTCCATTGGTAAACCCCGGTAGACGTACCTGTGGTGCGGCTGCATTTCTAAAGGTTTTCAGGACTACCTGCATCATATCTAAAATCTTAAGCATCATTTGAGCTGCCACATCTGGCATGGGCTTCAATCGCGGCATCCAATGTCGAATTGTTCCCATCATGTATGCTACCGACGGTGGTCCTTGTGGTGGCGCAATGTACGGGTAGTTTAGCCATTCCTTGCATTGCCCGTTGTTCTGCACTTTGATATTGAATGCCTTCCAAGACCTGCGACGTGGAACTGGACCGTAGCATGGATTGTATAGGAGATGTAAAGGCGCGTTGTTCCATGTGCGTAGCATTTCTGGATATGTCTCTAGAAGTTTCTGCCGCTAGGTGGGTTGATGAATTTTGCCTTTTTGCACCTCTGGAGGAAGGTCTTCGGGTTGAAATTGGGTAGCAAAGGTAGGAATCTTACCCGTGACTCTCTGTATTTCTGTATTATAATCAGCCAGGATAATATAATAAGGCCTGTATTGGAGTTCAGATGAGAGGATAAGGCGTCTCGATGACAGGTTCTTGAAGTAAGCAGATTGTAGCACAGTTTCCTCTATGACCCTCATGGCCTGATTTTGCACTACTGTGCGCTTTTCGTGAGAACTCCCGATTTCCTCCACTTGACGTAGCCATGGAGGCCGTGGTGCTTGGAATGTGTCCTGAGCTTCTTCCGTTTGTTGGCCTCCTGGGAAGGGTTGTGGGTCGTATTCTTCTTCAAATGTCTGTTCCACAGGAATTTGTACTACTTCTTCGTCGATGGGAGCCTCTGGAGGGGAAGGTGGTGTCTCATATTGTAGTAGACGTGCTTGCAATTTGGTGACCTGTTTCTGGAGATCTTTTAAGGCCTCTGAGTCTGTGAGAAGTGAAGCCGCGGAGGAGGTGGTTTGAGAGGCTGCTGTTGTTTCTTTTTGGTGTTTCCGCTTCAGTTGACCCAATTCCTCTAATAGCAGGTCATGTGCTTCAAGCAGCATGGCATAGTCTTCCAATATGATCTTGATATTGTCGGGGGTCATTGCTTGAAACTTTGATGGGCTGATGGGTGCCCCAAGTGTGCTTTTGATAGCTGCTTCTAGGTTTTCCTGATTTTGTAAGTGCAGGTGTCGATTCTCTTCATGAGCGGCAGCAAGATGTCGCTTGAGTAGGGCCATATTTCGCTGAAGCTTTGAATTGCATTCCAGCTGTGTCCGTAGATGACCTTCTACCACTTGTATTGCTTCCTAGTCTGTGTTCTGTAACTGTACCTCCAATATGCTATGAGCCTCTTGGAGAGTTTGGAATTGTGTGTGGAGGCGAGCATTTTCCTCCTCTAGTGCAGCAAGGCGGTGTTGTAGTGTCTCCGAGTGCTCTTGCAGGTATTCATTCTGTTGCTGGAGCTGATTGTAATCTGTCCTTAAGTTTGATATACAAGCTAGCATGGTGTCCAATGCATTTCCTATAGATGAGGGGGTGGTGTTTACAATGGAAGATGCACGGGAAGGGAATTGGGGAAGGGGAAGAGTGAATGATGTGTCTATTGAAGACGTGTGTGTGGGTGAAATTGGTGGAGGGGGAATGGAAGGAGGTGGAAGCGTGGGGGGAGGGGGAGGTGCCGTGGGTGGTGAAATGTCCATACTTTCAGGAGTGGGTGCGAGTGTGGGGTCTACCATATACATTGGAATGGTAGGTGGTGTGTGTGTGAAAGTGGTGAATGGATGAGAAGTGGGGTGGGGAGCTGAAAATAAAGGGAATGGTTGAGACCTGGGTTGAAAAGTTCTAGCAAGGAAGTTATGGAGGGATTGGAGAAGTGGAGAGATGGAGGTCGGGGGTTGAGGTTGTAGAGTTGAGGAGGGCATGAAGGGTTGCGTGGTAGCAGGGAAACCCATGAATATGGATCTAGGGTCAGGATGACCTATGGCTGAGGGCATGGGGGATGGTTGTCCTAGGGCAGGCTCTATGAGCGATTCGGTGGATTGTGTAGTGATGGGGGTTGCTTCATAGATTGGGTTATCAGAGGTGGAGAATAGGGTTGAGCTAGAGATGGGAGTACGGAAGATGAAGGTTGGTTCGGTGGGTTGAGTGGTCGAGGTGATTTCCACGGTTTCTGCTCTAGGAGGCGATGGTGGGGGTGTGGGTGGTAGTGGCTCGGTGGATTCCTCATGGGTGACTAGGTGCTCTTGGCTAGCAGTTTCTGTTGCTTGGGAGGTTGTCTTGATGGGTTCGGATGTAATAATTGGCCCTTCTGCCGTTGTAATGGGGATCTGGATATTCTTACCTAAGCGTGGTCGTGTCTAAAATCTTCGTGGATCATATTGAACTGGAGACCTCCTAATGGCGGTCCGCACTGCTTCTACTACCCCATATGTTTCTGCCATCAATAAGAGACCTTCATTATATTCTAAGTCAACTCCTGCTTCTTCCAACAGCTGAGTCATGAGTACTCTACTGCTCTGTCCGGTGAGCAGTTGTTGCGATCGCACTCGTTCCATAATTTGATACAGCCTTCGGAGTTCTGCTGTATAGGCTGGGGCTTCAGTGGTCTCCTCTTCATATGCTCCTTCTTCTTCTAGGTGTCCTTGTTGTTGACCTTGCTGAGCGTCACTCCAATGTACATGGCGGCCGTCTGTAGATTTTCTTCTTCTTTGTGAAGATGTGCCTTGTTCTTCTGCATCTGAATAAAACTCTACATCAAAGAGTTGTGTACTTTGTAAGAATGCTTCAAAGTCCTGGGGATCCATTCCTTCAGCATCTCCAGTTGTAGCAAATTCAAATTCAGATGGAGCAGGAGGAGCTGAAGGGGTAGCTTGTGTCGTAGTTTTAGATCCAGACCTGGGTATCCTAATGGTAAAGGGAGGTACAGTGGTCTCCCCTCGTGGCGATACTTCAGGAGTAGTCAGAACTTCCCTTGTCTGGACACAAGGGATCACACCCCTCATGCGCTTGGATTGATGTGTGGACGTCTTGAGCTTCTTAAACATTTGTAATTGTGCCCAAGTTAAGGCACGTTCAATGGGAACATCGTATGCTAGGCACCGGTAAATAATGCGTGTGATTGCACAGCAACCGTTCACCACTAATTTCCTAGAAGACCTTTTATTTGCTTCATACAATTGATCTATAATCCATACCGGCAGCTTAATTGGTAACGCACCTGCCTCCGCTAAGTAGAGAGCGAACCAGATTCTTTTGTGTGGTTGTGTGAAGCGGTCTTGGCCGGGGAAAGCAAAATGTTGCATGCACATACGGAGAGGGATGGACACATTTGGTGTGAGTGCTGCCATGTCTTTAAGCTTCAATAGTTTCCTATCCTTCATGTTAGTAGGAACGAGAGCATCCTTCTCAGAAGGTACATGTGTGCCGTGCATATTCAAAGCAGCGCTCACCAACTCCACAGTAAGTTCAAACCTCTTTAACTGGTTGTTGCCCAGCAAGGAAGGAAGAACAAATGATCCTGGTTTATCCTTTTCTTCATTAGCTTGTAATGTGGAGACCAAATAATAGCATCGGAGGAGATCCGATTTAGGTAGTGGTGCTTCAAAGTATTCTGCTAGCCCTGCATGTTGCCATACCTGGAGATCCTCAGTGTTCTGTAGAGTCTCAAACTCCTTAGAGAAAAATTGGAATCGAACCCATGATCTGTCATACACGCACTTAGACTCCCATATATACTTGGCCTCTCCTAGTGGACCTGGCATGCCATTGAACCAATGAGAATTGGCATGGACTCTTTCTGTGATCCCTGTGGATGGATCCGGTACCGGGATCTGCTGAAGGTGTTGCAGCTCCACAGGTCGTTCAGTTGGTGGCACATCCACAGGTAGACTATCCACATCGATTCCTGCAATAAGTATTCCTACTTGTGAGCTCGGACCTGTCGCTTCTGCCATGTTACTTCTTGCCTCTTGATTCTGTGAGAATATAGAAACATGTGTTAACATTGTAAAGGACAAGTTAGAACTGTTTTTGTCCCCATTACAACATTATCATGAGGTTCGGGAGAGATTAGTAGGTTAATAAGTGCTCGGTGCTTGTGTGTGTAGTTAGGAATTGGTTGGACCTAAGAACTAAGTGGAATGATGTAGTGTGAGAGTGACGTAGTTAGTCAGTGGGCATGGATTTACAACTGGGGTCCGGGGGTTTATTACAAGTTTTAGGTTGCCAAATGCAGTGGATGGGCTTTGATCTTGATTTTGTGGAGACTCTGAAGAGTTTGATAGGGGTATCTGCTTGAAGATGAGGCTTTTTAGGGACCCATTTACAAGTGATTCTACTAGTGCTCATGGAAGAATATGTGTCCGTGCGTGATGCATAAGACTGGGCCTCAGATGTTCGAGTGAGTGAAACATGTTGTACCGGTTGCGGCCTTGGTGTAGCTATTTGAGCCCACAAGCAAGCCTTAGGCACCCAGATTTGTCGTGATTGTGGGCTGGCCTTCATTAACTTCTTGGGTACCCAAATAGACTTCACCTTCGCAGAAGAATTAATGAAGGACTTCTCATTAGTGTCATGTTGTTGACTACTAATAAGAGGTTTTGGCCGTGGGGTTGGCCTGGTCTGAACAGGGTATTCGCCTTTTCGCCTCCATACTTGCTTCCATGGCTGAAACAATCTGCTTTGCTCCTTTTTCTGGCATTTAGTATCGGTAGTGTTCTGCTTCTTCTGTATTTGATCTGCTGTGGGTTGTTGCAACCTTCTGGTCTTTGGAAAAGAAGGGAGTTCCGTCCTCTCCCTGGCTCCGTTGTTGAGATTATCCTCTTTCTGCATCATACAGTTTTGGACAAAAATAGCATTGTCAACTTCATGTGCGCCCCTGGAAGGACCAGGAGTTTGTGCCTTGCCTAGTTCCTTGAGTGCCTCATTTTCCAATTCAACTGTAATTCGGCTATGATCTACCCATACCTGAAGAAGTCCACTTCTTAGGTTGAGGTTTACTGCATGATCATAGATCCAGTCCTGACCCAAGACAAGAGGCTCAGTGAGGTCCTCATCTTGACACACTAGTACTTTGACTGTCATCACTTCGTCTTGAATGGAGATGGGAAGATCCACCTCGCCCATGCAAGGAGTTTCCACACCTCCCAATCCTATGAGATATGCTTCTATAGGATCGACAGTTAACTTCAATTCTTGACAGTAAGACAACTTGACAGCACTAGTGGATGCACCTGAGTCAATCAAAGCTCTTACAATCTTTGCACCCTTTCCTTGTCCTACTTCTAGGGTTACAAAAGGCCGTCGGTCGATTATTCTATGGGAATGCCCACCTGAAGTCTCGCACATGGCCATAGGATAGCCTACAAACTCTTGAGTGTCAAGCATAGGCGGGTCTCTACCTTGTCTCCTCAATTTCATTCGTCGGATGCGTTCTAAAGCTTCTGCCTGTGCTTCTCTTCTAATTCGTTTCTCTTCTTCTTTATGTTTCTTGGTAGTGTTGAGTCGATTTAGCATCTCTTCAGTAAGGGGTTCCTGATATAACTTGACTCTGCATCCACTTATGTAACTTGGTAGAATATCGCCCTCTAAAGTGGCTAGTTGAACTGCGCCACTTGTGGAGATTCTATTGATAATCATTGGCCCGTAACCTCTTTTCTCTAATTTCCGTGCATGCTGCTTCAATGTGTAGAATAGGACTAGGTCGCCTGCTTTCAAGCCTTTATCCTTCACATGTGTATCAAAATATGCATTTTGCCTCTTCGTCGCTGCAGAGATTCCTGCTGCAGCTCTCAATCGTGTTTCACCTAGACGTTCAAGATCAAAGATTCGAGAGGAGAGTTCATGGCCTATCCAGTCATGCTCTTGTGCTACCTTCAATGTAGGTATCAAAAAGTCCAGGGGTAGCATAGCATTTTGGCCAAATACCATCTGAAATGGGTTGGCTTGGAGTACCGTTTTATAGGCAACCCGGTATGCCCAAACAGCATGGTGTAGCTGTTTGTCCCAATCAGAGCGTTTATTGTTCACTAGTTTAGTCAGCACATTGCATAAGATCTTATTAGTGCTCTCAGCCTGGCCATTAGCTTGTGGATGATAGGGGGCCGATTTCTTATGTATCACCAAGAATTCTTGGAGAAGGTTTTCTATGACTTCATTCAAGAAGTGTGTGCCTCTATCACTCACCAACTCTATTGGCAATCCGTACCTCGTGAATACATTTTCAAATAAGAACTTTGCTGTTGTTTGAGCATCATTTTTTGTAGTAGCTTTTGCTTCTACCCACTTGGTTAGATAGTCTGTGGCCACGATGATATATTCAGCATGTGAACCCTTAGCTGGGGGATTAATAGGACCAACAAAGTCTATTCCCCATTTAGAGAACGCACGTCCGCCCATCATAGGCTTCAGTGGCATCTCATCCTTGCGTATAGGGTACTGAGTTCTCTGACAAACATCACACCGTTTCACATAGGTATGTGCATCCATGTGAAGGGTTGGCCACCAAAAGCCTGCAAATAGTATTGCCTTGATTACCCGATCTGGTCCAAAGTGTCCCCCTGCTACACCTTGGTGAGCAGTATCCAAGATTTTGAGATATTCACTCTCATGGACACATAGTCTCAGGTAACCATCTTGTGGGCGATTTTAATTGGGATATTGTTAAAAAAACTTCGGCTCTAACGCCTATTGTTGCGGAAATACTTTCGCCCTGAAGGTGAGTTTCGCGACAAGGCTTGAACTCTGTCAGGCCTGCGGAAATTGCCGCGCCACCGAAATAGAATGCTAAGCTAGAGTGATTCAGAACACCTCTGTAATCAACAGTAGCTCAGCCTAAATAACGTCACCTTAACTGTGTTATTTTGCGACTCAGGTTCCACCGGAACTTCACCAGACTGTCGCTGGACTGACACCGTAGTCGTACCGGAACTTCACCGAAATAAACTTAGTTCTGCTCGTAATTGCTTCAGATGAACTTATGTGAAGTAAGGAAGTAGTGTGTGAGCTTCCTTCACCGAATGAACTTCCTTCTGGAACCTTCACAGTTCTGAAATGCTACTTTCCGGTTAACTCTTGTACTGTGTGTACATCTCCATTTTACCGGAAACTATGATCAGCTTAAAGTAGAGACGTCTAGCTACAAGATGAGCTATCTCTCATACAAAGCTTTGAACTCTGCTGCGAGTTATACTTCGTTGTTCTACCGAAAAACTTGATTTCTGAGAAACTGTAACTGACCGAAAAATTACTGAAATATGTTTACTAAGTAAACTGTTATACACCGAAACATGCGTTTACAGAGAAGATACTGAAGCACGTTTAGTAACGAGTCGTGACAGTAAACGAGAAATGGAACTTTCTACCGTAACACGAAATAACTTCAGATTCTACACAAGTAAAGATTGCGCGCAGACATCCACATGAACATGTGTTTTCGATTAGAGAAGATGTGTACAAGTAAGCTTGGCCTCTTCTTGCTCAAGTTACAGAAACTCTCCTACAGTGAGTAGTTTCTTATTACCATCTCTCTTCAGATGAAGGACCCGACACTTCAGGCTTGTGTTATTCATTTGTACATACGCGATCTATGGCGTCTTCTGAGAACTACTAACTCTCTCTCTTCACTCATACGCGATCTATGGCGTCTTCTCTCAGTCTCTCGTTCTCCTCTGTGTATCATCTACGATTCTCTCTCCGTGTATATCTGCGTCGTCGTCTGTGCTCTTCTCTCTCTTTTTTCCCCCGAGCTCTTCAAATCTTGCTGTATATATACACTTTCTTTTGGCGCTCCTCTGCCCTGTCATTCTTCAATTCGCGTTATGCGCGCCTTACGTGCCCGCCGCGGTTAATTGCTCTGTTATGCGGACACCGCGCACTAACTTCGCATACTGTACACCTGTGCACTGATTTTCCGGATGATTCTGTTTCTGTCTTGTTTGTTGTGTCAAATTCGTGAGTGCTTCCTTAACAGCTCCCCCTCAATCACTAATTTGACATCTTCCGGTCTTTCATATATCTTCCTTTCTTTTATACCTGCCATCTCTTTGAATCTGTTTGTTTTTGTTCCATCCAAGCTCTTTGTCAGAGTATCTGCAATCTGATCTTTCGTAGGAGTGTAGACTATTTCTATCTCTTTCTCCATTACTTTTTCCCTTAGGAAATGATACTGAATCTCTATGTGCTTTGTTCTTGCATGAAACACAGGATTCGCTGCAAGATACAGCGAACTCATATTATCTCCATGTATGATCGGTATACCTTGATCTATACCCATGCTTTTAAGTAAAGTCTGCATCCATATTACTTCTTTTGCTGCTTCTACCAGTCCTTTGTATTCTGCTTCTGTTGATGATAAAGCTACTGTGTGTTGCTTCTTCGAACACCAGCTTACCAGCTTATCTCCTAGGTATATCATATACCCGTGCGTTGATCTTCGGTCATCTTGACTTCCTGCCCAATCTGAGTCACTATATGCTCTGAGCTTTGTATCTGACGTAAAAGGATAATATAATCCTTCCTTTATAGTTCTTTTGATATATCTGAGAACTCTTTGTCCTGCAACCCAATGTTGCTCTGTCGGACAATGCATAAACTGTGAGAGAACTCCCACCGGAAAACTGAGATCCGGTCTTGTTAGCGTAGCATATATTAAGCTTCCTACTAACGATCGATACTTCTTCATATCTTTAAACTCTGTACCACTATATTTACTAAGTTTATGGTTTACTTCAAGCGGTGTTGAAGCTTCTCTACAATTTTCCATTTTGAACTTCTTCAGTAAGTTCAGGAGATACCTTTCTTGTGTGACATATACACCATGATCTGTATATGAGATTTCCATTCCTAGAAAATATGATAACTTTCCTAGGTCACTGATCTTGAATTCTTTTTCTAACAGTTTCTTTACCTCTGTGATTCCTGCATCTGAGGTTCCTGTGATTATTATGTCATCTACATAGATACAAATGTAGATCATTCCTTCTTCTGTTCTTTTGATGAGTAGACTTGCATCTGCCTTCGAACTTTGGTATCCAAGTTCGTTCAGATACTTCACAAGTCTGTAGTTCCAAGCTCTTGGAGCTTGCTTTAGTCCATAAAGTGCTTTTCTTAACCTGCAAACAAAGTTTGGGTATCTGGAACTTATAAACCCTTCCGGTTGTTCCATATAGACTTCATCTGATATATATCCATTCAGGAATGCATTCTTTATATCTAGCTGACTTAGCTTCCATCCTTTTGATGCTGCTATAGCAATCACTGTTCTTATGGTTGACATTTTTGCCACCGGACTGAACGTCTCGTCATAGTCTATGCCATGCGTCTGAGCATAGCCCTTGATAACCAGTCTCGCTTTATGTATGGCTATCCTTCCATCTGCAAGTTTCTTTATTTTGAACACCCATTTATTTCCAATTACTTTCTTACCGTTTGGTTTAGGAACAAGCTCCCATGTCTTGTTCTCTTCCAGTGCGGTGAATTCTTCTTTCATTGCTTCTTGCCATTGCTTCTTGCCATTGCTTCTTGCCATTGCTTCTTGCCTTTGGCTTCGTCATAGCTCTGAGGTTCTTCCTCTTCTTTAACCATATATGCATAATCTTGTTGAGTTATATATGATGTATCGTACGAGTATCTTTCCGGTTGTCTTCTTACTCTGTTTGACCTTCTTAGCTCATATTCTTCATGTGTATCTGAGTACATGTCTTCATCTTCGTTTCTTATACCAGTTCCGGTCTTGGACGTACTTGCCTCGTCTTCTTTGTTTACCTGTACGACTATTTTTCCTTTCTCTCTTCTTTTTATCTCTTCTTCAAATTCTTCAGCTGTATGGCTCTGATCTGCATACCAGCTTTTCTGTTCATCAAATGTTACATCCCTGGAAACAGTAAAATGTTTGGTTAGAGGACTCCATAACCTGTAACCCATTTGCTTCTCATCATATCCGACAAATACATATTTCTCAGCTTTCGGTTCAAGCTTATGTCTGAGTTGAGACGGTACATAAGCATACGCTACTGATCCAAACACCTTGCAGTGATCAAGTGTTGGCTTCTTTCCCCACCAAGCTTCATAAGGGGTCATTCCTTCTAAGGCTGTACATGGTAACCTGTTTACCAAGTATGTAGCTGTATTTATGGCTTCAGCCCAAAGATAATCTGGGCAATTTTTTTCTTTTAGCATAGCCCGTGCAAACTCGACTAGAGTTCGGTTTCTCCTTTCTGCTACACCGTTCTGTTGTGGTGTATACCTGCAGGTTATTTCTCTCTTAATACCTGCATTCCAAAGGTAGTCATTGAATTCTCGGGAGAAGTATTCTCCCCCTCCATCAGACCTCAGTCTTTTAAGTTTTCGTCCGGTGAGTCTTTCAGCATATGCATGAAAATGTCTGAAAGCTCCGAACACCTCTGACTTTTCCTTCAAAACATAAAGAGTTATCCACCTTGTTGCATCATCAATGAATAAAACATAGTACCTTGATCCGCTGATTGATCCTTCTTTCGTTGGTCCCCATACATCTGTATGTATGAGTTCTAGCACACCGTCATGTTTGAATCCTTTCTTCTGGAAAGGTAACCTATGGGCTTTTCCCATCTGACAGGCTTCGCATTTGTGAATCATATGTTGGTTCTGTACGTTCGGTAATCCCAGTACAGACTGATTCGCTATCATAGCTTTGATTCCTTTTTCGTGAAAATGACCTAATCTCTTGTGCCAAAGATCAAGTTCTGTAATCACCTTTTCATTATGCGTGAGCAGCGCTTGGCCAATGTTCCCTTGTACTCTTAACGTAAAGAGTCTGCCTTCTTTCTTACCAGAAACGATCTGATAATATCCGTTCTTGGGATCTTCTACAAATACTCCTTTGTTTGTAAATCTGACCTGAAAACCTTTTTCGACTATCTGTCCCACACTGATCAGATTTTTCGGTATTGTTGGAACATATAAGACATTGGTTATCAAATCTGCTCCACTCTTGCATTTCACTTTTCCGATTGATTGTACTTTGTGTCTTGTATTGTCACCTGTTTGAACAGTGTGACTCGTACTTCCTTTTTCCAATTCTGACATCAGTTCTATGTTTCCTGACAAGTGATTAGAACATCCAGAGTCAATGTAAAATACTTTTAGGTCTTCGTTATCAGATGTGCTGATTGAGTTCATCATCAATGATGTATGACTCTCATTCTGTGTGTCATTTGCGTAGTTGTTGTAGGTGGTGTTGTAGGATTGGCTCTGTCCCCAACTTCTTGTTCCACCTCTACCGTAGCCTCCTCTTTGGCTTTGTCTTCCTCTTTGGAAGTTACTCTGATTTCTTCCGCTACTGCCTCTGCTATTGTTGTTTTGATTTGATCCCTGTTGGTTGTGCCAACAATCATGCGCCAGATGGTTACTTAGTCCACAAATCCAGCAAGCTTTCTTGGTGGTATTCTGGCGGCTTCTTCCTCTTGCTCTTCCTTTTCCAGTGCCTTTACCTCTTGCGTAATAGGCCTGAGAACTTGATTCTTCTTCGTCTTTTGGCTTACCCTTTTCTTTCTTCTTGTTCTTCATGTACATTGCAGAGCTATGTCCTTTGTCTGCGTCTCCTTTCAGGTCTTGCTCATATGTGAGCATCAAACCAAGCAACTGATTTAACTCTGGTACAAAATGATTTAGGGAGAGTTCGGTTGATAATACGAAAGGTTTCCACCTTTCATCTCCTCTCAACCCTGTGAGCACTTGCGCTATCAATCTATGATCTTCGACTTCTTCATTTATGGATCCAAGGCTATTTGCTAGATCCTTCATCTTAGTGACGTAGTCACTGATGCTTTGACTCGGCTTCTTTTTGAACGTTGTGAACTCGGACCATAGGCTGGCCTTCCTAGCTTTCGTAGTATTCTGGAAGTGATCTTCCAATGCGCTCCATATGTCCTCTGCTTTCTCCAGACCTCTAATGTGCGGTAGCAGATGATCTGACACAGTGTTGTAGATGTAGGCTCTTGCCATTGCATCTTTCTTTTGCCACAGCTTTAGGGCGTCTAGTTCTTCTTTTTCCGGTTGACTATCATCTTCGAAAGTCGGCTTCTTTTCTTCTCCGGTCACGTACGTCATTAAGTCCTTACTCATAAGTAAGGCTTCCATGCGCATTACCCATGCGGGATAATTATCTCTGTCCAGTTTGTCAATTTGGACATGATCTGCCATGATCTTCTTCCTCTCGTGAGAGTCTTGAAAAACTTAACCTGCTCTGATACCAAATGTGGGCGATTTTAATTGGGATATTGTTAAAAAAACTTTGGCTCTAACGCCTATTGTTGTGGAAATACTTTCGCCCTGAAGGTGAGTTTCGCGACAAGGCTTGAACTCTGTCAGGCCTGCGGAAATTGCCGCGCCACCGAAATAGAATGCTAAGCTAGAGTGATTCAGAACACCTCTGTAATCAACAGTAGCTCAGCCTAAATAACGTCGCCTTAACTGTGTTATTCTGCGACTCAGGTTCCACCGGAACTTCACCAGACTGTCGTTGGACTGACACCGTAGTCGTACCGGAACTTCACCGAAATAAACTTAGTTCTGCTCGTAATTGCTTCAGATGAACTTATGTGAAGTAAGGAAGTAGTGTGTGAGCTTCCTTCACCGAATGAACTTCCTTCTGGAACCTTCACAGTTCTGAAATGCTACTTTCCGGTTAACTCTTGTACTGTGTGTACATCTCCATTTTACCGGAAACTGTGATCAGCTTAAAGTAGAGACGTCTAGCTACAAGATGAGCTATCTCTCATACAAAGCTTTGAACTCTGCTGCGAGTTATACTTCGTTGTTCTACCGAAAAACTTGATTTCTGAGAAACTGTAACTGACCGAAAAATTACTGAAATATGTTTACTAAGTAAACTGTTATACACCGAAACATGCGTTTACAGAGAAGATACTGAAGCACGTTTAGTAACGAGTCGTGACAGTAAACGAGAAACGGAACTTTCTACCGTAACACGAAATAACTTCAGATTCTACACAAGTAAAGATTGCGCGCAGACATCCACATGAACATGTGTTTTCGATTAGAGAAGATGTGTACAAGTAAGCTTGGCCTCTTCTTGCTCAAGTTACAGAAACTCTCCTACAGTGAGTAGTTTCTTATTACCATCTCTCTTCAGATGAAGGACCCGACACTTCAGGCTTGTGTTATTCATCTGTACATACGCGATCTATGGCGTCTTCTGAGAACTACTAACTCTCTCTCTTCACTCATACGCGATCTATGGCGTCTTCTCTCAGTCTCTCGTTCTCCTCTGTGTATCATCTACGATTCTCTCTCCGTGTATATCTGCGTCGTCGTCTGTGCTCTTCTCTCTCTTTTTTCCCCCGAGCTCTTCAAATCTTGCTGTATATATACACTTTCTTTTGGCGCTCCTCTGCCCTGTCATTCTTCAATTCGCGTTATGCGCGCCTTACGTGCCCGCCGCGGTTAATTGCTCTGTTATGCGGACACCGCGCACTAACTTTGCATACTGTACACCTGTGCACTGATTTTCCGGATGATTCTGTTTCTGTCTTGTTTGTTGTGTCAAATTCGTGAGTGCTTCCTTAACACATCTTTACCACGCTTGTATAGATTGTCACCAATGAGTGAATAATCCTGGGCTTCTTGTTCTAAACTCCTTTGCCTAGCCAGAGTCATGTCTGGAGGGAATGTTCTCGTCCTTAAGAAGGATACTAGAGGTTCACTCCAATCTGGCACTATGGACACTTGATAAAGAGTGGCATGTTCCACAGGTGGTTTAGTGCAGCAGATTGGGCATTCCTTGCACAACTTTTGGACATCAGCCTCCATAGTCGGCCAATGCACTCCGAGTCTCCTTAGTGTCTGTAGGGTTCGTTGCTTTGAGTAGTGTTGCTCTAAAGCACCTACATGTGCTAATTGCAACCATTTAGCGTACTCGTATTCTTCCACACAACAAGCCAAGATCCCTTGATCTGTGTGCTTGTACATACTTCCTGCCATGATGTGATACTTTTGGGCTTTTACTACCTCTCTATCCTGTGTGTTTATTACTGGGTGGTTAGGTCCGTATGTCAACACTGGTACCAATGGCTTAGCCCACTGTGGCACCACTTCCAAATTAAACAAGTAAGCATCAGGAAGGTCATCTGACACTCCTTGTGGGGCTTCTCCCGATGTGAGCCTAGAAAGGTGATCTGCTCTCAAATGGGTCTTCCCTTTCCTTACTACAACCTCAAAATCATATTCCATTAGCAAGAGAAACCATCTTACTAATCTTCCTGTATTGCATGGCTTGTTTACGAGGTATAGCAATGCCTGATGATCAGTAAAAAATTTAAACTTATTTGCAAGTAAATAGTGTCTAAATTTCTTAACTACATATACCATGCCTAAGCCTTCTCTCTCAGTAGTGGTATAATTTCGTTCAACTGCATTCAATTGTCTACTAGCATAGGCAATTGGAAGATCCATATTACCTTCACCAGTAGGTTGTGCAAGCACACATCCAATGGCATAATTGGATGCATCCACATGAACATGGAAAGGCTTATTCCAATCCGGTGTGGTTAAGATTGGTGCTGAACATAATCGCCGTTTAAGCTCATTGAAGGAATTCTCACATTCCTCAATCCACTCAAAGTTTGTCAGAAGTCCGTACAGAGGCTTTGCAATGATGGCATACATGTGTATAAATCGTCGGTAATAACCACAATGCCCCATGAAAGCTTGTACTTCCTTGACATTCCTTGGCCTAGGTAATTCGGCTATAGCTCTTGTTGCAAACATTTGTTTTATGTAGGGTACAAGTTTCAAATTATGTAAATACCTTTGGGAAGTCTTCAAATACTTCAAGAAGGCTCATATTATTCATAAAATGTAGCAAAAATACCACGTGAGTTCTAGAACATGGTGAGTCAAATTAGTGAGTCACAAGGGAGCTTCAGTGGTGTCCTAGTGGAAGGTCGATGTGGCTAGTTCTCAAAGTCCATCAATACTTTGCTTATTTGAGCACTTGAGTCATTTAATACCTCCATCCAAGTGTCTACCACGAATTTAGATGTATTAGGAAGGTTTTAGATTAGTTTCCCATGCTATAAAAAGAGGAGAAAAGTCGTGATCTTGAGGGATGTCCAAGAGAGTATCTCTATGCTACTCTAGTTTTTGTATGCAGAGCTTGCAGAGCTTGTATCTCCCTCATTATATATCTAAATTACATGTTTGATAGCTCATTTGAAAGCTCTTCTTGTCTACTTTCATAGTACCAATTTTCATAATCATTGGATTTGTGAGCTGAGAGCAACACTCTCTGCAAGTAGTGTGTGTTCTCTGTTTTTTATCCCTGCTGAAGGTCTCCATTAAACATCCAACTTGCAGAGGTCATATCTCCTTGTGTATGTATCCAAATCATGTGTTCTTTAGCTTGTTAGAAAGCTCTCCAAGTCTATTTGTATTCTGGAAATTTTTAGATCATTGGAGTTGTGAGTTAAGAGCAGTAGTCTCTGCAAGTGATGTATGTCCTCAGGTTCATCTCTGTTTCAAGGTCTCCATTAAAGCTGCATATTGCAGAGGTCATAGCTCATTGAGTATTTATATAAATTGAGTGTTCTTTGGTTCATTGGAAAGCTCTTGGTCTCTAGTATATGTGGTTAAAACAGTTTTAAAAACTTTTGAGTGAGTAGAGAGTAGTAAGCTCTGCAAGCATGACTGGTTTTCTATGATGAAGTTTGTGAGAAGGTCAACTTGTTCCTAGGGGGTTCCACCTACTTCCTGCTATACTTTGGAGGTCAATAAACTCCAACATTGGTATCAGAGCAAGTACTTGGAGGCTTGGAGAAGGTTATCATACCTTGACGAAGAATTTGAAGCTATCAAAGAAGCAGTTCATCATCAACACTACACAAAGGTAGAAGAAGATTGCAAGGAGGCATCTGAAGCAACATCCAAGCAAAGAAAGGTGCACATACCTCATTTACAAGGTAAATATTATATTTCTTCTCATCACACACATTGGAAAGGAGGCTTAAAGGAGGAAGCTTAGCATTTGTATTATGGGAGACCAACATGCACAAATAGAGAAGCTTGATAAGACCAATTATCAGGCATGGAAGTTTAGAATCACAGCATACTTGCAAGGTAGAGGCTTGTATGGTTTGATTGACGGCACAGATATCAAACCCACATTACCAGAGGACCCAAATCAGCAACAATTGAGGGAGTTTAGACTTTGGAATGAGAGAGACAAAAGGGTTATATTCATTTTATCACAAAATATTCAAGATTCAATGGTAGGACACATACAAGATCTAGACACAAGTAGAGATGTTTGGCTTGCATTGGAAAGGTTGTATGCTACAGGTACAAGAGCAAGGAAGATTCAACTCAAAAATGAGTTGAATAACATAAAGAAAGATACAAGGACATCGGTCAATGATTACATATTGAAAGTTAAAGAGATTGCAGATCAACTAGGATCAATTCAAGCTCATGTGGAGGACGACGACTTGGTTGCACATACTCTCAACGGACTCAAAGATGATGAGAGATGGAAACCCTTCATTACTTCAGTTTATGTCAGAGGAGAATTACCAGATTTTGATCAACTTATTGCCCTCATGGTCACGGAGGAGATGAATCTAAATGGTTCTACTTCAAATCAAAAAGGATCTCAAGGACAAGCTCTTTATGTAGGATCATCAAGAGGTGGAAACAGAGGTGGAAGAGGTTCAAATAGAGGTCGAGGAAGAAGGATCGATGATCAAAGGACTTCAAGTGGCTTCTTCAACACAAGAGGAAGAGGAAGATCAAGCGCTAGAGGTACGAGAGGCTACTACAACTACAAGCAAAGACAAAGGAGTGAAGATAATAAGAACAATTGCTATATATGTGGAAGGTATGGACACTATGCCAAAGATTGTTATCAAAATGAAAATAATCAAGGTGGTAATCGAAGAGGAGGCTATTCAAGAAGAGGTAAACAACAAGGAAATTATGCAGTTGAAGGTAAAAGTGATGATTATGATTCTCTTCTTATGATGAATGTAGAAACTAAGATGAATTCCAATAGTGATGTATGGTATGTAGATAGTGGTTGTTCTAATCACATGTCTCATGATGCTTCATGGTTTTCTAATATGCATAATCCGTCATGTAAAGGTCATGTTGAAACAGGAGATGATACAACACATAAGATTATGCAGGTTGGAGATGTTGTTATGCAGGATAAGAGCAAGAAAAATTGCTTGAAGGATGTACTTTATGTGCCAACGATCACTAAGAATTTGATGTCGGTTGGTCAAATGGTAGAAAAAGGTCTACAAGTGAGATTTAATCATGCAGGTTGCTTCATTGAGGATCCAAAGCAAAGGAGGTTAATTGCTAGAGGTCAAAAACAAGGTAGATTGTTTACATTCAAGGTAAACCCAAATCATACAAACTATTTCTCTTATGGTATGCATCGAATAGCAGAGCTTGATCTATGGCACAAAAGGATTGGACACATGAATGTACACATGTTAAAGGAGCTATCAAAGAAGAGGATTGTTGAAGGATTACCTGATCTTACTAAGCAACATATGGTGCATCTTTGTGAAGCATGTCAAATGGGTAAGCAGAGTAGACAACCTTTCAAGCATTCAAGCTATGTAAGTGATGGTTTGCTAGATCTCATACACACAGATGTGTGGGGACCTACTAAAGAGGCATCCTTGGTTGGTAATAAGTACTATGTTTCATTCATTGACGATCATAGTAGAATGACATTTGTGTATTTCATTAAACATAAGAGTGAGGTCTTTGATTGTTTCAAGAAGTTCAAATCATATGTCGAAAAGCAAACAGGAAGGTATATTAAGAAGCTAAGGTCTGATGGAGGGGGAGAGTATTTCTCTCAAGTTTTTTACTGATTTTTTGTATGATGAAGGTATCAAAAGAGAAGTTACATGCAGGTATACTCCACAACAAAATGGAGTCACAGAAAGAAGAAACAGAATCATAGCAGAAGCATCTAGAAGTATGCTTAATGATATGTGTTTGCCTAATTATTTTTGGGCTGAAGCTGTTAGCACAAGTGTTTACATTATGAATAGAGTTCCGACTGCTGGAGTTCATCATTTGACACCATATGAGGTATGGCATGGAAGGAAACCAAGTGTAAGTCATTTGAAAGTATTTGGTTGTGTATGTTATGTACATGTACCTAGTGAGGTGAGATCTAAACTTGATGCAAAATCAGAAAAATGTATATTTATTGGTTATGCAGATACTCAAAGAGGATATAGATGCTATAATCCTCATACCAATAAGGTTGTTGTGTCAAGAGATGTAAACTTTGATGAATCACTTTCATGGTATGCAGATAAGAACTGTTTGCAGGACATGGATGAAAATGAAGAAGGTGTGGTTGAAGGAGATGAATGCATAGTTCAGCCATCAGGAAGTTTAAATGATGAAAGGAGTGGTCTAGATGAAGAAAGAGGATCACCTTTCAATGGAAGATTAAGGCAAGAGTCACCTCCAAGTGTTAAAAGTAAAGGTAAACTCAAACTTGTTGAAGTTAATGATGAAGGAGAGGAAATTAGTGATGTATGTGAGTATGGAGAATCATCAAAGGTTCCTAATAAGAAAGGAAGAGCATCTACATTGGAGGTAAGAAGAACTTCAAGAGTAAGTAAGCAACCTCAAAGGTATACTTATGAATCTTTCATGAATACTCATTATGCTTTTATGACAAAAGTTGAGCAGGAAAATGAACCCACATGTTATGATGAGGCCAAAGGAGATGAAAAGTGGGAGAAAGCAATGAGAGAAGAAATGGAAGCACTTCAGGATAACAAGACTTGGAATTTAGTTCCAAGTACACCAAAGCAAAAGGTAATTGGTTGCAAGTGGGTTTTTAAGATTAAAAAAAATAGTGATGGTAGTGTGTCTAGATATAAGGCTAGACTTGTAGCAAAAGGATATAATCAAACTCAAGGTGTGGACTATGAGGAAACATTTAGTCCAGTAGCAAATATGGCAACGGTGAGAACTTTGTTGGCTTTAGCTGCAAGTAAAAGGTGGAATATATTTCAACTCGATATAAAGAATGCCTTTCTTAATGGTGAGTTAAATGAAGAAGTGTATATGTCACAACCAGATGGTTATGTGGATGTAAAATATCCTAATCATGTATGCAGGTTAAAGAAGGCATTGTATGGTCTTAAGCAGGCACCAAGGGCATGGAATGCAAGGTTGGTAAAGTATCTTATGCTGCAAGGATACACAGCGAGTCATGCTGATCCTTCACTTTATGTAAAACATGTAGATGGCATGTGTGTCTATGTATGCATTTATGTGGATGACTTGTTGATTACAGGGAATGATGCAAAAGCAATTGATGAGATAAAAGGTAATTTGGGAAAGGAATTTAAAATTTCAGATCTTGGTTTGCTCATATACTTTCTTGGGATTGAAATTGTGTATAGCGATGAAGGTATGTGGTTGATACAAAGAAAGTATATATGTGATATGCTGAAAAGGTTTGGTATGCAGGAATGTAAATTTGTTTCTACTCCAATGGAATGTAATGTAAAGCTGAGTGCAAAGGAAGGTGATGAGTTGCATGATATGAATGTATATAGATCCATGGTAGGATCTTTGATTTATGCAACAAAAACTAGACCTGATATATGTTATGCAGTGGGAGTATTGTCACAGTTTATGCATGAACCTAGAGTACCTCATATGCATGCAGCGAAAAGAGTGCTTAGGTATTTGAAAGGTACCATGAACGAAGGATTATTTTATAGTCATGATTTTGATCTAACTCTTAAAGTCTTTAGTGATGCAGATTGGGCTGGAAGCAAAGATGACAGAAGATCCACAAGTGGATATGTGGTAATAGCAGGAAACAAGACATTAACATGGAGTTCAAAGAAACAGCCTACAGTTGCTTTATCTTCTACAGAGGCTGAGTATAGAGGTTTAGCATTGGCTACTACTGAGGTTATGTGGTTTAAAAAGTTGTTTCATGACTTGAATGTGCAGGTTGATGTACCACTGATATATGGGGATAACTTGAGCAGCATTCATATGACCTCAAATCCTATTTTTCATGCTAGAACAAAGCATATAGAGGTTCACTATCATTATGTTCGAGAGAAGACCATGAACAATGAAGTGCAGGTTTCTTTTGTTGGAACAAAGGATCAAGTTGCAGATATCTTCACCAAATCCTTGGATGGACCAAAGCTTCAAAGATTCAACTATATTCTTGGCATGAAGGAAATACCCTTTGAAACTTGAGGGGGAGAATGTTGCGAACATTTGTTTTATGTAGGGTACAAGTTTCAAATTATGTAAATACCTTTGGGAAGTCTTCAAATACTTCAAGAAGGCTCATATTATTCATAAAATGTAGCAAAAATACCACGTGAGTTCTAGAACATGGTGAGTCAAATTAGTGAGTCACAAGGGAGCTTCAGTGGTGTCCTAGTGGAAGGTCGATGTGGCTAGTTCTCAAAGTCCATCAACACTTTGCTTATTTGAGCACTTGAGTCATGTAATACCTCCATCCAAGTGTCTACCACGAATTTAGATGTATTAGGAAGGTTTTAGATTAGTTTCCCATGCTATAAAAAGAGGAGAAAAGTCGTGATCTTGAGGGATGTCCAAGAGAGTATCTCTATGCTACTCTAGTTTTTGTATGCAGAGCTTGCAGAGCTTGTATCACCCTCATTATATATCTAAATTACATGTTTGATAGCTCATTTGAAAGCTCTTGGTGTCTACTTTCATAGTACCAATTTTCATAATCATTGGATTTTTGAGCTGAGAGCAACACTCTCTGCAAGTAGTGTGTGTTCTCTGTTTTTTATCCCTGCTGAAGGTCTCCATTAAACATCCAACTTGCAGAGGTCATATCTCCTTGTGTATGTATCCAAATCATGTGTTCTTTAGCTTGTTAGAAAGCCCTCCAAGTCTATTTGTATTCTGGAAATTTGCAGATTCATTGGAGTTGTGAGTTAAGAGCAGTAGTCTCTGCAAGTGATGTATGTCCTCAGGTTCATCTCTGTTTCAAGGTCTCCATTAAAGCTGCATATTGCAGAGGTCATAGCTCATTGAGTATTTATATAAATTGAGTGTTCTTTGGTTCATTGGAAAGCTCTTGGTCTCTAGTATATGTGGTTAAAAGAGTTTTAAAAACTTTTGAGTGAGTAGAGAGTAGTAAGCTCTGCAAGCATGACTGGTTTTCTATGATGAAGTTTGTGAGAAGGTCAACTTGTTCCTAGGGGGTTCCACCTACTTCCTGCTATACTTTGGAGGTCAATAAACTCCAACATTGGTATCAGAGCAAGTACTTGGAGGCTTGGAGAAGGTTATCATACCTTGACGAAGAATTTGAAGCTATCAAAGAAGCAGTTCATCATCAACACTACACAAAGGTAGAAGAAGATTGCAAGGAGGCATCTGAAGCAACATCCAAGCAAAGAAAGGTGCACATACCTCATTTACAAGGTAAATATTATATTTCTTCTCATCACACACATTGGAAAGGAGGCTTAAAGGAGGAAGCTTAGCATTTGTATTATGGGAGACCAACATGCACAAATAGAGAAGCTTGATAAGACCGATTATCAGGCATGGAAGTTTAGAATCACGGCATACTTGCAAGGTAGAGGCTTGTATGGTTTGATTGACGGCACAGATATCAAACCCACATTACCAGAGGACCCAAATCAGCAACAATTGAGGGAGTTTAGACTTTGGAATGAGAGAGACAAAAGGGTTATATTCATTTTATCACAAAATATTCAAGATTCAATGGTAGGACACATACAAGATCTAGACACAAGTAGAGATGTTTGGCTTGCATTGGAAAGGTTGTATGCTACAGGTACAAGAGCAAGGAAGATTCAACTCAAAAATGAGTTGAATAACATAAAGAAAGATACAAGGACATCGGTCAATGATTACATATTGAAAGTTAAAGAGATTGCAGATCAACTAGGATCAATTCAAGCTCATGTGGAGGACGACGACTTGGTTGCACATACTCTCAACGGACTCAAAGATGATGAGAGATGGAAACCCTTCATTACTTCAGTTTATGTCAGAGGAGAATTACCAGATTTTGATCAACTTATTGCCCTCATGGTCACGGAGGAGATGAATCTAAATGGTTCTACTTCAAATCAAAAAGGATCTCAAGGACAAGCTCTTTATGTAGGATCATCAAGAGGTGGAAACAGAGGTGGAAGAGGTTCAAATAGAGGTCGAGGAAGAAGGATCGATGATCAAAGGACTTCAAGTGGCTTCTTCAACACAAGAGGAAGAGGAAGATCAAGCGCTAGAGGTACGAGAGGCTACTACAACTACAAGCAAAGACAAAGGAGTGAAGATAATAAGAACAATTGCTATATATGTGGAAGGTATGGACACTATGCCAAAGATTGTTATCAAAATGAAAATAATCAAGGTGGTAATCGAAGAGGAGGCTATTCAAGAAGAGGTAAACAACAAGGAAATTATGCAGTTGAAGGTAAAAGTGATGATTATGATTCTCTTCTTATGATGAATGTAGAAACTAAGATGAATTCCAATAGTGATGTATGGTATGTAGATAGTGGTTGTTCTAATCACATGTCTCATGATGCTTCATGGTTTTCTAATATGCATAATCCGTCATGTAAAGGTCATGTTGAAACAGGAGATGATACAACACATAAGATTATGCAGGTTGGAGATGTTGTTATGCAGGATAAGAGCAAGAAAAATTGCTTGAAGGATGTACTTTATGTGCCAACGATCACTAAGAATTTGATGTCGGTTGGTCAAATGGTAGAAAAAGGTCTACAAGTGAGATTTAATCATGCAGGTTGCTTCATTGAGGATCCAAAGCAAAGGAGGTTAATTGCTAGAGGTCAAAAACAAGGTAGATTGTTTACATTCAAGGTAAACCCAAATCATACAAACTATTTCTCTTATGGTATGCATCGAATAGCAGAGCTTGATCTATGGCACAAAAGGATTGGACACATGAATGTACACAGGTTAAAGGAGCTATCAAAGAAGAGGATTGTTGAAGGATTACCTGATCTTACTAAGCAACATATGGTGCATCTTTGTGAAGCATGTCAAATGGGTAAGCAGAGTAGACAACCTTTCAAGCATTCAAGCTATGTAAGTGATGGTTTGCTAGATCTCATACACACAGATGTGTGGGGACCTACTAAAGAAGCATCCTTGGTTGGTAATAAGTACTATGTTTCATTCATTGACGATCATAGTAGAATGACATTTGTGTATTTCATTAAACATAAGAGTGAGGTCTTTGATTGTTTCAAGAAGTTCAAATCATATGTCGAAAAGCAAACAGGAAGGTATATTAAGAAGCTAAGGTCTGATGGAGGGGGAGAGTATTTCTCTCAAGTTTTTTACTGATTTTTTGTATGATGAAGGTATCAAAAGAGAAGTTACATGCAGGTATACTCCACAACAAAATGGAGTCGCAGAAAGAAGAAACAGAATCATAGCAGAAGCATCTAGAAGTATGCTTAATGATATGTGTTTGCCTAATTATTTTTGGGCTGAAGCTGTTAGCACAAGTGTTTACATTATGAATAGAGTTCCGACTGCTGGAGTTCATCATTTGACACCATATGAGGTATGGCATGGAAGGAAACCAAGTGTAAGTCATTTGAAAGTATTTGGTTGTGTATGTTATGTACATGTACCTAGTGAGGTGAGATCTAAACTTGATGCAAAATCAGAAAAATGTATATTTATTGGTTATGCAGATACTCAAAGAGGATATAGATGCTATAATCCTCATACCAATAAGGTTGTTGTGTCAAGAGATGTAAACTTTGATGAATCACTTTCATGGTATGCAGATAAGAATTGTTTGCAGGACATGGATGAAAATGAAGAAGGTGTGGTTGAAGGAGATGAATGCATAGTTCAGCCATCAGGAAGTTTAAATGATGAAAGGAGTGGTCTAGATGAAGAAAGAGGATCACCTTTCAATGGAAGATTAAGGCAAGAGTCACCTCCAAGTGTTAAAAGTAAAGGTAAACTCAAACTTGTTGAAGTTAATGATGAAGGAGAGGAAATTAGTGATGTATGTGAGTATGGAGAATCATCAAAGGTTCCTAATAAGAAAGGAAGAGCATCTACATTGGAGGTAAGAAGAACTTCAAGAGTAAGTAAGCAACCTCAAAGGTATACTTATGAATCTTTCATGAATACTCATTATGCTTTTATGACAAAAGTTGAGCAGGAAAATGAACCCACATGTTATGATGAGGCCAAAGGAGATGAAAAGTGGGAGAAAGCAATGAGAGAAGAAATGGAAGCACTTCAGGATAACAAGACTTGGAATTTAGTTCCAAGTACACCAAAGCAAAAGGTAATTGGTTGCAAGTGGGTTTTTAAGATTAAAAAAAATAGTGATGGTAGTGTGTCTAGATATAAGGCTAGACTTGTAGCAAAAGGATATAATCAAACTCAAGGTGTGGACTATGAGGAAACATTTAGTCCAGTAGCAAATATGGCAACGGTGAGAACTTTGTTGGCTTTAGCTGCAAGTAAAAGGTGGAATATATTTCAACTCGATATAAAGAATGCCTTTCTTAATGGTGAGTTAAATGAAGAAGTGTATATGTCACAACCAGATGGTTATGTGGATGTAAAATATCCTAATCATGTATGCAGGTTAAAGAAGGCATTGTATGGTCTTAAGCAGGCACCAAGGGCATGGAATGCAAGGTTGGTAAAGTATCTTATGCTGCAAGGATACACAGCGAGTCATGCTGATCCTTCACTTTATGTAAAACATGTAGATGGCATGTGTGTCTATGTATGCATTTATGTGGATGACTTGTTGATTACAGGGAATGATGCAAAAGCAATTGATGAGATAAAAGGTAATTTGGGAAAGGAATTTAAAATTTCAGATCTTGGTTTGCTCATATACTTTCTTGGGATTGAAATTGTGTATAGCGATGAAGGTATGTGGTTGATACAAAGAAAGTATATATGTGATATGCTGAAAAGGTTTGGTATGCAGGAATGTAAATTTGTTTCTACTCCAATGGAATGTAATGTAAAGCTGAGTGCAAAGGAAGGTGATGAGTTGCATGATATGAATGTATATAGATCCATGGTAGGATCTTTGATTTATGCAACAAAAACTAGACCTGATATATGTTATGCAGTGGGAGTATTGTCACAGTTTATGCATGAACCTAGAGTACCTCATATGCATGCAGCGAAAAGAGTGCTTAGGTATTTGAAAGGTACCATGAACGAAGGATTATTTTATAGTCATGATGTTGATCTAACTCTTAAAGTCTTTAGTGATGTAGATTGGGCTGGAAGCAAAGATGACAGAAGATCCACAAGTGGATATGTGGTAATAGCAGGAAACAAGACATTAACATGGAGTTCAAAGAAACAGCCTACAGTTGCTTTATCTTCTACAGAGGCTGAGTATAGAGGTTTAGCATTGGCTACTACTGAGGTTATGTGGTTTAAAAAGTTGTTTCTGTTGAGAGTGATGGATGGATGCACTCAGGAGATCAGTTGGTGCTGCAAAACGTGCTTCACACCTGCCCTCTTTTCTCTTTAGAAATGCTTAGTACACTAGCTTAGCTTCCAAATGACATAAAGAAACTATATATGTACTTTGGAAATGGTTTGGGTAATGATCAAACCAAAACAGATAAGTTGGTCCTTCAAAAATCAACCAAAAACTTTCTATTCTTGTAATGATACCTGCTCAGACTTTTACTCAGTGTGTCCAGCACACTTAAAATTGGCACAATTCCTTTTGGGAGTATCAATATACCTTAGTAAGCTACCAATCACAAGTGGAATCACTTCAATTGATAAACTATGCACTGAGAAATAAGTTTAGCAAAATTATAATCACCCCCGACTTTTCAGGAACTCTGCAGACAAATACCAGTGTGCACCTCGACTTGATTTTCTCTCAAATGGCTGAATGAAATCCTTTGAACTTTTGTATGCTTGTAGTAGACTTTGAGCTGGTTCCAATGAGCTATAGAACACTTGATTTGGTTCAGTAGATCCAGAGCAATGCTTCTTTGAAGTTGACAGACTTGGAGTAGGTGACTCAGACAAAAAACAGAGATGATGAATGTATACTTCTATTGATATATGTGTTTGTACAATCTCATTAGCTTGCCAAGCAGAGCTAAATGAGGTAGTGTGATGTTGGGTATAGAGTAGCCCTCACACACAATGAATTACAAAGAGATTTGGCCTCGGGGAGTGAGCTAGAATGAGAGTGTTACCCGCGACTTTTTTCCTATATCTTTTATAGGAGTTTGATCTTCTTTTGAATTTGAAATTCAAACTTAGGTTCCCTTGAATCTCTCCTCTAAAAGTAGGGAGATATTCTCTCCATCTCAACAATCAAATTTCCACGACTCTAGTGGTAGGTGGATGATTTAAAGTGATTTCAAACAAATGATAAGTCACTTAGACTTTTACAAGGGGTAAAGAGGTAATAACATATAAGCATATGTTCACATGAGCCTTGCTTCAAGTGAAGCCTTGATAAACCTTTATCCATGCTAGTCTTCCATATGTCCTAGGGTCCAAGCCAATGTGTGTAGGCTTGTCTTGCACCAACAGCTCCCCTCAAGCCAAACACTTTGGCTTAAGTCTTCTCTTTCATTCTTCAATCACTTCCTGCAAACCAATCATAGTTTTGAATCTGCATAACTTGTTTCCATCCAATGCCTTTGTAAGTAAATCTGCACATTGCATATTAGTAGAAACATATGTCAATTGAATCTCTTTACTTAACAATTTCTCTCTCACATAGTGGTAATGAACCTCTATGTGCTTTGTTCTGGCATGATAAATTGGGTTTGCTGCAAGATGAAGAGAGCTAGTATTGTCTCCAAAGATAATAGGTGGTCTTGTATGTAGACCTAACTCTGTATATAGAAGCTTCAACCAGATAGCTTCTTGAGTAGCATTTGCAAGTCCTCTATACTCTGCTTCAGTGGATGACAATGCCACTGTAGGTTGCTTCTTAGCTGACCAAGAGATAGGCTTATCTCCTGCAAAACAAATGTACCCTGAGGTGCTTCTCCTATCATCCTTGCATCCTGCCCAATCTGCATCTGAGTAAACCTTAATGTCAATATCTGATGTATAAGGAAAATACAAACCATGACTTTGAGTTCCCTTGAGGTACTTCAAGATCTTCTTGGCTGCCTCTAGATGAGGTACTCTAGGTTTGTGCATGAATTGACTAAGCACACTTACACCATATGCTATGTCAATTCTTGTTAAGGTAGCATAGTTCAAGCTACCCACCATACTTTGGTATCCTGTAATGTCTTTGATTTCTTCTCCTTCATGAGCACTTAGCTTTTGGTTAACCTCCATTGGAGTAGTAGATACCTTAGCATCCTGCAAACCAAACTTCTTGACCATATCCTGTACATACTTCTTTTGAGTGATGTATATACCTGAGTTTGTGTATATCAATTCAAGACCTAGAAAATATTTTAGTAATTCAAGATCACTAATCTTGAATTCTTTCATCATCTGTCCTTTGATGTGTCTAATCCCATTGACATCATTACCTGTAATGATGATGTCATCTACATAAACACATAAGTAAATTACCTCTGTATTACTTCTCTTTATGAATAGAGAAGTGTCTGCTTTGCTCATCACAAATCCTTGGTCTTGAAGGTAGGTGGTCAACCTGTAGTTCCATGCTCTAGGTGCCTGCTTCAAACCATACAGAGCCTTCTTCAATTTACAAACATAATGTACCTTTCTTGGATCTTCATAGCCAGGTGGTTGTGACATGTAGACTTCTTCAGATATCCATCCATTTAGGAATGCATTCTTCACATCCAATTGGTACATGTTCCAATTCTTGGATGTAGCTACACTCACCAAAACTCTGATAGTTGGCATCTTGGCCACAGGAGAAAATGTCTCCTCATAATCAATGCCTTGGGTTTGTGCAAAACCCTTGGCTACCAACCTAGCTTTGTACCTGTTAATTGTTCCATCTGAATTCTTCTTCAATTTGTAGATCCATCTGGATCCTATTACCTTCATAGTATCCTTCTTGGGTACCAAGTCCCAAGTATCACTTTCTTGGAGGGCTTCAATCTCCTCATCCATGGCTTCTCTCCATTCTGGCTTTGTAATTGCTTCTTCATAGGTACCTGGTTCTTCATTCAACAAGTCTTTTGCAAGATATACAGAATGTTTAGTTACAAGTGATGTGTCATACCCAAATCTGATAGGTTTCTTCTTCTCTCTCTGAGATCTTCTCATAGCTTGAGTAGAAGTTTCTGCCTTGTCTTCCAATTGCTTCATCTTCATCTTTCCTTTGGATTTCCAAGCCTTGAACTCTTCAAGGTTTATGGTATCATCATCTGAGCTTGAGTCTTCTTGCTGAGTTGGCTCTTCCTTGGTAAGCTTTGGAAAATCTTCCTCCATGTCATAGGGTAAACTCACTTTCCTGCATTCATTCTCATACCATGAGTCATTCTCATCAAATATGACATCTCTGCTTACCTTGAACCCTTTGTTTGTGGGGTTGTAGAATCTGTATCCCTTTTGGTTTAAATCATAGCCAATGAAGATACATTTCTCTGCTTTTGGGTCTAGCTTTCCTCTTACCTGTGAGGGAATATGCACATATGCTATACAACCAAAAATTTTGCAATGATCCAGAGAGGGTCTCTTACCATGCCATGCTTCATATGGAGTCATGCCATCAAGTGATTTGGATGGCAACCTGTTGATGAGGTAAGTGGCAGTGGACACACTCTCTGCCCATAGGTAATTTGGCAACCTTTTTTCATTGAGCATAGACCTAGCTGTTTCCACTATAAGTCTATTCCTTCTTTCTGCTACCCCATTTTGTTCAGGTGAATATCTGGTAGTGATCTCTCTCTTGATGCCTCTTTCCTGCAAGAAATCTTCAAACTCATTGGAGAAATACTCTCCTCCACCATCTGATCTTAGCCTCTTCAAGCTTCTACCTGTTTGATTCTCAACAAGAGCAAGATACCTCTTGAAACAATTAAACACTTCATCTTTATGCTTCATAAAGTATAAAATGGTCCACCTGCTATAGTCATCAATAAAAGACACATAATATCTTGAACCAGAAATGGAAGGGTCCTTGCTAGGTCCCCAAACATCTGTGTGTACCAAGTCTAGGTAGTCTTCATGCATGAAACCTTTTCTTGAGTAGGGTAATCTGTGAGACTTACCAAATTGACATGATCCACATTTGTAAATCATGTGTTGCTTGGATACATTAGGTATCCCAAGCACACATTGATCCCTGCACATTTGCTTAAGAGTCCTTTCACCTATGTGCCCTAATCTCTTATGCCATATCTCTAACTCTGAAAGTGTCTGATCCTTGTAATTATACAAAGCAATGTTTTTTGTATCCTCTAGCTCAAATGTAAATAGTCTACCTGATTTCTCCCCTTTGGCTATCCTTCTGAATCCTTGTTTTGGGTCCTCCACATATGCTCCATGTTGTGTGAATCTGACTTGCAAACCTTTCTCCACAATCTGACCAACACTCATTAAATTTTTAGTTATTGTTGGTACATAGAGTACCCTGCTTAATAGGTTCTGATTACCATCACATGTCTTCACATTTCCAACTTTGACAACAGAGTGTTTAGTGTCATCACCTGTTTGTACCTGATGTTTGCCCTTGGGCTCTTCCAAATCAGAAAGTAGTGCCACATTGCCAGCTACATGGTTAGAACATCCTGAGTCAATGTAAAATAAATGATCATCATTTGTACCTATCTTGGAGGTCATGTTCATGATCAATAAGGAGTCATCCTGCTCCTCTGTGTAGTTGTTGTAATCTCTTCTATTTCTGAATCCACCTTGGTAGCTTCCATTGTGGTTGTTGTTGTAATTGTTGTTGTATTGGTTGTTATACCCATTGTAGCTTTGATGTTGGTTGAATCTACCTCTTCCTTGAGAGTATCCACCTCTTGAGTAGCCTCTTCCTCTCTGATTTTTGTAGTTCTTGTAGCATTCATCTGTGGTATGATTGGACAACCCACAGATGTTGCAAGGTGATGAGTTGTAGGGTCTCCCCCTACCCGGCTTACCTCCTCTGCCTCTTCCTCTAGATGACCTACCTCTCCCTGCATAATTGGCTTGAGAGGTAGAGCCTTCTTCATCCTGTTTCTTCTTGCCTTTATCTTTAACTTTCTTATCAGTAAAGAGAGCAGAGGGGTTATTACCTTTTGATTGATCTCCAGCTTTGGTGAACTTTGCTTCATGTGTAAATAGTTGACCCATGAGTGTTGTGAGATCAGGGGTATGCATGTCCATGTAGAGGTCCATTGCAGTGGTGAAACTTTCCCACTTATCATCTGCCTTGAGTCCATTTGTCACTTGCCTGACTATTTGCTCCTCTTCAATTTCCTCTCCAATGCTTGCTAGTTGGTCTGCCACATCTTTGATCTTTGTCACATAATCTGAGACTGATTGCTTGGGCTGCTTCCTAAGTGTTGTGAACTCTATCCATAATTGATTCTTCCTAGCCCTTGTGTTGGAAGAAAAATAGTTTGACAAGGTTTCCCAAGTCTCTTGGGAAGTCTTACAGTTCCTTACATGAGGTAAAAGAAAGTCAGATATAGAGTTTAAGAGATAAGACCTTGCCAAAGCATCCTTTGCACACCATTGGTTGAGCCTTTCATGTTCATCCTTTGTAGGTAGTCCTCTAGTCTTGAATGAGGGCAACTCCTCATCTCCTGATATGTATCCAAATAGACTTCTCCCTTGTAGATAGGTCTTCATTCTCAATGACCAAGCTTGATAGTTGTTTCTGTCCAATTTGTCAATGAAAGAGGGGAAACCATCACCCATGATTACCTTGTTTTGCTCTGATACCACTGTTGAGAGTGATGGATGGATGCACTCAGGAGATCAGTTGGTGCTGCAAAACCTGCTTCACACCTGCCCTCTTTTCTCTTCAGAAATGCTTAGTACACTAGCTTAGCTTCCAAATGACATAAAGAAACTATATATGTACTTTGGAAATGGTTTGGGTAATGATCAAACCAAAACAGATAAGTTGGTCCTTCAAAAATCAACCAAAAACTTTCTATTCTTGTAATGATACCTGCTCAGACTTTTACTCAGTGTGTCCAGCACACTTAAAATTGGCACAATTCCTTTTGGGAGTATCAATATACCTTAGTAAGCTACCAATCACAAGTGGAATCACTTCAATTGATAAACTATGCACTGAGAAATAAGTTTAGCAAAATTATAATCACCCCCGACTTTTCAGGAACTCTGCAGACAAATACCAGTGTGCACCTCGACTTGATTTTCTCCCAAATGGCTGAATGAAATCCTTTGAAATTTTGTATGCTTGTAGTAGACTTTGAGCTGGTTCCAATGAGCTATAGAACACTTGATTTGGTTCAGTAGATCCAGAGCAATGCTTCTTTGAAGTTGACAGACTTGGAGTAGGTGACTCAGACAAAAAACAGAGATGATGAATGTATACTTCTATTGATATATGTGTTTGTACAATCTCATTAGCTTGCCAAGCAGAGCTAAATGAGGTAGTGTGATGTTGGGTATAGAGTAGCCCTCACACACAATGAATTACAAAGAGATTTGGCCTCGGGGAGTGAGCTAGAATGAGAGTGTTACCCGCGACTTTTTTCCTATATCTTTTATAGGAGTTTGATCTTCTTTTGAATTTGAAATTCAAACTTAGGTTCCCTTGAATCTCTCCTCTAAAAGTAGGGAGATATTCTCTCCATCTCAACAATCAAATTTCCACGACTCTAGTGGTAGGTGGATGATTTAAAGTGATTTCAAACAAATGATAAGTCACTTAGACTTTTACAAGGGGTAAAGAGGTAATAACATATAAGCATATGTTCACATGAGCCTTGCTTCAAGTGAAGCCTTGATAAACCTTTATCCATGCTAGTCTTCCATATGTCCTAGGGTCCAAGCCAATGTGTGTAGGCTTGTCTTGCACCAACAGTTTCATGACTTGAATGTGCAGGTTGATGTACCACTGATATATGGGGATAACTTGAGCAGCATTCATATGACCTCAAATCCTATTTTTCATGCTAGAACAAAGCATATAGAGGTTCACTATCATTATGTTCGAGAGAAGACCATGAACAATGAAGTGCAGGTTTCTTTTGTTGGAACAAAGGATCAAGTTGCAGATATCTTCACCAAATCCTTGGATGGACCAAAGCTTCAAAGATTCAACTATATTCTTGGCATGAAGGAAATACCCTTTGAAACTTGAGGGGGAGAATGTTGCGAACATTTGTTTTATGTAGGGTACAAGTTTCAAATTATGTAAATACCTTTGGGAAGTCTTCAAATACTTCAAGAAGGCTCATATTATTCATAAAATGTAGCAAAAATACCACGTGAGTTCTAGAACATGGTGAGTCAAATTAGTGAGTCACAAGGGAGCTTCAGTGGTGTCCTAGTGGAAGGTCGATGTGGCTAGTTCTCAAAGTCCATCAATACTTTGTTTATTTGAGCACTTGAGTCATGTAATACCTCCATCCAAGTGTCTACCACGAATTTAGATGTATTAGGAAGGTTTTAGATTAGTTTCCCATGCTATAAAAAGAGGAGAAAAGTCGTGATCTTGAGGGATGTCCAAGAGAGTATCTCTATGCTACTCTAGTTTTTGTATGCAGAGCTTGCAGAGCTTGTATCTCCCTCATTATATATCTAAATTACATGTTTCATAGCTCATTTGAAAGCTCTTCTTGTCTACTTTCATAGTACCAATTTTCATAATCATTGGATTTGTGAGCTGAGAGCAACACTCTCTGCAAGTAGTGTGTGTTCTCTGTTTTTTATCCCTGCTGAAGGTCTCCATTAAACATCCAACTTGCAGAGGTCATATCTCCTTGTGTATGTATCCAAATCATGTGTTCTTTAGCTTGTTAGAAAGCTCTCCAAGTCTATTTGTATTCTGGAAATTTTCAGATTCATTGAAGTTGTGAGTGAAGAGCAGTAGTCTCTGCAAGTGATGTATGTCCTCAGGTTCATCTCTGTTTCAAGGTCTCCATTAAAGCTGCATATTGCAGAGGTCATAGCTCATTGAGTATTTATCCAAATTGAGTGTTCTTTGGTTCATTGGAAAGCTCTTGGTCTCTAGTATATGTGGTTAAAACAGTTTTAAAAACTTTTGAGTGAGTAGAGAGTAGTAAGCTCTGCAAGCATGACTGGTTTTCTATGATGAAGTTTGTGAGAAGGTCAACTTGTTCCTAGGGGGTTCCACCTACTTCCTGCTATACTTTGGAGGTCAATAAACTCCAACATTGGTATCAGAGCAAGTACTTGGAGGCTTGGAGAAGGTTATCATACCTTGACGAAGAATTTGAAGCTATCAAAGAAGCAGTTCATCATCAACACTACACAAAGGTAGAAGAAGATTGCAAGGAGGCATCTGAAGCAACATCCAAGCAAAGAAAGGTGCACATACCTCATTTACAAGGTAAATATTATATTTCTTCTCATCACACACATTGGAAAGGAGGCTTAAAGGAGGAAGCTTAGCATTTGTATTATGGGAGACCAACATGCACAAATAGAGAAGCTTGATAAGACCAATTATCAGGCATGGAAGTTTAGAATCACAGCATACTTGCAAGGTAGAGGCTTGTATGGTTTGATTGACGGCACAGATATCAAACCCACATTACCAGAGGACCCAAATCAGCAACAATTGAGGGAGTTTAGACTTTGGAATGAGAGAGACAAAAGGGTTATATTCATTTTATCACAAAATATTCAAGATTCAATGGTAGGACACATACAAGATCTAGACACAAGTAGAGATGTTTGGCTTGCATTGGAAAGGTTGTATGCTACAGGTACAAGAGCAAGGAAGATTCAACTCAAAAATGAGTTGAATAACATAAAGAAAGATACAAGGACATCGGTCAATGATTACATATTGAAAGTTAAAGAGATTGCAGATCAACTAGGATCAATTCAAACTCATGTGGAGGACGACGACTTGGTTGCACATACTCTCAACGGACTCAAAGATGATGAGAGATGGAAACCCTTCATTACTTCAGTTTATGTCAGAGGAGAATTACCAGATTTTGATCAACTTATTGCCCTCATGGTCACGGAGGAGATGAATCTAAATGGTTCTACTTCAAATCAAAAAGGATCTCAAGGACAAGCTCTTTATGTAGGATCATCAAGAGGTGGAAACAGAGGTGGAAGAGGTTCAAATAGAGGTCGAGGAAGAAGGATCGATGATCAAAGGACTTCAAGTGGCTTCTTCAACACAAGAGGAAGAGGAAGATCAAGCGCTAGAGGTACGAGAGGCTACTACAACTACAAGCAAAGACAAAGGAGTGAAGATAATAAGAACAATTGCTATATATGTGGAAGGTATGGACACTATGCCAAAGATTGTTATCAAAATGAAAATAATCAAGGTGGTAATCGAAGAGGAGGCTATTCAAGAAGAGGTAAACAATAAGGAAATTATGCAGTTGAAGGTAAAAGTGATGATTATGATTCTCTTCTTATGATGAATGTAGAAACTAAGATGAATTCCAATAGTGATGTATGGTATGTAGATAGTGGTTGTTCTAATCACATGTCTCATGATGCTTCATGGTTTTCTAATATGCATAATCCGTCATGTAAAGGTCATGTTGAAACAGGAGATGATACAACACATAAGATTATGCAGGTTGGAGATGTTGTTATGCAGGATAAGAGCAAGAAAAATTGCTTGAAGGATGTACTTTATGTGCCAACGATCACTAAGAATTTGATGTCGGTTGGTCAAATGGTAGAAAAAGGTCTACAAGTGAGATTTAATCATGCAGGTTGCTTCATTGAGGATCCAAAGCAAAGGAGGTTAATTGCTAGAGGTCAAAAACAAGGTAGATTGTTTACATTCAAGGTAAACCCAAATCATACAAACTATTTCTCTTATGGTATGCATCGAATAGCAGAGCTTGATCTATGGCACAAAAGGATTGGACACATGAATGTACACAGGTTAAAGGAGCTATCAAAGAAGAGGATTGTTGAAGGATTACCTGATCTTACTAAGCAACATATGGTGCATCTTTGTGAAGCATGTCAAATGGGTAAGCAGAGTAGACAACCTTTCAAGCATTCAAGCTATGTAAGTGATGGTTTGCTAGATCTCATACACACAGATGTGTGGGGACCTACTAAAGAGGCATCCTTGGTTGGTAATAAGTACTATGTTTCATTCATTGACGATCATAGTAGAATGACATTTGTGTATTTCATTAAACATAAGAGTGAGGTCTTTGATTGTTTCAAGAAGTTCAAATAATATGTCGAAAAGCAAACAGGAAGGTATATTAAGAAGCTAAGGTCTGATGGAGGGGGAGAGTATTTCTCTCAAGTTTTTTACTGATTTTTTGTATGATGAAGGTATCAAAAGAGAAGTTACATGCAGGTATACTCCACAACAAAATGGAGTCGCAGAAAGAAGAAACAGAATCATAGCAGAAGCATCTAGAAGTATGCTTAATGATATGTGTTTGCCTAATTATTTTTGGGCTGAAGCTGTTAGCACAAGTGTTTACATTATGAATAGAGTTCCGACTGCTGGAGTTCATCATTTGACACCATATGAGGTATGGCATGGAAGGAAACCAAGTGTAAGTCATTTGAAAGTATTTGGTTGTGTATGTTATGTACATGTACCTAGTGAGGTGAGATCTAAGCTTGATGCAAAATCAGAAAAATGTATATTTATTGGTTATGCAGATACTCAAAGAGGATATAGATGCTATAATCCTCATACCAATAAGGTTGTTGTGTCAAGAGATGTAAACTTTGATGAATCACTTTCATGGTATGCAGATAAGAATTGTTTGCAGGACATGGATGAAAATGAAGAAGGTGTGGTTGAAGGAGATGAATGCATAGTTCAGCCATCAGGAAGTTTAAATGATGAAAGGAGTGGTCTAGATGAAGAAAGAGGATCACCTTTCAATGGAAGATTAAGGCAAGAGTCACCTCCAAGTGTTAAAAGTAAAGGTAAACTCAAACTTGTTGAAGTTAATGATGAAGGAGAGGAAATTAGTGATGTATGTGAGTATGGAGAATCATCAAAGGTTCCTAATAAGAAAGGAAGAGCATCTACATTGGAGGTAAGAAGAACTTCAAGAGTAAGTAAGCAACCTCAAAGGTATACTTATGAATCTTTCATGAATACTCATTATGCTTTTATGACAAAAGTTGAGCAGGAAAATGAACCCACATGTTATGATGAGGCCAAAGGAGATGAAAAGTGGGAGAAAGCAATGAGAGAAGAAATGGAAGCACTTCAGGATAACAAGACTTGGAATTTAGTTCCAAGTACACCAAAGCAAAAGGTAATTGGTTGCAAGTGGGTTTTTAAGATTAAAAAAAATCGTGATGGTAGTGTGTCTAGATATAAGGCTAGACTTGTAGCAAAAGGATATAATCAAACTCAAGGTGTGGACTATGAGGAAACATTTAGTCCAGTAGCAAATATGGCAACGGTGAGAACTTTGTTGGCTTTAGCTGCAAGTAAAAGGTGGAATATATTTCAACTCGATATAAAGAATGCCTTTCTTAATGGTGAGTTAAATGAAGAAGTGTATATGTCACAACCAGATGGTTATGTGGATGTAAAATATCCTAATCATGTATGCAGGTTAAAGAAGGCATTGTATGGTCTTAAGCAGGCACCAAGGGTATGGAATGCAAGGTTGGTAAAGTATCTTATGCTGCAAGGATACACAGCGAGTCATGCTGATCCTTCACTTTATGTAAAACATGTAGATGGCATGTGTGTCTATGTATGCATTTATGTGGATGACTTGTTGATTACAGGGAATGATGCAAAAGCAATTGATGAGATAAAAGGTAATTTGGGAAAGGAATTTAAAATTTCAGATCTTGGTTTGCTCAGATACTTTCTTGGGATTGAAATTGTGTATAGCGATGAAGGTATGTGGTTGATACAAAGAAAGTATATATGTGATATGCTGAAAAGGTTTGGTATGCAGGAATGTAAATTTGTTTCTACTCCAATGGAATGTAATGTAAAGCTGAGTGCAAAGGAAGGTGATGAGTTGCATGATATGAATGTATATAGATCCATGGTAGGATCTTTGATTTATGCAACAAAAACTAGACCTGATATATGTTATGCAGTGGGAGTATTGTCACAGTTTATGCATGAACCTAGAGTACCTCATATGCATGCAGCGAAAAGAGTGCTTAGGTATTTGAAAGGTACCATGAACGAAGGATTATTTTATAGTCATGATGTTGATCTAACTCTTAAAGTCTTTAGTGATGCAGATTGGGCTGGAAGCAAAGATGACAGAAGATCCACAAGTGGATATGTGGTAATAGCAGGAAACAAGACATTAACATGGAGTTCAAAGAAACAGCCTACAGTTGCTTTATCTTCTACAGAGGCTGAGTATAGAGGTTTAGCATTGGCTACTACTGAGGTTATGTGGTTTAAAAAGTTGTTTCATGACTTGAATGTGCAGGTTGATGTACCACTGATATATGGGGATAACTTGAGCAGCATTCATATGACCTCAAATCCTATTTTTCATGCTAGAACAAAGCATATAGAGGTTCACTATCATTATGTTCGAGAGAAGACCATGAACAATGAAGTGCAGGTTTCTTTTGTTGGAACAAAGGATCAAGTTGCAGATATCTTCACCAAATCCTTGGATGGACCAAAGCTTCAAAGATTCAACTATATTCTTGGCATGAAGGAAATACCCTTTGAAACTTGAGGGGGAGAATGTTGCGAACATTTGTTTTATGTAGGGTACAAGTTTCAAATTATGTAAATACCTTTGGGAAGTCTTCAAATACTTCAAGAAGGCTCATATTATTCATAAAATGTAGCAAAAATACCACGTGAGTTCTAGAACATGGTGAGTCAAATTAGTGAGTCACAAGGGAGCTTCAGTGGTGTCCTAGTGGAAGGTCGATGTGGCTAGTTCTCAAAGTCCATCAATACTTTGTTTATTTGAGCACTTGAGTCATGTAATACCTCCATCCAAGTGTCTACCACGAATTTAGATGTATTAGGAAGGTTTTAGATTAGTTTCCCATGCTATAAAAAGAGGAGAAAAGTCGTGATCTTGAGGGATGTCCAAGAGAGTATCTCTATGCTACTCTAGTTTTTGTATGCAGAGCTTGCAGAGCTTGTATCTCCCTCATTATATATCTACATTACATGTTTGATAGCTCATTTGAAAGCTCTTCTTGTCTACTTTCATAGTACCAATTTTCATAATCATTGGATTTGTGAGCTGAGAGCAACACTCTCTGCAAGTAGTGTGTGTTCTCTGTTTTTTATCCCTGCTGAAGGTCTCCATTAAACATCCAACTTGCAGAGGTCATATCTCCTTGTGTATGTATCCAAATCATGTGTTCTTTAGCTTGTTAGAAAGCTCTCCAAGTCTATTTGTATTCTGGAAATTTTCAGATTCATTGGAGTTGTGAGTTAAGAGCAGTAGTCTCTGCAAGTGATGTATGTCCTCAGGTTCATCTCTGTTTCAAGGTCTCCATTAAAGCTGCATATTGCAGAGGTCATAGCTCATTGAGTATTTATCCAAATTGAGTGTTCTTTGGTTCATTGGAAAGCTCTTGGTCTCTAGTATATGTGGTTAAAACAGTTTTAAAAACTTTTGAGTGAGTAGAGAGTAGTAAGCTCTGCAAGCATGACTGGTTTTCTATGATGAAGTTTGTGAGAAGGTCAACTTGTTCCTAGGGGGTTCCACCTACTTCCTGCTATACTTTGGAGGTCAATAAACTCCAACATTGGTATCAGAGCAAGTACTTGGAGGCTTGGAGAAGGTTATCATACCTTGACGAAGAATTTGAAGCTATCAAAGAAGCAGTTCATCATCAACACTACACAAAGGTAGAAGAAGATTGCAAGGAGGCATCTGAAGCAACATCCAAGCAAAGAAAGGTGCACATACCTCATTTACAAGGTAAATATTATATTTCTTCTCATCACACACATTGGAAAGGAGGCTTAAAGGAGGAAGCTTAGCATTTGTATTATGGGAGACCAACATGCACAAATAGAGAAGCTTGATAAGACCAATTATCAGGCATGGAAGTTTAGAATCACGGCATACTTGCAAGGTAGAGGCTTGTATGGTTTGATTGACGGCACAGATATCAAACCCACATTACCAGAGGACCCAAATCAGCAACAATTGAGGGAGTTTAGACTTTGGAATGAGAGAGACAAAAGGGTTATATTCATTTTATCACAAAATATTCAAGATTCAATGGTAGGACACATACAAGATCTAGACACAAGTAGAGATGTTTGGCTTGCATTGGAAAGGTTGTATGCTACAGGTACAAGAGCAAGGAAGATTCAACTCAAAAATGAGTTGAATAACATAAAGAAAGATACAAGGACATCGGTCAATGATTACATATTGAAAGTTAAAGAGATTGCAGATCAACTAGGATCAATTCAAGCTCATGTGGAGGACGACGACTTGGTTGCACATACTCTCAACGGACTCAAAGATGATGAGAGATGGAAACCCTTCATTACTTCAGTTTATGTCAGAGGAGAATTACCAGATTTTGATCAACTTATTGCCCTCATGGTCACGGAGGAGATGAATCTAAATGGTTCTACTTCAAATCAAAAAGGATCTCAAGGACAAGCTCTTTATGTAGGATCATCAAGAGGTGGAAACAGAGGTGGAAGAGGTTCAAATAGAGGTCGAGGAAGAAGGATCGATGATCAAAGGACTTCAAGTGGCTTCTTCAACACAAGAGGAAGAGGAAGATCAAGCGCTAGAGGTACGAGAGGCTACTACAACTACAAGCAAAGACAAAGGAGTGAAGATAATAAGAACAATTGCTATATATGTGGAAGGTATGGACACTATGCCAAAGATTGTTATCAAAATGAAAATAATCAAGGTGGTAATCGAAGAGGAGGCTATTCAAGAAGAGGTAAACAACAAGGAAATTATGCAGTTGAAGGTAAAAGTGATGATTATGATTCTCTTCTTATGATGAATGTAGAAACTAAGATGAATTCCAATAGTGATGTATGGTATGTAGATAGTGGTTGTTCTAATCACATGTCTCATGATGCTTCATGGTTTTCTAATATGCATAATCCGTCATGTAAAGGTCATGTTGAAACAGGAGATGATACAACACATAAGATTATGCAGGTTGGAGATGTTGTTATGCAGGATAAGAGCAAGAAAAATTGCTTGAAGGATGTACTTTATGTGCCAACGATCACTAAGAATTTGATGTCGGTTGGTCAAATGGTAGAAAAAGGTCTACAAGTGAGATTTAATCATGCAGGTTGCTTCATTGAGGATCCAAAGCAAAGGAGGTTAATTGCTAGAGGTCAAAAACAAGGTAGATTGTTTACATTCAAGGTAAACCCAAATCATACAAACTATTTCTCTTATGGTATGCATCGAATAGCAGAGCTTGATCTATGGCACAAAAGGATTGGACACATGAATGTACACAGGTTAAAGGAGCTATCAAAGAAGAGGATTGTTGAAGGATTACCTGATCTTACTAAGCAACATATGGTGCATCTTTGTGAAGCATGTCAAATGGGTAAGCAGAGTAGACAACCTTTCAAGCATTCAAGCTATGTAAGTGATGGTTTGCTAGATCTCATACACACAGATGTGTGGGGACCTACTAAAGAGGCATCCTTGGTTGGTAATAAGTACTATGTTTCATTCATTGACGATCATAGTAGAATGACATTTGTGTATTTCATTAAACATAAGAGTGAGGTCTTTGATTGTTTCAAGAAGTTCAAATCATATGTCGAAAAGCAAACAGGAAGGTATATTAAGAAGCTAAGGTCTGATGGAGGGGGAGAGTATTTCTCTCAAGTTTTTTACTGATTTTTTGTATGATGAAGGTATCAAAAGAGAAGTTACATGCAGGTATACTCCACAACAAAATGGAGTCACAGAAAGAAGAAACAGAATCATAGCAGAAGCATCTAGAAGTATGCTTAATGATATGTGTTTGCCTAATTATTTTTGGGCTGAAGCTGTTAGCACAAGTGTTTACATTATGAATAGAGTTCCGACTGCTGGAGTTCATCATTTGACACCATATGAGGTATGGCATGGAAGGAAACCAAGTGTAAGTCATTTGAAAGTATTTGGTTGTGTATGTTATGTACATGTACCTAGTGAGGTGAGATCTAAACTTGATGCAAAATCAGAAAAATGTATATTTATTGGTTATGCAGATACTCAAAGAGGATATAGATGCTATAATCCTCATACCAATAAGGTTGTTGTGTCAAGAGATGTAAACTTTGATGAATCACTTTCATGGTATGCAGATAAGAATTGTTTGCAGGACATGGATGAAAATGAAGAAGGTGTGGTTGAAGGAGATGAATGCATAGTTCAGCCATCAGGAAGTTTAAATGATGAAAGGAGTGGTCTAGATGAAGAAAGAGGATCACCTTTCAATGGAAGATTAAGGCAAGAGTCACCTCCAAGTGTTAAAAGTAAAGGTAAACTCAAACTTGTTGAAGTTAATGATGAAGGAGAGGAAATTAGTGATGTATGTGAGTATGGAGAATCATCAAAGGTTCCTAATAAGAAAGGAAGAGCATCTACATTGGAGGTAAGAAGAACTTCAAGAGTAAGTAAGCAACCTCAAAGGTATACTTATGAATCTTTCATGAATACTCATTATGCTTTTATGACAAAAGTTGAGCAGGAAAATGAACCCACATGTTATGATGAGGCCAAAGGAGATGAAAAGTGGGAGAAAGCAATGAGAGAAGAAATGGAAGCACTTCAGGATAACAAGACTTGGAATTTAGTTCCAAGTACACCAAAGCAAAAGGTAATTGGTTGCAAGTGGGTTTTTAAGATTAAAAAAAATAGTGATGGTAGTGTGTCTAGATATAAGGCTAGACTTGTAGCAAAAGGATATAATCAAACTCAAGGTGTGGACTATGAGGAAACATTTAGTCCAGTAGCAAATATGGCAACGGTGAGAACTTTGTTGGCTTTAGCTGCAAGTAAAAGGTGGAATATATATCAACTCGATATAAAGAATGCCTTTCTTAATGGTGAGTTAAATGAAGAAGTGTATATGTCACAACCAGATGGTTATGTGGATGTAAAATATCCTAATCATGTATGCAGGTTAAAGAAGGCATTGTATGGTCTTAAGCAGGCACCAAGGGCATGGAATGCAAGGTTGGTAAAGTATCTTATGCTGCAAGGATACACAGCGAGTCATGCTGATCCTTCACTTTATGTAAAACATGTAGATGGCATGTGTGTCTATGTATGCATTTATGTGGATGACTTGTTGATTACAGGGAATGATGCAAAAGCAATTGATGAGATAAAAGGTAATTTGGGAAAGGAATTTAAAATTTCAGATCTTGGTTTGCTCAGATACTTTCTTGGGATTGAAATTGTGTATAGCGATGAAGGTATGTGGTTGATACAAAGAAAGTATATATGTGATATGCTGAAAAGGTTTGGTATGCAGGAATGTAAATTTGTTTCTACTCCAATGGAATGTAATGTAAAGCTGAGTGCAAAGGAAGGTGATGAGTTGCATGATATGAATGTATATAGATCCATGGTAGGATCTTTGATTTATGCAACAAAAACTAGACCTGATATATGTTATGCAGTGGGAGTATTGTCACAGTTTATGCATGAACCTAGAGTACCTCATATGCATGTAGCGAAAAGAGTGCTTAGGTATTTGAAAGGTACCATGAACGAAGGATTATTTTATAGTCATGATGTTGATCTAACTCTTAAAGTCTTTAGTGATGCAGATTGGGCTGGAAGCAAAGATGACAGAAGATCCACAAGTGGATATGTGGTAATAGCAGGAAACAAGACATTAACATGGAGTTCAAAGAAACAGCCTACAGTTGCTTTATCTTCTACAGAGGCTGAGTATAGAGGTTTAGCATTGGCTACTAGTGAGGTTATGTGGTTTAAAAAGTTGTTTCATGACTTGAGTGTGCAGGTTGATGTACCACTGATATATGGGGATAACTTGAGCAGCATTCATATGACCTCAAATCCTATTTTTCATGCTAGAACAAAGCATATAGAGGTTCACTATCATTATGTTCGAGAGAAGACCATGAACAATGAAGTGCAGGTTTCTTTTGTTGGAACAAAGGATCAAGTTGCAGATATCTTCACCAAATCCTTGGATGGACCAAAGCTTCAAAGATTCAACTATATTCTTGGCATGAAGGAAATACCCTTTGAAACTTGAGGGGGAGAATGTTGCGAACATTTGTTTTATGTAGGGTACAAGTTTCAAATTATGTAAATACCTTTGGGAAGTCTTCAAATACTTCAAGAAGGCTCATATTATTCATAAAATGTAGCAAAAATACCACGTGAGTTCTAGAACATGGTGAGTCAAATTAGTGAGTCACAAGGGAGCTTCAGTGGTGTCCTAGTGGAAGGTCGATGTGGCTAGTTCTCAAAGTCCATCAATACTTTGTTTATTTGAGCACTTGAGTCATGTAATACCTCCATCCAAGTGTCTACCACGAATTTAGATGTATTAGGAAGGTTTTAGATTAGTTTCCCATGCTATAAAAAGAGGAGAAAAGTCGTGATCTTGAGGGATGTCCAAGAGAGTATCTCTATGCTACTCTAGTTTTTGTATGCAGAGCTTGCAGAGCTTGTATCTCCCTCATTATATATCTAAATTACATGTTTGATAGCTCATTTGAAAGCTCTTTTTGTCTACTTTCATAGTACCAATTTTCATAATCATTGGATTTGTGAGCTGAGAGCAACACTCTCTGCAAGTAGTGTGTGTTCTCTGTTTTTTATCCCTGCTGAAGGTCTCCATTAAACATCCAACTTGCAGAGGTCATATCTCCTTGTGTATGTATCCAAATCATGTGTTCTTTAGCTTGTTAGAAAGCTCTCCAAGTCTATTTGTATTCTGGAAATTTTCAGATTCATTGGAGTTGTGAGTTAAGAGCAGTAGTCTCTGCAAGTGATGTATGTCCTCAGGTTCATCTCTGTTTCAAGGTCTCCATTAAAGCTGCATATTGCAGAGGTCATAGCTCATTGAGTATTTATCCAAATTGAGTGTTCTTTGGTTCATTGGAAAGTTCTTGGTCTCTAGTATATGTGGTTAAAACAGTTTTAAAAACTTTTGAGTGAGTAGAGAGTAGTAAGCTCTGCAAGCATGACTGGTTTTCTATGATGAAGTTTGTGAGAAGGTCAACTTGTTCCTAGGGGGTTCCACCTACTTCCTGCTATACTTTGGAGGTCAATAAACTCCAACAGCTCTTACTTTCTCTTCATCCGTAGATATGCCATTCTTTGACACTATGTGTCCTAAAATCTGGCCTTGCCTGACCATGAAAACACATTTTTCTGGGTTTAGGCAGACTTGATATTCTCTACATTTGTCAAAGATTTGTCTGAGTTCAGGAATATGGGTTTTTCTAATGTTGGAATGAGCACAAAGATCATCAACATAGACTTCTAAGTTCTTCCTCAGGAACTCCTTAAATACATGGCACATCAGCCTTTGGAAGGTTGTGGGAGCATTGGTCAGCCCGAATGGCATTACCCTAAAAGCGAATATACCCCACTCTGTGGCAAAAGCCATTTTATGCTGATCTTCTGGTGCAATGGCCACTTGATTGTAGCCAGAGAACCCATCTAGGAAGTTGTACACTTCCTTGCCTGCCACCCTTTCTAATAGATGCTCAGTGATAGGAAGCCGGTAATTATCCCTGATCGTGGCTGCGTTAACCTTCTTCAAGTTAATGCACACTCGTAATTTGCCGTTCTTCTTGGGCACCACCACAATGGGGGATACCCATTCAGTGTGCTCAATTTCATAGATAAATCCAGCTTCAATCAAGCGGTCTATCTCTTCTTTGATCTTGGCAGCATAGTTGTCATTGTATGTGTATGGCTTTTGTTTTGAGGGTCTGGCCTCTGTAGTCATGGGAATCGTATGTGAGCATATGTCCGGGTCCACTCCTTTCAAATCCTTGTAACTCCAAGCAAATACATCTCTGTATTCTCTTAGCAAGGCTATCAACTCATGCTCTTCTTCCTCAGTGAGGTCATGTCCTATGTAAGTGCACCTCTCTTCTCCTTCTTCTATGGCTACCACTATTTTCTTGGTGGTTTCTTTGTTATCATAGGCCTCTCCCGATTGTGCCTCTCGTTTAGGCATTCTAATCATGACTCTCCTGTCATCTATCTCATACTTCTTAAAATTTTCTGGGACCTCAAACAAAGATTCTTCCTCTTCTGGTGTGACTTCTCTCTTCTTTCTTTCCTTTCCTTCGTCCTTAGAGGTTACATGTGTGGCTAGCCTTACATCCTTTGTAAGCTCTCCGTGCTTCTGGGGTTGAAATTCTACTTCATAGAAGTATTCCTCATCTGATGCAAAAGGTGGGTCCATAATGATTGACTCTAGATCGGAGTCGCTCGCATCCTCAAATGCATCAGGGCTAGGTTCACACTCTTCTAAAACTGCCTCTCCCATGATCGGCTCTATGGAGAAGACTGAAATGTCATAGCCATCCTCATCACAGTGAGGTGTCCATTGTTCTTCATTGATGGCTACATCCATGGTTGCTAGAATTTCTGCCCAGCCGTGAGGTTCGAATTCTTCGTCTGGAAAAACTATAGGTGCATAGGCTGGGTCTTGGATTGATCTATGGGTTTCTTTTGCACCTATCTCCCTAGCTTTTTCTCTCTTCTCTTCTTCTATTGCTACCTTACACATCCATAAGTGAGTGTCTTCATGCATCCATGAGGATCCTGATCCTAGGGAATGCACCGATTCCGTATCATCTTTGGCTCTATGGACGGGGTTCCATTGGATAGGAGGGACATCTCTATGAGAGTAATCCTTGAGATTGACTTTGGTTGTAACACCTAAGTGCTGCAAATACAAGGAATTGGTTCCCCAATCCTGTACCACTTGCAACTGCCGCATAAATGGTCTTCCCAAAATCATCTCATAGGCTTGATTTTTGCTAAAGTCACAGATAGCAAATGTGTGCTCAAACTCTATACCACAAGTAGTGAGAGTTATCCCCTCGAGTAGTCCTAAGGGTCTTTCTATGTGCCCGTCAGCCATCTACAATTTCATTCTCGTTGGCCTGAGAGCTGGCTTGCCCCATCGTTTCCATAAGGAAGTGGTAACAATTGCAACTCCTGCACCTGAGTCCAAGATGGCCTTGGTTGTGTATCCCTGATGAGGTATGGGGAGATATGTGTTTCCCTCTTCGCCCTCACTCATGTCTCCTATCTTGTCTAAGGGTATTTCTGGCACTGTTCTCTGGGATCCTACCTGGGAACGAGGTTTTGCTATCTCGGGCACTTGATTGGCTACATGTTTCCACACTTCTGGTCTAACCTTAAGCAGCTCTTCCAAAGTGAGATTGCACTGCACTTTGGTGTTCTTCACTACCTCTGTGTTCCTAGGTATGACTGAATCTTCGTTTCTTACCATGACTGTAGGTGCTCTCATACAGGTGGACATTGCTTCCCATGGGCCTGTGAAATGGGGTAGTTCTTGTAAAGAATTAGACTCGAAGTCTAATCTTTCTTGAGATTGGGCACTCTCCTGCTCTCCATAAATGGAAGGAAGGTCTTGTGGGAATTGATCGTGTGTGTCATCCACAAGTTCAATAGGAGGAGGAACTTTACTCTCTTTAGCCCATTTCTCTTCTTGAATCTCTCGCAAGAATTCTGGTGTGTATTGATTCATAGAAGAAGAGGTGTCTGGCTCCGTAGAGTTAGGCACGTAGGCCTCAGGCACATAGGCTTTCTGGGTAGGAAGACCTGCTCTTTCACTAGCCTTGTCATGGTGTTGAGGGGCGGGTTCCTTTTGTGATTGTGCAATTAGATTCTCTATTCTTTCTAGGGAGGGGGGGTTGTCTGGTTCAGTGGAATTGGGCACATAAGCTTTTGGTGGGGGATGGGTCATGTTTTTGCTTGCTTTATCTCTTTCTTGATTTTTTTCTCCCTTGGCAGATCTTGCAATTATGCCCTCTAACTTCTCTAGAAGTCCATCCAAGTGTAATTGCGTCTTGGCTGAGCCCGAGTAATTGAAAAGGCGACTAGCTTCAAACATAGTCTGAGCCAATGCGACCATTTTCGCGCAAAGCTTGGTTCTTTCTATCTCTAGGTCAGCTCTAGGGTAGCACTTGTCATGATCCATTACATTTGGCCCTTCTTGGATTCTGGCCTGATATGCTTTAAGCATCATGTCTATGTCTTCAGGAGTGGGATCAGCTAATACTGATCCTGCTCGGGGTGGTGGGTGGGTTACGTGGGGTGTATTAGAGGGTGGAGGGATGGAGGGTGATGGGGATGGTAGCGGTGGGAATGTGTGAGAGTGCGGTTGAGATGTGATCTCTATGATTTTGGCCTTGGTTTCTCGTAGACTTTCCTCAAGTTCACTCATCTTCTTTGCCCATTGCCTTTTCATACGTTCACGGCTATCTCTCCAAGATCTTGTTCTCTTCTTATTTTGGCTCTCAGTATCGCTAGCGTCTGGGCTCTTTTCCTGGCTTACCCCTTGGTTTTGCTACAATGCTTGAGCTCTAGTGATTACCTGCACTGGTGTAGTGGAAGCGACACTTCCTGTGGAATTGACCACTAACCCAATAACATTAATCGGAGTGATTTTTGGCATATTGCTGGGATTCTTGGGACAATCTCGTAAGAGATGTTCCTTTCCGCACTCCTGGCAAAAGCCTTGGATCGTCACTGACTGGGGTTGTGTAGGTGCAGGCATGGGGCAATCACGTATGAGGTGATCACCCTGGCATCTGAAGCAAGGTCCTCTAGGAAAAGGGGTCGTATCTGCCTAGGTTGAGGTCTAGAGTTGGGGTTTGTGTACATGACATTAGCATATTCAGGCTCCCAAATAGGTTCACTCGGTTCCTCACTGTAGTAAGACTCAGCATGTTCAGGAGACTGCATGTAGTAAGCCTGGGGACTATCAACATGTGTAGAATCAAAGCTATGGTCACTGGGATCACTTTCTGAGATTAATGGTGTTACTGGGACTATCGCTCTATTCAGGTTTTCTTCTGCAGCAGCATACTTGACCGGAATCACATTAGTAGGAGCAGGTGGTTGCTGTGCTAGCACTGGCTGGGGGCTCAGTTGGGCCTGATATTGCGGTTGGTAATTCTGCTGAGGCCTAATATACTGTTGTGGTGAATATTGACTCTGGTATCTGCCTTGTTGAGGGTATGGCTGAGGGTAGGTTTGCCTAACCGCTTGCTTATTGTATGGGCAGTCCTGTGCTGAGTGATTTGTGTACCTTCGCTCTATGGTGCAATATTGGCTGTTAGGGTTCACTTGGGGTTGAGCTGTGATGGGACATGCATTTGCCATATGGTCATCACCGCAAGTATAGCACCTCTTTACTGGGGCAAATCTAGGAATTTGTTTACTAGAGACGCCTAGTTTTTGAGCTACTTTTTCCGCAAGTTCCTCAATTGATGTGGACTGTGAGGAAGAGAGGCTAGAGGTACTATCTGAATCTTTGTAGATTTTGGATAGCTCTAACTCCTCCCCTAGGTTATCCTCAATATCGATGCACATGCGTACACATTCTTCTATAGTCCGGGGGTCCTTCAAGTACACATATGATCTCAATTTGGTACTTAGCAATCCATCCAAGAATAAAGCCACTTGCTTAGCGGCTGTGGGTAACTCAAGACCAGGACATCGCTCAAGATATTGCCTAAATCTTCTTCCTGCAAGTCTCACAGTCTCTTGCGGGGTCTGCTTGAAGCTGTATATCAATGAGGAAGTATTATGCCTTATGCCACTTTTAGAGAATTCGATAATGAATGCCTCTAAAAGTTGATCTATGCTTCTAAACTGCCTCTCGTTTAGTGGCTGAAACCATGTCAGGGCGGTGTTCCTAAGGGTTAAACCAAAGGCATTGTACTGCGTGAACAGGTCTTCAACTTGTTCAGCTCTCAAGACTTGCTTAAACTCGGCTACATGATCGTAGGGGTCTCCAGTGCCATCGAAGTAGTTTTTCATAGACTTAACTAGCTGGGTCGGTCTCAAGGTCCTCGTGTGCTCTCTTGATCTTGGCAAAGGGAAATCATCGGCATTTCTTCGGTTCCCTGGGGCTCTATGTCCCTCAGGTTCCCCTCTATTCGTTTCCATTCTCGTTCTTTCTCTTCCCCAAGAGTTGGCAAAGCTTACCTCAGGTCTCTCTCGACTCCTTTCTCTTTGAGTCCCCTGAGCTTGAGATGTTCCAGCTCCTTGGCGACCAAAGGACACATTCAATCTTGGTTGGGGGAAGATAAATTCTCCTTTCCAAGTGTAAGCATGCCTATCATTTTCTATAACCCCAAAGATCCTCTCTGAAGAGTGATCTAAGTAGGTCACTCTTCCTGGAATATCAGGATCTTTGAACTCATATATCATGATTGTTCCTACCTCACTCGGTTGACTAGGTCTATATCTCCAAAAGGCCTCATCCGTCTCTCGGTTCAAGAGGAGATCTATGCTCTTATTATCTTGGGGAATCCACTCTGGTGTGATAATCCTCGTGAGAACAGATTTGCCTCGGGGGGTTCTAGGTTCTTCGCCCATGTTTCCTTGCTCTAGGTCACCTAAGTCCGTTTCCGGGACCACATTCCCAAATTCATCTGTCCTATCGGGATGACTGGTGACTACATATATTGTCCCTTCCTTGTCCAAGTATGCTCCATTTTCAAACTTGACAGCTGGGTGCTCTAGTCCAATGGATTGGTCAGGGTTTTTAATCTGGACCACCGCTCTTCCTAGGCCGTCCTCATAGATGCTAGCACCTAATCGGTTGGTCCTAAGGTACTCGAGTTGCATCTTGTAAGGGCCTTCCACCCTATGTAAATATGGCACCCCAGAACTTCCTGTAGGTCTCTCCATACCGTGGGACATCTCAGACTCGCTAGTCTCAGAACTAGGGTAATACGAATGATGGCTCAATTGCTGGGCCCAAGACCTCGCAGTATGATTGACACTAGCCTCTGAAGATCTAAGACTTTGTCTGTCTCTCTCTAGGTGTCTTCCTAAGGTTCATATGCCCTTTGTACGTTGCTGATTCTTTGGTACCAGTCACTTGTTCCTTTTAAGTTCCTTTGGATGTGTTTTCTTGTTTTTTGTTAAGCGTCATCAGGAGCACTTTCGTGGGTCGTACTTGATGTTCTGCGTCCGCTTAGTTTAAGTTCTTTTCCTTTAAGTTATCCCTTGATACAATTTTGCCTACCCTTGCACTTGAGAAATTAAGGGCTCTTCAAACTTGAGTGTTCCTATCGTACCCCTAGTCAATCAGAACAACTACTCGCTCTTAGCCTATGCTAAGAATAGACTGAGGGGGTTAAGTGATGTTCCAACCTCAAGTTGCTCCTCCTGGCGATGCTGGTCTACCCAGGAAGCACGTTCCCGAGCTTGTTCTCCTTGGCACTTACTTTGCTTTCTCCAAGAGCTCTCGATGATCCTGTAAGAATCCCAAGTTTAGCTTCAAGTTGATCCTTCAATTGACAGACAATTTATTTCAGACACTTTTTTAATGACCCTTGTTCCCCCTTTTGTATTGCTAAAAATTTCCTCTAGAGCTCCCTTGGTGTTCCTACCCCTCAGTGTGTCAACTTCCAAATATCCTATCTGAAAATCAACGCATTATTCTTATAAAAAACTGTTGAGAGCGTGTAGGATATGCCACGAGCTTTCCGACAAGCCCTAGAGCTCAAAAAATGGATTTCGTATGAAAAAGTTATAACCATTCAGGGTTTAGGGGGTTAAACAGACAAACAGAACCTTTCAGGAGTTTTAATGCATTTTTCTAAGGCCTTTGCAAGTGTGTGAGTATTTGAGAGTGCAAATATGCCCAAAATTTAGCCTAAATTTCCAAAAAATTTACCCCTTAATTTTTGCCGAAAATGTCTGTCTATCGCGATAGACGGTGTCTGTCGTGATAGACACAAACTATCGTGGGGGCTGTCTGTCGCGATAGACGGTATCTGTCGCGATAGACGGTGTCTGTCGCGATAGAGTGGTCTGTCGCAATAGACAGTGTCTGTCGCGATAGACGGTGTCTGTCGCGATAGAGTGGTCTGTCACGATAGACGGTGTCTGTCGCGATAGACGGTGTCTGTCGCGATAGAGTGGTCTGTCGCGATAGACGGGTCTGTCGCGATAGACGGTGTCTGTCGCGATAGACGGTGTCTGTCGCAAAAGAGTGGTCTGTCACGATAGATGGTGTCTGTCGCGATAAAGTGGTCTGTCGCGATAGACGCTGTCTGTCGTCTGTCGTGATTTGGTCTGTCGCGATAGAAGGTGTCTGTCGCGATAGACTGGATCTGTCGTGGAATTTTGGTCTGTCGCGATAGATAGGTGTCTGTCGCGATAGACGGGGTCTATCGTGGGTCTCTGTCTGTTGCGATAGACGGTGTCTGTCGTGATAGACGGTGTCTGTCGCGATAGACTGAAAAAACGCAAATTTTTGAGAAACTTCTAGTGATTTGGAGTGCTCTAATGGTGTAGGTTACCGTGCCAAACACGCATTCACAAAATATTAAGTTTTTCTGTCTGTCGTGATAGACAGAGGTCGTCGTCCCGGGACCTGTGCAGAGTCTGTCGTACCTGCGCACACTACTGGAGAAGGTGGTACAGCTAGTTCCTGCAACAAAAGCTCAAAAACACACCAAAAACAGATAGCATCCAAGCTCTCTCTCGCTCTCTCTCATAATGAAATGAGGGAAATGAGGTGGGGAGTGTAATATGACCAAAAAACTGAAATTTTTTGTGGAGATGGAGATGGAGGTGGGAGATGGTGGGGATGATGATGGTGATGATGGTGATGCGAAAGTAAGGAAAAAATGAAGAAAAATAAAGAGAAGGAAGGATATTACCTATAACTCCAATGTCTCAACTCAACGTCTTACCATCACACGCTCGTCCTCGAAGCTCTCTCCCCGGCAACGGCGCCAAATTTGGTGTCACTCTAGCACAATGGTGAGTACCAACGTGAGAAGATTCACCTCATAATTGTCAATCCGTGGAGACGTGAGGACTAGTATGAAGACTACGAGCAAGTGAAGGCACAAGTGTGTGAGTGAGAAGCACACAAGCATGCACACACATACACACACACACGCACACAAGGCAAGAACAAGGATAGGAACAATGGAGTTCTTTGCATTAGTCAAAAAGTCTCTTACATAAGCTCAATTCACAAACAATCTAACCTCAAAAATGAGCTCTCTAGCTCTTTTTATAGTTTTCTAACTAGCTTTGGTCTTGTCCAGACTTAGTGTCCGGCCTAGTTAAAAATTAGGTTCTAGAGCCTATTTGAGGGCTCAAACAGAGTCTAAAAATTATGAAAATTGATATGTAGCTAGTTCTAATACTCCTCAAGCTCAAGGACTCCTCGGCTTGCACAAAATGGAGTCTATTCTACCAAAAACGGAATTTACAATGTTTGTGTAGTGATTAAAATCACTTGAGTTGTAAATGGTCCATGGAAAAAATGATTGGGCCTTGTTGCCGTATTGTGCATGACTCCTCCGTTGCGCTAGTATGCTCTTCATCTGACTTGTATGCCAACAACAGTGCCGTATACACCTCAACAAAATGGAGTTGCTGAACGAAAGAACAGGTCACTCATGGAGATGGCGAGGTGCATGGTCAAGATTCAGGCTTTACCACATAGTTTCTGGCTTGAGGCTGTCATGTGTGCAGCATATGTATTGAACATGTGTCCCACTAAAGCGCTGCAGTCTATCACTCCATATGAGGCTTGGCATGACCGCAAGCCATCTGTTGCTCATCTGCGTGTTTTTGGTTGTTTGGCATATGCACTAGTGCTTGAACAACATCGCAGAAAATTGGATGATAAGGCAGTAAAATGTATTTTTGTTGGGTAGAGTTCTAAAAGTCAAGGCTATCATCTGTATCATCCACAGACTAAAAGCATTCTGGTTAGCCGTGATGTTGTTTTTGTGGAAGATGCTATTCAGCCATTGCTTTCATGTACTAAGGAGACATCTGTTAGCTCCAAAGACATGTATGATACTTTGATGCCTCTTTTTACAGGTGGACAGTCTAGTGTTGGTCCTAATGAGGCAACTTCTCAGCCTTTGCAGGTTTCATATGATGATGCAGAACATTGCATTTTTTATGCAGATTTACATGATGTACTTGTTGATGAGAGAGCTGATATTGAGCAGGCAAAAACTATGCCAAAATGGCTGGTGCAGACTTTGCATGACAACAAATTAGATGCACCTTTGTCATATCATACTCGTTCAGGCTCTCATAGTGCCTCCTTTGCATCAGATTGCTATGCTATGGCTGCGTCTAGTCTCTGTGATGAGAATGAGCCTGTTTCTTTTGATGAAGCATAAAATTTAAAAAATTGGATGGCTGCTATGCAATCTGAATATGATGCTATAATGAAGAATGGTACATGGTCTTTATGTGACTTGCCTCTTGGCAAGAAGGCCATTGGCACTAAGTGGGTATACAAGTTGAAGCGTAAACCTGATGGTACAGTTGACAGGTATAAGGCTAGGCTTGTTGCAAAGGGTTATGCGCAGGACAGAGGCATTGATTTTGATGAGACCTTTGCACCTACATGCCGTATGACTACTGTTCGGAGCATTTGTGCACTTGCAGCCCATCATGGTTGGAATGTACATCAGTTGGACATTAAAACAACATTTCTAAATGGTGTCTTGCATGAAGAAGTGTATGTTTTTCAGCCCCATGGCTTTGTGCAGAAAGGACATGAAAACCAGGTGTGCAGGTTAAAGAAGGCATTATATGGTTTAAAGCAAGCACCAGGTGCTTGGTATGAGAAGATACATGCCTATCTAATTGCACATGGTTTTGAGAACAGTCCAACTAAAACCAACTTATATGTTAAGCGTGCTAATGATGTGCTTCTGATCATTGTTGTCTATGTTGACGACATGCTGCTCACTGGTCCTATTGAGAAGCATATTGCTGATTTCAAGGCTGATTTGCACGCCTCATTTGAGATGTCTGATTTGGGGCATTTGCATCACTATTTGGGCATTCAGTTTATGCAAGTTGATGGTGGAATGGCTTTGTGTCAAACGAAATATATTGACACATTATTGCAGCATTTTGGCCTTGAAGACTGTAAGTCGATTGCCACTCCTATGGAGACAGGTTTACGATTGAGTCTTCATGATGCTGGAGATGCATTTGATGCTGTTCTCTATCATCATGCTGTTCGGTGCTTGATTTACTTATGCATTACTTGGCCAGATATTTAGTTTGTTGTCTCACAGATGAGCAGGTTTATGCATTGCCAAGGAGTCACGCATTGGAAGGCGGTTAAGCGCATCTTTTGCTACTTGAGTGGTACTTGGCTACTTGGGTTGTTTTATCCCAAGGGGGGATCACTACCGCCAGATTTGCATGCTTTTTCTGACTCAGATTGGGCTGGTTGCTATGACACTCGTGTGTCCACCAGTGGTTTTTGCTTCATGCTTGGTAGCTCATGTATATCTTGGTTGAGCAAGAAGCAGCCTACTATGGCCACTTCCAGTTGTGAGGCTGAGTATAGGGCTTCTTTCACAGCGACTGTTGAGTGTGTGTGGCTCAGACGCCTTATGGCTGATTTGGGTGTTGGCCAGTCTTCTGCCACCACCATCTTCACTGACAGTCAGAGTGCATTGGCAGTTGCGAGGAACCCTGTGTTCCATGCTCGCACTAAGCACATTGAGGTGCATTATCACTATGTCAGGGAGAGGTTCTCTGCTGGGGAGATCAGCTTGGCATATGTGCCCACGCAGGAGAACGTTGCAGACCTTTTCACGAAGGCTCTGTCTAGGGAGAAGTTTGAAGCTTTCTGCAAAGCTTTCGGCTTACTTCCTTTTGTGGAGTGATTTCCACATAGCTTGGCACTTCCTTATACATGAGTGCCAACTCCTTGTTTAGCGCATCACTCCCAAGGGGGATTGGTTGATATATTTAGGTAGTGATGTGTGTGAACACACTAGGACCTCCGGGGCACTTTTTTCCCTCTTTAGGAGGTATTTTCCCTCGGCTTGTATATACGCCTATTGCCCTAATGGGCTACTTATCTTTGTACATTCTCTAGTAATACATTCAGTATTGTGTGTTTGTGCTCCAAGCTTCTTCTTCTTCTTCTTCCTTGTGTTGTTCGCGTGCTTCTGCAGACGTCTATCTCCAACAATTTCTTCAGCGTTTCAGCTATGAACTCCCTCTAAGCTTCTTTCTCACAGCCACAACTGAAAAACGAGGTGAAGGTATAGTCGAAAATGGAAAAAATCAGAGAACATGAAGATGGGACAGGATGGTGATGATGATGAAGATGATGAAGAAGAAAAACTCAGAAACTAAACTGAAAATGGTGATTTTTTAACCTTCCAATGTCGCTACTCTACATCTTACCGTCACATGCTTGTCCTCCAAGCTCTCTCCTTGGCAACGGTGCCAAATTTAGTGTCACTCTAGGACAATGGCAAGTACCAACGTGAGGAGATATACCTCATAAATGTCAATCCGTGGAGACGTGAGGACCGGTATGAAGACTGTGAGCAAGTGATGGCACAAGTGCGTGAGTGAAAGCACACAAGCATGCACACACATACACGCACACATGCACACAAGGTAACAACAAAGAGTGGAGCAATGGAAAGCTTTGATTGTAAAAGAACTCTCTTACAAAGTTCAAATCTACAACAAGCTAACCCCAAAAATGAGCTCTCCAGCCCTTTTTATAGTTTTTTGAGTGGTTTTGGCTCTGTCCAGACCTAGTGTCTGGCCTAGTTAAAAATTAGGTTCCATGGCTTATTTAGGGGCTCAAACGGAGTCTAAAAATTATGAAAATTGGTAGGATGGTACTTCTAAAGCTCCTCAAGCTCGAGGACTCCTCAACTTGAACAAAACGGAGTTAAAAAATGGAAAATGGTATTTACAATGATTTTTAGCGATAAAAATCACTATTTTTATAGGGATTTCTTCTAAAAATTTGACATGTGCTTCTTGGAGCTCCGTACATGCTCCTTCTTCTTTTCTGTCCACTTCTTTGATGCGCTTCCATGCTTTGTCCTTAACCTTGAGTGTCAACACTATGAAAACTACCATGTACTCAGCTTCACAACTTGATGTTGCCACTATAGGTTGCTTCTTACTCAACCAAGATATGCATGAGTTTCCAAGGAAAAAGCAATTACCACTAGTGGACATGTGAGTGTGATAACAACCAGCCTAATCACTATCTATAAAAGCATGCAAGCATGGTTGAATATTCCTTCCATAAAAGAGACCTAAGCTCAAAGTTCCTTTGAGATATCTAAACACACGTTTCACCGCTTGTCAATGCTTAGTGCTAGTACTATGCATGAATCGACTCAATTGGGAAAGTGCATACTATATATCCGGCCTTGTGTTGCATGCATATATAAGACATCCCATATCTTGCTGATATAGAGAAGTGTCAAATGCATCATTGGAATCCTCAACTGAGAACCTAAATCCTATCTCAATTAGTGTGGAAACTGGCTTTCAATCCTCAAAGTCAAAATGCTGGAGTAGTTTTTCAACATACTTTGCTTGATGCATAACAATTCCCCCATCAATGGATACAAACTAGATTCCAAGATAGTAGCTCAAAAGACCAAGATAAGTGACATCAAAAGTATGCTGCAAATCAGCCATAAGAATGTCAAGTTTTGCATCACATGACCGAATCAAGAGCTGAGTTGCATTTATTGGACCGAATAATAAAAAAATACTAAATATGTTCGTTTTATTCGTGGATTTCCGAATAAACACCAAACAAAAATGGAGACGGATACTTTTTCGATCAAAACGTTTTCGATCGAAAGTGCTTTCGATCGAAATATTTATCGATCCAAAGTGCTTTTGATCGAAAAGCGTTTTCTAGCAGACAAATATATATTTTTACATTCGATCAAAAATCTTATCCCGCACGTGCTTCATTGATGTTCTAGAGAGCTTTAAGCCTGCAATTTTTATTAGAGAGCTTCCTTCTCCATCATTGAGGTATTGTTTTAATTTTTATTTATTGTTTATTTTATTGTTTTGCTAATTGTAACATGCACATTGTATGATTCACATATGCGTCTCTTACATATGCTTAATTTTTATTTATATAATTTGTTTTGTGTCTTTAGTCATCAATTGTATACATGTTTGACTCGGGCAAGCATTTCTTACTTGTATACATCAATGAAAAACATTTAAAAATAAACCACTATTGTGATTGTCTAACTCGGTACATCAATTCTTACTCTCACAGTAGTATAGGACATAGCAATAGATCTATTGAGATTGTTTGAATTGCCACCTCGATTCCTACTCTCTCAATAGTATAGGCCATGTTTGACTCTTACTCTCACAATAGTCACTTAGATTCCGATGAGAACACTTAGTGTAGGTCACAAGGTGTATAGAAACTATTGTGATTGTTTGATTCTTTAACTCTTATTATCACAATAGTCACTTAGATTCCAATGAGAATACTTAGTGTAGGTCACAAGGTGTATAGAAACTATTGTGATTTTTTGATTCATTGACTCTTACTATCACAATAGTTATATACAGTTATGCGACAAAACTCATACATAGTATAGAAAATGTATATGAAATATTATAAATGTCTGATGCTTTGACTATTACATTCTTAATAGTTACATAGATTCACTTCAAGATTATAATTACACTTTCTATTTAATTATAAATCTACTTATTTAACTATGCATATGTCTATCATTTGTGTACACATACTATTGATTTATTTACCCATACACTTACTGATAGTCTATTTTTTATTTTTTCATAGATGGCAGGTAAAATAAACAAGCAGGAGCAAACATTTTTAGAAGAATTTGTGTGCTCGTACATGTATTGAATGAGAGAAGATGAAATCACTATAGCCATGGAAACTTCTAGTTACAAAGATTTCATTGCACAATTATCCAGAACAACATTTATTAATATTGAAGATAATTTGGCAGTGTGTCCGGTGGAGCAGAAGTCTTAGATGAGCAAAGTTCAAAAGAGCTTACATGTATCTTTGGACAAATCATCAAAGTAGTAGAGTCATTGGCGGGGGATATCACCAGTATGCCCGGATTCATCGATAAAATTAAATTTATCAATTTACATTATCAGACTATGAAGAGAGGAAAGCGATTAAAATCGGACACGACTGAACACCTTGTGAGAGCATAGGTAGATCCAAATACAAGATATGCATATGTGAATATAGGAGATCAAACATTGAACAATCTTTGTTTGCTTCCATATTCCTCTATTCTTTTTGAAGATGGAGCTCTCATGGGGGAAGGACAATATGGAATGATCCATAAAGTCAAGATATCTCATCTGAGATTTACCAATGAAGTATTTGTGGCCAAGCTATTCAAATTACATGGTGCTAACATACAAACACGAGTAAATGAAGCCATCAATGAAGCCATCAATGAAGCCACAGTGTTATCTATTATGCACAGTGGAATTATTAGTCCACTTGGTTTAGATAGACACCATAGCACCGTGCCTCATTTTCAAATTTTGGAATGGTGGTACATTGGACATGTGGCTAGAAAGAATGAAGAAGGAATATCTAAATGACCACGGAGCAGAAGTGTGAAGGACACAGAAGGAGACATAACAACCGTGAAAACAAACATTTGGAAGTTGATCAATGGCCTATTACAAACAATATCATTTTTACACACTTATAATATATCCCATAACGATCTCCATCCAAGCAGCATCTTGTTGCATTTTGAAGATCAACATGCTTACATCGGATTATGTGATTTTGATAGAGCGATATATTTACCAACCAAAAAAAGTTTTTCGAAGCTACCTAATTTAGAAATATCTACTAGAAATGAGTGGATTCGAAAGTACTGGTGGATTGCACCCCAACGCATATCCACTAGTCCTCCACCTTTTAATAAGAATCAGGAATTCTCTTGAGATAAAATTAGTGTTTTTATTTTGCAGAAGTAAAACATGGCAAGAATTCCAGATGTAAATGATGACCTTGATCATATTGAATCTCAAAGGATTTTATCTGAGAAGAATGCTCAATTTGCACAATCAAGATTAGCATTTTTATTCCATCAAGGTTTAGAGCCAAAGGGATTAGAAGGAGAAGCATTATCAATGAAAGAAGTAAAAAAGTTATGTCCAAATTATTTTGTTCGTGATGTTCTCTTTCGGGTTACAGGAAGGGCAAAAGAAATAGCACCCTTCAAGCTTTTAGACTTACAACATAAAGGATGTTGGGATAGATGGATGGACACTCCAAGAAATGAGTAGGTACTACCAAATCCTGCTTAGTACGAGCCCCTTGTTGCTTAAGAGTTGGTATGTGGGCCCTCTTAGCTTTCCAAAGACACTATAAAAGCACCTATGTACTTTGGAAATGATGTATGAAAAGATCTAATCAAAAGAGACTACTTCCAAATAGAAAGATCCAAGAAAACCTTCTATTTTTTATCACACACCTGTTGCTTGTAATGCTCAGTGCTACCAATACAATAGGAATTAGACAAATTACTTTTAGAGGTATCTGACTAGCTTAGTAAGCTAATGATTCCAAGTGGAATCACTTGAAATGATGCACTATACACAGAGCAATCAACTTAGCAAATAAAACCCTCGATTTTTTAGGACCCCTGCAGAGTTTGACCAGTGAGTGCTTCGATGTTCTTTTCTCCAAATTGGCTGAATGGATTTGCTTAAACATTTGTCATCCTGTAGATAACTTGGATTTGATTCCAATAAGCTATAGGTGATTGATTTTGGTGAAGAATTGATTGCGATATGATCAGCACAAGTTGACAGTTAGGAATGACTATAACAGAGATATCATAGATGAACAATTTAGATGTATTGTATTAATGAACAATGTTGTACAAGATCATTGGCTTGATAATCATAGCCTAATGATGGAGAATAGTGTAGGATACAATGTAGGCCTCACACTCTTACTCAATGGCAATGGAAATCTTCAAGATTGGAGCCTCTGTAGAAGATACATCAACAGTAGGTTGCTTTTTTGAAGACCATGATATTGGCTTATCACTTGCAAAGGATAAGTATCCTGAAGTACTCCTCCTATCATCTTTGCATCTTGCCCAATCTGCATCTGAATAAATCTTGATGTCCAAGTTAGATGTATAAGGGAAATACAATCCATGATGTTGAGTACCCTTAAGGTACTTCAAGATCGTTCTGGCAGCCTCCAAGTGAGGTGCCCTAGGCTTGTGCATAAACTGACTTAGAACACTTACTCCATAAGCAATGTCAATCCTTGTCAAGGTAGCATAGTTCAAGCTTCCCACTATGCGTTGGTAACCTGCAATATCTTCAAGTACATCACCTTCATGAGCACTAAATTTTGAGGTTTACCTCCATTGGAGTACTTGCAACTTTGGCATCCTGCAAATGAAACTTCTTCAACATATCCTGTATATACTTTCTCTAAGTAATATAAATTCCATAGTTAGTATAAACTAACTCAAGTCCAAGAAAATATTTTAGTGATCCAAGCCAGGAGGTTGAGACATGTATACCTCCTCTGAAATCCATCCATTTAGGAATGCATTTTTTACATCCAATTGATACATGTTCCAATTCTTTGACGCAGCCACACTTACCAATACCCTGATGGTTGGCATTTTGGCCACAGGTGAGAATGTTTCTTCATAATCAATTCCTTGGATTTGTGCAAAACCCTTGGCCACAAGTCTAGCTTTGTACCTGCTTATTATCCCATTAGAATTCCTTTTGATCTTATAGATCCATCTAGAACCAATTACCTTCATAGACTCCTTCTTTGGTACTAGTTCCCAAGTATCACTCTCCTTGAGTGCTTCAATTTCCTCATTCATAGCTTCCTTCCATTCTGCCTTGGTCTTTGCTTCTTCATATGATGTTGGTTCTTCAATTGACAAATCTTTTGCAAGATAAACAGAGTGCTTAGTAACTAGGGAAGTGTCATACCCATATCTGATTGGCTTCTTGCTCTCCCTTTGTGATCTTCTAATTGCTTGGTTGGATGATTCAAGTATGTCCTCCAATTTCTTCATCTTGACTTCACCTTTGGACTACCATGCTTTGAACTCTTCAAGATTGATGATGTCCTCATCATCTGAATTTATGTCTTCATTCTGAGTAGGCTCTTCTTTAGTGAGGCTTGGAAACTCCTCTTCCAAGTCATAAGGTAGTTTTATTTTCCTGCATTCACTATCAAACCAAGAGTCATTTTCATCTAAGACAACATCTCTAGTGACCATGAATCCCTTGTTTGAAGGATTGTAGAACCTGTATCCTTTCTGAATTTAGCTCATACCCTATGAAGATGCACTTCTCTGCCTTAGGGTCTAGCTTACCTCTTATCTGAGAAGAAATGTGCACATAAGCTACATATCCAAAGATCCTGCAATGATCAAGTGAAGGTCTTCTACCATGCCATGCTTCATATGGGGTCATCCCATCAAGAGATTTGGATGGCAATCTGTTTACAAGATAAGTGGCAGTAGATACACTCTCTACCCACAAATAGTTAGGTAATTTTTTCTCATTTAACATTGACCTAGATGTTTTAACAATTAATCTATTTCTCCTCTCTGCCACCCCATTTTGCTCAGGGGTATACCTTGTTGTGATTTCTCTCTTGATTCCTCTTTCCTGCAAGAATATATCAAACTCATTTGGGAAGTACTCACCTCCTCCATCTGACCTTAGCCTTTTTAGATTTCTCCCTGTATGATTCTCAACAAGTGCAAGATGCTTTTTAAAACAACTGAGTACTTCATCTTTGTGCTTCATAAAGTACAACACAGTCCACCTACTGTAATCATCAATGAAAGATACATAATACCTTGATCCAGAGATTGAGGGATCTTTACTTGGTCCCCATACATCTGTATGGACAAGCTCTAGGTAGTCTTCATGCATGTAGCCTTTCCTTGAGAAGGGTAACCTGTAAGATTTTCCAAACTGACAAGCACCACATTTATAAATCATGTGTTGCTTGGATACATTAGGTATCCCAAGCACACATTGATCTCTGCATATTTTTTTCAAAGTTCTTTCACCAACATGCCCTAATCTCTTGTGCCAAATTTCAATCTCTGATAAGGTTTGATCTTTATAACTATAAAGTGCAATGTTCCTTGTATCCTCAAGTTCAAAGGTGAATAGTCTACCTGATTTTTCTCCTTTGGCAATTCTCTTGAACCCATGCTTGGGATCTTCCACAAATGCTCCATATTGGTTGAATCTAACCTGCAAGCCCTTTTCCACAATCTATCCAACACTCATCAGATTCTTGGTAATTGTTGGTACATATAGAAACCTACTCAACACATTCTTGTTCCCATCTGAGGTCTTAACATTTCCTACATTAATCATTGAGTGCTTAGTGTCATCACTTGTTTGTGTATCCCTCTGGATTGTGTATATCCACCTCTTTGAAATCCTCTACCTCTCTGATTCTTGAAGTTCGTGAAACACTCATCTATAGTATGGTTTGATAATCCAGAAATATTGCATGGTGAGGAGGTATATGGTCTCCCCCTACCTTGCTTACCTCCTCTACCCCTTCCTCTTGATGATCTACCTCTCCCTGCATAGTTGGCTTGGGAGGTAGTTCCTTCATCTTCTACCTTCTTGTTCTTGCCTTTCTCTTTAGACTTATTCTTATCAGTGTATAGGGCAGAAGAGCTATTACCTCTTGATGAATCTCCATTCTTGTTGAGCTTGGCTTCATGGCTAAATAGTTGCCCCATGAGTGTGGTAAGGTTTGGAATCCACATGTCCATGTACCAGTCCATGGAAGTTGTGAATGTCTCCCATTTGTCATCAGCTTTAATACCATTGATCACTTGCCTTACAATCTTCTCCTCTTCAATTTCTTCTCCTATGCTTGCTAATTGATCTGCTACATCTTTGACTTTCGTCACATACTCTAAGGTATCTTGCTTAGGTTGCTTTCTTTGAGTGGTGAACTCAATCCACAATTGGTTCTTCTTGGCCCTTGTGTTGGAAGAGAAATAAGAAGACAATGTTTCCCAAGTCTCTTGGGATGTCTTACAGTTCCTAATGTGTGGAAGAAGAAAATCAGAGATTGAGTTCAGTAAGTAGGGCCTTGCTAATGCATCCTTGGCACACCAAGTGTTGAGTCTTTCATGCTCCTCTCTTGTAGGTTGTCCCTTGCTTTTGAATATGGGCATCTCCTCATCTCGTGAGATGTATCCATAGAGGCTTCTTCCTTGTAAGTATCTCTTCATCCTTAAGGACCATGCTTGATAGTTGTTCCTGTCCAATTTATCAATGAAAGAAGGAAAACCATCTCCCATTTTACCTTAGCTTTGCTTTGATACCAGTGTTGGGATAGATGGATGGACACTCCAAGAAATGAGTAGGTACTGCCGAATCCTGCTTAGTTCCAGCCCCTTGTTGCTTCAGAGTTGGTATGTGGACCCTCTTAGCTTTCTAAAGACACTATAAAAGTACCTATGTAATTTGGAAATGATGTATAAAAAGATCTAATCAAAACAGACTACTTCAAAATAGAAAGATCCAAGAAAACCATCTATTTTTTATCACACACCTGCTGCTTGTAATGCTCAGTGCTACCAGTATGTAGGAATTAGAAAAATTCCTTTAAGAGGTATCTAATTAGCTTAGTAAGCTAATGATTCCAAGCAGAGTCACTTGAAATGATGCACTATACACAGAGCAATCAATTTAGAAAATAAATCATTACCCTTGATTTTTTAGGACCTCTGTAGAGTTTGACCAGTGAGTCCTTTGACGTGCTTTTCTCCACATTGGCTGAATGGATTTGCTTCAAAATTTGTCAACATGTAGATAATTGGGAGCTGATTCCAAGACGCTATAGATCATTGATTTTGGTGAAGAATTGACCGAGATATGATCAGCACAAGTTGTCACTTAGGAATGACTATAACAGAGATATCATAGATGAACAATGTAGATGTATTGTATTAATGAACAATGTTGTACAAGATCATTGGCTTGATAATCATAGCCTAATGATGGAGAATAGTGTTGGCTACAATGTAGGCCTTACACTCTTACTCAATGGCAATGGAAAGCTCGGGATTGGAGTCTTCTAACCGTGACTTTTTCAAGTCACTTTATATAAGTGTTACATTCAAATTTGAATTTGAATTCAACTTTTGGCTCTCTAGAAGTGATCCTTCATTCTAGGAAATATTCCCTCAATGAAGTAGATTTTCTTCTAACTAACAATTCCACCAATTTTTGGTAGGTGATTACAAAGATTCTCTCAAGTCAAATAAATTACTTTTACAATTGTAAAAAGATAAAGTTCTTCTAGCAATGGTTTCCATGGAACTTCATATGTGTATCAACTTCAAGCCAAATGTGTGGGCTTGGACTTTGCACCAACAAAGGATTAATAGAAATGCTACTTTGATGCTTTGTGCAAGTTGAGAGATCATTACCAAATAATAATCAAATAGCATTATATTTTATTCAAAAGGTTTTTGTACAAGATATTCTTCATCGATGTGGAGATTGGGATGATTCGTCTGAAGAATGCAGGTATTGGTTTGGGTCATCCTCAAAATCAAGCAGAATTTCGTAATCAAGGAAACGAAGGCCCTCTTCCTCAAAAGCGGCCCTACATTTTGCTACCTGAAGAACATAATCTTATATATGATTTGTCATCACAAGGGGCAAAATTATACAATGAATGATTAACAATTCATGCATTACGAAGAAAAATAGATGATCAACAAAAGAGGATTGATGATTTAGAAAATCAAGTGAAAAATTTATAAATTTTTGTGGATGCTTATGAGAGAAAATATGGGAGACTCTCAGAGGCATCATCATCTTTTGATCGGTTTACTGTCGATGAGTTATTGAATCAAGACAACACTGAATAGGCAAGTTTTTCTTGTATTCAAAGCCATGACTTGTATTCGATTTTGCAATTGAATATGATCATAGTATTCATAGTACACCATTTTCTTCATTTTTAATATCATCATCTATGACAGGTACCATGTCATCTATTTCTTCCATGTCTGAACCATCATTATAATCTACATCTAAATCATGATCACTCCATGAATCATTTGTTACAATTTCATGAGTTTGAAATTCTCCAAAAGTTTGTTGTGCTACTGTAGAAGCTATCTTGGTTGGAGCATGTAACAAATGCATATTGCAAAACACATATACCAAATCATTAGCACGTGATACACTTAAGAGATTTCTTTGTTTTGAATGAAGAAAATCATAGGCACACCAATTATGTTCACAACTACCACTTGAAGCTACTACTGAAAGCACTCTCATAGCTATATGTTGCAACTCCAGTGCTTCACCTCCATACTCTTTCCACCAAATAGGAGGTGGATTCTTTTGAATCACTTCAATGTGCCATAGATCTCCAAAAGATCCTTCTCGATTTACATACGCTACTCTTTGGTGGAATGCATCTCGACCATCTATACCTGGAAGTAATAACTGACATGTGGTTTTGAAGTTTCCCATGATTTCTTCGTTTGATGCTTGACCATTGAGTTGAAATGTTGCATCCAAAACAAATGTTGTTCCATGATCAAAAGCTTCTAAAATCATGTTTCCTTTTGGACATATAACCATGACATTAATCAATGGTTTCTTTTGACAACTTGTCCATCCATCCAATGCTATTGTGCATCCATACATGGGTACATAATGAAGTACTCTTTGCTTTAAAATAGCTTCAATACTTTTTTTCACTTTATCTACATTCTATGTTCGCATTTTGTTATAATCTGGCATGGTGAAACCTTTTCGTGTAGTTGACATCAAAGCATCTTTGAAAATGGGATTACAAATAAATTGAAGGGAATCCCACATGCTAAGAATGCTTGAGTCAATTTAAGATGAAGCTTGAGACAATCTTGATTTTCAAAAGCTAAATGTATAGTATTTTGTGATTTATTACTGACAAAGCATGGTGATAAAGTATTAGATCCACCATTTTTACTACATTCACCAACTCCACTCTCTTTTTATGCAGTTGGAGAAAATGGATTACATGTATCTTGGTTATTCTCAAAAATAGTTTGAGAGACTTGAGTAGAAATATACTGATGATCCTTTATTGTCATGGATGCATCTACTCATTCTTGCTCTACACTTGGACTACTTCGAAGATGTTGTGAACTACTCATGCTTTTGAATCTTTTTTATTTGATACCTTGAGATTTACATTTATTTGCAAAACTTGCAAAATGTACCCATATATCACTATCTGGATTGTTGAAGATTCACTCACTAATTAGACATAAAGACCTGAAGATGTATGAAGGTTGAAGAAAGACGAAGAGAAGCAGAAACAAAGCATTCAGAAAAATCAAAGCCTTAGTGAAGGGACAAATTCACGACTGTAACATAGTTCACAGAAACTTCCAGAATACGAGTTTATTCTCGGATCAAAAATGTATATAAGAGAGTTGAAAGAATGCTTAGATGAGAGATAAGAAATAGTGGATGTAGAAGTGCTTGGAGTAGACGCAAGTGTGCGTATGTAGAGATGAATAATAGAACCTGAAATGTCGAGTATTCATCTGAGAGAGATGGTAAGGAAGAACTACTCAGTATAGGAAAGTTTTCCATGGCTATGAGCAAAGTGAGGCCAAGCCATTCTGTACACATCTTCTCTAATAGAAAACACATATTCATGTGGAAAGATCTGAGTGCATTCTCCTTGTGTGAAGAAATCTAAGTGATTTCATGTTACTCTGAAAGTTAGTTAACACTAGTTTGGTACCAAAACAGGACACTTAAGTGTCCTTTTTTGACAATTTTCCAAAAAATCACATACTTTCTACAAAGAGAATTTGAAAAAATCCTTTAACACACATATTAAATATAATTCAAAGGTTAATGCAAAAATATAAAACACAATAAATCATGTTTTGTGTTCATGTAAATAGCCGCTCAACATGCTATGGTAGTGAACAGGATGAAAATTCCTAATCAAATGTATTTTTATCAAAAGAAAAAAATTCATCATATGAAAGAAAAAATTATACACATTCCTTGAAACATAGATCACATGGTATGAGCCTCAAAATCACTTAGAAAAATCATTTCAATTCAAATAAAATCAATTATTTTGACTCTGTACACCAAAAACAGCAACTAGTTCTAATTATGGTTCAAACAAACTTATGTGAATCCATAGAAGTGTACTAATGTGCCAACAATCAAACAAGTTATGAAGACAACACACATATAAAATCAACTCATATGACTCTAGTCGCCAAAAATAGAAAACTAAAGCCAATATATGACTCAAAAGAATTTATGGACATCATTCAAGGTGTACACATTCAAGTTACCAAGTAAAATAACAAACCAAATCTTACATATATGAGGCTAAATAATTTATTGAAATCCACCAAAATTTCATGTCTTTGGAGAGAACCAAGAATCTTTTGTTGTGTGGGCATCAACCAAATTCTATACATACAATCATGAATAGTTTGTAGACACATACTCAAAAGCCTTTGATATAATCTTTGATATCATAAAATGATAAGGATCATTTGAAAACATTTCATCATTTCCATCATGGATGCCATCTTCTTTTTGTCAAATGAAATATGTATGCCAATTATTTTCATTCTTATCACAATCACCATTGTGGATCACATATAATTTGATGAGATTAAGAATGAAACATGGCATGAAAGAATATTTTGGAAGGTTTAATACTTAGAATATCATTTAAATAATTATTATTTTTCATCATAATTTTTTATTCCACCTTTGGACCTATGTTCTTTTGTGAACATAAAAATATATGCTTTGCCAATTCAGCATGAAAGTCAGCACCAAATGGAATGGCTACTAGTTCAAAGTGGAGGCCTTCTAACTTTGAATAAAAACATGCATTCAATTAGTATGAAGGTTATCCATTGATAACTTGCCAATTCTCAACAATCTCACTTACACACAAGTTATAGTGAGCCATTCTTTTAAAGGTGCGATAAATGGCAGTGCTCTAGATAAGACAAGGTTTGAGTCCATGTTTATCTCTTATGTAAGTGTTCAACCTTCTCCAAAGATCCTTAGACACTTGCTTTACACTACCAAAGTCCATGAATAGCTTTCCATTTCCTAAAACATATCCAATTTGTCAAAATGTTTGAATTGTGTTATTTTTTCAGTGATGCAAAAAGTTGAGTTTTCAAAAATCCCCATTTTCTTCTTCATTTAATAACACATGTGAAGTTGTAAAATGTCAAAGATTATATTTTTCTCTAAAAGTACATGATGTGGGCTATCAAATCTAAGTGAGTATGCCACCAAAGCCTCAAGGGTGTCATCAAGAAAAATCAATCAATTTGGTGTAAAAGCAGGACACTTAAGTGTCCCAAGACACTCAAGTGTCCTAGTACAGAACTAGTGTTAACAGTTACAGTTTTCTCAGTACACGTTTTACGATACTTCTGCAAGTTAGATCTCGCAGTATAGTGTAAAGTTTTTCATGAATGATAGCTTAACGTGAAGCTAGTAGTCTCAACTACAAACTGATCAAAGAGTTTTGTAAAACAGGACATGTACACACAGTACTAAGTCTAACCGTAAAGGCATCCAGAATTGGTGAAGTTTTTTCTTCAAACTTCAGATAAAGTTCATTCACTAAAGGAGGCTCAAGTATTACCTCTTTACTTCAATTACAAACATTTGAAGTAACTACAAACAGAATTGCAGTTGATTCCTGTAAGATTCTGGTAAGATTACGGTGATAGTCTAGTAACAGTCCAGTGAAGTTCAAGTGATAGTCCGGTGAGTTTAAAACATAGTTTTGACACATCTAAAGTGGTGAAAAGAATATCTAACAGTAAGCTAACATAGAACTGAAAAGACTGAAGTAAACCAGATCAAAATTGAAGCCTATAGGAAGGCAAACGTTTCTGTAAAGTGAATTTTTGGAGTTCACTAAATACAGTTATAAAGTTTTCAGTTTTGAGAAGGTTGCTAAGCTATTGATGATTATAGAGGTGTTCTAACATCACTTTAGCTTAGTTCTTGTGGTGTGATGAATTCTACAGCTAAGTTCAGCTTTCGTCGCATCAACAAGTGGTATAAGAGCAGAAAGGTTCTCAAGAGTAAATGGAAGTGAAGACACAAGAGAATTTAAAGAATTCTTCATAAGGAAGGTGAAGGCTGAGGTGATTAACAACAAACGGCATCAGAGAAGCATTCCGAAGTCATTCTCAATGGTAAAGGTTTATGAAAGGTAAAATCCCTTAATATTATACTCACCGACAATAACAGAAACAAGAAGATCATGGCAGATCACTTTTCTATTGACAAATTGGACAGAGATAACTATCCCACATGGGTAATGCGAATGGAAGCCTTACTTATGAGTAAGGACTTAATGATATATGTGACAGGAGAAGAAAAGAAGCCTACTTTTGGAGACGACAGTCAACCAAAGAAAGAAGAATTAGAAGCCTTGAAGCTATGGCAGAAGAAAGATGCAACGGCAAGAGCTTATATCTAGAATACCATTACAGATCATTTACTACCACATATTAGAGGTCTGGAGAAAGCGGAAGACATATGGAGTGCATTGGAAGATCATTTCCAAAACACTACCAAAGCTAGGAAGGCTAGCTTATGGTCAGAATTTACAACGTTCAGGAAAAAGCAAAGTCAAAGCATTAGTGATAATGTCACTAGGATGAAGGACTTGGCAGATAGTCTTGGATCTATTGATGAGGATATCAAAGATCACAGGTTAATAGCGCAATTGCTTGCAGGATTGAGAGGAGATGAAAGGTGGAAACCTTTCGTACTCTCAACTGAACTTTCATTAAATCATTTTGTACCAGATTTAAATCAGTTGCTTGGACTAATGCTAACATTTGAGCAAGATTTGAAGACAGATGGAGATAAAGGACATAGTTCTGCTATGTACGCAAAGAGTAAGAAGAAAGGTGAAAAAGGAAAAGAAAAAGATGAAAAAGAGATGACTACTCAAGCAAATTATGCAAGAGGAAGAGGTAATGTCAGAAGTAAAAATAGAGGTAATACAAAAGGAAGAGGTAATCAGAATAATAACAAGAAGTCTTATTGGATCTGTGGATTAAGTAATCATTTGGCTCATGATTGCTGGCATAATTCTCAAGGATCTCTTGTGCCAAATTTCAATCTATGATAAGGTTTGATCTTTATAACTATAAAGTGCAATGTTCCTTGTATCCTCAAGTTCAAAGGTGAATAGTCTACCTGATTTTTCTCCTTTGGCAATTCTCTTGAACCCATGCTTGGGATCTTCCACAAATGCTCCATATTGGTTGAGTCTAACCTGCAAGCCCTTTTCCACAATCTGTCCAACACTCATCAGATTCTTATTGTTGGTACATATAGAAACCTACTCAACAGATTCTTGTTCCCATCTGAGGTCTTAACATTTCCTACTTTAATCACTGAGTGCTTAGTGTCATCACTTGTTTGTGTATCCCTCTGGATTGTGTATATCCACCTCTTTGAAATCCTCTACCTCTCTGATTCTTGAAGTTCGTGAAACACTCATCTATAGTATGGTTTGATAATCCATAAATATTGCATGGTGAGGAGGTATATGGTATCCCCCTACCTTGCTTACCTCCTCTACCCCTTCCTCTTGATGATCTACCTCTCCCTGCATAGTTGGCTTGGGAGGTAGTTCCTTCATCTTCTACCTTCTTGTTCTTGCCTTTCTCTTTAGACTTATTCTTATCAGTGTATAGGGCAGAAGAGCTATTACCTCTTGATGAATCTCCATTCTTGTTGAGCTTGGCTTCATGGCTAAATAGTTGCCCCATGAGTGTGGTAAGGTTTGGAATCCGCATGTCCATGTACCAGTCCATGGAAGTTGTGAATCTCTCCCATTTGTCATCAGCTTTAATACCATTGATCACTTGCCTTACAATCTTCTCCTCTTCAATTTCTTCTCCTATGCTTGCTAATTGATCTGCTACATCTTTGACTTTGGTCACATACTCTAAGGTATCTTTCTTAGGTTGCTTTCTTTGAGTGGTGAACTCAATCCACAATTGGTTCTTCCTGGCCCTTGTGTTGGAAGAGAAATAAGAAGACAATGTTTCCCAAGTCTCTTGGGATGTCTTAGAGTTCCTAATGTGTGGAAGAAGAAAATCAGAGATTGAGTTCAGTAAGTAGGACCTTGCTAATGCATCCTTGGCACACCAAGTGTTGAGTCTTTCATGCTCCTCTCTTGTAGGTTGTCCTTTGCTTTTGAATATGGGCATCTCCTCATCTCGTGAGATGTATCCATAGAGGCTTCTTCCTTGTAAGTATCTCTTCATCCTTAAGGACCATGCTTCATAGTTGTTCCTGTCCAATTTATCAATAAAAGAAGGAAAACCATCTCCCATTTTACCTTAGCTTTGCTTTGATACCAGTGTTGGGATAGATGGATGGACACTCCAAGAAATGAGTAGGTACTGCCAAATCCTGCTTAGTTCCAGCCCCTTGTTGCTTCAGAGTTGGTATGTGGACCCTCTTAGCTTTCTAAAGAAACTATAAAAGTACCTATGTACTTTGGAAATGATGTATAAAAAGATCTAATCAAAACAGACTACTTCCAAATAGAAAGATTTAAGAAAACCATCTATTTTTTATCACACACCTGCTGCTTGTAATGCTCAGTGCTACTAGTATGTAGGAATTAGAAAAATTCCTTTTAGACGTATCTAATCAGCTTAGTAAGCTAATGATTCCAAGTAGAGTCACTTGAAATGATGCACTATACACAGAGAAATCAATTTAGAAAATAAATCATTACCCCTGATTTTTTAGGACCTCTGTAGAGTTTGACCAGTGAGTCCTTTGACGTGCTTTTCTACGAATTGGCTGAATGGATTTGCTTCAAAATTTGTCAACACTTAGATAATTGGGAGCTGATTCCAAGACGCTATAGATCATTGATTTTGGTGAAGAATTGACCGAGATATGATCAGCACAAGTTTTCACTTAGGAATGACTATAATAGAGATATCATAGATGAACAATGTAGATGTATTGTATTAATGAACAATGTTGTACAAGATCATTGGCTTGATAATCATAGCCTTATGATGGAGAATAGTGTAGGCTACAATGTAGGCCTTACACTCTTACTCAATGGCAATGGAAAGCTCGGGATTGGAGTCTTCTAACCGTGACTTTTTCAAGTCACTTTATATAAGTGTTACATTCAAATTTGAATTTGAATTCAACTTTTTGCTCTCTCTAAACGTGATCCTTCATTCTAGGAAATATTCCCTCAATGAAGTAGATGTTCTTCTAACTAACAATTCCACCAGTTTTTGGTAGGTGATTACAAAGATTCTCTCAAGTCAAATAAATGACTTTTACAATTGTAAAAAGATAAAGTTCTTCTAGCAATGGTTTCCATGGAATTTCATATGTGTATCAACTTCAAGACAAATGTGTGGGCTTGGACTTTGCACCAACAAAGGATTAATAGAAATGCTACTTTGATGCTTTGTGCAAGTTGAGAGATCATTACCAAATAATAATCAAATAGCATTATATTTTATTCAAAAGGTTTTTGTACAAGATATTCTTCATCGATGTGGAGATTGGGATGATTCGTCCAAAGAATGCAGGTATCGGTTTGGGTCATCCTCAAAATCGAGCAGAATTTCGTAATCAAGGAAACGAAGGCCCTCTTCCTCAAAAGCAGCCCTACATTTTGCTACCTGAAGAACATAATCTTATATATGATTTGTCATCACAAGGGGCAGAATTATACAATGAATGATTAACAATTCATGCATTACGAAGAAAAATAGATGATCAACAAAAGAGGATTGATGATATAGAAAATCAAGTGAAAAATTTACAAATTTTTGTGGATGCTTATGAGAGCAAATATGGGAGACTCTCAGAGGCATCATCATCTTTTGATCGGTTTACTGTCGATGAGTTATTGAATCAAGACAACACTGAATAGGCAAGTTTTTCTTGTATTCAAAGCCATGACTTGTATTCGATTTTGCAATTGAATATGATCATAGTATTCATAGTACATCATTTTCTTCATTTTTAATATCATCATCTATGACAGGTACCATGTCATCTATTTCTTCCATGTCTGAACCATCATTATAATCTACATCTAAATCATGATCACTCCATGAATCATTTGTTAAAATTTCATGAGTTTGAAATTCTCCAAAAGTTTGTTGTGCTGCTGTAGAAGCTATCTTGGTTGGAGCATGTAACAAATGCATATTGCAAAACACATATACCAAATCATTAGCACGTGATACACTTAAGAGATTTCTTTGTTTTGAATGAAGAAAATCATAGGCACACCAGTTATGTTCACAACTACCACTTGAAGCTACTACTGAAAGCACTCTCATAGCTATATGTTGCAACTCCACTGCTTCACCTCCATACTCTTTCCACCAAATAGGAGGTGGATTCTTTTGAATCACTTCAATGTGCCATAGATCTCCAAAAGATCCTTCTCGATTTGCATACGCTACTGTTTGGTGGAATGCATCTCGACCATCTGTACCTGGAAGTAATAACTGACATGTGGTTTTGAAGTTTCCCATGACTTCTTCGTTTGATGCTTGACCATTGAGTTGAAATGTTGGATCCAAAACGAATGTTGTTCCATGATCAAAAGCTTCTAAAATCATGTTTCCTTTTGGACATATAACCATGACATTAATCAATGGTTTCTTTTGACAACTTGTCCATCCATCCAATGCTATTGTGCATCCATACATGG